>CM065740.1:29679859-29694859 GCA_033310375.1 Conus canariensis
TGTTTGTTTGTTTTGGGGTTCACCTTCCGAGTCTGACTCATTTTGTCAGTGCGAGCAATGTTCTTATTTACCTGAGAAATTCTGTGTCTTCTATGTATCTCCCTTGGAACAGGCCGGTGGCCCTTCGTCTGGGTATTTCACAGTTCTGCGTTCGCCCCCCCCCCCTCCCCCCCTCTCTCTCTCTCTCTCTCTCTCTCTCTCTCTCTCTCGAGCGCGCGCGCTTGTCGTCCTTTCTTCTTTCTCACGCTCTATTCTACACCTCCATCTCCCCTCTCTCTCTCTCTCTCTCTCTCTCTCTCTCTCTCTCTCTCTCTCTCTCTCTCTCTCTCCTTCCTTGCCTTTTCCTTCTTGTCATTACTTTCCTCCCTCTCTTCCTCCACTACCCTTCCCTTTGTTCTCTCTCCATCCCACTTTTTCTCACTCTATTCTTCTCCCCCTCTCGTCCTCTTTCTGTCTGTCTGTCTGTCTGTCTGTCTGTCTGTCTGTCTGTCTCTCTCTCTCTCTCTCTACCTCCTTACCTTGCTCCCTTCTCCCCCCTCCCTCTCTCTCATTTCTTCTTCTTCTCCCAACCTTTCCCTCTCTCTTATTCCCTCCGTATGTTCTTCCATCCCTCACCCATCCTCTCTCTCTCTCTCTCTCTCTCTCTCTCTCTCGTTCGTGTGTGTGTGTGTGTGTGTGTGTGTGTGTGTGTGTGTGCGGCGCGCGCGCGCGTGCGTGTGTGTGTATGTGCATGCGTGTGCGCGTGCGTGCATACGTCCACGCGCGCGCTTGCACGTACGCGTGTGCTGTGCATATGGCTCTATGTCCGTTTGTCTCTCTGTCTGTCTGTCTCTCTCTCTCTCCCTCTGTAATCGCTGATGTAGTGGAGGCAGAAACCAAATAAATCAGAGGGCGATGGGCTGTTTTATATCGTCGCTGCATGGAATCGGGGGATGGATGTCATATTCCGCGTGAGGTCTCCTCCCGAGGCAGTGATATAAGCCCTCGGTCTGGAATGGAAGCACGTGCAGGGACTTGAGGCTGTGAGGGAGGAGATACCGTAGCGCTCTCATCTGGACTGAGCTCCCAATACTTCCCGTCTTCTTCTCGGCATTCCCAGCCTCTGTCTGTCTGTCTGTCCGTCTGTCTATCTCTCCCCTTTCTTTCTGCGTGTGAGTGTGTGTGTGTGTGTGTGTGTGTGTGTGTGTGTGTGTGTGTGTGTGTGTGTGTGTGTGTCGCGTGCGTGCGTGTGTGCGTGTGTGTGTGTGTGTGTGTATACAAATATATATATATATTAGGCTATACATCTCTTTACATACGTAGAGAGAGAGATGGATATAGATATAGACATAAATATAGAAGGATACATATATATATTATATATATATATATAATAACATACAACATATATCTGTATGTGTGTGTGTTTCTATCTGTCTTTGTATGAGTGAGTGAGTTTTTTTGTGTGTGCGTGTGCTGTTTCTATGTACGCGCGCGCGCGTCACCACACACACACACACACACACACACACACACACACACACACACACACACACACACACACGCTGTAAGTACTAGGATAAAAAAAAAACAATATGCAGGCCAAAAGATACCACCCACACTAAAACAATGACTTCAGACAAATTTCTTGAAAAACAACTTCTGGGAGGGAGAGATAAAATGAAAAAGTGAATACATACTGATATTTCTATTAGTGTTTTTCTTTAATAAATCAAGACATGGAGTGGTGCCTAACGTTTTGAAACTGGGTTTCCCGAAAGCCTATTTCTGGAAGTCCTGCGTGTGCCTGTGAGCCCTTCAGGGTTGTGGAGCGGCGTCCAGTGTTTGGACTTCTAGCAGAGCCCTCTCCGGAGGATTTCTTCTCGTACCCGCTTCCCCTTATGTTACTCGCAGGGCTGTCTTTGGAATGAAATGTGTGTGCTTTATCTGGGACAGGTTTTTGCTGTTTGCTCCATCATCTGTCTAGAAATTAAATGCGTCTGGGCACCGCTTTTATTATGATTTTCCTCAATGCATCACCCTCTCTCTCTTTCGCTCTCTCTTTCTCTCTCTCCACACACACACACACACACACACACACACACACACACACACCACACACACACACACATATATATATATATATATATAAAGAGAGAGAGAGAGAGAGAGAGAGAGAGAGAGACAGACAGACAGACAGACAGACAGACAGACAGACAGATAGAGCTCTACATGGGCAAAGCAAACTGCTTCGCGGAGCCAATCTCCTCTCCAAGTATCCCAGTGCATGTGGGGATGTGTTTGTGTAATTTTCCTAACCCAACATTACTGACATGGGTCACACGATCTTTAACGTGCGTATGTGATCCTGGGTGTGCGTAGACACACGAAGGAGGCGAGGGTTCAACCAGCAGTGGTCTGCTCCATAGATCGACCTGGGAGATGGGGGGGGGGGGGGGGGGGGGGGGGGGGGGACAGAATTCCCCTATACCCAGCAGCAGGTCATGTCCGGACTCGAACTCGCAACCCTCGGTCTTTAAAAGAGTGGTGTCCTAACCGCTGGACCGCTGCACCCAGCATCAGCATCCGACCTGACAGGGCCTACTTCTGGAAGGAGAAAGGCACCACGAGAACTGTCACCATGCATGCTGCATGATGCACAGTAAGGCACTCCACGCAACGCTAGTCTTGTTTGGTCTTGGTCACAGTGCTAACACGTGTTGGTCTTCTTCCTCCTATGACTAGCATGCTACGGTTCACCACAGGAGAGATTGGAGTGCGCGCACTGCTAACACTGGGTGCCTATCCATCTTCGGATGATGGAAGGACACAGTAACAATCTTTTCTTGTTTTTTTCGGACGGGCGGGGGGGAGGGGGGGGGGGGGAGGGGGGGGGGGGGTTGGATCCATCCGGACACGATGGGTCGACACTTACACAGAAGACAGATACGATCAAACATCCCTGCAAGTTCTTGTTTTTTATGTACACGCTCAGAGACGGGAGGACGGAGGCGGGGCGGGGTGGTGGGTTGGGGTTGGGGGATGGGGGATGGGGATAAAGTCTCGCTGATGAACTACCAGTCGGGGTGAGGAGGGGGGGGTGAAGGAGGCGGGCGGGGCGAAGGGAGGAGGGGCAGGGGAGAGGAGGGGGTTGCGTGTACACATATTTTGACCCTGGAAAATCTTTTTTTTTCCCATCGTTTTTTTTTTTTTTTTCCAAACCTAAGTGTCTCGAGCAGGAATGAAACCCTGGATGTATGGGACAAGAGAACACTACTTTACTTTACCCACAAGGCCAATCAGGCTGTGCCACCAGGATGGGGGGGGGGGGGGGGGGGGGGGAGGGGGGGGGGAGGGGGGAGGGAAGGGGGATGAGCATGGTGGGGCAGAGTCAGGGTGGGGTGGGGTGGGGTGGGGTGGGGGATCTGCACAGATGCGACTCCAAAATTAACGTATGTTTACCTGGCCGGTAGGCATTGAAGCCCGACCTCAGAATTAAAGAAGAGAGAGAGAGAGAGAGAGAGAGAGAGAGAGAGAGAGAGAGAGAGAGAGAGAGAGAGGAGACAGACAGAGACAGAGACAAAGACAGACAGAGACAGACAGACAGAAAGAAAGAAAGACAGAGACAGAGTGACAGAGAGAGTAAGAGAAAGAAGATGAAAAGAGACAGAGTGACAGAGAGAGACTGAGACAGAGGCACAGTGAGAGAGAGAGAGAGAGAGAGAGAGAGAGAGAGAGAGAGAGAGAGAACAAACAAACAAACATACAAACAAAGTATTGTTTTCAGTTACCAGGCTGATCCTAGACTTTGCCGCCGACCGTGATTTTACTTTTTCTTTTTCTTTCTTTTTTTTTTCTTTTTTCTTTTTTATGCTCTCTGCTGTGAAAGAAAGAAGAGAAAACAAATGCCGCCGACCGTGATTTTTTCCCCTCGCTGCTGGGAAAGAAGAGAGATGAAAAGAAAAGAAAACAAAACAAAACTAACAAACACACAGTACACAGAGAAGTCGTGGGCGAGGGCGACTCAGCTAACAACAGCAGAGCTAACGACAGCACAGCTAACGACAGCAGAGCTAACGACAGCAGAGCTAATGACAGCAGAGCTAACGACAGCACAGCTAACGACAGCACAGCTAACGACAGCAGAGCTAACGACAGCACAGCTAAGGACAGCAGAGCTAACAACAGCAGAGCTAGGGACAGCAGAACTAACAACAGCACAGCTAACGACAGCAGAGCTAACGACAGCAGAGCTAAGGACAGCAGAGCTGATGACAGCAGAGCTACGACAGCACAGCTAACGACAGCAGAGCTAACCGACAAGCACACAGCTAACGACAGCAGAGCTGACGACAGCAGAGCTAACGACAGCAGAGCTAACAACAGCAGAGCTGATGACAGCAGAGCTAACAACAGCAGAGCTAACAACAGCAGAGCTAACGACAGCGGAGCTAACGACAGCGGAGCTAACGACAAGCGAGCTAACGACAGCAGAGCTAACGACAGCAGAGCTAACAACAGCAGAGCTAACGACAACAGAGCTAACGACAACAGAGCTAAGACAGCAGAGCTAACGACAGCACAGCTAACGACAGCAGAGCTAACGACAGCAGAGCTAACGACAGCAGAGCTGATGACAGCAGAACTCAAGTAGCATAACACCGACACTTCCGGACTTCTTAAGGGGAAAGCACTCAATAGAATTAAACAGTGGCGAAAAGGGGCACATGACGAACAGCATGCCACTGCTTTAAGGTAAGGCATTTCAATTCAGTTCAATTCGTGTGGTGTATAGCTCAGCCGACTACGTGGGGCGATACTCGTATTGCCTTAGTCCAAGTCAATCCCCTGAATAGATGGTTTTAAAAAAAAATTCACAACTCAACTCACGAATACAGCTGTTCTAAAGCACACAAACACACACACACACACACCACACACAACATACACCACCACACACCACCACCACCCCCAACCACACACACAACACACAAAACCACACACACACACACCACACACACCACAATGTATGCAGACAGGTGTGCTAGAAAGATGCTTCATGAACACAGGAAAGGTCACTTGACACACCAGGCTCGTTAGGCAACCTCTTGTCCGTCAAAAGTATGAATACTTGCAAATGTTGTAATATTGACCAGGGTTTCTTATTCATTTCAGCAGCTTTGTTGATAGTCTAAGCGGCCCGCGGTTCTCACTGACTCTCTCTCCCCCTCTCTCTGTTTCTCTGTGTTGTCTGTCTGTCTGTCTGTTGTCTGTCTGTCTGTCTGTCTGTCTGTCTCTCTCTCTCTCTCTCTCTCTCTCTCTCTCTCTCTCTCTCTCTCTCCTCTCGTGATATAAGACCATATCTGTCTTGGACCAATCCAATAGCTGTCTTGTCCAATACATTTGGACCGAGTTATGGAAATAATGAAAATCAAATCTGCTGTGTTCAGCGCTAGAGCAGTTGCACAGGACTGTGTGCCATAATACAGTACGATGGGTAGGTAGTACGGGTATCATGCGGTGCATGCGCGCGCGCGCGCGGTGTGGTGTGTGTGTGTGTGTGTGGTGTGTGTGTGTGTGTGTGTGTGTGTGTGCGTGCGAGCGTGCGTGCGTGCGTGCGTGCGTGCCTATGTATGATCTGAATGCATAGTTTACAGACTGCAGTACAGTAACACCCCCCCCCCCCCTCCAGCCCGACCACCCCACCCCCACACCTCGAGCCACCACCACTTCAACCATTCCTATATCCCACCTTGCTCTTCTTCTTATTCACAAATCCTCAAATCTGAAAGATTTTGAGGCAACCTCCCAACAACACCTCCCTCCCTCCCTCCCTTCCTCCTCCCACCCAACAACCCCCTACCCCCCACCCCAACTTCTCTCCTCTTTCCGAAGAAACCAGAAAACAAGAAGGAAGAAAAAGAAACACACACAAAAAAAGAAAGAAAGAAAGAGACCGACGGATGAGTTTGACGGGCCTCAGGTCTCCCCTCACTTCCTCACTTCACATCAAAGGAGTCCACGACAGGAAGAGGTTCCTCCACCCCCCCCCCCCCCCCACCCCGTCTCCCCCCGTCCCTACCCCCACCTCCCTCCTCCCCCCCTACCCCCACAGCCTCCACATTCTCCCCACCCCCTCCCCCTGTCCACCTACCTTTTCGAACAGGACTGTGGAGAGACGGAGGGCGGGAGCGAGACAGAGACAGACACGAGACGCAGAAGAGAGAGAGAGAGGAGAGAGAGAGAGAGAGAGAGAGAAGGCAGGCAGACAGACACACAAGGAGAGAGAAAGAAGGAGAGAGAGGGAGAAAGACAGACAGACAGACATAGAGAGCGACAGAGACAGACAGTCAGACAGAGACAGAGACACAGGGAGAGAGACTGAGACACAGACAGCAGCAGAAAAAAGCCCACCCCACTAATGCAAAACACCACGCCGCGCTCTTCCCCCCCACCCCCACCCCCCACACCAATCTCTCCCCCTCCCCCCACTTCCCACTCCCCACACACACACATACTCCAAAGCCCCCCCCCCCCACCCCCCTCAAAAAAAAAAACCCCAAAAAAACCGGCATCCAAGCCCCAGAACAGCAGCAGAGTCCAGAGAGGAATTATCCAGGAGTCCCCGGAGCGGCCTGGCGAGGACCCCTTGGTGCTAAACGGGCGCCCAGACTACCCGCCTGCCGGGCCTGAAAAGCGCCAGACCACGCCGCCTACTCTCCACGTGCAACGTCACGCGGCCTCGCTTCGCCCCCTTCTCGCCCCAGACCACACAGCCGGTCACGTGGGTTTTTTTTTTCTCCTCCCCCCCCCCCCTTCCCCCCCGCTTCCGGCTATAGCCGGGGCTGGTTGAGTTCAGAGCTTTTTTTTTTTTTTTTTGGCCGCTTTTTCTTTTTCTTCTTCTTCTTTTTTTTTTTCAAAGTGGGATAGAAGGAGGAAAAAGTAATGGGGTGGGGGAGGGAGAGAAGGAAAGAAGAAGAAAAGAAAGAATATGGGGGGGGGGGGGGGGTAATAAAAAAACAAAAACGAAAAAATAAATAAATAAAAACGAAAGAGAACAACAACAACAACAACAAAAAAAAAGCTGACATCGAGAATAACAGCAGCATTGATGATGATGGTAATGATGACGTTGTGCGCCATGTGATGTCGTATTGTTGTTGTTGTTGTCGTCGTCGTTGTTGTTTTTGTTGTTATCCTTATCGTTGTTTTTGTTGTTGTTGTTGTTGTTGTTGTTGTTGTCGTTGTTGTTACAAACTCAAAAGAAAAAAAAGTATTCCGCCGGATGAAAAGGGCAAACAATTTACAAGACGAAACACGACGCGTTTCGACCTCTCAGGTCTTCTTCAGGCTTGACAAACAACATTCAGGACAACGAAAAAGAAGAACAAGCGATCACTTATCTCCTCCGAGTGTGCGCAAAATGTTGCTGTTGCTGTTGTTGTGTCTGAATCATAATTATACCGATGTTTCGCGTGCTCTGCTTTACCCGTTTTTAGATGTCTTGACGCGCTCGCGCGCGCGCGCGCCGCGCCACACACACACACACACACACTGACTGACTGGCTGACTGAAACCACTGTCAGATTAACATAGTGTTGTACTGACTCCACACTCACACACACACACACACACACACACACACACACACACCAAACACACACACACACACACACACACACACCACACACACACACACCACACACACGCACACACGCACACACACACACACACACACACACAAATTGGGCGGAGTTGTAATTGTCTGACAGTACCAGATGTATGTGGGAGTTACAATTCTACGGGGGTGTGGAAATGTGGAAATTTGCAACATATTAACCACTTCTATTCCTTGACCTTTCCACAAACCATCCACTGTTGACAGCGGCCTGCCGCTTACAATGTCTCCATGGGGACTTCGAAGAGGCATTTTAGTGAAAGTCAACAGAGGAGAATGACGCATAAAATGTCTCCATGGGGACTGCGAAGAGGCATTTTAGTGAAAGTAAACAGAGGAGAATGACGCATAAAATGTCTCCATGGGGACTGCGAAGAGGCATTTTAGTGAAAGTAAACAAAGGAGAATGACGCATAAAATGTTTCCATGGGGACTGCGAAGAGGCACTTTAATGAAAGTAAACAAAGGAGAATGTTTAGCAATGATAACTCTAGAGCTCATTTTGAGAAAAGCTGTTGTTTCACAGTGAATCGGGAAAGATTTTTTTTTTCTTTTTTTTTTTCCTGCGGGGGGTGGGGGGGGGGGGGGGAGAACACTGGAACACTGATGACGAGTGTGTGTGTGTGTGTGTGCGTGTGTGTGTGTGTGTGTTGTGTGTGTGTGTGTGTGTGTGTGTGTGTGTGTGTGTGTGTGCACGCGCGTGTGTATGTATGCGCCAATCCGTGTGCGTGCGTGCGTGCGTGTGTGTGTGTCTCTGTGTGTGTATATGCGTATCTGTCTGTCTGTCTGTGTCTGTGTATGTGTGTCTGCGTGTGCGCGTACTATCACATCTAATGACTCAATGATTGTGTCATCGCTACAGATCCCAAATACAAATCATAAAATCGATTCTTCGTGGCAAACATTAATGTGTATGTAAGCATCACGCCTCACAGAAATGCCCAGAACATACGCATACGCTCCTGTATATTTGCATGACACCTGTTCCCATACACGCTCAGGCATACGCACATGATATAATATATAGAAAAGCGGGGAGAGATGGAGGGACCTGGACTGAGTGATCTCTTGCACATTTTTACCTGCAACTGAAATAATACATCAGTCACTCTTTACATCACCGACAGTGCATTTGACTAAAGATCGATGGCGCTGCTTCCTAATTGGTTCGGGAAACATACTAATGTACTTTAATTTCATATCAGCTGATGTGATTTACTCTGGGTCTTTTTTAAGCTGTGGTATCCCTCTTACAGGCCATGAAGGAAGTTTCACTCACAAAAAACAGGACGACTCAGCAGATGAAATACAAACTATCGAAATCCAAAACAACAACAACAACAACAACAAAAGCATTTCACGAGCCGATCAAATAAAGAATTAACAAACTGTACAATTACAGTGACATGAAATAACTTGAAGAGAAAAGTAACAACAGAGAGAGAGAGAGAGAGAGAGAGAGAGAGAGAGAGAGAGATGAGAGAGAGAGAGAGAGAGAGAGAGAGAGAGAGAGAAGCGGAGATAAAACAGACTGCTGGTCTGATAACAATTTAGAAGCTATCACAGCGAATTTTCATATTGCCTTTGACAGTATTTTCGGTTGTTGTTTTTTTTTTTAAATAAACTAAAGATTACATAGCAGTTCAGGACTGTATTCCAAAGGGAGACTATCCCATCACAGAAACAACCCAAAGGGCGCTCAGAAGCGCAGACCTCCGTCTACGTCGTACGAATCTTGGATCCGTCCTTTGAGTCAGTTCAGCTCATGAATGAAAAGAAACTTATTTCCCCGCAAGGGGAAGTAATCGTCGGTAAGAACTGCAGGAGTAATTTCCCGTGTGCTTTTTCCTTTTCGGTTTTCCGCCCCCCCCCCCCCCCCCCCTCCCCCCCCCCAAATTAAACACGTAGAACACAATCTCAAAGTTTATTTGAAAATGCAAAGTTTCAACTATCCCAGATAGACAGATAGATAGATAGACAGATAGCTTCACAGATAGTTACCTATCAGTAACAGACATTTCACTGTGTTCAAGTTCACTGGAAAATGTGTCCTAAATCTTACCAGTACTGTGAACACATCTTGGATCAGCGATGTTAGTATTAAATGGTTTTGTCCTTTGAGATACATTCCATCCTCCCACCAAGCGTCATTACAGAATCTGTTCAGCAGTCCCTGCATCATAAAACATGTCATTATCTAAGTGACCGGTCGCGGATCCGCTGTTCAATCAAGATTCGCACGACAGATTAGCATCAATATTTCACGCGCTCACCCCCATCCCCCACCCACCCCACCCCCACCCCCCTCCTCCCCCACCAGGCCATACTCCATAGATTGACGAAGTCTGGTTAAACGAGGTTCATAAGCTTTCGCGTCATCCTGCAGACAGACAGACAGACAACAACAGCAAACAAACAAGCAAACAAACCAAAAGGCACGAATGAACTCGTAACCTTCTTGCCGGCGATAAAAATATCTCAGCAACGCAGACTCAGCAACGCATTATTTCTACATTCCGTTAATCGCCTCTTTCCGTAAACGAATCAAGCGCTTTTAAGAAGCAATTATGGGCGTGTACTCCGACTGACAAATATGATTATAGTCCGGCTTAAAGATCCACACCCACCGAACGTCATACGACATACACAGATAACCCCTCCCCAGAAAATGGGAGTGGAGGGTGGGGATGGGTTAGGGGTAGGAGGGGAAATAGGGGGAGGGGGGGGGACCTATCTAACACCACACTGATACTACCAGGACGACAACTCGTTAAGATTGGCGGGAGATTTTTTTTTTCTTTGACGTCAGCGGAATTTAAATAGACAAACTCTATGCTGTACCACTGAAGTGAGTGTGCACCCGACGGATCAGAAACCTATACTTGTAGTATGCAGCCTACTTCGGATAACCAGAGGTCGCGAGTTCCAATCCCGGGGCTCCCAACTTCGCAGCCCCCCCCCCCCCCCCCCCTTTTTTTTTTTTTTTTGATTTTTGTATTTACGACTGACGTTCTGATAGTGTTAGTATGTGCCAAAATAATCTAAACATAAGAAGTGTTAAAAGAATACAGAAACTTGATGATGTGACATTAACGTAATTTTTGCGTCACGTCTTGATGTCTCATACTTAGCGAAAGCCCTGATGAAGTCTTTAAGGGGCGAAACAATACTGTCGTCCCCACCATACCCCTCCCCCAGCGAGGACGTTCAGGTCATAACCTTTCGTTTATTCTTTTGTGATTTTCAGCGCGATACTTCAGTCCAAAATTTCTGTACTTTTCGATATTTTCACAGAAAAAAAAATACAGATTGATTATGACATAAAGCCGGCTGCGTGTTCCAATTCATTAACAAAAAGTGACGATGATTACATTTCTGCAGCTGATCTGTCCATGAGGTCAATTTGTCTCCCCTGTAATCCCCCCCCCCCCCTCCCCACCAGCTTCTCCCACAACAAAACCATCTTCTTCATCGTCAGCAAACACCACGCGCCCGGCCAAAGTAACGGCGGTCCAGTGTGAACATTGTGATACAACATCAACAGCCATAATGGCCCCCTAGGGTCAAGCCCAAAGGTCAAAGGTAACGCTCAGAACGGGATCCGCCACGCTATGACACCTTTACCAGCGACACGTCCTTTGACACCGATACCCTGCTCTAATTGGGCTGAACCGGAGCGTACGTGCGCACGTGCACGCTGACAACCCCCACCCCCCTCTCCTCAGCGTGGACTGTGGGAAGAATGTGTCTACATGAACACACGTCATCGGCTGTCGTTGAAAGGTTTCGTCGCGTCACTTTCCCACCCTCTCCTTTTTCCTCCGCCCTTTTGCCCCCCCCCCCCCCCCCCTCCTCACTATCCCCTCCGCACCGCAAACACCCTCCCCACCTCCCCCCCCCATCCCCACCAACACATCCACCTCCCCCCCCCCCCCCCCCCACCTCTCCTCCTCCTCTTTTCAGGACTATTCCTGTTTCTGCGTGTTCAAAAGGACTATTCCTGTTCAGTCATTTTCATAACGTCAGAAAGAAAATTTTGGTTCGCGCTACGGGGGCTGAGGAGGGTGGAAAATTGACCTCTGCCCCCCCCCCCTCCTCCTCTCCCCCTTCCCTCTCTTCTTTCCAGCTCCCTCCTCTCCATCTCCTCGCCCACCCCTCATCTCCCCACCCCTCATCTGCCCACCCCTCATCTCCCCACGCCGTCATCTCCCCCACCCCTCATCTCCCCACCCCTCATCTCCCCACCCCTCATCTCCCCACCCCTCATTTCCCCACCCCTCATCTCCCCACCCCTCATCTCCCTAGCACTACTTAGAATTCTGAACGGTTTCGACAGAGAAAATAATTCATGGGATGTCCCCCCACCACCAATCCCCTTCAAAATAAAAATTTAAAAAAAAGAAAAAGAAAAGAAAGCAGGATCAGATTGATTACGAAATAGTAATCGTACACCTAAAACAGTAAAGATGGCATTTTTTTTTTTGGGGGTGGGGGGGGGGGGGTGGGGGTGGGATGAAACAAAATCAATAAAAACAACAACAACACAAAGCTTCTTTCGTTGTGGACCCTCTTTCTTTCGCGTTCTACGAATAAAGACAATAAACAAATGAGCAGTGACACCATGTGGATCTTTATGCAGGCTGGAAAAATCATATCCATTACCTTCAAGGTTCTGTTCCATATATATATATATAAGTATACTTAATATATATATATATATATATAGTATACTATCTATGACGGGCTCGTAGTCACACGGCCAGAGCGTTCGCCTGTGTGTTTGACGGCTGTGGCTTTGAACCAGCGTGGGCCATTTGTAAGTCTTTGTCCATCTGAGAGTTCATGGAGACAGGGAAGGTTGAGACGGCGGAAAGAGAGGGAGGGAGGGTCTCCGCTTTCCATCCTGCCGTGCTCTACTACACAGTGAATCTCCAGCAGCTTACTGTCCCAACAGTCACTGGGTGATGGGGACACGAATCTTTTAACCTCAAAACCTGTAAATACTGATTCAGATTTTTCTTGTTTGTTCTGATCGCTGTTTGCACGTTTTCTGTCATTCACAAAATGTCCACTAACGTTGGAGCATGGAACTAGGTGACGTAAGTTTGACATTGACGCAGGATCATATTTAAAATTTTTTTTTTTTTTTTTTAGTATATCAAATCCGGTTTATGTAAGATTTTTTGTTGTTGTTGTTGAAACAAATGAAAAATATATAAATCATCTCCACTCAGCTTTGAATTCGTGCAAATGTGGTTCGACGGAAACGGTGACATAAACCGGTCTACACTAAGCGAAATGGCAACCATAGAGTTTAGTATGGCAACATTACGCATGGTAGCTTACGTTTGTCCCATTGAGAGAGAGAGAGAGAGAGAGAGAGAGAGAGAGAGGTGTAATTGTCTTTACATGGCCTGCACACTGCGAACTGTAAGGTCTGTACAGCGACAGCTGCAGCAAGCGGACCGTGTGTACTATCTATACATGCCCTGTACACTGTGAACTGTGAGGTCTGTACAGCGACAGCTGCAGCAAGTGGAACGGGTGTATTGTCTTTACATGGCCTGTACACTGCGAACTTTGAGGTCTGTACAGCGACAGCTGCAGCAAGTGGAACGGGTGTATTGTCTATACATGCCCTGTACACTGTGAACTGTGAGGTCTGTACAGCTGCAGCAAGTGGAACGGGTGTATTGTCTTTAAATGGCCTGTACACTGTGAACTGTAAGGTCTGTACAGCGACAGCCGCGGCAAGTGGAACGGGTGTATTGTCTTTACATGGCCTGTACACTGTAAACTGTAAGGTCTGTACAGCGACAGCTGCAGCAAGTGGAACGGAGAAACTCGCTCGTGTACACCACACACACACACACACTGATATTATTTCAGTAATTCACTTTCATCATGCGTTCAGTGGCAATTAACTAAAGATTAGTTTTGTTGTTGTTGTTGTTGTTCCCTTTTGTTTCGTGGCGAGCGGATATCAATTAAAACGCTAAATTAATTACTGCTGACACTCACTATTTTTTTTTCCCAATTCTTTCACTTAATAGTGCAATAGACCCCCTTCAGTAAAGACCCTTTGGCCTATAATAAATGAATAACTACGCGTCCTTAGGCGTCGCATTGTGTCGCGTCATATTGTGCCGTCTCGTCATCTTCATATTGTGCCGTATTGTCATATTGTGCCATCTCGTCATCTTCATATTGTGCCGTATTGTCATATTGTGCCGTCTCGTCATGTTGTGCCGTACTGTCATATTGTGCCGTCTCGTCATCTTCATATTGTGCCGTATTGTCATATTGTGCCGTCTCGTCATATTGTGCCGTATTGTCATATTGTGCCGTATTGTCATATTGTGCCGTCTCGTCATATTGTGCCGTATTGTCATATTGTGCCGTCTCGTCATATTGTGCCGTCTCGTCATATTGTGCCGTATTGTCATATTGTGCCGTCTCGTCATATTGTGCCGTCTCGTCATATTGTGCCGTATTGTCATATTGTGCCGTCTCGTCATATTGTGCCGTATTGTCATATTGTGCCGTCTCGTCATATTGTGCCGTCTCGTCATATTGTGCCGTCGCGTCATCTTGTGCCGTCGCGTCATCTTGTGCCGTCTCGTCTCTTCTCTCTCTCTCTCTCTCTCTCTCTCTCTCTCTCTCTCTCTCTCTCTCTCTCTCTCTCTCTCTCAACGGTGCTGTCCTTTACTAAACGAAATAAGAGAACGTTATATACATTTAAAATACTACAGATTTCCAAGTCTTTTCAGATTAAGTTAACTTCTAGCTTCCAATAATGAACGAACAACTAGAAATTTGTCCATTTACCCATACAAAGCATTTAAGATACGATCTGTTCTTCTTTCTTAATGTAAAGCATTGAATCAGTTTTGAACGTATAAAATTTCGAATGATTTCCAGATGCACCCCTTCACGAGAGGCAATGGCCTATTTGTGAATAAAATATCCATATCCGTATCCGTATCTCTCTCTCAACAAGGACAAATTTTCGTGTTTTGGGTGATACAACACCACCAACTGTCTATGCCACTGCAGACCTCGTACCACAAGTCAATGTCAAATAAAGAAACAAACCTCAAAAACAGTGGGGGGGGGGGGGGGGGGGGGGGGGGGGGGGGGGGGGGGGGGGGGGGGGGGGGGGGGGGGGGGGGGGGGGGGGGGGGGGGGGGGGGGGGGGGGGGGGGGGGGGGGGGGGGGGGGGGGGGGGGGGGGGGGGGGGGGGGGGGGGGGGGGGGGGGGGGGGGGGGGGGGGGGGTATTCATGATAGCAGGGTGGGGCACGTCACATGTGCGAGAGAGAGGAGAGAGTTGGGGTGTGGTGAA
>CM065740.1:29699859-29702359 GCA_033310375.1 Conus canariensis
ACGCAAATTAAACATTCTACTGTCTCCCATGGAGGTATACAATCTACTGCGCAATACTTGCTGGAAACATACCTGGAGAAAAAAAAAAAAAGACACTGGTTATGTTTTAACTCCGTATGCAGTAAACAAGCGCCTGATGTATGATAACATTCTGCAAAAAAAAAAAAGAAATCTGATTGTGGTTACAATTTACCATACGTCAGATCAGTAGCTTCTTTGATGTATAGATTTAAGCTTTATGCTTTTAAAACACAGTTTTGGAAACAATTAATATGGAAACTGTATTTGTGCCCCCCTCCCCCCCACCCCCCCCAACAAAAAAATCAGTTTATCACATGTTTTCCATCGTAGGCGTCTGAAGTCCTTTTTGTCTGCTTTCTCTGGGTCTTACTCAGATAAGACTTCAAAAACACCAAGTTTTAGTCTGTGGTCTTGCGTTCTCATTAACTCAGAGGCCTGTCAATGGTTTCCCGTCAGTGGTGTGCTGAAGTCACACATTTGTTATAATTTTTTTCCGTAATTCTTTGCCAGCGTATTCTTTACTGTTGCTGATAATGTCTTGAAACTTGATCGTTTCGTTTACGTGTTGTACCATTTCCATGTCGTATCGTTTTGTCTGTAAGGGTATACCAGGGTTAATTGTGAAAAACGTATGGATCGTGAGAAGAGGGGAAAAAAAATAAGGGAGGGGGGGGGGGATTGCGGGGGGGGGGGGGGGGGGGGAGGAGTGGGTCAAGAGGAGGTGGGTGGGAGAAGGGCTGGACAGGTCCATTTGAGGAGATTTTCATGCATTTGGGACCCCATTTTAAAAGTCGACTCCCACACATACTACACTACAGTATTTACTACACTACATTACACTACACTACACTACTACACTACACTACACTACACTACACTACACACACACACACACACACACACACACACACACAAAAGTGCGCGCGCCCGCGCACACACACACCCACACACACACACACCACACACACACACACACACACGCAGAGGGCAGAGACAGACAGACAGACAGACAGACAGACAGACAGACAGACAGACAGACGGACAGACAAATACGAGAGAAAAAAAAGAAAAAAAGAAAAAAAGTCAACAACAACAACAACAACAAAAAAGCCTGGAGGTACTAACTATGGTGACACAGAATCTCTGCCAACTCGAAGCGATCCAAATTGAATCCCCGCTCAGCTTACACGGGACCCGGGCATTGAGTCAGCGCAAAGCTAATTCCCCCACCTTAAGGTCTTGACACACGGCTGACTCGTAAACAACGCACGGACACAAGAGGGGCCCCCTTTAGCTGGAAGCTTGCGGATCAGGTTTACAGGGGCGATTGTGTAGTCGCTCGCTCGCTGATGCTTTTTTTTCTTCTTTTTTTTCTTCTTTTTTTCTTGTTCTCTTTTCCACGTCTTTTTTTTTCTTTCTTTTTTTCTTCTTCTATTCAAAAAAAGGAATTAAGCTTAGTTACGGAACTGAATTTCATGCTGACAGAGAGCGAGCGAGCGAAAGGGGTTGGGGAGAGAGAGAGAGAGAGAGAGAGAGAGGGAGAGAGAGAGGAGAGAGAGAGAGAGAGAGAGAGAGATTCAGATTCAGATTCAGATAGGTTATTCACATAATAAGACATGGCCCCATGAAGAAGGGGTGTGTGAACAAGTAAAGCACACTAATTATAAACCATAACAGCTTTGTACATATGAAATTGAAACTCATCGACACAATGTTCAAGAAGAGACCATTTCGCTGAGTTTTGGAGGCTTTGAATGGAACCAATGAAAATGGTTTGACAACTTCAGCAGATATGGATGGATGACTGACGAGATTTAGTTTCAACAAAAATGATTGTCTAGAACAGTTGGTCTAATGAATTTGGACTCAATGAGAGAGAAGAGAGAGAGGAGAGAGAGAGAGAGAGAGAGAGAGAGAGAGAGAGAGAGAGAGAGAGCGGGGGGTGATTACGACTGATGTATATGCACTATACATGCTAGACAGAGAGAGTGGGAGACACGGAGGGAAGAGAGATGAGGGGGGGGGGGGGGGGATTCCGCGTAAAGTGTATGCAATATACATGTTATACAGAGAGAGAATGAGAGTAAGAGAGACAGACAGACAGAGACAGAGAGACAGAGACAGACAACAGACAGACCGAGATATAGAAAGATGGGGGATTACGCGAAAAGTGTGTGCAGTTATACATATGAGAGAGAGAGAGAGAGAGAGAGAGAGAGAGACAGAGACAGAGACAGAGAGAGAGACAGAGAGAGAGACAGACAGACAGAGACAGACAGACAGGCAGACAGACGGACATAGACAGAATGAGATGGGGGATCACGCATGTATGCAGTATACACGTAAGAGAGACAGACAGACAGACAGACAGGACAGACAGAAAGACAGACGACAGACAGACAGACAGAAATAGAGACAGAGAGGTTATCCGGAATGTGCTTGCATGGTGGTGGGTGGGGAGGTGTATGGGAGTGGGGGG
>CM065740.1:29706872-29711872 GCA_033310375.1 Conus canariensis
TGGTGATCATATGATATACATTATCGGGTGGATCATACGATATACATTATCAGGTGGATCATATGATATACATCATGTGGTGGATCATATGATACACATTATCTGGTGGATCATATGATATACATTATGTGGTGGATCATACGATATACATTATCCGGTGGATCATATGATATACATTATGTGGTGGATCATATGATATACATTATCTGGTGGATCATATGATATACATTATGTGGTGGATCATGTAATATACATTATGTGGTGGATCATATTATATACATTATGTGGTGGATCATATGATATACATTATGTGGTGGATCATGTGATATACATTATGTGGTGGATCCTATGATACACATTATCTGGTGGATCATATGATGTACATTATGTGGTGGATCATATGATGTACACTGTGTGGTGGATCATATGATATACATCATGTGGTGGATCATATGATACACATTATCTGGTGGATCATATGACATACATTATGTGGTGGATCATATGATGTACACTGTGTGGTGGATCATATGATATACATCATGTGGTGGATCATATGATACACATTATGTGGTGGATCATGTGATGTACATCATGTGGTGGATCATATGATACACATTATCTGGTGGATCATATGATGTACATCATGTGGTGGATCATATGATACACATTATCTGGTGGGCACTCTGCTCCTGCTCGCTGCCTGGCTTGAAGACTTTGCCAGCTTCTTCATTCTCCACATCATCAAAGAGGGAGTCTGGCACCCAGCGTTGAAACGGTTGGAAAAGGTTCTCTCATCTCAAAGACAACGTATTCAGGTTGCTTGCGTCAAAGATGCCGTGAATTTTAAACAGGAAGAAGTTGAATTAGAAACTAGTATTTGGGGAGACGGGACGCATCTCTCTCTCTCTCTCCTCTCTCCTCTCTCTCTCTCTCTCTGTTTAAATTTGTGTATGTTCGGTGCATGGGGAATCATGATGTTTGTTGTGTAGACTGCCTAATTGCATCGCTGTTTGATTCTTCTGATCTGTTCTAACTTCTGTCCTGTCTTTTAATATAAATCAAGATTTTCAACAAGTTGTCCCATATGATATTTAGCATTTTTCTTTCTCTCTTACGTATCTATGTTGATTATGCAATCCGCCGATGAGTTTATTGTTGTGAAATTTTCTGTCACTGGGCACATCATAAGCATTTGCTTGTTGTTGCTTCAGTTCAATAATTTGTTTATGTACACATCTGTTCAATAAAGAAATGCTTATAAAAAATTAAAAAAAAAAATAGAGTGTTTAACCTTTGTCTTTGATTCATGTCTCCGTCTTCGACTCTCGTTTCTATTTATTTATTTTTTTAAATAAATAAACACTTATAGCCTACATCTCTAGCCAATGTTAGGTAGGTACCCAAGGGCTGACCAGCGCGTTCGGCTATTGGGAAAAGGTTCTCGGTTTCATCTCAAAGAAAAAAAAAATCATGTTGTTTGTGTCAAAGATGCAGTGAATTTTTGAACGGGAAAAAGTTAGAATCAGTTTGATCTTCGTCTATGATTCATATCTCCGTCTTCAATTCTCATTTCACTCTCTCTTTTTTTTGTTTTTATAAATGCTCATAGCCTGTACCTAACTCTCTGGCTACACGCCTGAATTCTGTACGCTTTCTTACGATTGGTAGCAACACCAACCGTCGGAATCCATTCGCTGAACTGTGGATGATGGACGAGTGAGGACCACACAGACGTTCTGATCCCCGGGACCACCTATACCAGCCCCCGGGGCCTGTCTGACCCCCGGGAAAAAGATCATTCCCCGAGTGTCACTCTTCCCTTCCCGCTGTTAATTGCCACACAAAACGGCGAATACCTTGGCCGCTAATTAATTTTTGCTTCCGCATTAATTGGAGTGTCAACGGACAATATCTCATGAGCGTGTGAACCCTGGCCGCTCTGGCCCACCTACGTTCCACAGGTGCTCGCACACGACAGCTGGTCAGGCCATTAAGAGAGGAGAGCGGAGGGTGGTGGTGGTGGTGGGGGGGGGGGCTAGAGGGGAGGAACGGGGGAGGGGAGGGGGCGGTAGCGATTGAAATCTCACACAAACAATCACGTGCGCGGGCGAGCGCGCGCACCACCGTCGTAGGCTTTCTTGCGCGTGCATAGATCTTAAAATCTCTCTCCCCCCCCCCCTCCTCCCCTTCCTCTCATCCGTCCCTCACACACATATACAAAAACGCACAAGTGCGCGCGCGGACTTTGACTCCCCTCCCCTCCCTCCCACCCCCATTGCAAATGAAAGCACTGGAAATACGCGCACGCGCGCGTGCACACACACACACACACACACACACACACACACACACACACACACACACACACACACAAACGCACGCGCAGTTGTGCTCATTACATTATCCTGCATTATAACTCTATTTGCCTGTCTGTGTATCTACATTAGTCTCTGTCTGTGTGTCTTCTCTCTGTTTCTGTCTCTGCCTCGCACTCTCTCTCTCTCCTCTCTCTCTCTCTCTCTCTCTCTCTCTCTCTCACACACACTAACACACACAAAACACACACACACACACACACACACACAGGCACGCACGCACACACACACACACACACACACACACACACACACACACACACACACACACACACACCACTCTCTCACACATACACTAGCATTACAATCCATTATCTGCACTATTGTATTCTCCAATACACTCATGATGACCACTACCACCACAACCACCACTACTCCCCCCCCCCCCCGCCCCCCAAACAAATAAAAGGAAAGAAAATTGCATGCGCGCCTACACACACACACACACACACACACACACACACACACACACACACACACACACACACACACTTGTACTCTCCAATATACGTAATAATAACCACAACCTCTACGACCACTCATACCCCCCCCCCCCACCACCACCACCCACCCACCACACTCCCAGCCTTCAGAAAGAATAACGAAAATTAAACACACACACCACACACACACACACAACCACACACACACACACACACACACAGCACTCTGTCACACAACCACAAGCACTACAGTCTCTAAGGTGAACTATTGTACTCTAGTCTACACGCAGTAATAATAACCACCACCATCACCACCCACACACCTTCCCCTAACAAATGAAAAAAAAAAGAAAAGAAAACATAGAAACAGACACACAGAGACAGACAGACAGACAACACACACACACACACACACACACACACACACACACACACACACATCTCCCTCCACCATCACCACTTCCCTCCCTGCCTTCTCCCTTCACCTCCCCTCCCCCCTCCCCCACCCCCCACTTTCCACACACACACACACACACACACACACACACACACACAGAACCCCCCACCCCCCACCCCGCCCCAACAGGCCTACAAGCGTGGCACTCCATGTTTACGACTTGTCCTCACAGCTCCACAAAACGACGGCCCTGATCCCCAGAGGCCTGAAGGGAGTTGAGACAAAAGGCTTTGCTAGGCTTACGACACCCGCGCACACCCCAAGGCCGCGTGCTTTCTCCAGTCTCTCCCCCCCCCCCCCCCTATCCGGGCAAACATGTGTCCTTTTTTGACTCCCACTCTTCATCCCCTCCCTCCCCTCCCCTCCCCTCCCCTCCCACACCTCACTCCCCCCTCACTTACCTCCACCCTTGACCCGTCCCCAACCCATGTATCCAACTATACCACTGCTCTCCTCTTTGTTGTTATCTGGTCCACTGCCTGGTCAGTGTTTTTTGGTACACATCGGTTGAACCCGAGATCTGTATTACACTGGTTGATTTTCGTGTGTGTGTGTGTGTGTGTGTGTGTGTGTGTGTGTGTGTGTGTGTGTGTGTGTTTGTGCGTGTTTGTGTGTGTGTGTGTGTGTGTGTGTGTGTGTGTGTGTGTGTGTGTGTGTGTGTGTTGGCGTGCGTGCTTGTGAGAGAAGAGAGAGAGACAGAGACAGAGAGAGAGAGAGAGAGAGTGTGTGTGTGTGTGTGTGTGTGTGTGTGTGTGTGTGTGTGTTTGTGTGTGTGTGTGTGTGTGTGTGTGTGTGTGTGTGTGTGTGGTTTCTTGTGTGTGTGTGTGGTATGTGTGTGTGTGTGTGTGTGTGTGTGTGTGTGTGTGTGTGTGTGCGTGCTTGTGAGAGAGAGAGAGAGAGAGTGTGTGTGTGTGTGTGTGTGCGTACTTCTTGTGTGTGTGTGTGTGTGTGTGTGTGTGTGTGTGTGTGTGTGTGTGTGTGTGTGTGTGTGTGCGTGCGTGCTTGTGAGAGAGAGAGAGAGAGAGAGAGAGAGAGAGTGTGTGTGTGTGTGTGCGTACTTCTGTGTGTTGTGTGTGTGTGTGTGTGTGTGTGTGTGTGTGTGTGTGTGTGTGTGTGTGTGTGTGTGTTTCCCATACAGAGCAGCGTTACTTAGTGTGTGAGAGCGGGAGGTAATGAGGGAGAGAGAGGGATAAAGGGAAGGAGTAGGATTGGGGCGGGCAGGGGAGAGGGGGGGGGGGATAATCATCATCTGCTAAGGTCCAAGCTGGCAACATAACAATCTGCGTTCTCCCGTAGACGAAATGTGGCTGTCTTACTGGTGGAATTCTAATGTAATTTTCTTTTCAAATCCCAAAGGCAGAACGGTCATAAAGGTGGATTTATACAATGGTTTGTGTGTTTGGGTTTTTGTTTGTTGATTTGTTTGCTTGTTTTGTCTTGCTGTTGTTATTGTTTCAAGCTGGAAATGGCAGTATATAAAGAGAAAGAATTATCCTTTTTGTGAAGTATTGAGCGCAGTGGTTGTCATGTGGTATCGCTGCCTTCTTTTACCAATAGCCGGAGAATTCAGACAATTTGTGGAACCGCTTCAAACCGACACAGGTGATCATACACAAAAGTGGAGATAGACAACAAAAAAGTTTCAGCAACCTCATTTCTGATCCATATTCTTTCGGTTTAAAATCCACGTTATCTTCCATACAAACGAGAGAACTGTTGTCG
>CM065740.1:29719372-29726872 GCA_033310375.1 Conus canariensis
CATGGTTATTTCGCAGTCACAGGTTGCAAAATTTGTATAAAGATCAACAATTTTGTGTACCACTAGGGTATTTCATTTGTGTAACTGTGCATATATCAGATGTGGGGTTGAAAGTACTAACACAGATGAAAAGTTGAGTGTGAAGAGTTTTTTTTTTTCTCTTTTTTTTCTGTTTTTTTTTTTTAGACAAGTGTCTGATATCATCTGGCGATGAAAAGACATTAAATAAACCACTGAACTGAACTGTGAACTGAACTAATGAACAATGCCACCTCGACATATATCTGCAACTGAATGTTATACTCGGTAAACAGAAAAAGAGTTGGTTGTACGTGTCTTCAAAAGCTCTCCAAGTCTTCACCTCTGTAGAATGCATGAAATGACCCCCCCCCCCCCCCCCCTCCCCCCCCCTAAACAAAGTTTCACCGCTGTCATTCAGGGGCCCGCTGAATCACTCCGTCACTGTCGCACACCCTCCACTGAAACCACTCCGTACATTTCACTCATTCGAACGCGCTTCAGATTCGCTCATACATGTACAATCAATTCATTGTTGACAGCGCTCGGCCTCTTTTGAATTCGATACCATGCGTGATTCGTAACTGAATCGGCGTCACCGAAAACACGCGTCATTTAGAGCAGAAGGGAAGTAAGTCACACAAGATTTGTTTGCATTATCTACACCTAGCCCTGTCCAGGATTGCTTGGAGGTTACCCAGAGAGACCGCTGTTTTCATCTGTCAACGGTCGGTTTGTCAATATTGCGGACACACCTGAGCAATGTGAAACTGAAGGCAGACAGGGCATCAAGTTTCCGAAGCTGTTACGTGTGTCGGGGCTTTAAGTGTCCGTTACAGCATCCCTATGACTATAGTTATTGGACAATGGTGCCGATGATGCCAACTCCCCCACATCACTCCCTTCTCATGTCCACTCCCTCCCATCGCTCAATGGTTGAGTTTACCTCTCCTAGGTTAAAAACCGACAGGGGCTGATTACAATGGCGGATGGGGATATGCCTGATGCCCAGATACACAGGGGAAAAGCGAGATGAAGAAGGGACGGGACGAGGTAAGCGGATGAAAATAACGGAGAGAAAGAGAGAGGGGGGGAGGAGAGGAGAGAGAGAGAGAGAGAGAGAGAGAGAGAGAGAGAGAGAGAGAGAGAGAGAGAGATCAACTGATAGTGGCACTGGTTCGGTGTTCATGCCACGAACTCATCCCCGAATAAAAACAAAGACACAAAACAAAGACATCACAGTAAACATAACACAGAAACAGTATTGTGTAACGTCTCCCTAATTTCCACACACAAACACTGCAAGTGAACGAATTGAAGAAGAAAGAAAGATATGCAGAAAGGAAGAAAGAAAGAAAACACCCAGGTGTCAGTGTCATATCCACTAACATTAGCACAGTATTTTCATGCATATCTTTATTACTACAGCCAAGTTGTTTACCCAGGCTGTCATTGCTCGGAGAAAAGAAGTCCTGTCCTTAAAAAGAAAAGAGAGACAGACAGACAGACAGACAGACAGACAAGAAGAGAGAGAAAGAGAGAGAGAGAACTAAAAAAAAAAAGTTTATGGGCCGCAAAGGCAGAAAGAAGGTGAACGACAGTAAAGCAAAAAACAGGAAAAAAAAAACAAAAAAACATAGCCACAATAATAAACAAACAACGTTAAAAGGCAGGCAAAAGAGAGACAGAAGAGAGACAGAGAGACAGAGCAGACGACAAGGAAATCAGCAGCACAGAAAGGCAAGGGGGATAATTTACACGGAAAGAACCCCCCGACATTCCCACGAAGACAATGCTACATTTCAAAACGACGACACTGCCGACGAAGAAACGCAGCCAGTATTCTGTTGACTAGCAAAAGGGACGACCACGTGGAATAATTCTGCTATTTAAAGAACAGCTCTTAGGCTAATCAAATTGCTTCACTGAGTCGGGATAAAAACTTCCCAGTTCTTCGGAACAACTCTCAACATGTCTTCTATAAAACTCCAACCCAATGAGATGCTCCGCTCCGCTACACCACATGTCAAACTTTTGAGATACTAACATCCAGTGAAGCTATGAACACAAGAGTTAGTTTCATAGTACAAGATCTAGTCTCCACCAAATTCCCGCTCTATACACAAGCAACAGTTGGATGAAGCTTCTGTATCCAGCGAAAAGGCATCGAGAGAACAGGCATTTCAACAGTGAATCTCTCTCTCTCTCCTCTCTCTCTCTCTCTCTCTCTCTCTCTCTCTCTCTCTCTCTCTCTCTCTCTCTTCGTGCTCCTTCTACATCACAGGACAGTAAGTGTTCTGACTCGGTTAGATGCCAGAAGCGGGACAAGCACAATCAAGCAGGGTCCACTGACGAGCCTCAAGCATGAAACGAAAGCGGAGTCCAGGCAGGCGTGAGATATACCGGTGTTCGCTTGACAGAGGCAGCGATGCCTCACAGCTGCTGTAGGTGAGGGATTTAATAGGAACACCTCAGTGACCTCTTCTTCAGCCCCCCTCCCAGGGCCTCCCTACCCTCTCTCCGCCTACTGCCCTACTTCCTTTGTCTTCTCTATGATGACGGAGAAATTGTTTATTTGCACTTGTATCCCCCTACTACTAATTTTGTCAAAAAAACACGCATACACTCCCGCGCGCGCGCGCGCGCACGCACGTACACAGAGAGAGAGAGAGAGAGAGAGAGAGAGAGAGAGAGAGAAGAGAGAAGAGAGAGAGAGCGAGAGAGAGAGAGCGAGAGAGAGAGAGAGAGAGAGAGAGAGAGAGAAACAGAGATAGCGAGCGAGAGAGCGAGGGGGGTACATACACAGGTGCGCGCTCTGCGCGCGCACGCACGCACGCACGCATGCACGCGCGCCGCGCGGCGCAACCACACACCACACACCACACACACACACACACACACATACACACAGCGTAAGTAACCAACCGATGCAGATGCTCAACAATGCTATCGCTTGTGCTTATTTTTCTAAAAGATCTCTTCAGTTCTCTTAACAACACAAACTGGAAAGTTCTCTGAAAAACACACAGATGTGCGCAGCCAATAACGTCATCAAGCAATCGTGGTCAAAGCATTTCACGAACAGACAAACCTAGAAGTAACAGGCGGACACACTTGCAGGAAACCCGACGGACACAAACACAGATCGAGCCGCATTCCAACGTGTGCATGCAGAAGGAAACACCACACACACACACACACACACACACACACACACACACACACACACGCACGCACGCCACGCACCGCACACCCCCCCCCCCCAACACCAACACAACACAGCACACACACCACACCACATCACACCACATCACACCACACCACACCACCACACACACACACACACACACACACACACACACACACACTTGTCATCCACATGCTAAACATATGTACACGTATTCTTGATAATGCGGGTGATTATCGAAGCTGAATACTCAGTTGAAAATACTCATCGGGGAATTAGAAAAAAAAAACATAAAAGAAAAAAGAAAGGAGGCCGAAAGACAAGTCTCTCCTAAAAACTACAAGGTTTATCTCATTAACACGCATTAACGCGGACTTTTAACAGTTTCGCTGTAACTCATACGAAGGTCCCGTGAAAAAATTATGCGCATGAATATTGATAAGATAACAGATGGTTTTTTATGACGCTCAGGAAGTCGCATCAAACCAAAAGAAATATACTGATGGCAAGAGAGGAGGAGAGAGAGAGAGAGAGAGAGAGAGAGAGAGAGAGAGAGAGAAGAAGAGAGAGAGACAGAGACAGGAGACAGAAGAGAGAGAGAGAGAGAGAGAGAGAGAGAGAGAGAGAGAGAGAGAGAAGAGAGAGAGCAAAACCTATCTGCATACACATTTCTAATCCGATTGTCCAAATTGAAGTGAAGATGGATAGTTGTTGGATTCGGGCTAAAATGATACAGGGTGGTGTGAACATGACCGTTCTGTGAAGCGGTTTTCTCTGAAATTTCGTTTTTGGTGTGACTACCCGTTCTAAATATATCTATGGCTGCTGTTCTGTCAGTTACTGAGTCTGTAACATGAAAAATGAATAAAATAAAAACTATGAAAAAAAAAGAAGACATGCAAATCAAATACGTAAATATACAACACAGAAAGAAAGAAAGGAAAAGAGATAGAGAAACAGAAACAAAATTATACCAAAATACAGACTGCCACGCGCGCGCACACACACACACAAAATACACACACACACATACACACGCACGCGCGCGCGCGCGCGAACGCGTGCAGGCACGCAGGCTCGCACGCAGGCAGGCACTCACGATTTCTCTCTATCCCTCTCTCTCTCTCTCTCTCATTCTCTCTCTCTCCCTGCTTTATATTCTGACCCATTCCGCGTCTAGCATTCTTGTTTCTGACGTTATACGATGCTCATGTGCCCCTCCACACAGGGCAACGATATATGAATAAAACATCTCTCTCTCTCTCTCTCTCTCTCTCTCTCTCTCTCTCTCCTCTCTCTCTCTCCCCCATCACTATCAATCCCTCGTACATATCAGTTGATACTACCCGTATTCAGCTTATAAGCTTAATTAAGCTTTGCGAGCATTGTTCGCGTGGCGAGATGGCTTTTTGACGGCGAGCTGTATACATCGGCATGCAAAAGAATCGTCTTGTTATTTCATTCTCGTCACCATAAGAAATTTTGTTATGATAATAATTATAATAATAATTGTAGTAGTAGTAGTAGTAGTATAGTAGTAGTAGTAGTAACATCATAATCATCGTCATTATTATTATTGTTGTTGTTATCATTATTCTCACTATTATTTTTTATTATCATTATCATTATGTAATGATAATAACAATGATAATCATAATCATTCTTTTTAGGTCATTATTATCATGATTATTATCATCATCACCGTCATCTATGATTCACTACAGATAATTTCAGATTCACTACACATCACTGCAGATCACTGCAGATCACTGCAGATCACTGCAGATCATTACAGATCACTGCAGATCATTACAGATCACTGCAGGATCACTATAGATCATTACAGATCACTGCAGATCATTACAGATCACTGCAGGATCACTATAGATCATTACAGATCACTGCAGATCATTACAGATCATTGCAGATTATTACAGATCATTACAAATCACTTCAGGATCACTATAGATCATTACAGATCACTGCAGAATCACTATAGATCATTACAGATCACTGCAGATCATTATAGATCACTATAGATCATTACAGATCACTGCAGATCATTAGAGATCACTGCAATCATTACAGATCACTGCACATCATTACAGATCACTGCAGGATCACTACAGATCATTACAGATCACTGCAGATCATTATAGATCACTGCAGATCATTACAGATCACTGCAGATCATTACAGATCACTGCAGGATCACTGCAGATCATTACAGATCACTGCAGATCATTACAGATCATTACAGATCACTGCAGGATCACTATAGATCATTACAGATCACTGCAGGATTACTACAGTTCACTGCAGAATCACTACAGATCATTACAGATCACTGCAGAATCACTACAGATCATTACAGAATCACTACAGATCATTACAGAATCACTGCAGAATCACTACGTTTCACTGCAGACTCACTACAGATCATTACACATCACTGCAGAATCACTACAGATCATTAATCACAGATCACTGCAGAATCACTACAGATCATTACAGATCACTGCAGAATCACTACAGATCATTACAGATCACTGCAGAATCATACAGATCATTACAGATCACTGCGGATCACTAAGATCACTGCAGAATCACTACAGATCATTACTGAATCACTACAGATCAGTACAGAATCACTACAGATCACTACAAATCACTGCAGAATCACTACAGATCATTACAGAATCACTACAGATCATTACAGATCACTGCAGAATCACTACAGATCATTACAGATCACTGCAGAATCACTACAGATCATTATAGATCACTGCAGAATCACTAAGATCTTACAGATCACTGCGGAATCACTATAGATCATGCGAATCACTACAGATCACTACAAATCACTGCAGAATCACTACAGATCACTGCAGAATCACTACAGATCAGTACAGATCACGCAGAATCACTACAGATCAGTACAGGTCACCGCAGGATCAGTAGAGGTTACTGCAGGATCACAACTGACGACTACAGATTGACTGGCTGCAGATTCCCATGACTGAAATAGGGTCGTCTGCATTGACTGGCTGCAGATTCCCATGACTGGAAAAGGGGTCGTCTGCACTGACTGGCTGCAGATTACCATGACTGGAAAAGGGCCGTCTGCATTGACTGGCTGCAGATTCCCATGACTGGAAAAGGGGTCGTCTGCATTGACTGGCTGCAGATCCCCATGACTGGAAAAGGGTCGTCTGTGTGCAATGGTGACATTTTGTGCGGCAACAGTCGTATGCACTGACTAGCTGCAGATTCCCATGACGTTAATCATTGCCGTCTCTCTGTTCATAGTTTTCATTTGAAATAAAACAACAACAATAAACAACAACAACAACAACAACAACAATACGAAACAAACACACAAAACAAAAACAAGACCATACAACTCGCTTCACTTGGCTCTGCGTGCACCTGTGAAACTTCTTACGGATCTCTAGAAATCGCTGCGAGACATAGTAAGCTGTCCTTTCGCTAATTCATTCGTAAGCCAATCAGAGATACGAACCTTCGGACTCCTATCTATAATGACACAGGACAGTCCTTCTCTACATGAATGTAGTCACAAATTCTTCTACCCCCCTGAACCATATTTCCCTCCCCCTTTTCCTCCTCCTCCCCTCCCCCCCCCCCCCCCCCCCTCTCCTTCTTTTTCGCCTCCCTGCCAGCCTGCCCTTCTCTCTCTCTCTCTCTCTCCTCTCTCTCCCTCTCTCTCTCTCTCTCTCTCTCTCTCTCTCTCTCTCCCTCTCTCTCTCTCTCTCTCTCTCTCTCTCTCTCTCTCTCTCGTACACACCCCCTCTTTCTCACAGCAGACAGTGGACTGACATACAAGACAACGTTAAAAAAGCAATTTAAGGTGATTATCAGTCAAGAAAGCCTAACACACATGGCTTACGAGACAGTCATGAGCGCTTCATGCATTCTTGTGCGTGTGTTTCAAAAACAATTCGACACATCTTACCACGTGTGTGTGTGTGTGTGTGTGTGTGTGTGTGTGTGTGTGTGTGTGTGTGTGTGTGTGTGTGTGTGTGTGAGTGTGCGTGCGCAAGAAAGAAAGAAGAGAGAGAGAGAGAGAGAGAGAGAGAGAGGAGAAGTATCTGTGTGAGTGAGTGTGTGTGTGTGTGTGTGTGTGTGTGTGTGTGTGTGTGTGTGTGGTGTGTGTTTGTGTGTGTGTGCAGGTGTACGTGCGTGCGTATGCGTAAGTGTGTGTGCGTAAGTGTATGCGCACATCCATGTGCATGTAAGTGTGCGGGCGGGTGTATATCTGTGTGCATGCGTGT
>CM065740.1:29731872-29736872 GCA_033310375.1 Conus canariensis
GTTGTATTGTGGAACAAGAGTGAACCGACGATGTCGCATGATTTTTGCTTTTGTTTGCTGATGTATAAATGTCAATGATTTTGCTGTTGTGTTGTGTACTGATGTACCTTAAGAATGTCAATGATTTTGCTGTTGTGTTGTGTACTGATGTAGATTATTGTCTATCCAGACTCCACATCAATTTCGCGTCCAGTTTGAGGAGATAGCTGATTGTTCGTTCTTCGTCTTCACTGTCTTGAACGTTGTTTGTTTTGCCTGAAGAAGACCAAAGAGGTCGAAACGCGACGTGTTCGTCATGTAATTTCTTTCTTTCTTTCGTTTGGCGGCATAGTAATTTTTTTCTTTAAAGTTTGTCATTCTCTCTCCAGTTTTGTTGTTGAATTAATAATTTTCATTTTCATGACGACACGATCTTATTTTTCACTGGTGACAAATCTTAAAACTGCCCTGTACTGTCAGCTGGACCACTTCTTTCATTGAAACCGAACTGTAGCAGTATGGAAGAAGGGTGAAGGTTTGGAAATGGAGACTTTATGAAAAGAGAGAGAGAGAGAGAGAGAGAGAGAGAGAGAGAGAGAGAGAAGAGAGAGACAGAGACAGAGACAGAGACAGAGAGACAGAGAAGAAGAAGAAGAAGAACGAGGAGGACGAGGAGGACGAGGACGAGGAGGACGAGGAGAAAAAGAAGAAGAAGAAGAGCCAGAAGAACAAAAAGAACCAGAAGAACAAGAAAAAGAACGTTAAGAAGAAAAAGAAAAGAAACCGACGACTGTCACAATACAGGTGAAGGGGCCAGAAAGGCAGAGAGAAAGAGCGGAATGCACACCCAAAGACAATAACACACACAGACCGCTAACAGAGAGAAAGAGCAGAATACACACCCAAAGACAATAACACACACAGACCGCTAACAGAGAGAAAGAGCAGAATACTCACCCAAAGACAATAACACACACAGACCGCTAACAAGAGAAAGAGCGGAATACACACCCAAAGACAATAACACACACCGACCGCTAACAGAGAGAAAGAGCAGAATACACACCCAAAGACAATAACACACACCGACCGCTAACAGAGAGAAAGAGCGGAATACACACCCAAAGACAATAACACACACAGACCACTAACAACAGGGGGACACGTATAGTTTACGCGCAGAATGTCCACGGTCAAATCATATATGTCTATCGTCCAGTCAGCCACGGAGTCCATTCACGGCCGGCGCAGACTGTCAGGACACAAGGAATATTATTTACAATAGACTGCCCCCCACCCCACCCCCATCTCATGTTAGCAGAACATTACAGCACAATGGGCAGCTGGTATCCTAACTCTCACTATCAAATTGCCAGATCATCACACCAGCTACAACAGAACAACAACAGTAACACAAAAAAACCACACACACACACACACACACACAAACCAGGCATACCATGAACTACGATCAGATTACCCCCACCCCCCACCAAAAGAGAGAGAGACAGAGACAGACAGACAGACAGACAGAACGAGAGAGTGGAGAAAGAGAGAGAGAGAGAGAGAGAGAGAGAGAGAGACATAGACAGACAGACAGACAGACAAAGACAGAGAGAGAAAAAGAGTGTTAGAGAGACAGACAGAGAGAGACACAGAGAGAGAGGAGAGAGAGAGAGAGACACAGAGAGAAGTTCTGGAGTTAAAGTGGCTGACAAAACCGTAGGTGCAGAAAAAAAAGCCATACTCTCTATCGATCTATCCATCTATCTATCTATGGGCAACACAAGCACGATACGATCCCGAAATACATTACTTAAGACGACTCCCTCTATCGTGTCGTATACGGGATAGAAAAAAGGAGAAAACAAAACGGATACTCGGACTCGTGAGGCTAAAGCAAACATCACCACACACACACACACACACACACACACACACACCACACACACACACACGCACACACACACACACACGCCACACACACACGCACGCACACACACACACACACGCACACACACACGCACGCACACACACATGCACGCACGCACGCACGCACGCATGCACGCACGCACTGTACTGCACTAATTGTATAGGCTTGATTGAACATTTTCTCTACGTCCATCAACACACAGTTTTTGGAGAAGTTAACCATACTGAACAAAAAGATGTTGAAAGACATGACATGTTTTCTTACAATTATCGGTATCATATACACATCATCTATGTTGAAAATTCGCTGAATTTTACAGGAAATTATAAATATATAAATCAGTTAGAACAGGAAAAAGCGGTAACCGTATTAACAAAGAACTGAATCGGTTATTACCCTTGCTGTCGAAGTTTGAGAGTTTGGTATCTGAAAGACTGCGAAATAATCGTACTACAAATATCATTACTCTGTATTACGTAGTTCCTTTTAAACTTGAAAGCTAAACATATAGTCCTTCAATGTTGTTGTTGTTGGTTGTTTTTTGTTGTTGGTTGGTGGTGGTGGTGTTTTTTTGTTGTTGTTGTTTTTTTTTGCTTTGTTAAATCGCGTCCATGAATAAGAAAAGAGACTAACTTGTAACTGACGACAAAAGAAACGCAAGTAAACTTTCGCAACTACGATTTAGCATACAAGCAACAACATTAAAACCAGCCCTCTAGGTAGTCGCAGTTAACAAATCCAACAAGATAAATTATACAAAAAAAAAGCTAAATGTCAACACCCACTTCTAACAACCAGAACAACGTTAGAAAAAAAAACAACCGAGTAAACCCTCGCAAAAAAATAAAACAAAGAGTTACAGGAAAAAACAAACAAATAAATAAACAAACAAACAAACAAAAAAGACACATGTCGGCACTTAATCATCTTTTCCAATCATTTAAGGTCAGCCTCATAACTTCTGAATTGTCGGTTTTGTAAGTGTGCAAAAAAAAAAAGAAAAAAAAAAAAGAAAAAAAAAAGAAATAAACTGAAACAGAATAAAACAAACCAAATACAATAAAACAAAATGAAATGAAATAAAATGAAATGAAATACAATCTTTTAAAAATGAAATGAAATAAAGAAAATGATGCAGTAAAGTAAAATGAAATAAAATGATTTAAAACGGCACCACAAAACGAAAGGACATTTTTGTTTTTGTCATGTCGGCACTTAATAATGTATCCATTCATATGAGACCAGTCTCCAAGCTCCTGACTTGTCGGTTTTGTAAGTGTGAAAAAAAAGTAAGTAAATAAATGAATAAAGCAAAACAAAACAAAAGGTAAAATGAAGTACAAAAATAAAACAAAATAAAGTAAATCAAAGCAAAATAAAACAAAATAAAATGGCATAACGAGACAAGAGAAAAAGCAAAATAAAATAAAATGAAACAAAACAAAATGAAATAAAACAAAATAAAATAAAATAAAATGGCATAACGACACAAGAGAAAAAGCAAAATAAAATTAAATGAAACAAAACAAAACAAAATGAAATAAAACAAAAGAAAACAAAAGAAAATGGCATAACGAAACAAGAGAAAAAAAGCAAAATCAAACACAAAATGAAACAAAAAACAAAACAAAACAAAATAAAATAAAATGAAATAAAACAAATAATAAAATAAAATAAATAAAATAAAATAAAATAAAATAAAATAAAATAAAATGGTATCACTACACAAGAGAAAATGTTTGTTTTCGTTTTGTTTTTGACCGACGACTGTTGGGATCAGATAGATGGGGCCGGGCCCACTCCGTTCCCCAACGCACACCGTAAATTCGGTCTTGCCATCGATCTGCTGAAGATGTCTGGGTGGCGGAGGCCATCTAACTCATGTGTCACGGAAAACTACGGCCAGTGGCTGCGCACACTTACAATCTGGACTTTACACAGGACAGCTGTGAAAACCACACACTCGAACACGCACACATGTATGCACGCACGCACGCACGCGTGCACACGTGCGCACGCATACACATATACACACACGCACGCGCGCGCGAACGCGTACATACACAAACACACCCGCACGCGCGCGCGGGCACACACACCCCCTAACTCCGCGGTGTGTGTGTGTGTGTGTGTGTGTGTGTGTGTGTGTGTGTGTGTGTGTGTGTTAGTTCTTTAGTTTAACGTCTATTCACTATAAGTGTTATTAGACGGGGAAAACACACGCAGCGCACACACACACACACACACACACACACACACACACACACACAACCGTATGATTGTGTGTGTGCGTGTACGTGTGTATGTGGTGTGTCGTGCGTGTGTGTGTGTTGTGTGTGTGTGTGTGTGTGTGTGTGTGTGTGTGTGTGTGTGTGTGAGTGTGTGTGTTCTGTGTGTGTGTGTGTGTGTGTGTGTGTGTGTGTGTGTGTGTGTGTGTGTGTGTGTGTGCGTGCGTGTATGAGTGTGCATGCGCGCGCGCTTGTGTGTGTGTGTGTGTGTGTGTGTGTGTGTGTGTGTGTGTGTGTGTGTGTGTGTGTGTGTGTGTGTGTGTGTGTGTGGGGAGGGGGGATGCAAGAGAGAGAGAGGACTGTGTTAGGGACAAGAGGGGAAGGTTGGGATGGGTGGTAAGATAGGTAGATATTTACTTATCTAGCCTTTAGTGTATGTTGATCGGAGGAATTAAAGTATATCAAATGAAACAAGTTTAGTAGATTGGAGCATAATGCAGGGGGATGGGTGGGGGAGGAGAAAGTTTGCGGGTGGGGATGGGGGGCATCAGGGTGGAAAGGAGGACGGAATAGAGGAAGTGAGTGGGAGGATGGCGGTGGGGGGGATAACCATATATATCATATAACCGTAACTCTTTTATATCAATGTCGTACAACACAACAATTTTAGTTTAAAGTACATCAGAGATAGATACCAAGTGGACCGGAATTAAAAATTTCAGAGAACACGCAAAGTAATGAGTGATTATTTAAAATATTTTCAGTGGATACTGGTGCACTGGCTGACAACTGATCTGCTAACTTTATCTTAGGAACAAAGTGCCTAACTCCTGGGCAGTGAAGAAGTAGATGGTTTACAG
>CM065740.1:29741872-29746872 GCA_033310375.1 Conus canariensis
TGTTACAACTATACTACGTATCTTTAAGTTTGATATTTTTCTTCTACATATAACTACTTTTCAATAACGCTTTTCTCTTGCTTTTGCTGTGTGCCTGACAGTTATACTACTTTTCTCTGTTTGTTTGTTTGTTTGTTTGCTGTTTGTTTGTTTGTTTGTTGTTGCTACATTCCTCAGCTTCTTTTCTTTCCCTAATTTTGTATATTTTTCTTTTTTAATACGTTCATCTGCTCTTTATTTTTATTTATTTATTTTTTTACATTTTCATCCACACTATTTCCGAGGTTTATTTTATCTACTTTCTCTCTCTCTCTCTCTCTCTCTCTCTCTCTCCTCTCTCTCTCTCTCCTCTCTCTCTCTCCTCTCGCTCGCTCGCTCCTCACACACACACACAACATGCACACTGGCATTGTGTTCAGACACCCTCCCCCCCCCCCCCACCCGAACACGGAATGTGGTTGTCTTAGCGGTCAGGTTACACACGATCACGAATTCCCCAAACCTCACCACTGATGAGGCTTGAATTCCCCAATCAACAGAATTCTCCAAACCTCACCACTGATGAGGCTTGAATTCCCCAATCAACAGAATTCTCCAAACCTCACCACTGATGAGGCTTGAATACCCCAATCAACAGAATTCTCCAAACCTCACCACTGATGAGGCTTGAATTCCCCAATCAACAGAATTCTCCAAACCTCACCACTGATGAGGCTTGAATTCCCCAATCACAGAATTCTCCAAACCTCACCACTGATGAGGCTTGAATTCCCCAATCAACAGAATTCTCCAAACCTCACCACTGATGAGGCTTGAATTCCCCCCAATCAACAGAATTCTCCAAACCTCACCATTGATGAGGCTTGGAGATAAGTCCGGGAACGACGAAAAAGAACTAGAAGAAGAGGAGAAGGAGGAGGAGGAAGAATAGGAGGAGAAAGAGGAGGAGTAGGAAGGGGGGAGGAGGAGAAGAGGGAGGAGGAAGATTACGACGGCGAGGAGGAGAAGGAGGAGGAGAACACGGAGGAGCAGAAGGAGGAGAAGAAGGAGAAAGAGGGGTACGGAGGAGGTGGAGGAGAAGGAGGTGGTTGGGTGGAGGAAGAGGAGAGGGGGGGGGGGAAGAAAGGGGGAACGGAGGAGGAGGGGGAGGCGGGAATTGGAGAAGGAGAGGGATGTGCAGGGGCAAAAAAAAAAAGAAAGAAATAAGATACGAAGCAGAAGAAAAAAGAAGACGGGGAAGCTGAAGGACTCGATTGCAGGACCTTAATTTGCGCCGGTAACAAGACACGCCCTCAGACACACTGTGGGCCTGTGTCACACGGTAGGGAAAAGGGTAGCAGGTAACCAGAAGGATATAACGGGTAACAAAAGGATGGCGGGGGAACAATGGATAGCGGATACCACCACCACCATCACCCCTTCCCCCCTCCACTCCCCCCCCCCCCCCCCCCCCCCCCTGCCAAACACGACAACAGCACAGTAGGCAACTGACCAATCGTGCGACAGTTTATCAACACACAAACCACCCAGCAGGTGTGAAGCTAATCCGACACTTATTATTGAAGTACACCAGACAGAGAGATGGTAAAAGTGTCACGACCCACGAGTCACACTTCGGCCTGAGCGAGTTAAAATGCCGATCCTTTTGTCCACCGATCAGAGATCTTACAATTTAGGATGGATGGTATCCCCCCCCCCCCCCCCCCCCCAAAAAAAAAAGAAAGAAAAAAAAAGAAAAAAAAAAAAAAAGAAAAAAAAGAAAAAAGCGACACCATAGAAACGATTTTCGTTTGACCTTCTAGCCCTTAAAAGGTCACGGTATCTTGTTTGAATGGAGGATCAAGTTTTTTTTTTTTTTAATTTTCAGATGCGAAGAAACTGGATAAGACCTATATTGTTCAAATTTTCTTCCTTCATCTCTTTCTCTTGTATATATATATATATATATATATATATATATATATACTGTTCTCGTATGTGACGGGTTACGCGATTGGTCAAATCATGTGAAGTTTCTCGTGATTGGTACTAAGCAATAGGGCCGTTTACCTATCGCTGAGAACAAAAACACCAGGACGCAAGTTTCACCTTCTAACGACGACAAAAACGAGAGCGCTTCCACCCAAAGGGCGTGGTGCATTCTATGTCATGTGCCACTCACAGTGAAACATGTTCTTTTACAGAGTTGGGACTTGCATGATGTGAGACACAAACATTTTACAGAAGACTCCATGATGTCTCACCTGATGTGATCTTTGAATTTCTGAAAGAGATCAACCTTTTTTTTCAATAGATCTAACATTTCATAGAAGAATGATTTTTAACAAAATGTCCGGTGTGTTTTTAGAACGTGTATTTTAAAGGGTTGTGGGAATGGGTTGTTTTGTTGTTGTTTTTTGGCTGTTTTTTGTTGTTGTTGTTGTTGTTTTTTTTACTTGTGAGTTGACTTCGACGCGGTGACAGCCCTGATATGGCCATTTGTGAACGGCTGGGCTTTCAGCAACATCACCTCACCGTACCTTACCTTTCCACCCAACAGGCTGTCGAGTCTCTCTAATCATCAACTCATGATGAGCAGACTGTCAGTCATTGAGGAAACCGGCCAACTGCCCGACTGCTCGCTTGTGAGACAGGGCACTGACTCCTGTCTTGTGAGACAGGGCACCGACTGCTGTCTTGTGAGGCAGGGCACCGACTGCTGTCTTGTGAGACAGGGCACCGACTGCTGTCTTGTGAGACAGGGCACCGACTGCTGTCTTGTGAGACAGGGCACCGACTGCTGTCTTGTGAGACAGGGCACCGACTGCTGTCTTGTGAGACAGGGCACCGACTCCTGTCTAGTGAGACAGGGCACCGACTCCTGTCTTGTGAGACAGGGCACCGACTCCTGTCTTGTGAGACTGGGCACCGACTCCTGTCTTGTGAGACAGGGCACCGACTTGCTGTCTTGTGAGACATGGCACTGACTCCTCTCGTACACACTGTGATCTGTACAATTCTCGTCTCGGCGATCTCTGTGGGCGCCTTACGTTAACAGCTGATCGTAAGCTAACAGCAGTGCACGCTCCCTTGCGGATGTAGCCTGCTCGTTCTTCCCACAGCTCGCGCATGGCACGTGATGTCCGTCACAGAGCCAGGTCCAGCTAGATGCTGTTTACCGTACTTACCGACATGCGGTCTCTCTCTCTCTCTCTCTCTCTCTCTCTCTCTCTCTCTCTCTCTCTCTCTCTCTCTCTCAGTGACCAGGAATAGTGCGGGCAAAGGCACTGGCCCGGTCCTCATTGAACGCGCAAAACAGAGATATTGTGGGTGCGGTACTGTGTCCTACTACAGAAATCGCATTTCCTTTTTGAACAGCCCTTTTTTTGGGGGAGGGGGGGGGGGCATATTCCGAACTCAGTGCATTAATTACAACACACATACTTGTGATCAATCGACAAACGTGCCCAAAATAAACGCAAAATGCTCTATGTGGGAGTTCGCAGTAGAAGAGAAACAGGGAGTCATGATCTGGATGCGGCCTGGCCCCTTAGAGTGTAAGGAGTTCAGGGCCGAAACGTTTGTCTGAGGGAGGTTTCTTCTCTGAAGACCTTTTGGGAAGACTGGCATGGACGCGTCTCGTATAGTGTAGTTCAATGCTCTTGGCCAGCACTGCAGGTGTCTGTGTCTCTCATACCTGTTGACACCAGGCACGTGTTAAGTCAGGAAGCGTGGGGGGGGGGGGGGGGGGGGGGGGGGGGGGGGGGGGGTGTGGACAGCCTTGTCAGGCACTGAACTCTCAGACCTGAATGGAACTCAACAGCACTCTTCCTCTTTATTAATCATCATTGGAAAGAAAGGAAACAAAGAAAGAAAGAAAGAAAGAAAAATGGCATATTCTGAATCCCTTCAAGCCTGACACTCGTGGTGACCTCAGTTTCGCTATCCTCTTCAACTTCATGCCCTTGGTGACAATGACGGGTATCGGAGAGGTCTTTGAGACAATCGATGGATGGTCGTGGTGGTGTGCTCCAGGGCGAGATGAAGGGTGGGCTGGGTGGGACTGTGGTGGCGCCCATGGCTGCCGGCTCTGCGACTCAGCAGCTATCATCGTCAGCAGTGGACCTGCGGGAGTTGTCCTGTGTGTGCCGGATCACAAGCAGGCAGCACTAAATGAACATCACCGGAGTGACACGGCAGTAGCGCCCGGTGGGTTTTCTCATGCAGCGCAGTGTCTCCTCCGGCGGGTTGCCTCATACTGACACTGCTACGAATCGCTTACCTAAGGGTCTGCGGTGCCACAGTGGGACGGGATAAAGCTTGGCGGGGACAGCCGCAATGAGAGGCGCGGAAATACGACCCGTGAGGAGACCACCATCGTGAAAGGCATTGTCTTTCAAGGGTGTGGGTTGGAATGAACGCATGTGCTGGTGCTGCACTAATTTTTTTTCCACACTACATCATGAAGAAAGTCTGAAGAAATTCAAATGAATTCTGATCGCCTGCACAATCGTACGGCATCCGACTGACTATCTACTTCCTCTGTGCCGTTCTCAGAGTCGCTTTCGAGAAACGGAGCGCATGATGGGAAAACCGTCCATCATATAACTATCGGCACGAAAAAACAAACAAACAAACAAACAAAAAAAAACGAATCAAACCCACATAAAATTCTCATGAAAGCTATGAATAATTGGTCTTTCGAAATACGTCGTAAATGTTCCCCTTTGACATAAAAGAAAAAGGAATACGTAAATTCTGTAACAAAGTGAACAAAGAAAAGCCGAAAGTACTTGCAACTGATATTTACAGGATATTTAACCGGTTGTGTTGGACTGGTGCAGGGAATACTCACGCGCGGAGCATGCTGTGTGCAACAGTGACAGTGACCCGACCGCAATGAGTGAAATGTCTAGCTGTGACAATGTAAACATTGGTTCCATGGTCGCTCGCTAGGGGGTATAAGTATTTTTGAGTAATTAGAGAAAGGAATGATCACAATAATCAGCTTTGGGATATCG
>CM065740.1:29764372-29766872 GCA_033310375.1 Conus canariensis
TCACACGCGACTTTTCAGCATCCGTTTTCCATTCAAGAGATTTTTTCAGTATCTCTTTTCCTGTTCACAATGCATTTTAAGTCTCCCTTTTGAATTCGTAGAGACGTTTTCAGTACCTTTTCATCTCTATTCACAAAGGATGTTTTTAATGCCCCTTCTGCATTTTCGGGATCACTTTCACGTCCACAAAAGGGTATGTTTTCGATGACAGCAAATGCAGAGCTTAGAGGGGGTGGGAAAGGGATGACCACACACACACGCACATACACACATAAGCTGTCATGGTCACGAACGCGCGCACGCGCACACGCACACACACACACACACACACACACACACACACACACACACACACACACCGATGGTATTTCAGCATAGCATACCAACCTTTTTTTTGTCGGGAAAAAAAAAAAAAATAAATAAAGGAAGAGGTTAAGCTTGAAAGACTACAAGGTGAATAGTGCGGAAGGTGAAGAAGAAGAAGAAGAAGAAGAAGAAGAGAAGAAGAAGAAGAAGAAAGAGAAGAAGAAGAAGAAGAAGAAGAGAAGAAGAAGAAGAAGAGGTGGAAGGCAACACGGGTGGAGGTGGAGGTGGAGGTGGAGGTAGAGGTGCTTTAGGGGCTGTGTGAAGCCCAGGGAATGAAGGGAGGGAGGACAGGCGGACACGCAGACTGACACACATACATTACGGCGGCGGTGGCTTAAAGTGGCGGGGCTCGGGGCGGTGGCTATTTTTTGCCCCGGTCGTTTCCGCCGTCCCCAGCCGACGACAGGCTGGCCGACACCGGAAGTGATTTACGGGCACAGCTAAGGTCAGGGTCGTCCGTGCAGAGACCACCAAAAAAATGCTGGCAGTGACTACTACGACCACCACCAGCTACATGTGTAGCGGACAAGATGCATCCAAGGTCATTTTCCTTCTTCTTCGTCTTCTTCTTGTCTTTGCTCTTCTCTCTCTCTCTCTCTCTCTCTCTCTCTCTCTCTCTCTCTCTCTCTCTCTCTTTCGCTGCGATTATTATCAACCCTGGTTTTGTTTTTTCCTGCTTTAAACTTTTACTTTCAGGGTTTTTTTTTTTTTTTCTCCTACTTTAAACTTTTACTCTCAGGTGTTTTTTTTTATTCTCCTGGTTTAAACTTTTACTTTCAGGGTTTTTTTTTCTCCTGCTTTAAACTTTAACTCCCCCCCCCCCCCCCCCCCCCTCCCCCCCCATGTCTTCTTTTCATAGAATTACTGCTGATTTTCATGGCTTTATTTTTTTGTTTTGTTTTGTTTTTTTCCATTATTTCGGAATTTCTAGACATTTCCCTCGACTTTTCTCATACGACTAAGCCTTCATAGTCCTAAATTTGGATTTAGTCGCAGCCCTTGATGCTCTCTCTCCGTCGTCGGCTGGCTGATGAACTATAGACTAAGTTTCCTCGTGGATTTTCTCCGTGTTTTCCTCCTCATTCGATTCTTTATGCCATTTTGTCTGTTTCGTTTTTGTTTTAGTGTTGTTTATTTGGTTGTGTTTTGTTTTTTTTCTAATTTAAAACTTCTACATATTTTACATAGTTTGTATAGAAACGTTGGCAAGATGATTGGAGTTTAGAATCGGAAAACAAACTCCACGAGATATTGCCAGACTTGTCCGAATGGTTACCTCCGGTTTGCAAAACCAGGAAAGAAGAATGTGTTTTAAGTAGACTGCATATTGGACATAGTTATCTTACTCATTCTTTCCTTTTAAAGGGAGAAGATCGCCCCCATTGTTTTGCATGCGATTGTGTGTCCACTCTTAAGCATGTGTTGACTGAGTGTGATGATCTCAGTGAGATCAGAGGCAAATATTTTGATAAGATGTCACTTGGTGAGCTTTTTAGAAATGTGCAGGTATCTGTGATATTTCAGTTTTTAAGAGATTTGAACATTTTTTAAAAATAAAATTTAGTTGGTTTTTTTTTTTACATTTTAAGGTTGCAGATTGCATATGTGTTTGTATAACTCGAGTCATGTAACGACCCTCAGTGTATAGCTCTGGTATCACCTCTTTATGGTGGAAAAGGCTTGTCCTTTATAACTATCTATCTACATATTTTACTGACTGTAATGTACCTTCCTCATCATTGTTCTTTTTCTTTTCCCCGTCGTCCCTTTCTTCGCCTGGTCCTCGGTGCTTGGCGTTTCACACCTCTACATATTTCGTTGAATGTTGATGTATTTTTGATCATTGGTCTCTACAGATTTCGTTGACTATTGATGTATTTTTGATCATTGGTCTCTACAGATTTCGTTGACTGTTGATGTATTTTTGATCATTGGTCTCTACAGATTTCGTTGACTGTTCGTGTATTTTTGATCATTGGTCTCTACAGATTTCGTTGACTGTTGATGTATTTTTGATCATTGGTCTCTACAGATTTCGTTGACTGTTCGTGTATTTTTGATCATTGGTCTCTACAGATTTCGTTGACTGTTGATGTATTTTTGATCATTGGTCTCTACAGATTTCGTTGACTGT
>CM065740.1:29776872-29779372 GCA_033310375.1 Conus canariensis
GACTGGTTTAGAAGAGACGGCCATTGGACTTCAGCCACATCGTAATTGGTGTTGCTTTTGCTGAGGAGGTCTTGAGCCTCTCTATGACCATGGCTGGTCTGGATGGCTTGGTCTGGAAGACTGATTACAGGCCGAGGAGACAGCCCCGGGAGACTGTGGAACCATGGCTGGTGTTGTCTTGGCTGAGGTGGACTTGAGACTTTAGAGAGGTAAATATCCGCAGGTGGGAGTCGTTGGCAACGGAGTGCACACATGCTGGATTTTGCCCTAGGTACGGAGTCTAAAGGGTCTGTCTTGATGTTTTCTCTGCACTCCTCCACTTACATGACGGTCGGCTCCGTTGGTTGTCGGGCCCTGGGGGATAGAATGTCAGTTCAAGAGCAGCCCAGCGAAGCCAGATCTTAGACACTTTAGACGCTTCTAGTGGTTCCATTGTGACTCAGGCCACAAAGGAGTTTCTCGAAAGATCTTGCTGAAAGGGGCTGGGAGGCCTATATATTCCCAGCGTTCTGGCTCTGAGACCATTTCTTCACTGAGCAGAGTGTGGTGAAGGCTGTGACGCTGATTCCGTTATTCAGGTGTTTGTAAATGTAAAGGTATGTTGATGGTTTTTGCCTTTGGTTTGGCTATGTTTTACCTAGAGTGGGGGCAAATAGAGTACTATCTTTGTGAAACAACACTAGTAAATGGAAGTGAAAAGTTCTATGTTCTTACATTTATATTGTACAAACTCCATTTTCTTATTAACTGGAAATGTGATATACCAAATTTCCACCATCAATTATTCAAGTAACTGCATCCAAGGAGGGACTGGCGCTGAAAAAGAATGAAATTAAAAACAGTTATTCAGTATCATCACCGATTTTATTGTTAGTAATCAACAAATCGATGCCAGAAAACATGGATTACAGACGTTGCTGTCTTCTACTGTGATTAGTGGATAAAGTTAAATGCGCACTCTGCAGGTTCCTTGTGTTCGAACACCAGACAAACTGGCTTGTAAACGTCGCCCTTGTTGACTGGCGGAACGGATAGGGTTAAGTAACAGCGTGACCAAGCCGCCTAGCGGTCTGTGCAAATGATTAAGATACTGTCAGTGAAGGTAGTTTTTGATGTGTGTCTGGGTTGCTACCTGTTTACAAACGAGTGTTTTGCCTGTTTGTTCGATTGTTTCATTATCTGAGCGACCGAAGGATTGCGTGGTTACTTGGCTGAGTAATTAGGCAGTTCATTACTTGAATGCTGTTTGATTGCATGTGGCTATTTTGTGGGCGAGTAGCCACTGGTCAGTCTGTTTATTCGGTTTCGAATCGGTTAGTCTGTGAGTGTTTATTTCTTCAATATATTTACACCCTTGGGTCCATAGCAGGGCTGAAAAGCAACAGACATTATTGGGCCAGGGTGTAAGCCTTACGCCTGAAACGCGGGAAGCCGTAGTGTGTAGCACGCACTGTCCTGAAGTAGGTGTGTGTACTGAGAAAGAATAATAGCTCTAGTTGGCTGGTTAATGTGCAAGATGTGTCCTTTTTGAATTTGATCATATATGTCGACACTACGCAGATGATTTTTTCCGTACAATTGTGTAACTGCTATACGGCCCAAGTGATGCCTTGCTATTCAAAATTAGATGTTAATTAATTTCATTCATTGTTCATAGCTCCTGCCGTTCGCAACGAGGAGTTTTTGTGTGTGTGTCTGTGCTTATGTGTGTCCATTTATAATACTGTTCTTTGTTATGAAATTATGATCCATGCTTTTGACTGTGTGTAACTCCTGCCGTTCGCAGCAGGGAGCCTCTTTATTAATGTTGTGATTATGAAATAATTGTATTGTTGATCTTGCCGTTCGCAACGGGGATCCCCTTTGGTTAATGTTATGATTATGATATGATTATGTTATTGATTGCAACGATATCTTTTACCTCCTACCGTTCGCAACGGGGAGGCCTTTTGTGTGTGTGTGTGTGTGTGTGTGTGTGTGTGTGTGTGTGTGTGTGTGTGTGTGTGTGTGTGTGTGTGTGTGTGTGTGTGTGTGTGTGTGTGTTTTGGTTGTAAATCCCGCCCCTTAATTTTGTTAACGTCTATGTGCTGCAGGGACAATATTCAAATATTCTTTGAAGCTAAGACCTATTGTTTTAATTTATGATTTCTTTCCCAATTCCATTATGAACGTTTGATACTTGTCTTGGTTTAATTTGAATGATTATGTTTTTCTGTATATGTTTTTCATACAATACCTCATGTTCATGATTATCATTGTTTATGTCTTAATAGGTTAGTGTGGTTGGTTCGATCCAACTATGATCTGAAATAAAAGAGAGAGGAAACCAACGAGCTGGTGTTGGTGTGGAAGATGATGTATCCACTAGCTCTCTTCCCCATCTCCTACTCCCCTCTTCCCTCCTTATCCACACTTTACATAAAGAAGAAGAAAAAAGAAGAGAGAGAGAGAGAGAGGCCAAAACGCGGTAGGTATGAGAGAGAGAGAGAGAGAGAGAGAG
>CM065740.1:29786872-29801872 GCA_033310375.1 Conus canariensis
TGAAGCGTAATCACAGTTCTGTTTTACATAAAGAAAACAAGCAATAATCACTGATGGTTTTCACCGTTAACAATGATGATATTTATATCAATAATAATAAATCGTTATCACAATTGTTCTGCATAATGAAAATAAATAATCACAGGTCGTTTTTCTTCATTAACAACATGATATTTACATTAATAAACAATGAACGGTTACCACGATTGTTTTACATAATGAAAACAACAACAATCGCCGATGGCTTTCCAAACGCTCATTCAGCTGTCGTCGCTGCCTGTGACGGTTTTTAGTCGATTACATTACAGGGAGATAGTTATTCCGGAGGCGGAGGGTGAGAGAGAGAGAGAGAATGGAAAGGTAGGTGGATGGAGGCTGGGGCAGAGGGGACTCAATCTAAAGAAAGAAAGCTTTATAACTGCAATAGTATCATTTCTTGTCAAAATGGAAAGTGTCAGCTGGAATCATATTTTGCCGTCCACAATATTCTACCGTGACAGCGACTATGAGGCTGGCGGGGGGGAGGGGGGGGGGGGGGGGGGGGGGGGGGATAAATAAGAGGGAAATGTATCAAACTAGCAAACGAGTCAACGAGCTGGCGTCATAAACGATGAGATCATTCACAAATAACAAGCATCGTCACAACGATAACGGCTATTATTTGATGCGTCCTGTCTCTTCGGGGCTCAACCCGTTTAAACACACACGCACGCGCGTGCGCGCGCCCCCGTACACACATACACACCACGCATGCATGCACGCGCGCACACACACACACACACACACACACACACACACACACACACACACACACACACACAGAGTTACTGGTGATAAATGAAATGACCATATGCGACGATAAAGGAAAAAAAAAAGAAGAAGAAGAAAACACCACTATATGCATACAAGTGCTTCTGGATTTACCCAACGAACAGTAGTCTATATCAATTTAATTGGTTTCGCTGCCCGCATGGTAAATGTGAAACACCCGCATACACACACACACACACACACACACCACACATGTTATTATCATCATTATTACACACACACACACACACACACACACACACACACACAAAGCACAATAAGACGCCATGCATGACAACAAGCACATACAAAAGTGCTTCGGTTCTTCGGGAAAATGACGTACGACACCCAGAGCAGATAGCAATCAAATTATAGGAAATTGTTGATTGGTTGTGTTCTATTATGCTTACCTTCTCTTTCTTCTCTCTTCTTCTTTTCTCTTCTTTTTCTCCTCCTCCTCCTCCTTCTTCTTCTACTTCTTCTTCTTCTTCTACTTCTTCTTCTTCGAAAATCGAGACTTGTAAGATGAAAGAATCCGTTCGTATCAGACAGAATGCAATGGCTCCTATGCCCCAGTTGACAGGGTCCGGGCAGACATGAGTACATTAAGGAGAATAACAACAACATCAACAACAACATGATTAACAACAATAATGATAATCATCATCATAATACTGTTTCTTCTCCCACTTACTTATGATAATGAAAATAATAATTATAATGATATTGTTAAGGATAATAATTAAAAGAAGAATGATTACAATGATAAGCTTACTACTTCTACAGCTACTCTACTTCTACTACTACTATTACTATTACTACTACTGCTTCTTCTTCTTCTTTTCTTATTATTATCATTACTATCATTATTATTATCATCATATTATTATTATTATCATCATCATCAATTCTATCATTATCATCACATCATCATCATCATCATCATATTCCCATCATCATCATCATGATAATAATAATAATAATTCTAATTAATAATAATAATAATAACAATAATAATAACGACATTAACAATATAAAGAAGTCAATAATGGTGATGATTATAATATTTTTGTTTCACGATTTCAAACCAACAGAAACATCAGACGCTGTAGCCGTTGAAAAACTTTTGTCACTGGAACAGTGTGCATAGTTTCTGTAATGAAATAATGTCATTCATACAAGAAATCCACCAGAAGTGTATACGAAGCCGACGAACATCTTGGTGCATTTGAATAACTCATCAATGAAAAAAATAATAATTGTGATTATTATTATTATCATTATTAAGTTTATCATTATTATCATTATTGTTATTGTTGTTGTTGTTATCAGCATCGTCACCATTATCATTTTTATTATCTTACTTCATGATTTTGAAGTTTTGGACACATCACTGTGCATTATTATCATGATATTTCCTGGTACTGGAACCGTTTCCAGATTCACCGTGTATTTCAACTGTTTATATTGTCCCTAAATCATGGAAACAGTAAACAGGAAGAAAAAATGGAAAGAAAAGAAAGGAAAGAAAGAACAGTGGATTACGAAAATTCCGATGCCATCAACTGATACTGAAAACAGTAATGATAACAATAATGAAACTAACCCTACCAATAAGAGTATTGGCAGTCATAATGACCAAAGTGTTGATGACAATAATAATATTAACAATAATGATAATAATAATAATAATAATAATAATAATAATAATAATATACCAATAATGATAATAATAGTAATAACAGTGGTCATTGTGATGTTGACGATAATGTTGTTGCTGATGATTAAATAATAATGACGATCATAATCATTATTATTACCATAATCATTATAACTGTCATTATTCTTATTATCATCCTCATCTCATCATGAAAGAAACAAACATTTAGAAAAGCAGCAGAAAAAAAAACCCAGCTGTTGGAGAGTCTGTTGCCGTCAGTTCTCAGCAGTTCCAGACTGGGGCAGACTGAAAGTGAGAGGACTGACTGCAAGACCATACACCCTGCAAATAACAGTCACGTTCCTTTCACTCACTTCCAGGGTCCAAGTATTACCTTGCATATCCGTCCTTAAAAATAATGATTATGGCCCGCCAGTTTACACGTGCACAGAGAGAGAGAGAGAGAGAGAGAGAGAGAGAGAGAGAGAGAGAGAGAGAGAGAGAGAGAGAGAGAGAGTTTATTGCCATTAGCAAATAGCTCGGAGTACAGAGTTGTCAATCTATCCATTATCTATATTCACACACACACACACACACACACACACACACACACACACCACACACACACACACACACGAGCACGCACGCGAGTTAGAGACAGAGACACAGGGAGACAGAGACACAGACAGACAGACAGACAGAGACACAGACAGACAAGCAAAGAGAGAGAGAGGGAGACAGACAGACAGACAGACTGGCAGAGACAGAGAGGCAGAGATACAGACAGACAAAAAGACAGAGAGAGACAGACAGACAGAGACAGAGACACAGAGAAAGAGGGGGAGGGGGAGACAGAGAGTACGAGTAAACGAATCTGGAAGACGATTTTTATTAAATTTCCTCAGGGTAATGGAATTAGCATAACTTTTTTTTCAGCCCTATGAGCAAAGAAAATAAAAGAAGAAAACAGGAAAGAAGTACACATGTAAAATACAACTACAAATGTAGATATACACACTAACTCAGAAACCTTTCTGGATATATATCTCTCTCACTCTGTGTGTGTGTGTGGTGTGTGTGTGTGTGTGTGTGTGTCGTGTGCGTGTGCGTGTGGTGTGTGTGTGGTGTGTGTGTGTGTGTGTTGTGTCGTGTGGTGGTGTGTGTGTGTGTGTGTGTGTGCGTGTGCGTGTGTGTGTTGTGTGTGTGCGTGCGTGCGTGCATACGTGCGTGTGTGTGTATGTGTGTGTTGTGTGTGTGTGTGTGTGTGTGTGTGTGTGTGTGTTAAAGTAGATAATGGATAGCTACGTAACTACTCTGGCCTGAAAAAGTGTCAAGAGCAAATGCCTTATTAAAATGTAAAGCGCTAAGACATGAAAGAACTGTTGTTTTTGTCAGATGTATGGCACCTGCGGTAAGCTACAACAGTGTCTTCTAGAAGTGGTGAACCCTGGGATCCCAAGATGTTAAGGAAAGAGTGGGGGGAGGGGGGGAGGGGGGGGGCAGGTGGGAGCACACCTGGGGAATGACAGGTGGATGAGCCAGCTGAACATGGCCATCACAGAGACGTTTTCAATAAGTCAATTTGAAGAGCAAGTACGGTCAGTGTCACAGATGAGGTGGGTATGAAAACTTGTCTTGAATTTACTTTCTTTCTTCCTTCCTTCCTTCTTTTCTTTCTTTCTTTCTTTCTTTCTTTCTTTCCCCTATCTGACTCGCTGCTTAGATTTCTCTTTTCTTTTCTTTTTTTCTTCTTTTTCTTGAGACACGATTACACACACCGGATAGCAGCAAGGCTTGATTTTCACGGAACAATCGCTGGGAAAGGGAGATGAATTTTTGTACGAATGACGTTTACGATGTAGTATAGTATACCCATTAGAGAGAAGGGAGAGTCGTCATGCCAGATTTCGTACACGAGGGGGAGTGCTTTCTTCCACAGGTGCATGGCACAAGCTGTGGTGTGCCTCAGACACAAGGACGTTCACAACTGAACATCTCCCGACCATATAAACTAAAGAAAGTTATACAAACACACAAACAAAACAAACCAATAAGCAAAGACGAAGTGCCAGCTTGTTTCTAGTTCGGCTTCTTTCAGTTTCAAATCCACTTAACCTTCAATGTCAACAAGAGAGGTATTGTCCTAAAAGGTGGAAGAATTAAAAAAAAAAAAAAGTTATGTTCAATCATTATATTCGTTTCCATGTTCCAAGAATAGTCACGTCATCTGGCCGCCAACCCGTGACATTCTTTCTCTCGTTGAATGGGAGTTTTGCTGACTTTGAAGACACCCGCCAGTTGGTACACAAAAAGTAGCCTGCCGTTGAAGGGCTGTCCATTATTATTTACAGAGCTTTTTTTTTCTTCTTACATGATGATCTAAGTTTTAGCTGCTTATTTCCAACTATATTCTCAGACTGCAGAGGCATCGCAATGGTCTGACTGACACAGGAGAGGGTGAACAATTTTCTAGAATGATGATTTATATAATTTGGGGGCGGGGGAGGTGGGGAGGCTGATGAACATTGTGTTAAGAATGCTTGACTGAATTTTTAATTGCTCGGACCAACATAACAGTGGAATAGGCCACAGAAAAACAGAGAGAGAGAAGAGAGAGTGGGGTGGAAGTGGGGGGAACGAGGGGGGACGACCAAAAAGTCGCAAAGGCACCTGTAAGAAACATCAGTCTTATATTGTACCCCATTCGTGCCCTTCCTTCGTTTTTGTCCCTATCACATACATATACACGCGCTCGCGCGCGCTCGCGCGCACACACACACACACACACACACACAGCGTGAACGCATTTCCGTAAAACAGACCGCTCTCCCGATCCAAAAAAAAAAAAAAAAAATCAGCCTTTACTTCTCCAATAAATGTCAAATAATTACAACGTCAGAACTATTGCCGTAAGGAAAGCCAGTAAACTTTTCACACCCGGTACTGTATTTTCAATCTGAGTTCAGTAAAACGCATACAAAGTTTCTTTTAATGATTCAAATATCCGTGTTATATATCAGAACAGAAAAATAACATTTTATGTCCATCAAATGACCAACACATATTTTCCAGTTAATTGCATGTACACTCAGTGGTCATCAAGAATTTATATGTCAACTGAAGCGCCCCACCGCCCCCCCCCCTTTTTTTTTTTTTTTTTTTCTTTTTTTAAATTCCCGCTTCTCTCCCCTGACCCAGATCAGTGCAGGGCTCAAAACGCACGTGAACCTTGTGTTTATTCTCATTAATCCTATTAAAAGGCTGCATGTCGATGGATGCTTTAACAACGCCGAGTAATTATGTTGACTGGCGGGATCACCACTGAACAATCTCCGATAAACACAAGATTGTAGGGACTAAGCCTTCTGCGGGAGAGGCAATTACAAAAGGAAAAAAAAAAAAAAAAAAAAAAAAGCATCCCAACCTTTCATCTCCAAGAAGGGACTTCGCCAGGCTGTTGCCAAGCAACCAGCCTGAGGCTGATTAGGTCCCCATGGGACGAAACGTAGCAACAGCCTGACATGATGGAGAACCGGATGGGTCCACCAAACATTGCCACTTTCTTTCTCTAGAGAAGGCTCTTTCTCCTCTCCAACCTTTTTTTTTTTTTTTTTTTTTTTATTCAGTCCGATCCGTTTCATTTGTTTCGTGATGATGCATTTTTTTAAGGAGACTGTTTGATTTTTTTTTTTTTTTTTTTTTAGCATTTTTTTTTATATTTTGCTCTGTTTACGTTAACGATCTGATCGGACCTTTTTTTTTTCTTCTTCAGTTTGTTGTGTTAATTTTCCTATCACTCGCGATTTTTTTTTTCATCTCTCTCTCTCTCTCTCTCTCTCTCTCTCTCTCTCTCTATCTCTCTCTCTCCAATTCTGCCGTCTCTCTCTCTCTCTCTCTCTCTCTCTCTCTCTCTCTCTCTCTCTCTCTTTCTCTCTCGCTCGCTCGCTCGCTCTCTCCATCCCTCCCTCCCGCCCTCCCTCTTTTCCGAACTTATTGGTCATGGCCCAATTTTTGTTTTTCCTGTAGCCCGATTGGAACTGTGAAATGCAGCAAAATACTGAAACCACCACCTCTAACAGCCCTTAAATGCAGCAAAACACTGAAACAACCCACCTCTAACAGCCCTTAAATGCAGCAAAACACTGAAACAACCCACTTCTAACAGCCCTTAAATGCAGCAAAACACTGAAACAACCCACCTCTAACAGCCCTTAAATGCAGCAAAATACTGAAACCACCACCTCTAACAGCCCTTAAATGCAGCAAAACACTGAAACCACCACCTCTAACAGCCCTTAAATGCAGCAAAATACTGAAACCACCACCTCCAACAGCCCTTAAAAAGGTGGGCATTCGAAGGAAGGAAATGTTTGATTTGTGAGAGTAATTTACTCTCGACACAGACAAATATGCTTCAGAAAAGCAAAAGTCCTTAAAAGGAAGGAGACTACAGGGAGTGTGACCTGGTACAGACAACGTCAACCATGCTCCGGAATGTCATACGTCTTTTTTTTCTATTCAAAAAACAAAAAAGGCTTTCTTGGGATGCATATTATCTTACACAAATATACAAAGCAAATACGAAAAGGGGGAAAAAACTTTTGAGGCGGGAAGAGGTGGAGATTGGCACTCCGTTGGTTGGAGGGGAATTAAGAGAAGACAAATGTGTTCTGGACAAGCGTCTTCAAAGGGACTTTTTTTTGGGGGGGGAGGGGTGTAGGAATGGGGATGGGGGGGGGGGGGGGTGTGGAGAGGTGGGGCCATAAAAACCTGCCTTTAAGGAATCTTTTATTTGAAGGTAAATCTAGTATAGACAAGGACAGACATGGTCGACCAAAGCAAACCTTTACAGGGAAGAAAGCTCTATTGGAAGATAATCTAGTATGGACAAGGACGAATATTTATGGTCCGAAAAAAGCAAACCTTTACAGCGAAGAAAACTTTATTGGAAGGTCAAATCTTTTATAGACACGCACAAACATGCTCGATAAAAACAACTCGTGTACAGGCAGGAAGAAGTCTTTTTCGACAAGTCAACCAAGCACAAAGACAAACTTATTCCAGGCAAAAAGACAAAAAAAGAGAGAGAAAGAAAAACAAAAAGAAAGAATGAACGAACGAAAGAAAAAAATCTTTAAAGAGGGTATTTGTTGAAAGAAAGAGTCTGGTACAGATAACACATTCTCAGAAACACAAGTATTTCACAGAAAGGCGTCTTCGTCCAGAGCTAAATCTAGCGTAGACAGAAACTTGAAATTTCTTGCGTGTTTCAGGACCAAGTCTTCAGACAGTGTGAGTTTTTGTCAGGAGATAGCATCTAGTACAGACAACGACAAAAAATGTTCTGAAAAACAAATCTTTCGAGAAAAAGAGTGCTCTTGCGAGGGGAGAGGGTGTTAAACCAATTAAAAGCACAAAGGCTTTCTAGAGAAAACGTCACCCAAACAAACGAAAAACAAATGTCTTGACAGGGAGGGGGGGGGGGGGGGGGGGGTATGTGTATGCGTGTGTGTTTGTGTGACAGACAAACAGACAGACAGACAGAGGCAGGTGTGGGAATGGAGTGGTAGGGGTACTTGGCAGGGTGAAAGGTTGGGTCGGATTCGGGGTATAGTGTTTAAAGTATAAATCTGCTGGCTATAAGCTATGTAATGGATAATATATATATATATATGGTTCTGTTTGTTGTACCTGTACGCAATAGACGTGCATGTGTAATCCAAAATGTCTCAAAATGATTATTTAATCATTTTCTGTGCATTCCTCACATGGATACCAGCTTTGTTTTGATTCCAAGTTTTCTTTTTTAATACCACAGCGAAGTGCATTATCATTTCACACAATCTCTATACCAATCCGTTACCTCTTACGTTCTCTTTAACTCTTTGTAACCACCATACACACTTGAACACACTACTTCAACGGCCGAAGAAAACTTTCAAACACAGTGCCAAGTTATGGTTTGAAAGACAGCTTCAAACATTGTGTGATGAATTAAAATGTTACGTTTCAAACGGCAATGTGCTATTGCTTCAGTACGCTAGGTGTGATGATTTAGTTATATTTAAAAATGTTATCGCTTTGAGCAGATGGACAACCACAACTACGTGTGTGTGTGTGTGTGTGTGTGTGTGTGTGTGTGTGTGGCGCGCGCGCGCGCGCGCGCGCGCATACACACACACCCACGCACGCACGCACGCACACACACACACACACACAAACAACGCGCGCGCGCGCATACAGAGAGAGAGAGACGGGGGAAGAGACAGACAGACAAAGAGATATATAGAATCAGAAAACAGACAGACTGACAAACAAACAACAGACAGACAGACAAAGACAGACAGGACTCTGAGACAGGCACAGAAGACAGCACAACAAACGGCAGAGCCGACGTGATGTCACGTCTCCCAGTACCACTCACCCACAATGGACATCCACGGGTAGAAGGACGGAGGCTCCCCCTCACTCCCCACCTTGCCACAGGGGCTCATGGTGTCCGTGCGACCCTGCCCCTGCGGAGGGAGGCAGTTGCCCTGCACCACGTCCCCGCCGCACCCGTCCCCGAACCGCATCCCCGCCATGCCCATGTTGGGGTAGAACGAGGACCGGTTGGTGGCCGGAAGCCCCATCCGGAAGTCGTGGTTCCGCTGCTGGAGGGCCTCCATCCGGCAGGCGTCCGCCGCCTGGTAGGAGTTCATGGCCGCGGCGGCGTGGTGGTAGTAGGAGCGCGGTGTGCGCGGGTAGGTGGAGCTGGGACAGATCTCGGGGATGTTGAGGAAGTGGTCCATGTACCCGGTGTTCACGTTCACGTTCTCCGCCGCCGCCGCGGCCGCCGCCGCCGCGTGGTGGTGCATGTCCTCTGCCCGCGCCCCCGGGGGCACCCCGTGCCCGTGGGTGCCCGGGTGCCGCAGGGGCAGGTAGGAGCTCATGTTGCTGAAGTCTAGGGACGTAATGGTGGCGGTTGGGTGTGGCACCACCAGAGAACACAGCTTGAAAGGATGTTCCAAAGAACCGAAGGAGTGCTTTCCCCTCGGCAAATGTTTTTCACTTTTTTTTTCTTTTCTTAAATCATGCAGTGTTTAACTATGACAAAACACACGTTTTCTTGTGGAACATAGAACATGCTTCAACTTTGCAGAATGGGTCTTGTCCATTTCTGACATCTGTGCTTGGACTCGATCAGGTGTAACCAAAATTTATAAAAAAGGGAAATGCTCTGACTATTTAGTACGTCATTTACTGTATTCCTGTTCTCTCGGTGAATAACAATGAATATTACAACATTGACGATTTTTTTGCGTGAAGAGTTCCACCGCTCTGATTTCTTCACTCCGGCCGAACTGAAATCATGTCTCATGTGCAAACATTTGTTATTCAGTTCCTTATCTGAACACGCGTCGAATTTGGAAGCCACAAGATATCTCAGGTTTGGTCTAGTAATATTAAGAAACACGAACGTGCACAGAAAGGGGAAACAATTGCGTACCCAGAAAAAAATTTACGAAATTCTTCTGACAGGAAAAAAACAACAACAAAAAACCGGTGCCAGAATCAGCATCAATGCATAACAATTCCTGCTTCACCAACGATCTGTCATCTTCCCTCACATCCACACTGGCAACTGGCAACGGTGAGTCAGATGATGATGATTGTTATGATTCTGCTCTGCTGCCAGGCGCCGAACTCTGAACCCTAGCCCTGAAAGCCAGCGCGCAACGCTAATTGTGACACCTGATAGAACGTTTACGCCTCAATAGCTAGTTCTCCTCCGGCGGGGTGCAGTCTGTCAACCCGTCGTCGAGTTCGCAGCGGAGAGCGGTTGGGAGAAGCGCAGCGCAGAGGGTCACTTCAAATTAACAGGCAATGATGCCTCCCTTTACGTGCCGCCGTAAAGGCAAGGTTACATGCGGTGGGGCGGATTTGCGAGCCCCCCCGAGCCGTTAAAAGCACGGCAGAATGGCTTCGAGGCGGAGCGGGCTGGTCGTAACTGTATGCCCTTCTCATAAACAAGGTGTGTATCAATCAGTCGCACTCCCAACGTCTGACTCCCCCTCCCCCTTACGGTGGAGTTTTCGTCTGCCACACTTCTTCTTCCGAGTGAGTTTCCCCCTACTGGTGAATTCCGGGGAAGCGAAACGTTATTGAAAATACGTGCGAGCTTGCTTTCCCCCTAATACCGTGCGAACAGTTGTAATAATGTTACAAACGATCGGTATCAAATCTGCCACGCTGTTCCCCCCTTTTTAAATTCCTGTCACTTCTGGATTTACGGAGTTCTGACTACATTGCAGCACACTTTGTTTGGCATTCCATCCCAGCGTTTGCAAAAGCGTTCCAGAGAGCAGACGATCGGTTCAAATTTTCCACTCGTTTGGCCGCTTGCACCTAGCTGGGAAACTTCATCGTCGCTTCATACCTTCTTCGCTCTGTCCATCCGTGCCACGCCGAGTCTTTTTTGACAAGCCAGTCGACAAGGGAACGACGCACGGGTGGAGCAAAACTCAGGCTGACTGCAGTAGCCGCTGGCGTTTACGATCGGTGGCAGGGTTATTAGGCTGTTCAGCGCACATCAACCACCGGCAAATTAGTTTAGCCGCCACAAAAATCAGTCATACAGCCCCAGATTCGCTCACCACCACCTCGCCCAGTCCTCCACCGCAAATAAACTGTGACATTAGCCTCTCCACCAATCAGCGGCCATTCAAGCGACCTGGCCTGACCTCACGTGCGGATTCCTCCCCGCAGCCGCCAAAAGCTCCGGCCCAAGTGCTTTGACTGGCTGCGTCGAAAACGGGAAGCTGGTCCCATACACTTACAGCGCAGTTGAAACTGTAGGCCAGGTCTGTCGCGCTCTTCTACGGTTACGAAGCGCGTGGTTAGCCACGGGTGTAACAACATCCCGTTGGAAGAGATGCCTCTGGATTTGGTTAGCTGAGCGCTGTCAGCTGGTGGGCGGCCGCTTTCCACCACTCCACGTGCGCTCCACTCCGACGGTGCAAGTTGAGGCCCTGCCCCCCCCTAACTCGGGTAAATAGCGCACTTGGTATGCAATTGTGATTGGCAGTGAGCTCATCCTCTCTCATGTCGCTATCACCCCCTGGTTATTTATTTATTTATTTTTGTTCGCTCGTCCGTCAGTGCTGCCGGTTTCTGCAGTTTGTCGTCGTGACCATCAAGCAGAAAGAAGGAGACAACGTATGGATGCAGGTGTTACTTATTGGTAGCGTTTTGATGTGATATGACGGATGTGTTAGGTCCGACACTTCTCTCACGTAAAGAAAGACGGCATACATTTGGTTGGCGGAAAAGTGGGGGGTTGTCAGCCGCACTGCTCTCTCTCTCTCTCTCTCTCTCTCTCTCTCTCTCTCTCTCTCTCTCTCTCTCTCTTCACAGACTTACCACGTGTACTTCAAAGAACCGAACCGAGTGTTTCTCCAGAATCTGTGCAATCTTTTCTCGACACACAAATGTGGCATGGACAGAAGTTGATTCAACCACAAAAAAAAAAGAAAAAAGGGGAAAAAAGAAAAAGAGAAAGAAAGACAGACAGAAAGAAAGAAAGAAAGAAAAAGAAAGAAAGAAAAAAAAATATCACGCAGCAGGAACTTACTTCGTACGTTCGGATTCGCAGGCGGGCATGGAATGTAGAGTGGAAGAATTCAATGAATTTCCATGTGGACTTCTGTCTGGTCTAACCCATGTTCTTGAAGTCTTGACAGGCAACAAAGGTCATGAGAAATTTAAGAAAGAAAGAAAAGAAAATCAAAAGTAACGCGAGACTTTTTCTCTTTTTTTTTTTCTTTTTTTTTTTTCACTTTTTTGGGTTTTTTTTTTTTTTGTTTTGTTTTTGCCACAGAGGTTAGTGCATGTACTACGTAGACTTTGCAGAGGCTCGTCAGAAATTCTAAGAGCGGCGAGTACTGGAAATCTCGGGGGGGGGGGGGCGGAGGGAGGTGGGCTTGTTTAAATTTACACCATTTGATATTGTCTATTTCTTTTGTCTCCTTTCCTGCTTCACGTTGAACTGACTGGTACTTCGACAATTAACTCCCCTTTTTCTTTCTCAGAAAGACGAAAACGTTCTCACCAAATTGTGGGTCAGATCGAGCAGGTTCTTTATCCTTAATCGTTTCAGACCATGTCCAGTCGAACTGTGGCTAGTTGCTGCATCACTGATCCCCCACCCCCAACCCCCACCCTCCCCCAGATAAAAGTTCTGTGGAATTTAAAGCTTGTCCTACTGATAACAACAGAGCGCCATGCAATTATTTTATCCTAATAACCATGACAGCGTTTGTTCATGGCATATGTTATTGGCTTCAGTGCTACTTACGCAGTATATATGAAAATATCTTTCATGGCTGTAATTTCATCGTAAAATAACTAGATAAAAAAAATAAAATAATTAAAAAAACCACGTGTGCTAATGTGTATATAATGACTTTTAGAGTGACAAGTATCTCTATTTCTGTTCACCTAGGCTACCTGCCCGCGTAAAATGTCTGTCCGCCTGTCTGTATGATGTTCGCTTGTTTGTCTGTCTGTCTGTCTATCCGCCCGCCTGTCTGTTTATCTGTCCGCCTGTCTCTTTGTCTGTTTGTCTGTTTTGTCTGTCTATCGGTAAAATAACAGTTCTGTGAAACTGTTCGCTATTATATGAGTCGTTCAATCAATTTGATATAAGATTGAAAATAGTATCTGGTTTGTCTGTTTAAGTGCATGCATGCGAGCAAGTTTTTTGTTTGTTTGTTTGTTTTCTTCCTTACCCTTTTCTTTCTGTTATTGATGAGGTCATAACTGTGCACTAAAATATCAAGCGTGATCAGAATAATTTGGCATCACATTTTTTTTTTTATATTATTATTCGTTGAAGACACTATCGCCTAAATCTTACTCTTGAAAGTAACTGCTGTTTCTAGAGCTACTGTTACAACCACTCGTACGTATGATTATTGATTTTATGATGATAATAATAATAATAATAATGATAATAGTAATAATCATAATGACAATAATAATTATCGCAATAGTAATAATGATAATGATATTACTACTACTTCTACTACTACAAATACAAATAATAATAATGTTAATGATAACAATAATAATGATAATAATAATAATATTCTTACGTTTATTCTTATCATCATCACAATCATCGTCGTCACCTTCATTATCATCATCATCATTATCACCATCATTATCATTCTCATTATTGTTATCCTTATTATTATTATTATTATTATTATTATTAATATCATTATCATTATCAATATTATCATTACGACAGCAGAGCGGTTCCTTAAGGTCAGACTCGGCAATGCCAAAAAAAGATCACCATATGAAGCTGTCATTTTATAGCTGTTCGCGCGCTTAACAGCGCTAGCAAAATCATAATTTCATTACATACAGGACTTACGCAGGGACAGCCGTCAGCACGTGTTCAGTTACAGTCAGCCAGTTTTGCTGCCTACAGCCACACAGCTAAAATGACAGACGATGATTACCATTTCAGGAGAGAGAGAGAGAGAGAGAGGGGGGGGGGGGATGGGGGGGGAGGGGGGAGGGAGGCAGGGGATTTGAAGGCGGCCCATCGTAGACTACACTGATACCACCAGAACGACTACATTTTATGACTAGCAGCAAAATTGGCAGTTTCTCCGTTGGACGCCAAGAGCGAACGGGAACAAGTAATCTCTGACTAGGTTCTCTGGCACCGAAGTAACACCAGCCCCCTCCCCCGCCCCCTCTTTCTCCCCGTTTCCCCCACCGGCGGTAAGTGCTGTACTTCTAATCTGTATATGAGTGTATATAGAGAGCTGTACAAAATCAACATAGTCGTCTGTTCTTTCTTTCATGCCTGGGATAACCAAGATGAAAGCGAACAGGTGTTGTTGTTGTCATTGTTTGTTGGGTTTCCTTTTGTTTTTATTTCATTTTATTTATTTATTTATTGACTTACTTATTTATTTATTTATGTATTCATTCATTTATTTATTTGAGGACTGAATTTAGTCAATACTTTTCCCCTCTCTTTTTCTGTCTTTGTCTCTGTCTGTCTGTCTGTCGTCTGTCTGTCTGTCTGTCTTCTCTCTCTCTCTCTCTCTCTCTTTCTTTCTTTTTTTCTTTGGAAAATACATCTCGACCCTGGGTGTGTATACAAAACACATACATTCAACATATTATATATTAATAGAAAACAATGAAAAAAATTTTTTTTTGAGTTATTGTTATAGAAGATGTGTGCACGTGCCACTGACGTCTGTGATGATCTTAAAGCGATGTTTGGCGAACATTGTCCTGGGAGGAAATTTTGTTTGCTTCTCTGGTCGATTTGCAGTGGACTGCGCTTATCTCCACGAGCTGGTTTACACATAGTTTGCGCATGTTGTGTCAAAACAACGTCAGTGTGCGCGCGTCCATCATTCCGACAACTCGTTTTTCTACTTCATCACTCTCTCTCGCTCTCCCTTTCTCCCCTCTCTCTCTCTCTCTCACACACACACACACACACACACACACACACA
>CM065740.1:29804372-29806872 GCA_033310375.1 Conus canariensis
GGGGGCGGGGAATGACAGAGGGATAGCACGACTGGAAGAGAGCGGGGCGACCCAGTCATCATTCAGTGTCGGAAGAATGTAAAATAATGTGCGTATGTCGGTCAGCATTTCCATCAGCTCAGGTTGTTTGTACTAAATAGCAGGAGGTTGGTTATGGAAGAGCTGCAAGAAGTATCTTTTTTTTTTCTTCTTAGTATACGAAATAAAACTTCGGTCTAGGAAATCCGCACGAGCGCACCTTTGACACTATAAAGATCGATTTCAAACTGCTTGTCCACCAATACCTGGTCGGTGAGATTCAATAAACAGTGTTCGCTTTCAAATAAATCGGTATATAACAAGCAAACAAACAAATACACATGTTTCAAACGAACTAGTATATAAACGAGCAAACAAAGAAACAAACAAACAAACAAACATATTTCAAATGAATTAGTACATAAACAAAGCAAAGAAACCAACAAATACACATACAAATGAACAGATAACTAAATAAATGAAGCAAAGATACAAATAAGCAAATAGATAAAGTAATAAACAAAGAAACAAATAAATAACAAGCGATTGAACATCACAAAGCCGGGTGGTCCTTGATTTAGCAGCAAGGTCTTTGTATCTTCGAGGTGAAGTCATGCTGTTTATAGGCCAGCCGACCACTGGGGTCCCATGTCATAATTACGCGTTAGTGTGTCGTGGAACAGTTGGGCTCAGTTTGTGCCAGTTTATGGTAAAACCGTTGGGGTCAGTTTGAGTCCGTTTGCCATGAAACAATCTGGGTCACTCTGTTTGTGGAACAGTTTGGGTCAGTTTGAGGTGAAACAGTTTGGGTCAGTTTGAGGTGAAACAGTTTGGGGTCAATTTACGGTGAAACAGTTGGGGTCAGTTTGTGGTGAATGGGTTTGGGTCAGTTTGTGCTGGAACAGTTTGGGTCAGCTCTTGGTGAAACCGTTTGGGTCAGTTTGTAGTGAAAGAGTTCAGGTCAGTTTGTGGTGAATTGGGTCAGTTTGTGGTGAATTGGGTCAGTTTGTGGTGAATTAGGTCAGTTTGTGGTGAATTGGGTCAGTTTGTGGTGAAGCACTTTGTTTGCGTTCCTTGCTCTTTCACAGAGGTTCTGGGTGTGAATGCATTGCACGAAGCAATTAACACATCTCACATGACAGTCATATTTCGATATGTGAAACTGATCTTTCTTCTTACAAAGATTTCATTTTTTTTAAATTATCATACACGAACTTTCACATTTGTGTTTCTACTGGCTGTTCTTATTCCTCTCAGACGATGACTTAATCACACATAAATCATATTTGCGGTAGTAAGTCTAGTTGTGTGTGTGTGTGTGTGTGTGTGTGTGTGTGTGCGTGTGCGTGCGTGCGCGTGCGTGCGTGCGTGCGTGCGTGCGTGCGTGCGTGCGTGCGTGTGTGTGTGTGTGTGTGCAACACGAACATCGTGTAAAAACCACACTGCCAAGGTGTGCTAACTGTTTTTCCTCCAAAGCCATAGATCACTGTTACGCGCTCTTAAATAACATTTTCGGTGCATAAAATGATCTTCATTATTTTTGTTCTCACCCGGACATTGTAATACAGAAATTGCATGAAAACCCATTTTGACGGTGTACCTTTATTGCTTTTTCTCCCGCACAAATGTCTGTTAAGATCACGTTAAATGACATATAAAGATGTGTAATTACTCCTACTTTCCTACGTATTTAATAGCACTCGCAAAGAATATCTCTGCTGTATTGTCTCTGTCCTCCTCCCTTCTGCCCTCCCCCCTCCCCCCTCCAAGGTATCAATCAATATCACACAAAATCATATTTGTGGTATATCGTCTTTCCCGCATGAAAGCAATAATCATAATTTCTTACTTCCACTTACATCGATCAATAGCCTAACGCATACAAAGCATATTTGTTCATTATAATTAGCCTATCCGCCATCGTCCCCACCCCCACCCCCACCCCTCTCTCTCCCTCCAATATGATCTTTTTTGATACGCCTACCATGCAAACACCATTTGGGGTATATGATTAATTTACTCTTAAACATAACAAAGCAAAATAAAACACACACACACACACACACACACACACACACACACACAGAAAACAAGAGAAAAAAAACCCCGCAAAAACAACGAGAACAAAATCAACATTATTTACAAATCACATTTCTGGTTACAAGCATCAGAAATTATTTGGGATGTATAATTACTGTTAAAATAAAAATAAGAAAACAATAGCCGAAATTAGTATCAATCACAAATCATACATCTGGTGTACAATTACTTTTTTGCTCGTCTACGGATATTCATAACATCTTGACCGAGTGATGTACATGGTTTATGATATCTCTTTTTTTTTCTCCATCATACATTATTATGTCACAAAAAGAATAACGGGGGTGTTCCTAGCTTGTTCTTGTTGTTTTCCGACACGGGCAATTATATCACATGACATTCATATTTGCTCTATTACAGGTTATTTTTCACCGTTACAAAC
>CM065740.1:29811872-29816872 GCA_033310375.1 Conus canariensis
TCAATGCATCCAAGGTCTTATATGCCCCAGGTTCAATGCACCCAGGGTGTGAAATGTCCCAGGTTCAATGAACCCAGGGTGTGATATGTCCCATGTTCAATGCATCCAAGGTCTGACATGTCCCAGGCTCAATGCACCCAGGGTCTAATATGTCCCAGGTTCAATGCACCCAAGGTCTGATAATTATTTCCCAGGTTCAATGGACGCAAGATCTGATATGTCCCAGGTTCAATACACCCAAGGTGTGATAGTCCCTGGTTCAATGCACCCACAGTCTGATATGTCCCAGGTTCAATGCATCCAAGGTCTCATATGTCCAAGGTTCAATACACCCAAGGTGTGATAGTCTCTGGTTCAATGCACCCACGGTCTGATATGTCCCAGGTTCAATGGACGCAAGGTCTGATATGTCCCAGGTTCAATGCACCCAATCTCTGATATGTCCCAGGTTCAATGGACGTAAGGTCTGATATGTCCCAGGTTCAATACATCCAAGGTGTGATAGTCCCTGGTTCAATGCACCCACGGTCTGATATGGCCCAGGTTCAATGGACGCAAGGTCTGGTATGTCCCAGGTTCAATACACCCAAGGTGTGATATGTCCCAGATTCAATGCACGCACGGTTTGATATGTCGCAGGTTCAATGGACGCAAGGTCTGATATGTCCCAGGTTCAATACACCCAAGGTGTGATATGTCCCAGGTTCAATGTACCCAAGGTTTGATATGTCCCAGGTTCAATACACCAAAGGTCTGATATGACCCAAGTTCAATGCACCCAGGGTGTTATATGTCCCAGGTTCAATGCACCCAAGGTCTGATAATTATGTCCCAGGTGCAATGGACGCAAGGTGTGATATGTCCCAGGTTCAATGCACCCAAGGTGTGATATGTCCCAGGTTCAATGCATCCAAGGTCTGATATGTCCCAGGTTCAATGGACGCAAGGTCTGATATGTCCCAGGTTCAATGCACCCAGGGTGTGATATGTCCCAGGTTCAATGCACCCAGGGTGTGATATGTCCCAGGTGCAATGCACCCAGGGTGTGATATGTTACAGGTTCAATTGACGCAAGGTGTCATATGTCCCAGGTTCAATACACCCAAGGTCTTATATGTCCCAGGTTCAATGGACGCAAGGTGTGATATGTCCCAGTTTCAATGCACCCAGGGTGTGATATGTCCCAGGTTCAATGCACCCAGGGTGTGATATGTCCCAGGTGCAATGCACCCAGGGTGTGATATGTCCCAGGTTCAATGGACGCAAGGTGTGATATGTCCCAGGTTCAATACACCCAAGGTCTTATATGTCCCAGGTTGAATGGACGCAATGTCTGATATGTCCCAGGTTCAATGCACCCAGGGTGTGATATGTCCCAGGTTCAATTCACCCAGGGTGTGATATGTCCCAGGTTCAATGCACCCAGGGTGTGATATGTCCCAGGTTCAATGCACCCAGGGTGTGATATATCCCAGGTTCAATGCATCCAAGGTCTGATATGTCCCAGGTTCAATGGACGCAAGGTCTGATATGTCCCAGATTCAATGGACGCAAGGTCTGATATGTCCAAGGTTCAATGCACCCAAGGTGTGATATGTCCCAGGTTCAATACACCCAGGGTATGATATGTCCCAGGTGCAATGCACCCAGGGTTTGATATGTCCCAGGTTCAATGGACGCAAGGTGTGGTATGTCCCAGTTTCAATGCACCCAGGGTGTAATATGTCCCAGGTTCAATGCACCCAGTGTGTGATATGTCCCATGTTCAATGCACCCAGGGTGTGATATGTCCCAGGTTCAATACACCCAAGGTCTGATATGTCCCAGGTTCAATGGACGCAAGGTCTGATATGTCCAAGGTTCAATACACCCAACGTCTGATATGTCCCAGGTTCAATGCACCCAAGGTCTGATAATTATGTCCCAGGTTGAATGGACGCAATGTCTGATATGTCCCAGGTTCAATACACCCAAGGTGTGAGAGTCCCTGGTTCAACGCACCCACGGTCTGATATGTCCCAGGTTCAATGGACGCAAGGTCTGATATGTCCCAGGTTCAATGGACGCAAGGTCTGATATGTCCCCGGTTCAATGTATCCAAGGTGTGATATGTCCCAGGTTCAATGTACCTAAGGTCTGATATGTCCCAGGTTCCATGCGTCAAAGACCTGATACATCTCAGGCTCAAGTTTCCATGGTCAGATACGTGCTAGGTCCGGATCGTCTTACCCTTACCCCGACTTACATCTAACCTTCACCTTAACCCTATTCAACATCTAACCGTAACTCTAATCCTGACCCGTCCTCTCGGTCCGTCACGTCCTAGGTTTATCTCTGGCTCCAATCCTCCGTCTACCACTAACGCTTGCCCTACTTCTCGATCCGATAGGTCTGAGGTTTCTGACCCTAACCCTAGCATATTTCTGGCTCTAATTCTACTTCTTACTCTCACGCTTACCCCACTTCTAGGTCCGATAGGTCCGTGATTCCTGGGTCTGTCTCTCACCCTCACCCGTTTTCTAAACACAGCGCTGACACTACTTCCAGTACCTGTGACTTAAAAAAAAAAGATAGGACATATGGAGGCTGTGGCGAATCAAACTGGTGACTTGTCGAACTGGATACATACCGAATTATCGAACCTGGGACCTATTGAATTTGGGACATAATGAATCGAGGACCTATCTAATCAACAACTCAATGAACCTGGGACATAATAAATTTGGGACTTCGTTATCCTGAGACTTATCAATTAAACACTCAATGAACCTGGGACCTATCAATTAAGCACTTAATGAACCTGGGACTATCAATTAAGCACTTAATTAACCTGGGACCTATCAATTAAGCACTTCATGAACCTGGGACTTATCCATTAAGCATTAACTGAACCTGGGACTTATCAATTAAGCACTTAATGAACCTGGCACTTATCAGTTAAGCACTTAGTGAAACTGGGACCTATCAATTAAGCACTTAATGAAACTGGGACTTATCAATTAAGCACTTAATGAAACTGGGACTTATCAATTAAGCACTTAATGAAACTGGGATTTATCAGTTAAGCACTTAGTGAAACTGGGACTTATCAATTAAGCACTTAATGAAACTGGGACTTACCGAGCTTGGAATTATCGAATATAGGACTTATCGAGCTCGGAGTTATTGAATATAGAATTTATCGAACTTTGAGTTATTGGCTATCGGACTTATCGAACTTGGAGTTATTGAATATAGGAGCTATCGAACTTGGAGTTATTGAATATAGGACGCATAGAACTTGGAGTCATTGAATATAGGAGTTATCGAACTTTGACTTATTGAATACAAGACTTATCGAACTTTGAGTTATTGAATATAGAACTTCTGGAACTTTGAGTTATTGAATATAGGACTTATAGAACTTGGAGTAATTAGACCTGGAACTTATCGAAGTTGGACTGAATGAACCAGGGACTTAACGAACTCAGGACTAATTAAACCTGGGACGTACTGACCTTTGGATTTATTCAACCTTGGATCCATCAAACTTTGGACCTACTGATTCTGAGGCTTGACTGATTGGGACTTCCTGGTCCTAACACTTCTTGGACTTCCTGGTCCTAACACTTCTTGGACTTCCTGGTCCTAACACTTCTTGCGTCTGGGACGTACTGAATACAGGATTTAAATAACGTGGGATTTATCCAGCACAAGATTTACTGAACCTGGGACTGACTGAATACCGGATTTAAAGAACATGGGATTTATCCAGCACAAGATTTATTGAATCTTGGACTTACTAAAATTGGGACTTGCTGAATTTTGCGCTTATTGAACCTAACGCTTGAGGCTAATTGAAGCTAAGGCTGATTGAACTTAAGGCTGATTGGCCCTGGCACTCATCGAAAGGACTCCTGTTAATGGAAGACACCGATCAAAACTGCGTTTGACAAATGCGGGAGGCTAGAATTCTCCCGACACTGTGTGTGTGTATTGTCCTGGTATATGGTTGCTGTGCTGTCGAAAATGTATTTTCCATCTTTTGGACAAATGAAACTGTTATCCTGTTACCCTGCTCTTTGGGGCCTTCATGCTGTGAGAGGTGTCTACGTACTGGTTTGAATACTAGATAAAGGCGGCGGCACAGTGGATCGGGTTCACAAATGGCGATCTTAGACCGCTTTGGGGATAAAATGTGACGAATCTGTCACCGCACCTAGTAGTAAGAACCACTCGTGTTCATCAGCGGTATTGACTTTTCCACTATCACACCTTCCAAACAAAAATGTTAAATTCATCGAATCCGGATCCAGATTCACAAACCACGTTTGTCGGACAGATCCAAAGATGTACATCAGACAGGATCAGTATGTTCGCTTTTTCGCTCCTCGGAAGTTCCATTGCGCCTATCAAAGGCACATGCCCCTTCCTGTTGATCTAATTGGGCTCCCTGTCCACCTCTTGCTCTCAGTCTGGCTGGCTGTTCACCACACTCTACAGCTGATAGAGTGGAACAGCAAACTGGAGACAGCCACATGCTGGTTTGTTCACGGGCGAGGGCTCCGTGCAGGCAGTCACCCGACCTCTGTGAGCAGCGCACAAGAGGAAGCTGGCATATAACTGTAGAGGGCAGCCCAGACAGTCGAATAATTCTCTTGCATGGAAGAGGTTAGTTACCTGCGCAAACGGACGGGACTCCGAGAAGGGCGAATGGTAGGAAAGTGAAGCGAAATACTGATCCTTCTGTCTCTTTATATCTTTGAAGAAAGCCAGTTAGATAAGCTCTCGCCTAACGTCGTCTATGGAAGCATCGTAGCGTCTAAAGGTTATTGAATGCGAGTGCTCCGATCGCTTCATATCATCAGTTCAAGCTTTAGTTTCCGTGTCCTTACAGCCCAGCCGATCACACAGAACCGTATCAGGACTGTCACCACACGGTAAAAGACAAAACCAAACCAAACCAAACAAAACAAAACAAAGCAAAACAAAGCAACAAAAAAAAAGGGGGCGGGGGGACA
>CM065740.1:29821872-29841872 GCA_033310375.1 Conus canariensis
GAGAGAGAGAGAGAGAGCGAGAGACAGAGAGAGACAGAGAGAGAGAGAGACAGAGTATCTGTTAATCTATGTTCTGAATGTGCGTGAATGCGTGCGTGCGTGCGTGCGTGTAGATGCCCGCTAGCACAATCGAACTTTCAGAAAAAGAGGTTTCCTATACTTTAAATATCCGGACCATCGTATGTCATCATACTGGCAGAAAAACCTCGTCCATGATATTCTCTTCCCAAACCTGTGTCATTCATCGGTTATCTCTGCGGCTGTAACCTCTGCGAACTGCGTCCCATTGGCTCCGTAAATGTGTGGAAGCGTTTATGGACTTGTCCACACTCACTAATGCCTCTTTCACGAAACTGACGCTAGAACTGCACACGTCAAAAGATCTCAAAGTAAGTGTTCATATTCCTGCTAACAGAGGAACAACAAACGAAAAGCTCACCATCATTGCTTTTTGGTGATTTTTTTTTTATTTTTCGGTCTCGCATGGAATCTAAATTCAATCGATAGTTGTCTTGTTTTAATCCATTATCGCGCTCTGAAACAATCCGAACAAACCTAGCTAAAAGAAAATAAAATGGAAAGAAAGAAAAGAAGAAGAAGAAGAAGAAGAAGAAGAAGAAGAAGAAGAAGAAGAAGAAGAAGAAGAAGAAGGAGGAGGAGGAGGAGAGAGAGAGAGAGAGAGAGAGAGAGAGAGAGAAGAGAGAGAGAGAGAGAGAGAGAGAGCATGCATATTTCAGCCGTAAACTGCCATGGATTGGTTTTGTATGGTTTGAAAAGTTTCACAGTAATTCGGAGTTAAGAGCTGATGAGAACTATTATCAAGCTTATTGCAGGAAGTGATAGCATCCACATGCTATACTCTGATGACGTTTTCAGGTCTTATAGCTCATAGTGTGTGTGACGAGAGCTGGGAGTGGGTCGGTGTGTCCTCTAGGGAAGGACTTGGGATATTTTCTCTAATGCAGTTATGTTAGAATTCCACCTCCACTCTCTCTCTTACTAGTTATGGAAGGAGCAACTTTCCGGTACCAGTCATCGAAAGAAATTTTCATTTTTCTCGGGACTGTCAAAACTACTCAAGAGTGGCTCAGGAATAATTTTCCATCGGCTTGTACACTTAAAAAGTGCTTGTAGCTCCGAGAGACAGAACTAGAGGTAAATTCAAACATTCAATACTGAATGAACAACAAAGAACTGACAGAAGTGAAGAGCACTTTGACACATCAACTGTACTTGTTTATACAAGGGTGAAATGTTCAAATCAATTTCACTAGTTCAGTTCCCGTTTACTTTTGTTCCCACTCTTTCTGCGATCATGAAGAGAGCGGAAGTTCTGGGGGAGTTGAGTTGGAGTCCACTTGGACCATCAGAACTTATCTGATGTTGGAGAGGAGTGTTGATCTCTCTCTAGTTGCTGGTGACTGGTCCACCTTCTTTTAAGGCAGGTTGATCTTGGGGTGCTGTCTCAGCTAGCTAGGCCGATAACATGCACACCCGGGGTAGGTACGAACCCAGGCTCTGAGCAAACAAACAGAACTAGTCTGTAGTTAGGTAACTGTGAGTCTGGCTTGTCGAGTTCTCACACGTGTAGTCTGGCTTTCAGTAAATGTGTGAGACCTCAGCCGACAATGGATTAGACCAGCATAAATATATCTGCCATAATTATCAGTGTCCAGTTTCACTCAGAATATGAGTGAAACAGGGGGTAGGAGACAGTAATACAATGCGAAACACTGGAAGTCAAATAACTCTTCAATGTTTTTCTTATAAATCAAGTTAGTAAAACTTGGAATAAAATTAGCCCAAGAGCACCATGCTATCATCATTATTGTCTTCATCATTATTACTTTCATCCGCACTGACTCCTCCCCTACGGCCTCGTTTTCATTCAACGCCCATCTTGCGCCGAATTCGAGAAGTGATTGCTCGTTCTTCGTTTTCATCGTCCTGAATGTTGTTTATCTTGCCTGAAGAAGACCTAAGAGGTCCAAACGCGTCGTGTTTTGTCCTGTAAATTTGTTTGTCCCCTTTGTCTGGCGGATGGATTTTAAATTTTTCTTTAAAAAAAGTAAGATAAAAGAATTAAATAAAGTCGAGGATCTGATGGACCACGACTTACCAACGAGTTTGAACACGACTATGGAACTCAACACTAGGTACGAGTCAGGCCAGGCCGAAACATTCCACAAATACATGCATCTGGTAAGACTCCAGCTCTCGACTTTCCAGCACAGCACGTACCGGGGTGGCTTGTCGTGACCCAGGCCCGTCCTCCCTCCCCCTCCTCTCCAAATCATGTGTTCTGTACAGGTGAATACCTGCCGCATGAAAAGTCCAACAGTAATGGTCCGAGTCCGAAGGCGCGTGGCCACATAGAACAGAAGTTCCGCGCGGACTGCCGGTAACTGAGGCGAAACTAATAATGATAATAATAATTAATTTAACAATCATGATGAGAATAATCATCACCCATGTGGAAAAAGGCAAACACTAGATCTTTGTAAAGAATGAAGAAAACAAAGCAGAGATGTATTGTCTGCAGAGACAGTAACGACGCTTTGTTCCTCTTCCTTCAGACCGTCCGCCCCCCCCCCCCCCCCCTCCTCCAACCCTTCCTTCTCCCCCCCCCCCCCCCCTTCCTCCTTCACGGCCAAATCCCAGTCGCCGTTTTTAGTGCCTTGGTCTTTGTCATCCCGTCGCCGGCAGGCTGGGGCCAGGGTTATGAATATTAACGGGCAAGGCCTCGTAGATTAGCCGCCCAACACTTGCTCGAGTTCTGGCCGTCACCCTTCATATCGCGAGTTGCTTCCCTTGCACCCGTCGACGTTCGGGGCAGACGACATTTGAGGAACCTGATTGGGTACGTGAGTTATGACCTTGATCATGTTTTCTCCCCCCTTCTCTTCCTCCTCTTCCTCCTCGTCCACCTCCTCCTTCTCCTCCCCCCCCCTCTCCTCTCTCTCTCTCCTCTCTCTCTCTCTCTCTCTCTCTCTCTCTCTCTCTCTCTCTCTCTCTCTCATCTCGATTGGTTGATTTGCATGGGTCGGTCGCAAGACCTGGCCTCAGTCAATGGCATTTGCATGATGCCGCCTGGGTGGTGCTTTATGACGTCAGGCTGCCTGATTGCTTGAAAGAAACAATTCGTTCCTTGTCTTGGTCGAACATCATGGCGGTAATTTCCGCGAATTTAGGCCCAGTTTCAAGCGTGTTCAGTCTCTCCAAATATTACCGATAAAGCGCCGTTAATTTGTGATTATATTCACCACGTACAAATGCTGTTCGGCGATATTTGTGTGTGTGTGTGTGTGTGTGTGTGTGTGTGTGTGTGTGTGTGTGTGTGTGTGTGTGTGTGATCGTTATGAAGACACTCGTACCGACGACTTTCACACACGTACTTTAAACGGACACACGAGCAGAGAAAATCAAAACAAGGATAATCTGGAAAGCAGGATATGAAGGGCCACGGATTTAAGACGTTTATCTGTAATGATGATCACTGTGGATGAGGACGATGTAACGGCGTTCCACTCTTGTCCGAGACTTCCTGACAGGGCTGTGTTGTACGCTTTCTTTCACAATAAACCCTGGCGTCTACCAGGCTCGAGAGAGACAGAGATACACCTGCGGTGTTGGCCAGGAAATTTGGACAATAACTCTCGAAGACACATCCAGGATGACACTCAAGCGAGTGGTTCCAGTCTTCCCACCTGAGCCCATATAGCACACAGTACACTCAGCACAGAGTAAGAGCCCTCCGGGCTTAAACAACAGAACAAAATATAAAACAAACAAACAAACAACGCCTCTAACCGGATTCGAACCAACGACTCGCCCCCCCCCCCCCCCCCCCCAACTTACCCAGTACCCCAGTCCGCGACACTAATCACTGAATCAGGGCAGCCGGCTAGATGCTATAATCAAGTTGTTGTGTTTTTGCTACTCAGGGAGGGGAGTGTGTGTGTGTGTTTGGGGGGGGGTGGGGGGGGTGCAGGGTTGGAGGGAGGCCGCTTCTTCGGGTCATTAGGACTGAGACTCGTTAAACCCAATGATTGCGACGAGGTTTCCATTTGACACCTCGCTATCAGTAATTTACGTCATTTATTGCTTAGACTACAGATCTTCTGCAGGGAAAATTCTGCATGGATGGGGGGGCTGGGAAGGCGGGGAGGGAGAGGAGAGGTGAGGGTTGGTTGGGGGAAGGAGAGGACGATCCTTCTTTTTTTCTTTCTTTTTTTCTTTTTTTTTTTTCTCTCCCTCTCAGGTGTCTGTCTGTCTGCCTGTCAGCATGATTGTACAAAAACTGCGCGACCAATTTTTACGAAACTCGGCGGAAAGAATGGATAGGGCCTAAGAATGTACTCGTTAGATTTTGATGTTGATCTGATGTTGATTCGGGTCTGACATCAAAGGGCGGAACGAAGACCCTTTCCATCTCCGCGAAAATCTGCTCTCTGCGGAGTGTGCTGGTTTGTCCTGGGTTTGTGTCTGTTTCCAGACTCTCTTCCTCATCTTTGTCACATCGTCAGAGTTTACCAGCACCATCATTGTGGCTTTAAAGTCCACATCATTACAACCCTGGCGCTCGCAGGGGCCTATGAGGTGGCATAGCAGCGGACGCCAAGGGAGAGGCGGCAGATCTCCTTTGAAGGACACTGACGTGAGAGGTCAGTGTCAGGCGGCGCAGCGATCCTTCCAGCCGTGTGAGTGACGGCGGGTCTAACCTGTGTCGCCGGGGGACGGCTCCTGGAGAAGTGGGGTGATCGGCGATGGAGCACTGCCTGACTACGATTACCATGGCCTGGGATACTGTGTTCTGAGCCAGGCAGACACGACGGGGTTGGGCTGAAAAATTGCCCTCTCGGCCGTAGTTTGCGTGTACCCGCCGAATTTTAGGGACTCGTGCAGCGCTCCAGCGACTTTCGTCCTGTTCCCTCCTTGAGGCGGCCTCACCGCGGCATAGGACCATCGCCACCCGAGCACGAAGAAGGCCGCCTGGTGGCCCTGAAGATAGCTTTTTGGTCGGGGAAAAGAGGCCAAATACACCGATGCCCATCGTCGGCCGACCAACAGCCGAATTTGAACTGAAGTTCAAAAGAAACCAGAGCTCGGAGAGAGACATACGACGAACTCGCCCACTACTGCCCAGCGACAACAGCTGCCACAGAAGATGCAGATCTACGTCTGCAAGTGTGCCTTTGTCCTTAAGGGCATCAGGCCAATAGGACGTTAAATTCACCCATCAACTCAACAGACCCTGGCGCTGTGCACGGGCACGGGCCGTGGATGAAGGACGCTGCGTGCTGGGGCTGTGTGAAGGTTGCCTGGCTCTGTCTGTGCACTGTGTGATGGTTGCCTGGCTCTGTCTGTGCACTGTGTGATGGTTGCCTGGCTCTGTCTATGCACTGAGGGACGGTGGCCTGGTTCTGTCTGTGCACTGTGTGACAGTTGCCTGACTCTGTGCACTGTGTGACAGTGGCCTGGCTCTGTCTGTGCACTGAGGGACGGTGGCCTGGTTCTGTCTGTGCACTGTGTGACAGTTGCCTGACTCTGTGCACTGTGTGACAGTGGCCTGGCTCTGTCTGTGCACTGTGTGACAGTGGCCTGGCTCTGTCTGTGCTCTGTGTGACGGTGGCCTGGCTCTGTCTGTGCACTGTGTGACGGTGGCCTGGCTCTGTCTGTGCACTGTGTGACAGTTGCCTGACTCTGTCTGTCCACTGTGTGACGGTGGCCTGGCTCTGTCTGTGCACTGTGTGATGGTTGCCTGACTCTGTCTGTGGACTGAGGGACGGTGGCCTGGCTCTGTCTGTGCACTGCGTGACGGTGGCCTGGCTCTGTCTGTGGACAGTGTGCCAGTGGCCTGGCTCTGTCTATGCACTGTGTGCCAGTGGCCTGGCTCTGTCTGTGCACTGTGTGACAGTGGTCTGGCTCTGTCTGTGCACTGTGTGCCAGTGGTCTGGCTCTGTCTGTGCACTGTGTGCCAGTGGCCTGGCTCTGTCTGTGCACTGCGTACAGTGGCCTGGCTCTGTCTGTGCACTGCGTGACGGTGGCCTGGCTCTGTCTGTGCACTGCGTGACGGTGGCCTGGCTCTGTCTGTGCACTGCGTGCCAGTGGCCTGGCTCTGTACTGTGCACTGCGTGACGTGGCCTGGCTCTGTCTGTGCACTGCGTGACGGTGGCCTGGCTCTGTCTGTGCACTGTGTGACAGTGGCCTGGCTCTGTCTGTGCACTGCGTGACAGTGGCCTGGCTCTGTCTGTGCACTGTGTGACAGTGGCCTGGCTCGTCTGTGCACTGTGTGACGTGGGCCTGGCTCGTCTGTGCACTGCGTGACGGTGGCCTGGCTCTGTCTGTGCACTGCGTGACAGTGGCCTGGCTCTGTCTGTGCACTGCGTGACGGTGGCCTGGTTCTGTCTGAGCACTGCGTGACAGTGGCCTGGCTCTGTCTGTGCACTGCGTGACGGTGGCCTGGCTCTGTCTGTGCACTGCGTGACAGTGGCCTGGCTCTGTCTGTGCACTGCGTGACGGTGGCCTGGCTCTGTCTGTGCACTGTGTGACAGTGGCCTGGCTCTGTCTGTGCACTGTGTGACGGTGGCCTGGCTCTGTCTGTGCACTGAGTGACAGTGGCCTGGCTCTGTCTGTGCAGTGTGTGACGGTTGCCTGGCTCTGCCTGTGCAGTGTGTGACGGTTGCCTGGCTCTGTCTGTGCACTGTGTGACAGTGGCCTGGCTCTGTCTGTGCACTGTGTGACGGTGGTCTGGCTCTGTCTGTGCAGTGTGTGACGGTTGCCTGGCTCTGTCTGTGCACTGTGGACAGTGGCCTGGCTCTGTCTGTGCAGTGTGTGACGGTTGCCTGGCTCTGTCTGTGCACTGTGTGACAGTTGCCTGGCTCTGTCTGTGCACTGTGTGACAGTGGCCTGGCTCTGTCTGTGCACTGTGTGACGGTTGCCTGGCTCTGTCTGTGCACTGTGTGACAGTGGCCTGGCTCTGTCTGTGCATTGTGACAGTAGCCTGGTTCTGTCTGTGCATCGAGGAAGCGGAATGAGCGGCATTAGAATGACGTCATGAAGACAGCTCGAAAGATGAGACGACAGCAACCCCCCCCCCCCCCCCCCCCCCCCCCCCCCAAAAAAAAAAAAAGAAAAAAGAAAAAAAGTCAAAATGAACTAAAATGAAATGAAGTTGAATAAATACATAAATGAAAATCAATAAATATAGAAATAAATGGATTAAAAACATGTATCAATTGATCATGTAATAAATTGACAAATTATCAAACTGTTAATTAAAAAAACACGCCGCTTTGATGAATAATCACTTCAGTTATTGGTTTTTGCTTGTTTTGTTTTCCTTCCTTTGTGTGCTTTTGTTTGTTAATTTGTTTGCTTGCTTGCTTGTTTTTTGCTTGCTTTTCTTTTGAAATCAAACCTGTAGTTCATAGACCTTCCTTTCGGAAACTACCACCTAAATAATAGGTCATCTTGTAAGACACCTTGTTCCCATGAAAAACAAATTGGTTGAATTTCGCGGATTTTTTGTTTTTCACAGTACCCGTAATTTTTGCGGTAAGCGGGCAAAACACCTGTTACCGATTTTGGACAGAATCCACATACACCGTTTGAAGTATAAGAAAGAAAGTACAAATTTGTCGTAAACAAAGGGTTCTAAATTTCGCTCTAGGGCCAGGTTTCTTACAGTCCGGAATTAAAAAGAAAAAGGTTCTCATGCAATGCGCGCGTTTTCTACTACGGCATATTCCCGCGATATATCATTGCTTGAGCGTTTGCATATTGTGTTATAGAATACATTTGTCCTTCAGAGTGTTTGTGATGTATCATTTCAGTACAGCGCTGTGTGTGTGTGTGTGTGTGTGTGTGTGTGTGTGTGTGTGTGTGTGTGTGTGTGTGACTCACTTACACACACACACACACACACACACACACACACACACACACACACACACAGAGTCTCACACACGCATACACAACACACACGCACACACACACACACACACACACACAACACACACACACACACACACACACACACACACACACACACACAGAGTGCGCCCGAGATTTACGGTCCCACACCTATGATTTAATAAAGTAAACGCCGACCTTGTTCATTAATTCCCCTCGCGTGTGCGCGAGTATGCGGAGAGCTATCTTCTCACGTTCTTTATGAGAGCCCCCGCGCCATCTTTATCTCAAGTAGAGGCACGTAGATCTTGCACGTGGTAAAGTTCCAGCGGCTCACTTCGCGCGGTTGCGGCTGGACCACAGCCTGGGGCGATAACTGAATTAATAAATATGAAAACTGGTAAATGTGTTGTTATTATTATTAGCAGGAACACTGACGATGAAAACAAACAAACAAACAAACAAACAAAAAAGCCATCTAATACGTATAAGTATGACATTCTTGTAAGGAAAACAGAAATGTACATTGTTTGGTATGGTACTAACATCTCTCTCTCTCTCTCTCTCTCTCTCTCTCTCTCTCTCTCTCTCTCTCTCTCTCTCTCTTCTTCTTCTTCTTCTTCTTCTTCTTCTTCTTCTTCTTCTTGGCGATAAATGAATTAATAATCATTAAAAATATGGAAACTGATAAAGGTGTTATTAGCAGAAACACTGATATTATAGGCATCTGATACGTATAGTATGAAAGTATTCTTCTTCTTACGTGAAAGAAAACCTACATTGTTTGGTATGGTAATAACATTTCTCTCCTCCCTGTCTGTCTGTCTGTCTATCTCTCTGTCTGTCTGTCTGTCTGTCTATCTGTCTGTCTCTCTGTCTGTCTGTCTGTCTTCTCGTCTGTCTGTCTCTCTCTCTCTCTCTCTCTCTCTCTCTCCTGGCGATAAATGAGTTAATAAATGTGAAAACTATGGAAACTGGTAAAGGTGTTATTGTCGATGAATTGATATTACAGGCATCTGATACATAAATTTGAAATTCTTTTTCTTTTAAAAAAAAACAACTGTACATTGTTTGGTATGGTAATAACCCCCCACCCTTTCTCTCTCTCTCTCCTCTCTCTCTCTCTCTCTCTCTCTCTCTCTCTCATCACACCAACACACACACACACACACACACACACACACACACACACACACACACACACACACACACACCATATTTTCGCTAACTTTGCAGTGTCAAAAAAAAAAGTACAAAAACGGAATAACGACATTCTCTCAAGTAACAATAAACACAGCACTCACTGAAATCGTGAGGGTTTTGTTTGTTTGTTTGTTTTCAAGTGCATTAATATGAATTTATCGGGTTTTTTTTCCAGCTAATTGCCTAGGCCTACCTGGCATTAACTGAAGTATAGTTCCCTCGCAAATCATGTTCATACGACGCTATCTACTATGCCACGGAGAAGTTATCGGTCTTGTCTCTTCTGATTTTTTTTTTTTCCGTAACCAAGGAATTTCTGGGAAGGATATTGCAGATCACTGATTCCAGTAGACTGAAACTATGGTTTGTCAGTAGTCTGCGATGTAGACACGGTAAGTAACGGTTTGTTCAGCTGGGAAGATGATACACCCGAAGGTGGCAGTGGGACCCAGAGAACCACTGTCCTCAACCGACGAACCAGCCAGCACTAGCACCTGCGGGTCCACTTCTTTTTTCTTCTTCTTGTTCAATTCTGAACGGACTCAACGCCACAGGAAATCACGGCTTCCACACAGCATTTCTGCTCCAATTGCAGCCACGCTTTCGTAAGAATGACAGCGTTTTGACGTGGGAAGAAGACGAGAATAAACCAATGTATAGAATTTCAAGTGCTAATGGTTTTTGTCTTTTTACACAACAGAGCAAGAAATGCTATCTTCTAAGGCGTTCGATGACGATGTGAAATGAAGTGGCACTGGCAAATATCGGAATTGCAGAAAATCTGGAATTCATGGACTTAACCCATTCATCGTCGCTGTGGCCATAGCGTTACAGCAAGGCTCAGCATCGATGTTTTCCTGCACCAGCTCCAGCGATGCCATTCTAAAAGACTGACAGCTCTGTGTTGTGGTAGGAAGAAATAATGTTCAAAGTTTCAAACTACAATCATATAACTTTATTTCACACAAGGGCGAGACATTTGTTTCAGGACCGAAAACGAGACAAGCCTTTAAAGAGAGTGACGGTAAATTACGCCAGTGCTGGAAATGCCGGGATTCCCCAACATCGGGTGGCTAAAGGGTTCATACAGAAATGTGTTGACTTTTCTTTCTTTTTCTTTTTGTTTTGTTTTCATCTTTTCCTTCCTTCCTTCTCTTTCTTTCTTTCTTTCTTTTCTTTCTTTTCTTTCTTTCTTTCCTTTAACAGGTGGATACAGCACTCGCCCCGAAAATGAGAGATTTCCAGGTCTATAGTTTCCAGTATAAAACGGGACGTTCTTCTCCTTCCTTCTTTTGTCTCCTCCTTTCCACTACACTTGAAAAGGTGGTCTGGGCGCTAGCTTTTCAAGAGAAACTATTAAATGAGGACCCGTGCGCACCAGGCATTCAGTGCATGAAAAAGACCCCCCCCCCCCCCCCCCCCACCACACACACACACCCATACCCCCGCCAACTGCCAAATTGTCCCTGGGGAATGGTTTGTTGAAAAAGAAAAAACATTGACAGGTAAATAGAAATATATCTTGACGGAAACAAACAAACAAAAATGAATAGCGCTGTATTATGACGATGTGCTGTTCCAAGGACCGAACAGACCAAATTTCACACTGTGGCATCGATTGAAATGATGAAGTATCACACACACACACACACACACACACACACACACACACACACACACACACACACACACACCAAGAACAACAGATAAACTACAACAACAGAATGGAAGACTTACCTTGTGGGTGGAAACATCGTAAGCCTTCACTGTGCAGAACCTCTGTCACATTTTGTTTTCTTGAAGGCACATCGGATGCCCCGTTGGTTCAATGACAGAGCATCTCTTTTGCAGTCAGACGCTTTGAGTTTGATTCCTGCAGGCATAAAACAAAGATATACTCTTTTCGAATTTCTATTGATTCATCTAGTAGTTTCAATATTGGGTTAGGCAGGTGCCCCTGTCCCGCTCTTCTCAGATGGTAATGTGTGTTTGCCGTGCTACTTTGGGCGAATTTTGACTTAAGATCTGAATGTCACCACGTGAGCAGTTCACCCAGGTTATAGAAAAATTGAAAAATTTGAATCCACGTGGGTGGAATTTGCCATCCATGGTCGGCAATCTGTTTAAAGGGGAGAAATCTCTTACCCACAACCATTGCATTGATGCCTTGCACCACTGGGAAATGGCAAGGCTACAGGGCGACAACCATTGCATTGATGCCTTGCACCACTGGAAAATGGCAGGGCTACAGGGCGACAACCATTGCATTGATGCCTTGCACCACTGGAAATGGCAGGGCTACAGGGCGACAACCATTGCATTGATGCCTTGCACCACTGGAAAATGGCAGGGCTACAGGGCGACAACCATTGCATTGATGCCTTGCACCACCGGGAAATGGCAAGGCTACGGGCGACAACCGTGCAGAAAACTCAGTTTGGGGCAAATAATCGAATGGAACTGATTCGCCAACTGTGGAGAAACCATTTGTTCCCAAGTGTAGACCAGACTATCTTCAACTGAACTACAACAGCTTTAGTTTCCTTTTAATTGTTACCGCCCCGTCATCACAAAGGTTAAAAAAAATAATGTCTCGCAAACAACAACAAAAACAACAACAATCACAACATGGCTTTATACAAATCGTATACAATCAATTTATAACAAGATAATTACTTTATTGATATCTTTAATGTTGATAAAATATTGATATCTTTAATGTTGATAAAACGAGGTCTTGCCGAGGGCACCAGGAATTCCCCTTAATTGTTCATTCCCAGTTTACCACACACAAAAAAAGAAAAGAAAAGTGAAATGTTGATGCAAAACATGCACCCATTTCCTTCCAATGAAAGGGCCATAAGAGCAAACACTGCAAACACCAGATACTGCACAAATGGACGACAAAAGTTCTCTTTGGAGATTGTATACGTCTCACTATCAATCTGCTTATTTACAAACAAAAAAAAGCTGGTATTTGATACTTTGTAAACATGTTCAGATCTGCTGGAACAAAGCCAGAACAATAGACCACAAATGCAGAAGAAAAAAGACAAAAAAAAGAAACAAAACAACAGCGGACCACCCTAAAAATGTTGTAAAAAAAGGCTGTTTCAAAGAGCATAACATGAAGGACGAAATGTGGACTTTCCTGAAGATTAAATATAATTTGTAGTAAAACATCCCTCACAGCTTCCAAAGGGGTCAGCTATGGCTGACGACTGGTCTGGGAAATCCCGATAGACATCAATATAATTTGCATTGAAACATCCTCCACAGTTCCCCCAAAAGGGTCAGCTATAGCTGACGACTTGTCTGGGAAATCCCGATAGACATCAATGGGTGCGGCGCCCCAAACCTCTTCTGCATGGCGCCGTTTCATCTCCATGGGAATATATACTGGCACCAGACACTGATCATTGCTGCTTCCCTGTCGAAATAGGGTATTACTCTTCAGGAAAACCGTGATGATATGTGTATGATCGCTGTTTTTCCCGAAGGATGATAGCTTTTCTCTCTTCTCCTCTAGACAAAGGGATGGGGGGGGGGGGGGGGGGGGGGTAGATACGGAAATCACTTACTACCGTTCTCGTCACTGCTCCTCCAAACATGTCGTCTTCAGCAATGGCCAAGAAGAAAATTGAACAAGGAACCGAAGTCATTTTTGTCATGCGCTTAGTCATACAGAACCTATGCCTTCTGGTATTCATGTGAAAGATTCTGATAACTTATCCCCTCCCCTCACCCCCCCCCCCCCCCCCCCGAACCCACCCCCCTCCATCGCATCGAGAACTTAAAGGTGCGCGTGTGCATGGGTGCATGTGCACCCCTGCGGGTGCCTGTGTGTGTGTGTGTGTGTGTGTGTGTGTGTGTGTGTGTGTGTGTGTGTGTGTGTGTGTGGCGTGGTATGTGTGTGTGTGTGTGTGTGTGTGTGTGTGTGTGTGCGTGCGTGCGTGCGTGCGTGCGTGCGTGCGTGCGTGTGTGTGTGTGTGTGTGGCGTGGTATATGTGTGTGTGTGTGTGTGTGTGTGTGTGTGTGTGTGTGAACGAGAGAGAGAGACAGAGAGAGACAGGACAGACAGACAGACAGAGAGAGAGAGAGAGACAGAAAGCCAGTGAGAGAGAGAGAGTGTGTGTGTGTGTGTGTGTGTTATGTGTGTGTGTGTTATGTGTGTGTGTATGTGTGGCGTGAGAGAGATACATAGAGAAAAGAGCGAACTAAACCAGACGATATGCTGCTTTACAACACAGTGAACAAGGAACGATCACTCCATTGCCTTCAAAGCAAGCTCGACAGTTCCACTTTCAGCGGTTTTATCAAGGGACATTACTGTGTCGCCACGTCGCGTCAGTTAAAGCCATACTGCCGCAAAGCGTAAGCTCTCTGTTATAGCACAGACGCCAGCGAACAATGGCAATAACTGTTTGGGCTTTAGAAAAAAAAAGTAAACTCTGTCTGTCTGTCTCTGTCTCTCTGTCTCTCTGTCTCTCTGTCTCTCTCTCTCTCCTCTCCCCTCTCTCATAAATGCTTGTCCATTTCTGTTGATGATCGATCACCCATAACACGCTAAGGATTATAACAGAGACACAAAGCAGTTACTATACAATTTATTATAGATCTCCACATCCCACTGGTTTACAATATTTCATTGATGTTGTATTCAAAAGAACATAAACAAAGAGAATCGTGCGCAGTTGAATAACACACTAACAGGAGAATATGGTTCCACCTCAAACTGAACGTGGACGTCGAATCGGGCTGTCCCGTGACAAACGTTCAGAATTTCTGTCCCATCATTGTCATTCACCACCGACTGTGACCATCTTAGCACATGTGGTGTACTGTATATGGACTAGTCCCCGCACGCAATGACACCTCCTTGATGACAGTGAAACTGAGCGTCAACTACAGCCTGGAACTATCTCCTTTTATTGCTGATGTGGCGTCTGAGGTGGTGCTGGGGAATTTTTCTCCACCCATCTCGTAGCAACATATACAAGCTCCCTCTGGTTCCGTGGGGGTGGGGGGTGGGGGGCGTGAAGGGGCGGATCGCGTTCCAACAGCGGTGTCAGGCATGTCCCAGGCCTGCTCTGTGGGACTAAAGTCTGGTATCTCGTTCATCGTTCCATGCGTCAAATGATCTCATCCTGTAGAGCGGTCACCAATCTTGGCACGATTAGAACGGTACGGGCGCTGTTCTCCGTGAGGACAAAGTCCGGACTTAAGACACCAGCAGACTACGGCCTTACGACGGGGTCCAGGCTATCGTCTCTGAAACGGACAGCAGTCACTGTGCCGTTCGTGAGGTCTGTCTTGTCCTGCGTAACAACCCCAGCCCAGACCATCACTCAGCCCTCTCCACAGCGGTCATGCTCAGCGACATTCTGAACCAAAAACAAAACAAAACAAAACAAAACAAAACAAGACAAAACGATGACCTAAACGTCTGTGGGTCCCTTTACATCAACAGCAGCCTGCAAGTGGACACCAGAGTACATCCCCTTGCCGGTGTGGTCATCCACGCAACATGCGTGTGTTGTCTCGCACAAACTCGGCCTCTTGTTTCACAGTGATAATGGTCCTGACCATAGATTGTTTGCAGAGAGCGGCACTGATCCACTTCTCATTGCAGACGATGCTATTCATCCATCAGGTCGGGGAGGTTGTAATCTTTTCTTTTTTTTTTACATATCCTGTTTTCTTTACTGGGGATTCGGTACTCAAAGCATCAATTATAATCCGCTTTTTTGTGTCAAATAGATAAAAGCGTTGAAAATCGATTGGAAATTAAAGCAACATGTTATGTTTGGACTGCTGTAAGAATGTAGCGCCGCTGTGAATGTAAGGAGACCACGTCCAGACGTCTCCACACTTTCAACCGGTGTCCATAAAATCCAGTTTAGAGTCTTGACTCATCGGTGAAAAGAACCGGGGTCCAGCTTGGCAGAGTCCAGCCCATGCCAAGTGAGTTTGACAGAGTCCAGCCCATGCGAAGTGAGTTTGACAGAGTCCAGCCCATGCCAAGTGAGTTTGCTGCTGCTCCTTCATGAAGGGAATTCGTGAAGCCGCTGATCTGGGTCTCAGCGTACTACTTCTGTCTAGATTCATGATACTCCGATGCCAGTGGTGTTCTGGAGATGGGGGACAGACTGGGAGGGAACCCTGTGAACTTGCATCACCAAAAAACGGCCTTCTTGCTGTGGAGTCAGTCTCTGGATTTCACCCGTATGTCTTCTGCAGACAATTCTTCGTTGTTTGGGTTGTTCAGGTCAGGTAGTGCACTTTCATCTTGGGTTTTCCGCGACATGTTTCTATGACGATTGGGCATTTACTTTCTTCTTTTTTTTTTTTTTCTTTTTCTTTTCTTTTTTTCTTTTTTTTTGTTTTTTGTTTTTTTCTCTTTGAAAGAGAGAGAGAGAGAGAGAGAGAGAGAGAGAGAGAGGTGTGTGTGCGTGCGTGCGTGCGTGCGTGCGTGCGTGCGTGCGTGCGTGCGTGCGTGCGTGCGTGCGTGCGTGCGTGTGTGTGTGTGTGTGTGTGTGTGTGTGTGTGTGTGTGTGTGTGTGTGTGTGTGTGTGTGCGTGCGCGCGCGCGCGTGTGTGAACGATGCCTTTTTAAATAGTTATGGATTTTGTCCGCCCCCTCCCCTATTCCCACTCTGATCTGTACTCTCCACCCTTTCCCCCATCCCTACCCCACTCCACCCATCTCCTCTCTCTCTCTCTCTCTCTCTCTCTCTCTCTCTCTCTCTCTCTCTCTCTCATCTGTACCGCAGACGTTTTTCACAGCGAACGAACAACGAACGAACACTCCAGTTTCCTCCCTTGCTTCTCACCTCACACTTGGCAGATATGTAGGAAGGGAAACAACTCGTCCACGTGACAGTGGAAGCAGAGCAGCAGCAGGAGGGGGGAGGGGGGGGGGTGTTGGGGTGGGATGGGGGGGGGGGGATGAGAAAGCCCCTGGGCCTCAAAGGTGACTGAAAGATTTACGTGGAACAAATGGTCTGGCTTGAGAGAGACGCGCTGGGAAATCAAAGAAAATTTTGCTTGGATATCTGGGAAGAACTCACTTTTTCGTCTTCGGATTTTCCTCTTCTTCTTCTTTCTTTCTTATTTTTTTTCTCCTTTTTTCCCATTTTCTCCGGAGACACTGTATCTGGCATGTCATGCGTGAGGAGAGAGAGAGAGAGAGAGAGAGAGAGAGAGAGAGAGAGAGAGAGAGAGAGAGAGAGAGGTCCGTTGTTATTCGATAAGGCCATCGCCCCGTTTATAGGGGTATAATCGAAATAATAATCATTACATCAGTCGCAACAGACATATACACTAGGGAAATAATATTTACAAAAACAAGAAAGCAGCAGCAACAACGCAAGACATGCTTCCTGGGAGAACAAAACCAACGAGGAATATTTGCTTTTTGTGGTCTTAACTGTTAGTATATTTGTTCTTCGTTTTTAAAAATATGAATTATCCTCGTTTGAATACCAAACGGAAAAATGTTTTAAAAACCTGAGAGTCCTTTCATTTTTGTAACAACAAAAGCAGCTTCAACCGAAACATATTCTGCTTGCCACGAAATATACCTGCTGTATGTCTGAATCTGGAAACATACCCCGCTTGCCACGAAATATACCTGCTGTATGTCTGAATCTGGAAACATACCCCGCTTGCCACGAAATATACCTGCTGTGAATCTGAATCTGATAGCAAACAAAATCCGAACAGCATAAAGGAAAGTGAATTTCGTTTTCCATATCCACTCAACGCATCAGGCGAAACAAAATTCACTCCAGTAAGTCGATTTCCAGAACCGGCCATGCACGGCTGTTTTTTGTTGTTGTTGTTGTTGTTGTTGTTGATAAAACAAAATCTAATTTAAGATTCAACAATGGGAAGCAACGTGAAAATGCTATGTAAGTCGTATCTACAATTAGCATTGACAAGGTCATTCCAGTGTCGCCATCTACTGTCTGCAGTGTCTGTCTAAACGCTTTTATAAGATACTGAACACAACCAGCTTCCTGATTTGCCCATTCAGAAGCAAAGTTATCCACCTATAATACGTTATGGATCCGTTACGTAATTTGTTTTGCCTCTATTATCCAATACCTTTAGCGACTTGCACTTTTGAAGTAGCAGTCTGCATTAGACAATTTGAATTAAGCTCAGTCAATATTTGACACATCTAATAAGGGCGTTAAAGCTTACCCTATACTGAATCATTTGGCGTCCTCGTATTGACGGCGAGACATCATCAACGAGGTGACAGCCCTGGTATGGCCCTTTGCGATCGGCTGGCCTGTAATCAACATAAATTGAATGAAACTGAATTGAATTGAACTGAATTGAACTAAATTGAATTGCCCTATATCTTTTGAAAGTATGAAAGTGTCATTTTTCAACAACAGACGAGCTGGTTTTAAGGGCCCATAATTCGGCCCCATAAAGTACAACTGTTGACCGTCAATTATTTGATAAATATTTACTGAGGTCGTATTACGTACAGCGAAAACCTTTTGGCCACACAGACCAAATCTTCGCAAGCAAAAGTAGAAAAAAGGACGGCAATATTTTTTGTAGGCTTTCACAATTTTTATTGCCACATCATTATAAAGCCATCTTTCCTGGGGAGTTAAATTGCCATTTCCCCCCCTAAAGACTACTGTACTGGTTCTCTTCATGCTTACTTGAGAGAGAGAGAGAGAGAGAGAGAGAGAGAGAGAGAGAGAGAGAGAGAGCGTCATTTTTATGCATCAAATGAACACGCGCACACACACACAAACATTCGTCTAATATCACATGATTTTGTGAACAGACGTTAAATGAAACTACTACTACTGCTACTACTACGACTACTACTACTACTTCCACTACTACTCCTACTACAATTACACACACACACACACACACACACACACACACACACACACGCACACCACGCACGCACGCACGCACACACACACACACACACACACACACACACACACACACACACACACACACACACACACGTTCTGCGGAAGCAAACAAACAAACAAACAAACAAAATATAATATTGGTGGCTAGACACTGAGCATAAAGAGTGATTGGATTGTCCTACAAATCCCACTGGATCGGGGAACAAAACGGCATAGCGCCTACGTCGGCGTTGGAGAGAGAGTCAGTGTAGCCTACGACCTAACAGACCAATGGCAGCCATGTCTTCATTGCTTCCCATAAAGGCCGCTCCTGACTGAAACAAATGTACAGGTCGTTGCTTCGCATAACTACCGATTATTCGACCCTAAAGTTATAGCCCTAAGTAAAAAAAAAAAAAGTTTACAAAATGCAGATTTGTAAGGGCTTTGAAGGTACTTTTTTTTATCTCAAAAACGCTGAAGTATTGTGGAGAACGGACGAGTGTAGATGCCATACGAACTGCTATTCAGAAACACCACGTTTGAAAGAAATGTTTGTAAAGGAATAGGTGACGAGGAGAAATGAGCTATGACACTGTTAGGACTGCTTCGTTTCTCTCTGTTTATAATATAAACTTGAAGTAATGTCGCGTTGGCATGCTTAGCTCTACGTACGTGTGTGTGTGTGTGTGTGTGTGTGTGTGTGTGTGTGTGTGTGTGTGTGTGTGTGTGTGTGTGTATGAAAAGGTGTTAAGTTAAAGAACGAAACACACACACACACACACACACACACACACACACACACACACACACACACACACACACACACACGCACACACACACACACACATTATAAAATGAATTATCTTGTGAAACGTTCTAGACTTGGTGAATGTACACCATCATTAAAACAATGAGAACTACATCAAGGGCAAAAGTGTCAACGAATCCGCTTTTTAGAAAAGCGAAGTCTGTTTCATGGCAAAGCACAAAAAGTTAAACGACTTTACGTATTTTTTATGAATTTACTCAAGTTCCATAGCACTTTCTTACCAACAGAAAACAATCTGCACTCTGTGTGTGTGTGTGTGTGTGTGTGTGTGTGTGTGTGTGTGTGTGTGTGTGTGTGTGTGTGTGTGTGTGTGTGTGAGGGGGGGGGGTGATCGCTGGGCTTGGTTAATTCAACGATCTTGAAGCGTTAACACAGGAGAAGGTTTCGAATCACGGATTCGAAACACCACTCCTACATCCTGATCACAATGCCCTATCCAATCCGGTCGTATCCACGTTTCCTCTTTACCTTATCCATCCCCCACTGATCATCTAGGACGCAGCTCCTCCCCCCCTCCCCCCCCCCCCCCCACAACTCACTACCCGATATATCGCCATCAATGAAAACTGCCACAACTATTAGTATGATGATGGTGGACATTACGTGAAGGAAGCAGCGGAGATCATACCTTCGAGATCAAAGACAAATCTGTGACAAGTCATCGAAAAGCTAGATTCTAGAACTGAAAGCTCGACTAAACTAAGAACCAAGACACTGTCTGCAATCGAGTTGCCGATCGAGACTTCTCAATAAATCAGCTAGATTCGTTACACAAACGTTCGCCCAACTGAATATGGTCTTGACACGTCGAAAGACAATAGCACCCTTTGGATGTTTTGTGGAAGTTGATCAGGTCTCGCCGAATTATTGATATTCAATAACCATTCGATAACGGTTTGAATTTACAACGTTTACATTAGAATAAGAGCATAACAAACTTTGTCTCTGTCGGTCCTTTCAAATTGTGCAGACAAAAATCTTTAGTCGGAGAGCCTGCAACTGATCCACAAAAGGAATCCGGGTCGCTACTCCTTGGTCATCTCACACGGTGCCACTGACTGAAGTCTGAAGCGGGTGCGAACGTTGCAGCACAATCCGCGCTGTTTTCTGAGCGGTCGCTATTGATTCAGTAGTAAACCTTGGCCGCCCAAATCT
>CM065740.1:29846872-29864372 GCA_033310375.1 Conus canariensis
AACCTCATTGTGTTGTCCTTCCGCCTGTTCCTGACAGGATGTCAAACCTCACTGTGTTGTCCTTCCGCCTGTTGCTAACAGGATGTCAAACCTCGCTGTGCTGTCCTTCCGCCTGTTGCTAACAGGATGTCAAACCTCACTGTGTTGTCCTTCCGCCTGTTGCTAACAGGATGTCAAACCTAACTGTGTTGTCCTTCCGCCTGTTGCTAACAGGATGTCAAACCTAACTGTGTTGTCCTTCCGCCTGTTGCTAACAGGATGTCAATCTAACTGTGTTGTCCTTCCGCCTGTTGCTAACAGGATGTCAACCTAACTGTGTTGTCCTTCCGCCTGTTGCTAACAGGATGTCAAACCTCATTGTGTTGTCCTTCCGCCTGTTGCTAACAGGATGTCAAACCTCATTGTGTTGTCCTTCCGCCTGTTCCTAACAGGATGTCAAACCTAACTGTGTTGTCCTTCCGCCTGTTGCTAACAGGATGTCAAACCTAACTGTGTTGTCCTTCCGCCTGTTCCTAACAGGATGTCAAAGCTAACTGTGTTGTCCTTCCGCCTGTTGCTAACAGGATGTCAAAGCTAACTGTGTTGTCCTTCCGCCTGTTGGGTACAGGATGTCACGTGGTCCTGTTCTACATGTTTTAGACCTGTGACTGAACAGTATATAAGTATGAATGTGTGTGTGTGTGTGTGTGTGTGTGTGTGTGTGTGTGTGTGTGTGTGTGTGTGTGTGTGTGTGTAGAGAGAGAGAGAGAGAGAGGGAGAGAGAGATATGTAGATATATGTATAACACACACACACACACACACACACACACACACACACACACACGCACGCACGCACACGTACGCACGCATTCACGCACGCACGCACGCACACACGTCGAAAGACATACGGACTCGCTCGCTTTCCGTCCCCACCATTCTCCATTCTCTCATGCCTTGTTACCAAACATTAATGACGTTTTTAATAACCCCCTGATGTTTGGTTGTTTCCTTTCCATTTCCAAATCCGCAACCGTAGGTCTGATAAAACAATACACATTCCTTGATCAGAGATCTTTGACAAAGTTTACACCTGTTTTCAACTTGAGATTCATCACAGCTACTCGAAAGATCGTCTTCTCGCAACTTCTTTCACATTAAAGACAAAACTGCTCTTTAAACACCCATCACTCTCAACTTTTACTTTCGGAACAAAATGATCTTCTGAGTCTTCTTACAGAAAATCCCATGGCATGTGATCGATAGTCTTCTTGGCTTCGATGACAATAATGTATCTATCCTTCCACTGTCAGACACCAGTGTCAAACTCGTGGAGAGCGTGGCAGCAGAGAGTCCTCAGAAGAGACTCCCTGCTCCACGAGTTTCTTTCCACCAGCAAAGGCTTTCGGTTCTAGTGATCACACTAACCTTCTCCATACAAGTTTTCCTGTGTGAACGCACCATGGATTCACAAATCTAGATCGTCAGCTAACAACAAACCATGGTTTCTCTCTTTACTGAAACCCACGAACCACGATCTAGTTCGCATTTACGACCAACTAGAACCGATTCTTAATTGAAGACTGAACGATATTATGTTAAAGACAGGGAACTCAACCTGCTTGCAGGTGCTCGATTGAGGTATTATTGTCAGGTCCACTGAACACAGACCTGTTTCGAATGGACTAAAAAGTCGATTTTATTAACCACTTTGTCCACAATTCAACTTGTTTTATTTTCACAGCATTGGGAACTGGAATATTTCGGCCACACCGACTGAAAATACTAACGAATCATGAAAAAGAAATGTGGGTCAGCCGACCACAAACTAAATTTAATTGCTACAGAGTGGACACAAATTCATTTCCATTGTAGGAGAGCTTTCATAGACTTACTTCCCTTTGCGTGAACCCGAGCAGTTCGTAGAACATGCTGAACGATCTTTTCTTCACCGTGAACCCATCTGAAAGATGGGGCATTGAAGAACAAAGCCAAGATCGCCGAGATTGAGACGAAGTTGGCTGGTGATCTGAAAGTTCGTTTAATGAAGAACGACCTAACGCCTCAGTGTTTCTTTGGTAATTCACGACCGTGCTTTTTTCTGGTTAAGTCTTGACTGACCTCATCAAGACTGTTCTGCATGAATGGAAGGCCCCCCGAGTCTTCGGCAGTCTCATGTAGCGTTCCTCAGGGATCAGTGCTTGGACTTTTTTCTTATCGTGGTTTATACTTTTTCATTGACCGATGTTACCAGCAGCCTCCACTGACCGATGTTACCAGCAGCCTCCGCTGACCGATGTTGCCACCAGCAGCCTCCACTGACCGGTGTTACCAGCAGCCTCCACTGACCGGTGTTACCAGCAGCCTCCACTGACCGATGTTACCAGCAGCCTCCGCTGACCGATGTTACCACCAGCAGCCTCCACTAACCGGTGTTACCAGCAGCCTCCACTGACCGGTGTTACCAGCAGCCTCCACTGACCGATGTTACCAGCAGCCTACACTGACCGATGTTACCAGCAGCCTCCACTGACCGATGTTACCAGCAGCCATGCATTGTCGCATGAGAGAAACGCCACTGCACAGCTTCCTGAGTCCTCTCTTGTTTCTATTGACAGGTTGGCGTCTTGGACACGGGGTGGCACTGTAGCAGACCCTCAACGCTGGATGACCCAAAACGAACTGCAGGAAAATCAGGATGGGACTGCACTGGCCAACAGCTGGACTGCCCAGAAAGAACAAAATCATCCCTTGACTCCAGAACTGAACAATGAACAATACCTCCATTTCCTCCTCTTCTGTCTGCAGTCCAGATGTCACTCTAGATCAAAGCCTTCCTGGTCAAAGACATGCCTCTGGTATTGGTAGGTCTGCTCATCAAGGTCAGTCCTGTTCGTCACAATCTCTCCACCGATGCCAAGAGGATTCTGGTTTATGCCATGGTCCTTTTGAAAACATATTACTGTAACACGACTCTCGTCCGCCTTTCCCAGGTGCCCTCTCAACAGACGTCAAAGAAGTCAAAACAGCGCAGCTCGACTGAGCTGCAACATTGGGGCTGCCAGTCCCCAACAGGATGGACTGTACCCCTCTCCTTTGCCCACGGCTTCAAACCCATGTCCTGTACCGTCATGTCTGGTTCTACAGTCTCTTTGTCTGGATCACTCCACATCTGCTCATCCAGTCGCCAGCTCTGCTCTTCCTCTGATCATTTTACCCGGCGACTCCCAGCGGCTGTCACGGCTAAATGCGGAGATGTCCAACCTGATGTGATTTTCGAGGTTTTTTTTTGTTTTTTTTTTTGAAAGAGACGATTTTTGCGAAATAAAGGTTTTTAAACGAATTTCCGGCGTTTTTGTTAAAACCTGTTTCAGTGAGGTGTGTGTATAAGTAAGTGTGTGTGGTGTGTTGGTGTGTGTGGTGTGTGTGTGTGTGTGTGTGTGTGTGTGTGTTTTAAAAGCTATTTTGAAAATTGACGTAAAAAAGGTAACAGCCTTGACAATGGCCTTTTGTGGTCGGCTGCGCTATAAGCAACATGAAATAAATAGCCACTGCTGTAAAAAAAAAAAAAAAAAAAAAAAAAGACCAGTGGGGAAGTGGCTTTCTCTTTCCAGACCCTGGCAACAAGGAGGAAATGGCCCAGGTCTGTGATATGTTCAGACTGCCTCACCAACAAGGCGAAAATGGCCCAGGTCTGTGATATGTTCAGACTGCCTCACCAACAAGGAGGAAATGGCCCAGGTCTGTGATATGTTCAGACTGCCTCACCAACAAGGCGAAAATGGCCCAGGTCTGTGATATGTTCAGACTGCCTCACCAACAAGGCGAAAATGGCCCAGGTCTGTGATATGTTCAGACTGCCTCACCAACAAGGAGGAAATGGCCCAGGTCTGTGATATGTTCAGACTGCCTCACCAACAAGGCGAAAATGGCCCAGGTCTGTGATATGTTCAGACTGCCTCACCAACGAGGAGGAAATGGCCCAGGTCTGTGATATGTTCAGACTGCCTCACCAACAAGGCGAAAATGGCCCAGGTCTGTGATATGTTCAGACTGCCTCACCAACAAGGAGAAAATGGCCCAGGTCTGTGATATGTTCAGACTGCCTCACCAACAAGGAGAAAATGGCCCAGGTCTGTGATATGTTCAGACTGCCTCACCAACAAGGAGAAAATGGCCCAGGTCTGTGATATGTTCAGACTGCCTCACCAACAAGGAGGAAATGGCCCAGGTCTGTGATATGTTCAGACTGCCTCACCAACAAGGCGAAAATGGCCCAGGTCTGTGATATGTTCAGACTGCCTCACCAACAAGGAGGAAATGGCCCAGGTCTGTGATATGTTCAGACTGCCTCACCAACAAGGCGAAAATGGCCCAGGTCTGTGATATGTTCAGACTGCCTCACCAACAAGGCGAAAATGGCCCAGGTGTGTGATATGTTCAGACTGCCTCACCAACAAGGCGAAAATGGCCCAGGTCTGTGATATGTTCAGACTGCCTCACCAACAAGGCGAAAATGGCCCAGGTCTGTGATATGTTCAGACTGCCTCACCAACAAGAAGGAAATGGACCCAGGTCTGTGATATGTTCAGACTGCCTCACCAACAAGGAGGAAATGGCCCAGGTCTGTGATATGTTCAGACTGCCTCCCCAACAAGGAGGAAATGGCCCAGGTCTGTGATATGTTCAGACTGCCTCCCCAACAAGGAGGAAATGGCCCAGGTCTGTGATATGTTCAGACTGCCTCCCCAACAAGGCGAAAATGGCCCAGGTCTGTGATATGTTCAGACTGCCTCACCAACAAGGAGGAAATGGCCCAGGTCTGTGATATGTTCAGACTGCCTCACCAACAAGGCGAAAATGGCCCAGGTCTGTGATATGTTCAGACTGCCTCACCAACAAGGCGAAAATGGCCCAGGTCTGTGATATGTTCAGACTGCCTCACCAACAAGGCGAAAATGGCCCAGGTCTGTGATATGTTCAGACTGCCTCACCAACAAGGAGAAAATGGCCCAGGTGTGTGATATGTTCAGACTGCCTCACCAACAAGGCGAAAATGGCCCAGGTGTGTGATATGTTCAGACTGCCTCACCAACAAGGCGAAAATGGCCCAGGGTGTGATATGTTCAGACTGCCTCACCAACAAGGAGAAAATGGCCCAGGTCTGTGATATGTTCAGACTGCCTCACCAACAAGGCGAAATGGCCCAGGTCTGTGATATGTTCAGACTGCCTCACCAACAAGGCGAAAATGGCCCAGGTCTGTGATATGTTCAGACTGCCTCACCAACAAGGAGGAAATGGCCCAGGTCTGTGATATGTTCAGACTGCCTCACCAACAAGGAGGAAATGGCCCAGGTCTGTGATATGTTCAGACTGCCTCACCAACAAGGCGAAAATGGACCAGGTCTGTGATATGTTCAGACTGCCTCACCAACAAGGCGAAAATGGCCCAGGTCTGTGATATGTTCAGACTGCCTCACCAACAAGGAGAAAATGGCCCAGGTGTGTGATATGTTCAGACTGCCTCACCAACAAGGCGAAAATGGCCCAGGTGTGTGATATGTTCAGACTGCCTCACCAACAAGGCGAAAATGGCCCAGGTCTGTGATATGTTCAGACTGCCTCACCAACAAGGAGAAAATGGCCCAGGTCTGTGATATGTTCAGACTGCCTCACCAACAAGGCGAAAATGGCCCAGGTCTGTGATATGTTCAGACTGCCTCACCAACAAGGCGAAAATGGCCCAGGTCTGTGATATGTTCAGACTGCCTCACCAACAAGGCGAAAATGGCCCAGGTGTGTGATATGTTCAGACTGCCTCACCAACAAGGCGAAAATGGCCCAGGTGTGTGATATGTTCAGACTGCCTCACCAACAAGGAGGAAATGGCCCAGGTCTGTGATATGTTCAGACTGCCTCACCAACAAGGAGAAAATGGCCCAGGTCTGTGATATGTTCAGACTGCCTCACCAACGAGGAGGAAATGGCCCAGGTCTGTGATATGTTCAGGACTGCCTCACCAACGAGGCGAAAATGGCCCAGGTCTGTGATATGTTCAGACTGCCTCACCAACGAGGAGGAAATGGCCCAGGCTGTGATATGTTCAGACTGCCTCACCAACAAGGAGGAAATGGCCCAGGTCTGTGATATGTTCAGACTGCCTCACCAACAAGGAGGAAATGGCCCAGGTCTGTGATATGTTCAGACTGCCTCACCAACAAGGAGGAAATGGCCCAGGTCTGTGATATGTTCAGACTGCCTCACCAACAAGGAGGAAATGGCCCAGGTCTGTGATATGTTCAGACTGCCTCACCAACAAGGAGGAAATGGCCCAGGTCTGTGATATGTTCAGACTGCCTCACCAACAAGGAGGAAATGGCCCAGGTCTGTGATATGTTCAGACTGCCTCACCAATAAGGAGGAAATGGCCCAGGTCTGTGATATGTTCAGACTGCCTCACCAACAAGGCGAAAATGGCCCAGGTCTGTGATATACTGAGATTGCCTCACTATAGACAAGACGGTCTAAAAGATACGTCCCTTCCGTGATAACAAAATATGTAATACTTGCATGGCTCTGTGTTGATGGAGTGTACATGGTTAAAGTTAGGACTGTTTGTATACTACAGGTACGCCCATTGTACATATGAAGTATGCCCGAATTAATGTATGAATGTGGGTCAGTCATAACGTGATTTTGCGAAGCATTGTTAAGTAGGTTTCTAGAATGTGCGCTGAACAAATATCCAGCATTATTTTCATATTGTAATTCAAGGTAGAAACACACTAATCCATTACATCACCAGCACAAAGAGGGGATCGGCAAATGAAGGTCTTTGAAATTTATTGAGAATACTTTGACTAACCTGTTAAGATTCCTCGTATTCAAACTTTTGCCTTTCTCGAACATTTTTCCTCTCCTTTCTCTATTAGTTTTCTTCCCAGTTAAGTCCCCTGTGTAACGAAAAGTTTTAACTCCCCGAATGGTTTAACTCCCAGGGAGTTAAACTGTTCATATGTAAATTTTAACTCCCCGGGAGTTAAACTAGAATGACTCCCACCCTGTGCCAAAATAACTCCTCTCTGTAAAACTTCAAAATGTTCTAAAATCTTTTTTTGTACAAGTCTCAACAAATTCTTGAAAACAATAAGGGGGAGTCATTTTATACATATATCAGACTTAACTCCCACCCTGTAACAGAATGACCCCCCTGGGAGTTAGTCTGTACTATATCCAGATTAACTCCCAGGAGTTAATCCAGGTGTGTAAAAGTTTAACTCCCTGCCCACTAAGGGGGGGGGGGGGGGGGGGGGGATCAGTTTTTCACAGTTTAGAATAACTCCCCTGGGAGTTAATGTGTACACGTGTTTCCTGACTCCCAGGGAGTTACTTCGTAACAGTGGGGGAGTTAATCTGATCATGACTAAGATGACTCCCCACCCACCTATTCCCAGGTGTCTTTCGGTAAGAGAATGGAGAAGGGGATTTGATGTTCATGATCATCATCATCATAGGGAGAGGAAATGTCCGTGTACATATTCATGTGCTCATCTATGCATGTCCTTGACATTTTACTATGCCTTTTTGTATATAATCTGTATGTAAAGTCTGTATATACACAAATTAATGGTTTGATGCCTTTGGTAGAAATACTGTACCTTCAGTCTTTGGCGTTCTTCTCTCTCTCTCTCTCTCTCTCTCTCTCTCTCTCTCTCTCCCCCCCTCTCTCTCTCTCTCTATCTCTCTCTCATGGAATCTATGCGACTATCAAACAGTCACCCATAAGTGCAGGCCATTACACTCAAATGGTGTAGAAATGGGAAAATTTCAATTTTTTAATTGTGTCATGCTGCCAAATTAGGCAGTGAGGGAGGGGGGGGGGGGGGCGTTGAGAGGGTAAGGAAGGTGGGGAGAGAATGACGAGTAGTCGCGACGTGACGTAACATTGTTTGTATTGACTCGCTACATCTGGGAGAGAAGGAAGGAGAAAAAGGGTTGGCATAGATTGTACAATGGGGTGGCTGCTTGGGACCGATCTGATGAAGTTGTCAAGTGACTCGTCACAGGTGTGGTGGTGTGCGTGTGCCAAACTAAAAACGAAAGTCGGCCAGCCAATCAGAAAAACACACACATTTTTCAATAAAATTCAGGACACGTGACTAATTCACAGAAACCAATAATATCGAAGGAAACGATTCTACCTGACAAGTCTTGATCTGGCAAGTTAGTGTAGGATCACACACACACACACACACACACACACACACACACACACACACACACACACACACATATTTCGGAAAAAAAAAATATATATATATATATATAAGATGCATGGGTGGTAGCGAGGTACGGGGAGTGGGTGGTGGGTGGTGGGTGGGAGTCATTCTGGTAGTATGTCAAAATAAATCCCTTGGAGTCAAACTGAAACACAGAGGGAGTTAGTTTTTTATATTCTAGTTTAACTCCCAGGGAGTTAAAATTTACAGATGTACAGATTAACTCCGTAGGAGTTAAACCATTCGGGAAGTTAAAACTTTCGTTACACCTGTCTCTGAAGTTTTGGCATTAGGAAAAATGTTTTCCTTGTCTGTGTGAAATCTGCAGGTGGCTAGAAGTCAATTCTAACCAAAACCCGTGAGAGAAAGCCAAACAAATGCAACTAATATAAAGAATGTAATGGGGCTGGATCGGGGACACACTGTGAAAGTCTCCTTCCAACATCTCAAGATAGACACTTGACAAGACTCCATTGGGGGTACAGGGAAAGTGGAGCGGGAGCGTGCTGATACTCCTCCAGCTCCATACTCCCCCACTTCGATACTCCCCCGGCTCGATACCCTCCCTACCTGTCGCTGCTCGATACTCCCCTTGCTTCATAGCCCCCCGCCCCTTCCCCTCCCCGTCCAATATTCTCCCTGCTCAATACTTTCCTGCCCACAACAGAAAGAAGCTTTTGTTCTCGGGGGAGGTGGGGTATGAATGGAAATCTTTCCCATACCACAGCTATAGACCACGCGCGGACGCACGCGCGCGTATACACACACACACACACACCTCTCTCTCTCTCTCCTCTCTCTCTCTCTCTCTCTCTCTCTCTCTCACACACACACACACACACAAAGACGCACATGCCATAGGCAAGCTGCGGGGGGGGGGGGGGGGGGGGTTATCGGGCAGGGGGAGTATTGATCAGGGGGATCTAACTAGACGGGGAAACATAGGAGCTGACCCCGTAACTAATCAAACGGACATGGCGTAAGTGAAGGGATTGTCAGGTGAAGGCAGCCCTAGTGGCATGGACCCAGCAGAACAGGTCAGCCTGTACCCCAGTCCGCTGGAGCAGGGTGGCCACAGGCCTGTTCTCCTCAAGAAACTGAAAGGTATAACCAAATAAATCTGTTGTGAATCGACATCTCGATTAGATTCCCTATCTCTCTCTCGAAAAAAATGCTCTTCTTAGACATTTTGATTCAACGCCTACCTTGCGCTGAAGAGATCAAAGCTAAGTAACAAACTCGTTCATTTTCACTGTCCTATTTGTTTGTGTCTTGCCTGAAGAAGACCTAAAAGGTCGAAACGCGTCATGTTTTGTTTTGTGACTCGTTTGTCCACGTTTCTCTTGGCAGTTCGCTAACATTTATTTAAGATTTTTTTTTTTTTTTTTTTTTTGGGGGGGGGGGCAGTATTAAAATTTCTTCCCAATTCAGACCCTTTCCATGTAAAAAAATAAAAAAATAAAAAAAATTCTCATCTAAAGCATTTCTTTTGCTGCCCACGGTGAGACAATCACATGTCCCCAAACTCCAAATGAATGCCGCTAAGGGCAACAATTGTGACACCACAATGCATGCGCACAGTTCCGTGCCCTCTGTGTTGTTAGTCATGCCAGGCGAATTGATGCCGTAAGCAGCGCTGGTTTGAAGTTATGGGTATTTAACTGTATCGTCATGGGAACGAGAGTTGCCCTTCTTGCTTGTTCTTTTCTGTTGGGGTCATGCCATTGGTCCCAAGGTCCGTTGGTCGTACTGTTCCACGCCTCATTTACGATTTCATTTCATATTCGTATCTTTCCCTGTATTAGCTCTGCCTCCCATTTCAGAAGACGCACACCCTTTAAGTATATGCTTGCTTGAACAGTCTGCTCTTTGTCCATATTAGATTTACCGTCCAATCAATACCCCGCTGTTTCTAAAATGCTTTCTCTTCAGCAAATTTTCTCTTGTACTTTCATAGACCGACGTCCCAAGCAGTTTTTCCCTTCTCTTTAAGGACTCGCTTGTTGGGAACGTTGTTTTCTTTGACTCTATCGAATTGATTACCATATGACTTTCTCTATGTATAGATTTAAAAGCGATATTTCTTCTTGTACGCATCGGATTTATACCCACTTCCCGCCCCCCTTCCAGCCCCCTCTGCATTGACTCCCAGTGCTTTTCTGCTACACTGGTTTCTCTGTAGATTGGATTTACCTCCCATTAAAACTCGCTGCCATTTAAGATCAGTTTCTCCGGATTTTAGGTCTAAAAGCACGGAATCCACTATGACCAAATTACTTATTCAGCAAAGCACCTGTGCAGGCCATAAATCTGAAATTGTATTCAAAACTTAACGCTGACTTACTTCTTGTTTCGGGGTATTATTTATGCCTCAGCGCCTTACATAAGATTTTCGTTCGTAAAGCAGAAATTTGACATGTGTACTAGAAAAAAAAAAGATAAAAAAAAGACTGCATGGATTTGTGAAGCCCGTCAAAAAGTATCTCAAAAAGAAACGAGAGAGAGAGAGAGAGAGGAGAGAGAGAGAGAGAGAGAGAGAGAGAGAGAGAGAGAGAGTTACTGATAAAAAGTTGTCAGGGAACAGTGTCACCACGTATTACTTGGCTGACTCTTCCAAAATAAAGAACATGTCCGAAGCCTTCTCTGTTAGGCCCAGGCAATGCAAACTAACCATGAACATAAAGAACGCTGGACATTCATTCAGTTTGTCAGAATTCTGTCTGAAGTGACCTCACCACAACGAGAATCAGCTGATTTAGGCAGAGAGAAAATATCTTTAGTGATGATCCAGGTTGAAAATGTCCACTGTTCCCTGCCTGGACAACAGGTCTGGGAAGTCACCACTTTTCTGATGGGAAGCAACACTCTCTCCTCTAGTCTCCTCACTGAGCGTCCTTCACACCTCCCCCATCTCCCCAACCCACCCCTCCCCAGCCCCCGCACCTACCTATCCCACATCCAACCCTTCGCCCTAACCTCTTCCCCCCTTACCATTTTCCATCTTTCTTTTCTCTCTCTCTCTCTCTCTCTCTCCTACACACCACACCACACACACACACACACACACACACACACACACACCACACACACACACACACACACACACACACACACACACACTCACACACACACGCACCCACCCACCCATCCACCCACCAACACACCCACACACTCCTACCTAGTGCAGCCTACCCCATCCAAACCCAGACGACACAATCCGTTCAAAGTTGATCGGGATTAAAATGCCCCATTAGTCGTCTTTCAACTCACTTTGGACCGGGGACTGATGCCGCCATCCCCTCCCGTCAGACCGTCCTGGCGGCCCCTCTGATGTCAGCCACCTCAGCCTGAACACGGGCTGCGCTTCAGTGATCCGGAAAGACATTTTCAAGACGTACAGCCAGTGTCTGCTCCACTGTCGTGGACCCCCACCGAGTCCTTCATCATCCAGTTTCCACTTACAGTCTAATAATCGCTTGTCAGGAGTGTGTGCGCGCGCTGATGCGCGTTTGTTCGTTTATTTTACACCCCCACAGCATTCTGGAATTAAACGTAAATAAAAACGAAAGCGAGGAAATTACTACCGTACTTTGAAAGAGATGATTGATACGTTATGTTCACATGAAGTTGTAGCTGACAAAAGTCGATAGATATCCTTCCAGACTTGAAAGTTTGTTTTACGTTTCAGAAATTACCTAGGACGGAGAGGAGAAAAAAGCTGAGACGTTTCCCCATCGCGTGGATGAAACTGCAAGCTTACTACGAGAAGCTGGAAAATTCCATGAAGACAATGAACATATCACAATGGTTGGTTGTACAGAACAAACCGACAAGGACACTGAGAGACTGATAAAAGAGGACTGTGGCTCCTAAAGTGTGCTTACAGCCACAAGCTAACTGTAGCCTTTATTCTTCGCAAATAAAACCTCTAGAAGAATTACTTGGAACGCAACACTTTGCTGGACATAACCATATCCAAATTCAAGTCCAGTGATAGCGGATCAATCCCTCACCAGAATCCTGTTAGTTCTGACGTTGGTAGCATCATGACACCATACTGAAGACAACTAAACTCCAACAACGAACAAGTATGGTAACTCTTGCTCCAAGATGAAACAATCACTCACACCCAGAACCCTGAACAAATGCTGCTTTCGACACCAAATCGCCTAACAGAAACGCCAACACAGAGCACACTGAACAAATAAGGAGACATCCTCCAAAAAGAATGTTCCCAGCTTGCCCATATACTCTATACGTAACGCATCCTTCAAAAAGAATGTTCTCAGCTCGCCCATATACCCTATACGTGACGCATCCTTCAAAAAGAATGTTCTCAGCTCGCCCATATACCCTATACGTGACGCATCCTTCCAAAAAGAATGTTCTCAGCTCGCCATGCCTTACGTGACGCATCTCAAAAGAATGTTTCAGCTCCCCATATCCCTACGTGACGCATCCTTCAAAAAGAATGTTCCCAGCTCGCCCATATGTCCTATACGTGACGCATGTACACACCAACAAGAATCAAAGTCAAGCTGAAGAAGATGCACAATCAAAACAGACCACATGTGGAATCGGCTTGGAACTACTCAAAGATTCCGAATTCCGGACAACGTTCATCCATTAACACTCATACTGAACTGACATGCAGCAGAAGACCTTGACACCTTCAGGTACCGTTGTGAGTAGGGCAGGCAGTTCACCAAAGAAAGTGCAAACTAGGCACATGCTGACGTGTCTGCCATAACGTATCTGCCATAACAAGATTCGACGTCATCTGGGAACCAGGTCTGATGGCTCCCCAGAAAGACGGCACTCTACAAGGCCCTGTCATCTTTCTGTATGGGAGCGAGATCTGGAATTTGAGATCTTGAGGGATGGTTTTAGACACTGGAGAGTAGATACTTCAGATGGATTTTCTGCCTGTTTAATTTAAAGACAAACCACTTCAGACGAAGGACTGTGTGAAGCAGCAAGCCAACGTGTAATGTTGGCGAAGGGGGATCATCTCCTCGCAGTTACCAAGTGTTGTAAACCTGCCTGGTATGGGCGTGCATCTCATCATGACTCGCTGGCCAAGACCGTCCTAAAGGGTACAATGGATGAGTGGACTGACATCTATTTCATTATGACTTCTGTCCAGAACCATTCTACAGGGTCTCGTCCTGACTCCCTGTCCAAGACCATTCTACAAGATACAATGGAATGTGGAGATGAACATCATTATGACTCCCTGTCCAAGACCATTCTACAGGGTACAGTGGAGAGTGGACATGTGCCTCGCCCTGACTCCCTGTCCAAGACCATTCTACAGGGTACAGTGGAGAGTGGACATGTGTCTCGCCCTGACTCCCTGTCCAAGACCATTCTACAAGGTACAGTGGAGGGTGGACATGTATCTCACCATGACTCCTAAGATCATTCTTCAGGGTACAGTGGAGGGTGGACATTTATTTCACCATGACTCCCTGTCTAAGATCATCGTACAGTGTACAGTGGAGGTTAGACATGCATCACACCGTGACTCCCTGTCCAAGATCATTCTACAGGGTACAGTGGAGGGTGGACATGTATCTCACCTTGATTTTCTGTCCAAGACCTATCTGCAGCGTGTAGTGGCCGGTGGACATAATTCTTGCGATGACTCCCTGTCTAGGACCAACGGGCAGACCGAAGGAGTTCTGGATCGACAGCGTAACGGCCTGGACAGATCACAACACCTTGATCCTGTCGTGCACGACCGATGACAGAGGGCTGATGTCCCCAGCTGTCCGCTAGGACATCCCCACGACGGGCCTGCATGGGAAGATGAATCAATCAGAAGATGAGTGTGACTGACAGAAGAACATGGGCACAGACCGTCAGGTGGGGGAGGCGGGGGAGGAGGTGGAGAGTTCCAGAATACAAACACTGGTGATTCTGCGATTAAGTCTTCCGTTACATTAAAAGAAAAACACCGCCACCAACAGCAGCGGGAGCAGCAGCAGTAACAGTAACAACAACATCACCAATAACACCAACAAAGCGAATGGGAAAAAAAGCGTTATCAAGTCACAAGCACATATTAAGAGAGAGAGAGAGAGAGAGAGAGAGAGAGAGAGAGAGACAGACAGACAGACAGACCAGACAGACAGACAGACAGACAGAGACAGAGACAGACATAGACGACAGAGACAGAGACAGACACAGACACAGAGAGACACAGAGACAAAGAACTTTTTCTTAAAGCTGGTTTCAAAGTGGAGTGACTCCAGGCGGAAAACGTTAAGAACAATAACAGAATTAGAGGGCGGTTTTGTGTGTGTGTGTGTGTGTGTGTGTGTGTGTGTGTGTGTGTGTGTGTGTGTGTGTGTGTGTGGTGTGTGTGTTCAAGAAAGCAGCGGAATGAGCATAGATAGTGTTTGGGGTTTTTCCCTTTTCATCCAGCCCTGAAGCCCCCCCCCCCTCCCCCCCCCCCCTTCTCCTCTACCCTCACTCCCCATCACCCAAATGAAATGTATGCATCATGTAAAAGACAAAATGCATGCATACATATATTCATCTATCACTCCACTCCCCCCAGCTCTGACACCCCCACCCCCCACCCCCACTTCCCCATTTCCCATCAATCATCTGTTCCCCAGAGAGGAGAGAGAGAGAGAGAGAGAGAGAGAGAGAGAGAGAGAGAGAGAGGACGGACAGACAGACAGACAGACACAGTCAGACATGGACAGAGAAGAACTCAACTCTTAAAGAGAAGAAAAAGCCTTATTCAACATTTGCCTCAATATGTACGGCAGGATCAAGAAGGGGAAGAGGGGTACAGGAAAAATGCCAAGGAGGTTGGGGATGAGAGAGACGTGTGTGTGTGTGTGTGTGCGTGCGTGCGTGCGTGCGCGCGCGCGCGCGTGTGTGTGTGTGAGTGTGAGTGTGAGTGAGTGCAGTGAGAAAAACAGAGAGACGGGGTTGTGGAGTGGAGTGAAACGTAAAAAAACAAAAAAACAACAACACAGAAACGAAACATGAAAAAAAAAAAAAAAAAGGAAACCAGCATTAGACTTCCTCTTCAAAACCATCACTTTCCCAGATTTCCATTGTCACCCCTTCAACTGCTCCCCCCCACCCACCCCCACCCACCCCTCCTCCTCCACTTTCTTCCATCCCCAACCCCTCCCCCTCCCCCACCCCTCCCTCCTCAAACCCTACTCTACCCGACATTTTATTTACTTGGTACATCAACTCTTGTTGCCATTTTGGATTCCTGCTCGGTCTACCATTCTCGGCAGAGTCTTTCGTTTCTTTTGCCCCCGCTTTCATCTTTTATGCTTTTCGCTCAGCGTGAAACTTGTCATAAAACTCACACAGCCACGAGTTCTCAAGCGAAACCCATAAAAAATGCCGTCGTCTTTTTCTTTTTCTTTTTTCTTCTGCTTCTTCTTCTTTTTTTTTTTTTTTTTTAATCTTCTCGGGGCTGAGTGGAGGGCGGGGAACGGAAGTGGGTTCGGGGGTGGGGGTGGGGAGGCGATTGAAAGAAAAAAAGGTGCGGAGATGAGAGAAAGAGAGAGAGAGAGAGAGAGAGAGAGAGAGAGAGAGAGAGAGAGAGAGAGAGAGAGAGAGAGAGAGAGAGAAGAGAGAGAGAGGAGAGAGAGAGAGAGAGAGAGAGAGAGAGAGAGAGAGGAGAGAGAAGGAGAGAGAGGAGAGGGAGGAGAGAGAGAGAGAGAGAGAGAGAGAGAGGAAGGGGGTTGGAAAGAAGGGGAGATGGGACGGGGAGAAGGACTTGGTGCTACGAGGAGAGAGGGGAGGGAGGGGGTAAGTTTTGGGCGGGGAAGAGAGAGGAGAGTGGGAGGGCGGAGTGGGGAACCCAAATTTCTGGTGAAGCTAGTTACTACCCATAGTCATTGGTTATAGTCAGTGTAGACAAGACGTAGTCATTGGTATAGTCAGTGTAGACAGGACATAGTCATTGGTATAGTCAGTGTAGACAAGATATAGTCATTGGTATAGTCAGTGTAGACATGGAGAGAAAGTAAAAACGGAGGCTGATAATCTTACCTTGGAGGGTGGGAGGAGGGGGGTGGGGTGGGGTGGGGGTCGACCAGGAGTGGAAGCAAAACGGAGAGGGAAACAGGAGGTGGAGGGAAGGAGGAGGGAGGGGGGAGGGCTGGGGAAGGGGAGAAGAGAAGGACGTTGAGGGGCAGAGGTGGGGGGGGGGGGAACGGAGTCGTGGTGATGCAGGAGAAAGAAGGGTAGTTCTCACGGTGAGCCTGTTTTACCCCCGTTTCACAGAGCTGGCGACAGAGAAGGTGCTGCGTATTCTGTGTGTGTGTGTGTGTGGTGTGTGTGTGTGTGTGTGTGTGTGTGTGTGTTGTGGTGTGTGAATGCAGTGCATGTGTTGCTGAATTGGAGAAACTGGAAACATGGGGGGGAAGTGTTAAAACAGAAAACTACAGGAACCAATTAAACCGAATAAGACAACAACAACAACAAAACCTTATGTACCATTTTTCGAAGTCTCCATTTGTGAAGAAAGAGAGAGAGAGAGAGAGAGAGAGAGAGAGAGAGAGAGAGAGAGAGGGAGAGAGACAGACAAACAGACAGGTATACAGATAGAATGAAAATGAGAGAGAGGGAGAAAGAGAGGGAGAGAGAGACAGAGAGAGGGGGGGAGGGAGGGGGGGGAGTGCGGGAGGAGAGAGAGAGAAACAGAGATACATCAACCATCTTTCAGCCCAGCCTCTCTCAACCCACGAACACTTAAATACCTTAGAAAAACACCAACAACAGATTATACAACTTGCAGCCAAAGCAGCCTGTAAATCCATCCCTCCACCACACCCATTCATCTCAAGTCCAAGAACAACCCAGCCATCTAGTCAGTCCACTCCAAAGTTCGATTTTCGGCGCGATCAGAAGAGACAGTTTAAAAGGTCGTCCACCAACAGCGAGACCTCAAGAGTCACCACGAAAGGAACCCAACGAGCATTGTGTGAGTTCCCCCCACCCCACCCCCACCCCCCGACTTGTTATGTCCTCCCCCTCTCCTAAATCGTCCGGGTCCTTCTCGCCTGCGTCCCTCATGTGCCACGGGTCGTCGCCCGTGAAAGCTCTTGTAAATCGTGCGCCGACACAAGCGCCGCTAATATCCTCGTTATAGCCGACCGCTGGACTGACCATGGGATACTTCTTGAGGCTTGACTGGACATCGCCTTGCGGACCTGTCTCTCGTCTTGGGGGGTGGGGATGAGGGAGAGTGGGGGAG
>CM065740.1:29871872-29874372 GCA_033310375.1 Conus canariensis
AGGAATCATTCTGCATTTGTTTATAATGTGAAATAATCTTCACCAACGGATGAATTTTTACCACTTCGGTGAAAATCCGAAAGACTGCATCTAGTGATAATGAAACTGCAGTGGGAGGGGGACCGGGGGGGGGGGGGGGGGGGGGGGGGAGACGGGGAACAGGGCGGGGAAGAAAAGAAGAGGGGGTAGGAGTGCTGAGGATGAGGGATGGGGGTGAGGGTGTGTGTGTGTGTGTGTGTGTGTGTGTGTGGGGTATTGGATGGGGGGGGGGGGGGGGGGGGGGGGGGGGGGGGAAGAGAGAATAGAAACGAAAACCGTCGCTGATGAAAACAATGATGAAAGGGACACAACTTTGAGTTTCGTTAGACTAACACGTGTTGCGGATTCTCTCCCCTTGCCCACTGATCCTGGCTGAGCTCTCTCTCTCTCTCTCTCACACACAACACACACACACACACACACACACAGAAATGGAGACTGTGCTGCAAACATTCACACATGTACACACACGCACATAGCCGGAATAGCTCAGTTGGTAGAGCGCCGGACTCGTGATCCTGAGGTTACGGGTTCGAATTTCGGTACCGGGGGATTTTTCCCTCGGAGTTAACATTGGTTCTGACTCCATTCCCCATACAGTCCTTCGAATGAGACTATAAACCGAGGTTCCGTGTGTGAACGCACGCATAACATCTTGCACACACGTAAAATCCCATCACCAACTTTCGGAAGAGAAGGCCAGTTTGGCCGTTGGTATGGATGACACGTTACACATAGCATGCACCCTGCGTGAGAAATTGAAAGAATGGAGGAAGCAAGGATATTGAGTGAACAATATTGGACGATATTGACTGTATGACACGGGAAACGACTGAATGAAGCGCCAGCTGGCAGCTCTTCAGTCGGCACTACCCAGGTAGGCAGCACGTTGTGTAAACGAGTGTGGATTGTAAAGCGCTTAGAGCTTGGTCTCTAGCCGAGAATAGGCGCTATATAAGTATTCATTATTATTATTATTATACGTACCCACACAGTACATTGATATTTACACGTTTGCGGTAATACGTACACACAATCTCACAGAGAGACAGACAGACAGACAGATGGACAGAAAGAGTCCATATTCTGCGCAATATGATACGTCATGAATTAACCGAATACATACATAAAACATACATGCAGCGTGTTTTCTTTTTTTGTTGTTGTTGTTGTTGTTGTTTTTTCTTCCCAGGGAAGGGGTGGGAAAGTAACGGGGAAAGAGAAACAGAGAGACAGAGGGATAAGACTGATGAGCGGGAGGGAGGGAGAGAGGGGATGGGAGGGAGGGAGAAGGAGGCGCAGATTATCCCGCACAGTCGAGAGCGGTCAACTGGCTTTTGCTGCGGCCCGGTTGGCCCAGTGTATAGAGCCGGTGTAACACCCCAGATTGCCCCCCATCCCAGAATGCCCCCCGGGGGACGTCTTGGGTATACTGATGCGTCCCCCTGGGGAGGCATTCCAGAATGTCCCCCCCCCCCCCCCCCCCCCCCCCCCCCCCATACCTGTTATGTCCCCCCATGGTTGACGACCACTGTCATCCCAGAATGCCCCCCCCCCCCCAACTTAGTGTAAGTCTCTCTCTCTCTGTCTCTCTCTCTTTCTCTCCCACCCTCTCTCTCCCTCCCCCCCCTCTCTCTCTCTCCCTCTCTCTTTTGGTCTCTGTCTGTCTATCTGTCTCTCTCCCTCTCTCTCTATCTATTAAAGAGAGAGAGAGAGTGTGTGCGTGCGTGTGTGTGTGCGTGTGTGTGTGTGTGTGTGTGTGTGTGTGTGTGTGTGTGTGTGTGTGTGTGTGTGTGTGTGTGTGTGTGCGTGCGTGCTCGAGTGTATGCGTGCGTGTATGTGTCTGAGTATATTATCTGTAAGTGGATGCATGCGCGTCTGTAATAATGCGTGTAAGCGAAAATATGACTGATCATTGATATTGTAGATTCTAAAGTTTCCGCTGTTCATTCACTCTCTGATAAGACAGTACTTGTAAGAAATAGTTCACTACGACTGTTATTACTATACGTTTTGAGGCCAGATCCTGTTGAACACGGATCAACTTTGTACATGTATGTATTTGATTATTCTACGCATGCAACCATTAATTATTTGATGCTACAATTTTGGAAGGACAGAAGGCTTGCTATTCCATTTTAACAGTTCTTTTCCATTTAGATTGTCGGCTTCACTGATTTGATATTGCATGCCGATTATAATAAAGAAAGGCACTGTTTTCTTCCAATGGCAGCCATTTTGGAAAAGCGAAAATTGGATAAAACATACTGAAATTGGACAAAAATTTAGATACTATGAATCATTCTGGTTAACTGAATAATTTTCTTGATTGAGACCAAAATTCAGTATAAAATAATCACAATCAGGCATCATTTGTCCTCTATATTTGCAGTTTACAAATCTGGTGGCGGCCATCTCGGATTTTACGCAATAACTCAAAATGCCCAACATTTACGAAGTG
>CM065740.1:29881872-29895567 GCA_033310375.1 Conus canariensis
TCATACATGGACATTCTATTTGAATCAACATAGAAATATAGTCTGAATCACCTTTAGGGGGAGTACTTCTGGGCCGGTCCCAGAAGTACCCCCCTTGCATATCTCCTTTGTTAATGTGTTGAGGGTTGTTATTTAAAGGTCATAAACTCACACATGGACATTCTATCTGAATCAACATTGAAGACGAGTCTGAATCAACTTTAGGTGGAGTACTTCTGGGCCGGTCCCAGAAGTACCTCCCCCCCCCCCCCCCCCCCTTGGATATCTCCTTTATTAATGTGTTCAGGGTTGTTATTTACTGGTCATAAACTCACACATGGACATTCTATCTGAATCAACATTGAAATATAGTCTAGATTAGTTTTAAGGGGGAGTACTTCTGGGCCGGTCCCAGAAGTACCCCCATGCATATCTCTTTTATTAATGTGTTCAGGATTGTTATTTGCTGGTTATAATCTTATACATTGACATTCTATCTGAATCAAGATTGAAATATAGTCTGAATCAACCTTAAGGGGAGTACTGGGCCGGTCCCAGAAGTACCCCCTTTGCATATCTCCTTTATTAATGTGTTCAGGGTTGTTATTTACTGGTCATAAACTAACACATGGACATTCTGTCTGAATCAACACTGAAATACACTCTGAATCAACCCGATCCGACCCGACGCGACGCTACGCTACACCACACTACACTGCACCCCACTGCTCTACACTGCGCTGTGCTATACTGCTCTGTGCTACACTACACTACAGTACATGACACAACACTGCACTATACTACACTACACTGCACTGAGCTACACTACACGACACTACACTACACTACACTACATTTCACTGCAGTGCACTGCGCTACACTGCACTACACTACACTGAGCTACACTGCACCACACTACACTACTCGATTTTGTTGTCGATGTTGTTGTCATTGTTACTGTCACTGCTGCCGCAGCTGAAGTTACTGTTGGCGTTGTTACAACCACTCCTGTTGTTGCACTTGTCATTGCTGCTACCGCTGTAGTGGTGGTAGTAGTAGTAGTAGTAGTAGTAGTAGTAGTAGTAGTAGTAGTAGTAGTAGTAGCTACAGCAGCAGAAGAAGTAGTAGTAGTATCATCACATGTCCCTCACCATCACTATGTCCCTCTCCTTCCCCTAGTCCCTCACTATTTCCATCTTTAAGTCTTTCATCGTTTGAATCAATGAGGGATCTGAAATCCTCCTCCAAGATGCCTACTCACGCAGTAACGAAAAAACAACAACTCGAAGGCCGAACTCACTTCTGATGTAGTACATCTCCCTGGGTGTAGTCGTTTTGGATCTGTTGTCTTTAAGAATTTGAATATCTCTTTCTTCATACTTTTTTGTCCAGTGCGTCTTTACCACGTTGCTGGCTGTCCATTTGATGACAGCTCGGTCAGTTTAAAGGCTTCAGCAGTGAGGCTGAATGCACATCAAAGGACAAGAAGATAATTATTCAGAAACATCTCTCTCTCTCTCTCTCTCTCTCTCTCTCTCTCCACACACACACACAACACACACACACACACACACACACACACACGCATATACACATACACGTACACATACGCGCGTGCGCGCGCTCATACACGCACGCACGCACGCACGCAAGCACGCACACACACCCATACACGCACGCACGCACACACAAACACACACACACACACACACACACACACACACACACACACACGCACACACACACACACACACACACACACACACACATACACGCACACGCGCGCGCGCACACACACAGTTCAAATAGTTTTTCTCAAATCTTCTTTCTTTTTTTTTGGTGCTTATTTTGCTAAAAAAAAAAAAAAAAAAAAAAAAAGGTAAAAAATGCTGCTTTTGCTCATTTCATGAAATATGCATAGGGTGTGCTTATTTCACAAAATAGGCAAATTTTCTGCCGATTTCGCAAATTGATCAAAGTCTTGCTCATTTCACGAAGTGGGGAATTTTACAAATATAGCGAAACATGTATATGTATAAAAATTTAACACGAAAGAGCAAGTTCCCGTCCGTCTCTCTCTTCCCCCCATCGCAACTCATTGTCTAAAAAACAATCAATGAAAAAAGTAATAGATAAAGATAACAATTTCTGCAACTGAAAGAACGTTAAGTATGTGTTTTTGACCAATAGATAACAACCTCAAGCACATAAATAAAGGCCATATGCAAGGGGGTACTTCTGGGACCAGCCCAGAAATACTCCCTCTCAAATTGATTCAGACTAGTATTTAATAATGATTCACATAGAATACCCATGTATGAATAATGATCAGTAAATAACAAACTTGAACACATTAATAAACGAGAAATGCATTGGGGAGAGGAGGGAGGATGGGGGGCAGAAAGACTCCCCCTTAAGTTGATTCATTCTAGATTCCAAAGATAATTCGGATACAATGTCATGTATCAGTTTATGGACAGTAATTAAAAATCCTTAGCACATTAACGAAGGAGATATACAAGGGGAGTACTTCTGGGACTGGCCCAGAAGTACTCCCCCTAAAGTTGATTCAGACTCCTTTTCAATGTTGATTCAGATAGAATGTCTATGTGTGAGTTTATGACCTTTAACTAACAACCCTCAACAAATTAAAAAAGGCGATATGCCAGGGGGGTACTTCTGGGACCGGCCCAGAAGTACTCCCCCTAAAGTTGATTCAGGCTATATTTCATTGTTCATTCAGATAGAATGTTCCATGTGTGAGTTTATGACCAGTAAATAACAGCCCTGAACACATTAATAAAGGAGATATCCAAGGGGGGTACTTCTGGGACCGGCCCAGAAGTACTCCCCCTAAAGTTGATTCAGACTCGTTTTCAATGTTGACTCAGATAGAATGTCCATGTGTGAGTTTATGACCAGTAAATAACAACCCTCAACACATTAACAAAGGAGATGTGGAAGGGGGGTACTTCTGGAACCGGCCCAGGAGTACTCCCCCTAAAGTTGATTCAGACTATACTACTAAAAACAATTGAAGTACCACCCCTAATTTTTGTATGCAATTTTTAAAAAGCTCTGATAAACCAATTAATATTGATAATTGAATAAACTCTGCTGGATAAGCTTACCCGGTTCTCAAATACTACTCCTCGTGCATTTTTGTTATGTTAAAGTCGGTCAGCAGTTATCTACCGCGTCGCATCTGAGGCAAAAAAATCCCGAGAAATTATCGAACTTGTGTCGCTCCCAGATTTTGACACAGACACAGCAAGAAAAAAAAATGTGATGCACGTGAAAGCAATGTCTTTTCTGAGCAGAATTGCAATCAGTTAGCACATTTGACGGGTATAAAAAGTCGCGAAATTTAGGAAGATTTAACCATGCCTGCGAGACAACGACTAAGCAACACCGACAGAGGAAGAGCGATAGCATGGTACCAAGAAGGTATTGGGTTGAGGGAGATTGGTCGACGGCTTGGAGTGAGTCACCCAGTCATTCTGAGGCTCAGAGACCGTTGGCTTAACACTGGAAGTGTTGAAGAACAGCAGGGACGTGGACGGACGAGAAGCACCTCCAGACAGCAGGATCGGTTCATTGTTATCGCTTGTCTGAGAGACCGTTCAGCCAGTGCCACAGTACTCCGAGACCAGCTACGACAAGCCAGCAACGTCAACGTCAGTACCCAGACAGTTCGGAACCGGCTCCACGACGCCAACTTGAGGTCAAGGTCCCCAGCAGTGAGATCAATACTGACCCCAGCGCATCGAGCTCATCGTCGGGCCTGGGCAGCATGTCATAGAAGGTGGACAAGAGCTGAATGGGCAACAGTACTCTTCACAGACGAGTCAAGGTTCACCCTCAGGTTCAACGACGGGCGGGTTCGCGTCTGGCGACGTCCTGGAGAACGCTACGTTGACGCTGCCGTCAGGGAGCATGACCGCCATGGGGGTGGGTCCGTGATGGTGTGGGGTGGGTTCAGCCTACGTCACAGGACCCCCCTACACCGTGTTGAAGGCCGCCTGACCGGTGCCACCTACCGCGACACCATCATCCGCCCCCTTGTGATGCCCGCCCTGAGGGCAGTTGGCCAGGGCGCCCAGTTCCAGGACGACAACGCGCCGTGCCACCGCGCCGCCATCGTGAATCAGTTCCTACAAGGGCAGCAGGTGACAAGAATGGACTGGCCTGCCAGGTCACCAGATTTGAACCCCATAGAGCATCTGTGGGACGTGCTGGGGAGGCGAGTGCGGGCCCACATCCCTCCAGCAGACACCGTGGACCAGCTGTTTCAGTTGCTGGAGCAGGAGTGGCAGGCGATCCCCCAGGACACTCTCCGCCGCCTGGTGCACTCCATGAGACGTCGATGTGACGCTTGTTTGAACGCGAACGGTGGTCATACCCGTTATTAACATCATGACATCTACCATAGACTCTTGTTACTTTTCATTTTGGGGGTATGCCTCTTTAATCAAGTGTAAAACAAAGATATTTTTTTGTTACGGTGTTTGAATAAATTTGAATGGATTGAGGAATAATAAAAATAAAATATTCAATCATTAAATTATGTTCAGCTTTGTTTTCTTTCGAATGACAGCAGTTTTCCTAAGTGGTACTTCAATTGTTTTGAGTAGTGTATATTTCTATGTTGATCCAAATAGAATGTCCTTGTGTGAGTTCATGACCAAAAAATAACAACCCTGAACACATTAACACAGGAGATATGCAAGGAGGGTACTTTTGGGACCGGCCCAGAAGTACTCCCCTAAAGTTGATTCAGACTCGTTTTCAATGTTGATTCAGATAGAATATCCATGTATGAGTTTATAACCAGTAAATAACAACCCTGAGTACATTAACAAAGGAGATATGCAAGGGGGGTACTTCTGGGATCGGCCCAGAAGTACTCCCCCTAAAGTTGATTCAGATTATATTTCAATGTTGATCCAAATAGAATGTCTATGTATGAGTTTATAACCAGTAAAGAACAACCATGAAAACATAAACAAAGGAGATATGCAAGGGGGGTACTTCTGGGACCGGCCCAGAAGTACTCCCCCTAAAGTTGATTCAGACTCGTTTTCAATGTTGATTCAGATAGAATGTCCATGTATGAGTTTATAACCAGTAAATAACAACCCTGAACACATTAATAAAGGAGATATGCAATGGGGGTACTTCTGGGACCGGCCCAGAAGTACTCCCCCCTAAAGTTGATTCAGTCTACATTTCAATGTTGATTCTGGTAGAATGTCCATGTATGAGTTTATAACAAGTAAATAGCAACCATGAACACATAAACAAAGGAGATATGCAAGGGGGGTACTTCTGGGACCGGCCCAGAAGTACTACCCCTAAAGTTGATTCAGACTATATTTCTTTGTTGATTCAGAGAGAATGTCCATGTATTAGGCTATGACCAATAAATAACAACCCTCAACACCTTAACGGAGATATGCCGGGGAGGAGGGGGGGGGGGGGGGGGGGGGAGGGGTATTTCTGGGACCGGCCTAGAATGACTCCCGGGAGTACTTTATGAAAACAGGGGGGTCCATTTTTTACCAGACCCAGAAGTACTCCGGGAGTCATTCTGGCGCGGCCCCGGAAGTACCCCCGGGAGTACTTCTGGGCGGGGAGTACTTTTGGGTTCTTACAGCACGATTATTGATCATTCCTCGTTGGGAGAACGCAGAAAGTTGTTGTGGAAGGGTCGTCATCCCATTGTAAACCACTCTTGTCAGGTGTACCACAGGGAACTGTTCTGGGGCTCTTGTTTTTCTTAATTTATATAAATGACATAAGTAGAAATCTCTCTCCTGGAACTAGGCTTTTTGCAGATGACAGCTTAGTATATAGAACAATCAGAAGCAAGAATGATACACGCATTCTACAAGAAGATCTAAACGGTTTATAAGAGTGGGAAAGAACTTGGAAAATGGAATTTCATCCCCAGAAGTGCCAAGTGTTGCGTATATGTAATAAACGCTCACCAACTAGATCAGAATATTCTATTCATAATACTATTCTTAAAGAAACCACTGCTGCAAAATATTTAGGTGTGATTACAGATAGTCGTCTCAAATGGAAAGAACATTACAATTTAGTATGTAAGAAAGCAAATAACATTTTAGCTTTCTTATACAGGAATATCAACGACTGCCCCAAAAAGGTTAAAGACGACTGCTACAAAACACTGGTTAGACCAGTACTGGAATATGGTTGCTCAGTCTGGGATCCTTACCATCCAAAGGACATTGATAACCTCGAAAAGATTCAGAAGAGAGCAGCACGGTTGGTAACAGGGAACCATATCAGAGAGAAGTGGAATACTAGGAAGAACATGAGGAAATTAGAATGGAAACCCTTAGAAGAGATAAGAGCTTTTATCAAACTTAATATCTTCTTCAAAGGCAGAGCTAAACTAATTGATATCCCAATGGAACACCTAGTATTGAATAAAAGTAGCACCAGGAGTGCCGGTCAATGTTATACTATGCCTGCATCAAATATTGACAGCCACTTACATTCATTTTATCCTTGTTCTGTACGGCTGTGGAACTCACTGCCGGGTGCCATCAAGATTGCCACAAATGCAGTCTCATTTGAAAAGCAAATTGATACGACAGTTTTCTTCTTCTTCTTCTGCGTTCGATTGAAGCTGGATGCGTCAGACTTGTAACCCGGCCGCCATGATGAAGCCCGCGGTCTTCTCCAGGTCAGAACGGGCTCCCCAAAGCTGCGCCTGTAACTCCGCTCCCCCCGGCCAGGTTTTGTGTCGTAGAGCTGCGTGAGTAGGACAGCGCAGGAGGACATGTTCAGGGGTCTGGGGTCCAGTGCCGCATGGACACTGGTCAGTGTAGGTGATCTTCAGGCGGTTAAGGTGGCTCAGCAGTCTGCAGTGGCCGGTCCTCAGTCTGAAGAGGATTGTCTGCTGGTGCCTTTGGAGCTGGTGGATGGGTCAGCACCACTCTCTGCACCCAGCCTTCTCTTCCACTGGGACTGAAACTGGTTGTGGATGATGGTCTTGGCCTCCCTGTAGGTCACGGGGTGGCTGAACTGCTCCATTTTGCTGCCTGCTTTGGAGAGAGCATCAGCTTTTTCGTTGCCCATGATCCCACAATGAGACGGAATCCACTGAAGCGTAATGACAGACTGTTTTGAGAGTTCATAGAGGGCAGCCTTGATGTCTTGCGTATGTTGTTCATTTCTTGTGTTCTGAAGTCCCTGCAGCAGAGATCGGCAGTCTGTGAAGAAGACAACCTTCTGTGATGGGCTGGCCGGTTCCAGAAAGATCCTCACTGCGTGGAGCAGTGCTATTGCCTCTGCTCTGTAGTTGGAGGAGATCTTTCCAGTAGGGAAGGCCTTGTGTGTCAATCTTCCATTGGTGTGTCTGATGAAGAACCCTGCTCCTCCATTCTTGACTGCTCCTTCTGAGGATCCATCTGTGAAGACGTGGGTCCACTCACTGGGGTTGTATTGGTTGGCGATCATCTCCTGTGCTAGAGCTTTCATTACTTGAGGGGCTTGACGGTCCATTCTTTTAATGCCAGGAACTTCGGTGATGATTGCGACATCTTCCAGGTGATTGTCTGGTTCCTCAAAATTTGGAAGCATCTCCATTTCGGCTGGTGAAACAGGCAGCAGGTCTTCATTGCTGCGATGCAGGCTCTTAGACAGGTGGTTGAAACTTGTTCTCTTTAGCCTGTTTTTGGTGGGGTTCTGCATCTCGGTGTGCATGGGGTGGGTAGGCATACGCAGTAACTTTTCACTGTGGATGAAAACCTTCTCCTCGCGTCTGTCTTCGAGGGAATGTAGACTAGTAAGCTTCTCCATGGCTTGGATTGGGGTAGTCTTCATCCCACCAGTGATCAGTCGCAATCCTGCATTCTGCACTTTGTTCAGGCGACTGGTGTTGGTCTTGGATGCAGTGGCCCATGCAGAACTGCCATACTCCAGGGTTGGTCTGACGGTACCCACATACACCTTCTGCAGGATGCTGCTGTTTGCGCCCCAGGATGTACCGGCCAGCTTCTTCATGATGGCGAGCTTCCTGACTGCTTCGTTTTCAATGTTCTTGAGGTGCGGATTCCAAGTAAGCCGCTTGTCCAGCTTGATGCTAGGTACATTGGGTTGTCTTCTTGTTTTAGCTCTCTTCCACAAATGCAGTCTCATTTGAAAAGCAAATTGATACGACAGTTTTGAGATCTGCATATTGACGATTTTCTATTTGAACTTCCCCAGATATTTCATGGTTACCTGGGCCTGAATCTGGCCATTGCGTTTAACTTTTTGAATATCGTGTGCGACCCCTTGTTGCCAAATTTTGCTCCAGGGGCCAACAGACTGAGTCGCACTTTATTTTATGTTATTTTATTTTACTTTTTAACATGCGCGCTGGTGACCTACTCGTTTTTGAGTGAACCAGTATTTTAGGAAGAAGAAGAAGAAGAAAGAAGATTTGAGTTTGGGTTGAGCATGATAACATTAGAGGTGAATTTCAGCATAACAACATTAGAGGTCAATTTCAAACAGGGTTTAAACAAACTTTTTCCACTTTAGACCATAATATGCTATATTATTGGCTTTCCTTCAAAAACAGTTTCGGAGGAAGGAACACGAATAATATTTTATTCAATTAAGAGGATGGTGAAATTAGCATAATTAAAAGCGAGGGAGAGGAAGAACCTGGTAGCGAGACAGTGTAATTGTGTGTGTGTGTGTGTGTGTGTGTGTGTGTGTGTGTGTGTGTGTGGTGTGTGTGTGTGTGTGTGTGTGTGTGTTGTGTGTGTGTGTGAGAGAGAGAGAGAGAGAGAGATACACAGAGAGAGAGAGAGAGAGAGAGAGAGAGAGAGAGAGAGAGAGAGAAGGGGTGGGGGTAGTCGACATGATGTGAGTGATTAGGAATTTCCTGCCCGTGTCAAAATGGATAGGATGCTGGTGGGGGATTGCGTAACAACGATATTCATTTTGGAAACAATAATTCAGAAATGACATAAACAGAGACCGAGCGATGTAAACATCAAACTGGAATGTAATATAGCATGCTGGGACTCACGAACAGACAAACAGAAAATATGTGTAGCTCATGGGATGCACTTGGGGGGGGAGGGGGGGGGGGGAAGAGAGAGAGAGAGAGGAGAGAGGAGAGAGAGAGAGAGAGAGAGAGAGAGAGAGAGAGAGAAGCAAAGACAGAGACAGACACTGAGAGACAGAGACTGACTCGGACACGTTCTTCATATAATTGCCCATGGCCCCCCTAATAAAATGGTGTGTTGACTTGTAACGCATGATAATTAATTATGTGCGATCGGTTTGAGTTAGGGAACGAAATGCTATTAGTTGTAAACATTCTGAAGAAGTGGCAATTTCTCTGTACTGAAAGGCTCTGAAGATAAACAATGAAATTTGTTTTGACAACTCCAGCAAAAAGCGATGAACAGAATAGGCACACTGTTTAAACAATCTATGTTCTGAGGCTGAATAAGTTTTCAAGTCATGCCCATCATAAAAATTCCTTTTATAAATCTTAAGCCTTGGCTTAAGGCTATGCCAGACCAATTGACATGGGTTACAACACCAAGGCTACATCAAAATGTTGTTATGCTCTGCATAGTTATGCGGGGATTGTCTTCAGTCGTGACAAGCTCCTAGCATGACATTATCAGTCTTCAAAATCCCCCGAAGTCGGAGTGTGGCTGCCCATGTGGCGGGGTAATCAAAAAGGGTTTCACACACGTAATGTTCTCATCCCCAGCTGATGCATTTGTACCATAGTGTTCAAGTACTTCGGCTGTTCGGATGATCCCTGGAGTCTTTTAGCCAGGGTACGACAACAACAACAACAATATCCGTTATGAATATGATCAGAACGTTTCTGCCTTCTGTAACTTACCCAGTCGTTGGCGAAATGTTCTCAACATCTTGATTCAACCAAACAAATCCAAAGCCATATTGAAACAGGCCACATTCCGGTTATTCAAGGGTTTTTTTTCCCCCATTAACATCTAAAAGTCATAAAACATTACTAAACGCCTTTTGAAGAAGTCTGATAGCTTCTGATATCTCCCATATGCATCAGTTTAAGTCAGTAGAGAATCATTAACCGCAGAAACAACAACAACAGCAACACACACACACACACACACACACACACACACACACACACACACACATACACACACAACACACACACACACACACACATATGTATATATATGTATACACCACACACACACGCACACACACACGCACACGCACGCACACGCACGCACGCACGCACACACACAGACACAGACACACACACACACACACACACACACACACACACACACACACGCACACACACACACGAACACACACACAGTTCACAACTGACACCAATGACAGGCATTTCTGCCAGCGTAACGGTTTTTGCCCCCTCCCTATCCCGGTCACATCGGTGCAGGAAAAAAAAATTGAAAGTGGACGGACATCCTCCTGTCTAGTTTTTGTTAAAGCTGCTTTGGTCATCCAGGAAATGTTGCTCTTTGAACAGGTCACGACACGGTCACAAAACAATAGCGAGAGAGAGAGAGAGAGAGAGAGAGAGAGAGAGAGGGGGGAGGGGGGGCAATACGGATATTTCATCCAGTATAGCCTATGGACTCTAATCATACCAGAGAGAGAGAGAGAGAGAGAGAGAGTGGTGGGGGGGGGTGCGGGGGTGGGGGGGGGGGGGATGTGGAAACGGATCTTTCATCCAGTATAGCCTATGGCCTCTAACGATAACAAAAGAGAGAGGGGAGAGAGAGAGAGGGGAATCCTCGCATATAGGCCTACACACACACACACACACACACACACACACAGTGCGTGCAGAGGTGAATGAATATGTTACTGACTATGAAACTAGAATATGTCATTGAATATAAAAACTGAGACAGACTAGTATACGTGTGCTTTGCAAAATATTGCTAATTATGTCTAGATAGCCTAAGAATGCCAGCTAAATCTAAGGGGAAACTGCAATAGTAGGTTTCTCTGATTTATCATGTGAAGTAAAGAATGTATTTAAAAAAACCGAGGAGATTAGGATTTGTCGGCAATGGGAAAATTTAGCAAAATCAAGATTGTTGCGAACATTATTTTTAATCGCTCATTCATAATTTCACGGTGCGTGACGCGGCTCGCGGAAAGATTCAACTGTTCTGGGCTTCATTTTCAAGATGGCTGCGCCTAGTGAAGAAGACATTTCTGGTAAGAAATTTAGCATTTTTATTGATATTTTAAGAAAAAAAAACGTTGTTTAAGTCTATCTCTCATTATTTTCTTGCGTGGTTCAGGCTAGATCTAGATTTCATCTTTCAGTATTTCACTGCCTATGTTCCAGTGTTGAACAGAAAATGATGGCTAATTTGAACATGATTTTCACTTGCACATGGCAGAGAAGTATTTTTGATAGCATTAACGACCATATATATAGCCATGCTATGATGCTGCATTATTGTTTCTGATCTGTAAAATTCAGAGCTGAGGGTGGGGTGGGGTGGGGTGGGGTTCAAACCTGAGCTAGTAAATTTTCCAAACGTCAATGAAACCAGAGCAGCATAGATCTATGAGTATTGAAATGCATAAACATAAGGCCTTAATTCTTGCTGTCAGTTAGTTTGAATTTCAAACATGAATATCCTTCACTTCTATTCTCGATCCATGAGAGCAAAAAGTATAGGTAAATTTATGCATGCTTCCTCACCCCATCCCCCCTTCCCATCCCTTTTTTTCTGATTTTATTTTATTTCTTGATGTAAAGCACATTAGTTATATGAGTGTTGGCATTAGATCTATATTTTTTATCCCCACCAAGGAAGTAAATCAGACAAAACCGCATCCTCCGTTACTGTTTGCATGTAGATCTATGAGTGTGTGTGTATGAATTTAAAGTGTGTATGCGATCAATCAAAAAGTTCACGAACGATTTAAATGAAATGTTCAGGGAAAGTCTACAACTAATCGATTAAATTTTGGAGTTAAATGACAAGCTGTTTGGATACAGTTTTTTTTTAAATTTTATTTATTAATTATTATTATTATTATTAAAGCTACAAACGTTTTTTTAAAATAAAAAATAGCAGTATTAAATAAAAATAAGGATAAAAGGATATAAGCCTTTTTTTTTCTTCTTTTTTTTTTTGAAATAAAAAGGCACTATCCTTGCCTCATGTACAAGAACATAATTTTATAGTTGATAAGATATTTTTAAAGGCTAGTTTGTCCCTTGGATTTGGAACACACACTAAAGCGCTCTCTCTCTCTCTCTCTCTCTCTCTCTCTCCTCTCTCTCTCTCTCACCTTCGCCCCAAAGGGGGGGTTTTGAGCTTTTTTTTTTTTTAAGGGGATTTAAAATTTTTAAGGCCCTTTTGTTATAAAAAAACACATACAAAGGGAGAGTGAGAGAGCGGGGAATGGAGAGCGGGGGTATTCCCCCAAAAACAAATGACTGACTGACTAACTGACATACTACATACAAAAGACAGACAGATGATTTTACGATTGACTGCTGTGACTGAGTGATTTGACTAAATCACCACTAGCGGGCTGATGAGTGATGATTGTGGATGATAGATTGATTGTTGTTTGTAAAGAGGAAATGCTGATTTTTTTTCTTGTTTTCAGTTGCAGAGGCCGACAAAATGACCTTTGCGTTTGCAATTTTTCCCTCACTGACCCCAGAAAAACAGTGTTCAACTGCATCAACACCAAGGGGCCGGTGGTCTGCAGAAAGCAAGCCGTAAAAAGAGGCATCAGCAGTTTGGGTTCTACTCGGTCAGGCCCTTCACAAAAATGTGCTAGATCAAAAAATCCTAATACATTCTCGTGCCAAAAATGCTTTCTCCCCAACCCAAATTCAGCGCCGGGACTTAGATCACTAAAAGCAAATTTGTTTTCAGAAACAACCGTACCTTTTGGAACAAGCGTGGAGAAGGGCGACGTGCTAAGAACATTTGGTCAAAGAACATTTTTCTGTGAGATCATTTGCTTTCAGAGGCAATAGAACGGCCTGTTTGCTAAGAGAAAAACCGGGTCCCCAAACGTGAAAGGGCGAAAGAATTCACAAATGATTTTCATGCAGCTGATGCAGTCTTCACAACCAGTGCCTTTTAAATTTTCGAATGGAAAAAGGATCCCCCAGGTACAGCAAAGGACTCCCAAAAAGACCCCAAAGGCCCGCGCCGGGGGGCCAACGGAAAATTTGAGGTCAAATGCGTTTGAAAAAAATCATCCGTCCCGAAGGAGAACGACGAAAAACAAATGACGTTTTAAAGAAAATGTGTTTAAAGAGGGGCAGTACGTAGAAACCCCCCCTCAGAGAGACACAGAGAGAAAACTTTTGGAGACATTGGGTGGGGACATTATTATAACCCGTTTCCTGGAAAAGCAAACATAGTGACATCATAAAAAAAAGGCAGAAAAAACTGGATCACTTTTCCAAAAGTGCAAAAGAAAGTGATAAAAAAAAGAGAAAATGCGAATAATAGAAAAGGCTGCAAAACTTTTATCTTTAAACAAAGATGTGACCGTTCAAAAGAAATTTTTCCAACAAAAGTAAAATAAGTGATTTGGGACACAAACTAGCTATTCCATCATCATACTGTTTTTTCCCTTTAGACTTTATTCTGTATAGAAAAGACCCATCTAACCACAGCATCCATTGGTCAAGCTATTATTTAGTGTTCCCGC
>CM065740.1:29895667-29922127 GCA_033310375.1 Conus canariensis
TACCTCCCTACCATTATTTTGGTGCCACTGACAGCAAGGACATCACCTTGTGTTTTACAGAATCTCTCTCTCTCTCTCTCTTTTTTTTTTCTTTAAAAACATGGCAAGAAGATATGTTCTTGTTGACGTTACACACCACACAGTCCACAATGTATCACGTGTCAGTTTAGCAGTCTTCAGTCTTTGAGCCAAGAAGCGGCTTGAGAGGTAGTGGTGGTGACCCTGAAATTGTCGCACTTATGTTTTGGTCTTCTCTGGCAGCCATACCTTCTTTTTCTTCTTCTTCTTTTTTTTTTTTTTTTGGTCCTCGTTCTTTCCTTGTTTCAGTCAATTTTTCTGTCTTTTCCGTTCTCTATCTTTCTCTGTCATTTTGTATGTGTGAATATGGCCCAACTGTTTGTACTATAAGTTTTATGTGCATACGTAAAAAAACAAACAAACAAACAAATTAAATAAAAAGAAGAAAGAAAGAGGAAGAAGAAACAAGAGAACCTGTTTTGGTACATGTGTGATGTACATGCATGATTCAGCGGGTTAGTCAAGTCAAGCTGTGGACACCGCAGTGCGTTGTGTTGTTGCACTGTGTGCCATCATTTAACCGTACAAGTGTGTGTTTGCACAATGTCTTTTTGAAGTTATCCGTTTCTTTTCGTCATTTTTTTTCCTTCTTTGGTTTTCTGTTTCGATTTCCTTGTTGTAAAACGAAAAGGAAGTACTACATATATACATTTTTAAAAATCAAAATCGGTGAAGAAAACAAATCGTTAAAAAACCCAGTGAAACAACAACAATCAATGAATGATAAGGAAAAAAAAAACAAAACCCGAAATAAGCTATACCATACTGACGAGCAAACGCTGCAGAATGGACAACGGCTAACGTCCATCCCGGAGGTTAAAATCTCACTGCCAACTTACCAGATTTAAAAAGAAACAAGATGCAAACGCATATAAACGTACTCCCAGTTTTATCTTGAATACAAGTACTTTGTGAGATATTCCATAAAGAAGAAAAACCGTTTTGGGCCGTTACAGCCGTTAGTAACGGCTATTCTGGTAAAATAATCCGTGACCCATAATGAAATACGTACAAATTTTCAGAAAGATCGGCCCAGAAGTTTTGTCTGGACCGAGTGGAACACATTTTGACCACGGATAGACAGACAGACAGACAGACAGACAGACACACAAACAGCATTTCTTCGTTCCCATTGTAAAGTACTCCTGTTCTGTAAGAACTGGGAGTACAAAAAAGAAAAGGACCTGTTTTGGACTTTTTGAAGTAAAGACAGGTGAACTGATCACAAAAGCAGATACAAGAACTACAAATAAATCTCAAACAACAACAAAAACAAAGAAAAACATAAAAAGACAGAAAGAAAAGGAATCGAAAAAGAGTGACAGGAAACAAACTGGGAAATTACTAGAACAGAATCTCTAGAAAGCCGGGGAACAATTCGCACTGGAAAAAGCCACAGAGGGGCGGGGGATGGGGGGGGGGGGGGGGGGAGAGTAGAGGGCGGAGACGGAAGGTGATGGGATGAGGTGGGGGGGGGGGGGGGGGGAGAGGGGCAGGAGGAGAGGGTTGCAGCCAACACACTTTGCACCGTTAGTGCGTCACCAACATGGCTACCTGTCCTGGTGCCACACACACAGCCGCACACACTGAAAGATTGTCGCAGGACACAAGATCGCACGGATGCCGTGACGACCAGCCAGGGCACTCTGACAGTTCCACAGCCCTCTGTCCTCAGTCATGCGCGACCAGGCAGAGGTGTCGTCACCAATTCCGCCCTTTACACAGCAGCACAGCAGAAGCAACGGAGAGAGAACACAAATTAGTGGGTAGTCAACCGGTAAGGACGTTTCAATTCGTCGGTACATCCAAGAAACTGACACTGGCAGTCAAATGATACAGTTCACCCGACGACACCCCCACAGACAAGATCTCAACAGGGTGCCAACAAGATAAGATCCCACACCAAGACCTCATTTGGACACTGACGCCTTCGCGAGAAGAAGCTCTTTGACGACAGACTTAGCACGGGTCCGGGAAGACTTTGGGGTTTATCCGCCTAGAACCGGCCCGTAGACCTCCACATACCTGCAGCCCACACACGGCACGTCCCAACCCCACCGTCCTGGTCTCTGTCTTCATTGGACTGAGACGCCAGACCAGGCCCCTGTGAAAACAAGACCCTTGAGGAGAACCTGTGTGGATTTTGAGGAAGAACCTGTGTGGGTTTTGTTGAGGAGAACCTGTGTGGATTTTGAGGAGAACCTGTGTGGATTTTGAGGAGCACCTGTGTGGATTTTGTTGAGGAGAACCTGTGTGGATTTTTGAGGAGAACCTGTGTGGATTTTGTTGAGGAGAACTGTGTGGATTTTGAGGAAAACATGTGTGAGTTCTGAGGAGAACCTTGAGTGTGTGTGGTGTTGTGTGTGTGTGTGTGTTGTGTGTGTGTGTGTGTGTGTGTGAGAGAGTAATTTTGAGGAGAACATGTGTGGATTTTGAGGAAAACGTGTGTGAGTTTTGAGGAGAACCTCTGTGTGTGTTGGGGGGTGTTGGGGTTGTGTGTGTGTGTGTGTGTGTGTGTGTGTGTGTGTGTGTGTGTAGATTTGTTTGGGAAAGGAGAACATGTGTGGATTTTGAGGAGGACCTGTGTGGATTTTGAGGTGAACCTGTGTGGATTTTGAGGAGAAGCTGTGTGGATTTTGAGAAGCTGTGTGGATTTTGAAGGTGAACCTGTGTGGATTTTGAGGAGAAGCTGTGTGGATTTTGAAAAAGCTGTGTGGATTCTGAGGAGAAGCTGAGTGTGTGGATTTTGAGGACAACCTGTGTGGATTTTGTTGAGGAAAGCCTGTGTGGAATTTCAACGAGAACGTGTGTGGATTTTGAGGGGAAACCTGTGTGGACTTTGAGGAGACCTGTGTGGATTTCAACGAGAACGTGTGTGGATGTTTAGGAGAACCTGTGTGGATTCTGAGGACAACGGGTGTGGATTTTGAGGAGAACCTGTGTGGATTTTGAGGAGAACCCGTGTGGATTTTAAAGTGAACCGGTGGGGATCTTGGGGAGAACCTAAGAGCACCTGAGAAGAACGTGCACAAATTTCATGGCGCACCTCTGAGGGAACCTTGAGGAGAAGTAGCAAGGATCTTCAGAAAAAAACTATAAGGATCATGAGTAGAAACTGCGGGTACCTTCAGTAGACCCTACGAAGATCTTAAGTAAATTTTACGGGGATCCTCAACAGTATCTATAGAGATCTTGAAGAGAACCTGAGGAGATCACGAAGAGAGACTACGGGGATTTTTCAAGAGAAGCCATGGAGGTCCTGGGGAGAACCTATGGAGATATTCGGGTAAAACTTCTGAAGATTCTGTGGGGATCTTGCACAGAAGCTGTGGGGACCTTGAGGAGAACCTGCAGGGATCTTTAGGAGAACATATGGGGATCCTGAAGAGAGTGGGGATACTATGGAAGATCTTTAGGAAAAACCTGCAGGGTATTGATGAGAATCTGTGTGGATCTTTGAGAAGAAGCTGCAGGGCTTGACAGGAAAAGCTGAAGGGATTTTGCGGAGAACATGCAGACCTTTTGAAGAGAAAATTTGATTGATCAAGCTCCGCCAAAAAACGTAGAGTCGTTGTCCTGAGTGTTGTGTTTCTTGCCTGAAGAAGACCTAAGAGGTCGAAACGCGTCGTGTTTTGCTTGTGATTCGTTTGTCTACGTTTTTTTTGGCGGAGCTTGATCAACAATTTTTCAAATTTGTTCAGATTTCCACTTGCAGTCGCCTCACTTTACAACTAGACCTTTTGAAGAGAACCTGAGGGGATTATAAAGATACCATGCACAGCCTTTGAAGAGCCTTGCGAGGGTTATGCGGAGAACATGCTGGACTTTTAAGACGAATCGGCAGACATAGAGAGGTTTAGAGGAGAACACGCAGGGCTTTTGAGAAGAACATGTCAGGGATACTGAGGAGAACATGCAGGGGTTTTGAGGAGAACTTGAGGAATATTGAGCAGAACATGTGTGGTGTGGGGGGGGGGGGGGGGGGGGGGTGGGGGGGGGGGGGTTGAGAACTTGTGGGGAATATTGAAGATACTATGCAGGGATCTGGGGGAAACCGTTGGGAAAGATAAGAGCACGAGACTTAAAGAGACGGCATCAGACAATGAAATAAAAAGAGCATAAGAACAACATCGAAAGAAGTCAAGATGAACGGGTAACTAGACGATCTCTTTTCGCCTCAATGCTGGTAAAGAGATATGGACCCGAAACACGCATTGCAACACTCACACACATGCGCGCACGCATACGCACACACAGTGTGGAAGAGAGAGAGAGAGAGAGAGAGAGAGAGAGAGAGAGAGAGAGAGAGAGAGACAGAGACAGAGAGAGAGACAGACAGACAGAGAGAGACAGAGAGAGACAGACAGACACACAGACTGACAGACAGAGGGAGATTCCATCTCCCAGCCTGGATATGTCGGCGGCAGCACACACACACTGGCAAAATGTCTGCGATTGACAAACTCCAATCAGGCGTGACGGGGGAGTCTGATCGCGCATCGATCGATTTTCATGTGAAGCGGCCGCTGAGGGAGCTGGTCCTGATTGATCAGCCGACTGTAAATCATTTCTGGACGGTTCTTCTCTCTCTCTCTCTCTCTCTCTCTCTCTCTCTCTCTCTCACACCACACACACACACACACACCACCTCACGCACACACACACATGCCACGCATGCGCGCGCGCGCGCGCGCGCACACACACACACACACACAGACATACACACCCACAAGCGCACGCAAGCATGTACAATCACACACAACACACACACACACACACACAACACACAGAGGAGAGAGAGAGAGAGAGAGAGAGAGAGAGGGGAGAGAGAGAGAGAGAGGAGAGGGTCAGAGTATATGGTATGTGAGGATGGAGGGTTGCAAAAATGTTTCGAAGCAGACTTTTCAACACTAAACTTCCCTTTCACAACCCCCGTCCCACCCCTTTCACTGATTTCAATGGACTGAGTACACATCACTGACCAAACACTCAACCGATCGCCTCACAGATCGATCTACCCGCCAACTCATTACCCAACGCGAACACGAAGAGCTGGAACGGACAGTGTGACTTTTAGTCTCCTTCATCCGTTGATTGTCTGAAAAAGATAACGTGAAGACGCGGTAACCGAATTTTCAAATAGTGACCGATGTCGAACCAGAAATTTACGTGAGAGATCGTCGACCTCCACCACCGTCGAAATGATCTGAAATCCGACCATAGATCGAGACCCGTATCAAACTTAGTCCTAGGACCATAATTATTCCATCCTTCGAGTTAGCTACTTTCTAAGGGTAACATTCCGCGCCACCTCAGTGGCACTGCACAAAGCCTCCCATTCTGCCCCTAACGCCCATTCCCTGGCTAGTTCCGTCGCATCCCGGCATTGGAAATCCAGCAGCACCTGTAGCTGACAGATACAGCTCCGAAGTAACAGAAAGCAAAAAGCACTGAACGAAACTCACCCCAAAAGAAGAATTTGAAGGAGAATATTGTGTGCAGACAAGAACAACAACAACACACACACATACACACACACGCACGGACAGACAGACAGACGACAGACAGACACACAAAAAGCAAAAAGCACTGAACAAAACTCCCCCCAAAGGATTTGAAGGAGAGTACTGTGTGCAAACAACAACAACAACAACAACACACATAGACACACACGGACAGGACAGACAGACAGACACACACAAAATGGAATAAGGCTCTAGATAGAGACCAAGAAAACAGCGAGGGGAAAAGAGGAGGGAGAGGAGGGATGGATGGGGGGGGGGGGGTAGAGTGTGTGGGGGACGGGAGGGGGATGGCGGAGGAGGGGGGGGGGGTAGGTGAGGCGCAGAGCGATGGAGGAGATGGTGATGGGCATGCTCTCTTCAGCGGAACAGACTGGAAACAAGAAAGAAGTCTTCTTCACATGAAAACACTCAGAGCTGGGGATCGCATTTTGTCCCTCCTTCCAGCGGACAAGTGTTCCCCCGCGTCTTCCCTGGTATGCTTCGGATCGTTGTTTCTCTCTCTCCTCATCAGCCCCCCCCCCCCCCCCTCACTTCACCCCTCCGCATCCCCTTCTCTCGCTGCTTCTCCCTTTAGCGTTTCGATATTTGCGAGGAAGCCCGCGCCATAAACCAATTTCTTCATCCGCGAACAGTAACTGCCGAAAGCTCACAACGAGTAATCTCCCTTAGGCTGAGAGTTGGTGCGCGCCGAGCCCATAAAACAATTTCCCCCCGTCCACGAACCGTAACTCAGCGTGAATCGGGAGGAGTTCTCTTTCTCCAGGCGCGGAGTTTTTACTGTCTCGCGTGTAAATCAATTTTCGTGCCGACTAAGAGCAGTACTTCACCAAGGGCTTTGAATTTTTCGGAGGGAGGGTTTCTCCCTTTTTTTTTTCTGGTCGCTTTCCCCTCTTGTTCCTCTGTCTCTGCTTTGATGAACATGTGTTTCGCATCGAGGGGGGAATCCTACGACGTACGCACAGGGACTTGAGGAGTTTCTGTTGCTTTCCCGCCCGGCTGACATACTGGGTCAGGGAAACGTCAAGGCTTGACTGGATGACAGCCACGGGAAAGACTGGCGCTTGACCTTAACCAGAAACATGGCGAGTCGACATCTGCATTGTTTTTATGTGTGAAGTGGCACCATTCCACGTACGTGTGTGTGTGTGTGTGTGTGTGTGTGTGTGTGTGTGTGTGTGTGTTGTGGGGTGTGTGTGTGCGCGCGCGTGCATGCGTGCGTGCGTCTGTGTGTGTGTGTGTGTGTGTGTGTGTGTGTGTGTGTGTGTGTGTGGGGCGTGCGTGTGTTTTGCAACCCAGCGTTTAGCAAAAAGTATTCTAGGGTCATACTAAATAAATCGTCACAAGAGAAATACATCTGATGTTGATGGACACAAGTGAAAGCAGCGCATAATAAAACAACAGCGGCGATTTCTTACCGTTGTCATTCTTGATAAACGCCTGTAACTACTGGAATGCCAATGATGATAGACTGACTGTTCTGGAAAATCTACAAATGGGAACTCATGGGTAATGAAAGATTGTTTTATTAACATGAAAATTACCTAGCTTTTACAACTTGAAATAAAGAATGGAATGTCCTGATAATTTGGAGTTACGGATGGGGAAGTGGGAGGGGGAGGCGAGGCGGGAAAGGGGGGGGGGGGTACAGAGAAATATTATGCCCTGCTAATTACTAACAGCCCCTTGTCCAGTTCCGCAAACATGATCACGAACGATTGATGTGCAGCAAACAGCCAGGGTGTGTGATGGATTGTCGTGCTGATCTACGATTCGTAGACACAACGGTAAACGAATTTGTTGATCTGCCGGCGGACGCGGGGGGAATTCCTCCTCAATGAACGATATTTCACATCGTGTGGTGGGGGGGGCGTGGTCGGGTGGGGGGGGGGGGGGGGGGGGGGGGGGGTGGGGTTTCAGAATAATCTGCATCCCTATCAGTGGTAAATTCTGGGCTAGTCATGTCCCCTTTTCTTTCACTCTCTGACTGATTTTTTTTTGTTCTATATAGTCCAATGTTTTTGTTTTTTTTCTGTCTTTGTAGTTCATTCACCTGACTTGGTTCTGGGTTTTTTTTTTCACTTAAAGAAGAATCTTCTGAAAAGGTTAGGTTCAGGTTAAGGTTAAAGTATCAAGCCGAAGCCGTCAACTGTCAGGCTCAGAAGTTCACCGTGTTTGGGGCGAAGAATGATGGGAAGGCGGAAGCCCTATCTCTCGCTCTGCCGCTTTCAACCTTCTCTGACTTACGTCAGGTCCCCATTTACTGTTCAGCGGACAACTCGGGGTTTTCAATCCGAAAAACAAACCAACCAACCCACCCGTCACTCCACAGTCCGATGCTTGACCACGGCCCCCTCTCGTTTCAGTTTATGATTATGTTCGTTTTGTGTTGATGAGAACTAGGTAGTGCATGCTCAACCACAGGAATGGGCACTTGTTGCACGTTCTGCAATCTGTTTGCCGATATGTAGTTTCGTGTATTCTTCGTTGGACTGAAATGTTTTTGTGTGGCTACTCACGTTTCTTCTTCTTCTTCTACTACTACTACTTTCTTTCTTAATCTTTTTTTCTTTCTTTCTTTCATTTTTCTTTTTTGTCATGAACTAGACCGAGCGGTTGAGGCTCTCAACACAGTCTCGTGTTTTCTGCCTGAAGGAGGCAGACTGTTCCCCCTTCCTTTTATCGCTGGAGAAAGGAGATGACAAGCCAACCGCCTCCACACTAAACGCTCAATCTACCAACGACGTTTTTTCTTTTTCTTTTGAAAGTCTTATACGGTTAGGGCTAGAGCAGGGTTTGGTTTAGGGTTGGGGACATGAATTCCCGACGTGTAGAATTTTCCGGTTTTCTTATCAAATACCCCCCCCCCCCCCCCCCCCCCCCCCCCCCCCCATGATGCACTATCACACGCCCCTCTAAGGATAGCAACCCTTAAACTGGTATGTTATGAATTGTATTCTACCAGAACTGCTCATCTTTTTTTTTTTTTTCCTGCTTTGAGAAAAAAAATCACAATCTCACCGCCGTTCGAATGAAACCAAAACTGGCACAGAACGCAAACACCCGTCACATTTTCTGGCGACCCATTACTATTTCCTTCATTTTTTTTTTTCTAGCCAATACGTGAGAAGTGGAGGGTGGAAGGGGGAGGGGGCATGTACAGGCTGCTACCGTGTCCAAACTTATTCCTCATCTGCGTGTTGATAGAAAGAAAAAGCCAGTTTGTTCTAAACGTACTGAAAAAACGGTTTCAAAATCACTGCATGCGAAAATCATGGATAAGGCTTAGTAAGTACAAAAGAGGTTGAATTATATGATAGTAATAATTCTGAAACACACACACACACACACACACACACACACACACACACACACACACACACACACACACACACACACACACACAAGCGTTCGCGCGCAATCGTTTTGTCTTGTGATTCGTTTGTCTACTTTTTTTTTTTTTTTTTTTTTTTGGCGGTGCGTTATCAAATAACTTTTCAAATTTGTTTAAATATATACTATTTTCAACGACCGCATAGATCTACTTGCCATGAGACGAATTCATTTTCCGCGATAATTCCAAATTGCCCGTGCCACCCTCCTTCCTACCCTTCCTACCCTGCCGTGCGCTGCGATGACCGACATTCAGGTGGTGTGCTGGTCACAAAAGCGGCGATAACAAACACGGCTCTTAGAGACAACGTGCGTCAGAAAATACAAGTGGTCGTTATATGTTGAGAAGTAAAGCGATGTTGCAGCTACACATGGGATTGTACAATGCGACTGCAGCTACACATGGGATTGTACAATGCGACTGCAGCTACACATGGGATTGTACAATGCGACTGTCCTGCACCTTTCGTGCAGTGCAAGGACATTCCGTTAAGACTTTAAAGGCATGTTTCTTTTCCTACACAAATAGTGACAAAGGAGAGGGAGAAGGAGAGAAAGGAGGAAGAATGAGGGAGAGGAGGGGTGGAAAGAAGGGGTGGGACAAGAGAGAGAGAGAGAGACAGAGAGGAGAGAGAGAGAGAGAGGAGAGACAACAGACAGAAGACAGAAGACAGACAGACGCGGACGGACGGACGGACGGACGGACAGACAGACAGACAGACAGACAGACAGACAGACAGACAGACAGACAGAGTGAGACACAGAGACAGAGACAGAGTCATCAAAATGCGATTCAAGTCACGGCACATCCCATCCGTCTTGCTGCAGGCGAAGAAGAGAGGTTCTGACGACTGGCCTGGAAGATGATGGGGGGGGGGGGGGGGGGGGGGGGGGGGGGCAATGAGGGAAGACAGGGGCAGGAGAAGGTGTAGGACAAAGAAGAGGAAGAGGGGAAAAGACATTAGCACCTCTCGATGATGCTGGGCCTCCGGACAGGTGGCAGAACACCAAACAGGGAAGCTACTTAACGAGTTAAAGAGCGAGAGAGGCAAAAAGTCCTAGTTTGACAGCCTCATCAGATGACGTGGCCCACGGCGACAGCCCCCTCTCCCCCAATACCTTCATCATCTGTACCATCCCTTCCCAAAGTGGAAACGTGGCCCAGTGGATAACGCTCCAGCTTAGGAAGCGAGAGATATCCGGATGCAAGGTTCAAGTCTCGTGCAGACGGTTTTGTTTGTTGGGTTGGTTTTCTATTGTTTTGTTCCCTCCCCCCTTTTCTCCCTATTTCCATTAGAGCCTGAATGACGGTCCGAGCTCGTTTTTCAGAGGACAGAAGCACGCACTTTGTGCACATTCACATACACGCACACAAATACACACACAAACACACACACACACACACGCACATACACTCACACACACTCTCTCACACACGCATATATAATATATATATATATATATATATATATACACACACACATATATCTACTATCTACATCTATGTACATACATATATATCTATATATCTATGTATATTATATATGTATGTATGTATGTATGTATGTATGTACGTATCTCTCTCTCTCTCTCTCTCTCTCTCTCTCTCTCATATTATAAATAAAGATTCACCTGAGAATACTGTACACACTGGCACGTTAAAATCAGTCTTACGAGCAGGATACCTACATGAGCTGAGCAATGTCAAGACACTTGCCTTCTGGAGATGCAATCTGGCTGATGAACTGATTGCTAGCACAAGAGAACCGATACTGAAAACCATAGCACCATTTGTTATAGAGGGTTAGAATAAAAAAAAAAGGTAGACTTGTACCTAAATCGTTCAACGCCTAGATGAAAAGTTTTGATCCCCCCCCCAAAAAAACAAAAAAACAAAACAAAACAAAAAACAACAACAACAAAAAAAAACAACTTCTTACAGCATGCACAAATAAGGCTCGTTATTAAAACGGCCCATGCCACGTTTAAGCGAATATCTTGGCTTACTTTCAAGGCCTGTATATCAAATGTTCCACACCTTTTTACGGGAAATACGTTGCATTACTTTCATTTTGTTGTCGAAAAAAGAAAGGAAAAGGATTACACCTACAATGTTCCAGACCCCGATACCCAACAAGCAGTCAGTCCCTACCACACTGTCACAACGCATTACGAAACAAAGGCTTATATCTACACCATTCATTGCCTACAATGTTCCAGGCCCGATAATTGACAAGCAGTCGGACGTTTACCACACTGTCACAACGCATTACGAAACAATGGCTTATATCTACAACGTTCATCGCCAGCATCTAAAACGTCCCGAAGCCAGTGAAGTGAACATCCTCTCCCTCTCTCCTCCCTCTTAGCGTGCAGGCCACAGAGCGCTCCTCCTTTGACTCCTTAATCCCCGGAAATAAACTTCGTCCATAAAACCTCCATCATCGTCAGCCCCTCGCCCCCTTTTACAAGTCTGTGGAGCAATAAAGGTCCTGGACTAACCGCCTCCTCCCACCCCGTCCCAGCCTACGGCGTGACCACGCTTCACGGCTTATTGGGAGGAGGACACGCTTCATCTGATCAGAGGGACGGGGAAGGGATTTGGGTGGGGAGTGATGGGCGAGAAAGAGGATGCGGACTGGGGGAGGTGGGTGGGGGGGGGGTGGGGGGGTTAACACCTTCAGAAATAAACAAACATGTCCCCAAGACACAAGGGCCCTGATCAAAGGATTCCCGAAGGCACACCTCCCCCCGTTACCCTCACACCCACACCATACACAAACACCTCCACCTTTCATCTACGGCCGCTTTCAACACTGGCGGGTTTCACCATCAAACGAGGCCGCTCCCTTGCTCCATGACTTCACCTTCTTTCGGGCACCTCGCCGCGCTGCTGGCTCCTTCAAAAACAAACTGAGCAGTCAAGACCCGTAACTCAGAAAGCTACAGTCCGCAAGAGTGATCTCCCTTTGTCACTTTTCCCGCTCTTTGAGCGGCGGTGGGAGGGAGGGGGGGAAGGGGGAGTTCTTCGGGTCGCACGTGCGCCTATGATGATATGATGCAGAGGAGGCCCACAAAATTAACACGCACCTGCGACCGCCTTTTCTGTTTAGGTTACCGGAGGCAGGGGGGAAGGAGAACAAGGCGTCCCGGACCTGAAGCGGCGATAGAGTGACTAGTGAAATATGGATTTGGAGCGCCCGTGTGGAGCTGAGGGCTGGGAGGGAGGGGGGGGGGGGCTGGGAGCGGGAATGGACTGCAGCCGGAAGAGGTCGGTGACTTCTCGGCAAACACGCACCGTCCACCATGCCAGGCCCGGGAGAACAGAGAAGGGCGTAAATCATGCGACGTCTGGGGCAGTGGTGCAGAGACGTGGCATCGACAGGGTGCGGCCGAGCGGAGCTAGAGAGAGAGCGAGAGAGAGAGAGAGAGAGAGAGAGAGAGAGAGAGAGAGAGAGAGAGAGGGCTGAATGGCGGAAGAAAGGAGTGTGGAAGAAGAGACCGTGGTTTGTACTTGCTGCTTATTGCTGCTGTTGTTGCTGCTGCAGGGACTCTAGAGGGTAGGAGACAGAGAGAGAGAGAGAGGGAGATAGATAGATAGATAGATAGATAGATAGATAGATAGATAGAGAGAGAGAGAGAGAGAGAGAGAGAGAGAGGCAGAAAGACAGAGAGAGAGTCAAATGATTTATTCAAAAGGCCAAAACAGGACGAACAAATACTTTGCAAATGTCATTATAAACACTGGAGCAAGTATCAGAAACATTTACAGGAGAGAGAGAGAGAGAGAGAGAGAGAGAGAGAGAGAGAGAGAGAGAGAGAGAGAAGACCCATCGTTAACACAAACATGAAATAAATCATAATTCTTTCGAAATAAGATCGGCACACCATATTTTCTCAGGTCGCACAGAAAATGATCTGAAGTGACCTTACCACTATCGTACACGGAAACGCCGCCCGCTTCCTCCCGATAGTATCAGCAACAGTCGTCTTTGATCATTCGTAGCACATGCAAAGCAGCAACTTTTAGTATCGTGTGGGTGTGGGTTCCCTGCCATCTGTCCTCCTTCTCGATTGAAAAAAAAAAAGAATCTCTTTGTTTCTTGAATATTATCTCACACGATCAAGATTTTCAGCTCAGTTCACGTTCATATCCACGACAACAAATTTGCCCTTGCTTTACATTACACATTAAAAACAAACCAAATAAAACAAAACAAAACAAAAAAAAGCAACCGACAAATAAAATCAGAAATCACAGAAAAGCGTATTACATATGACTGACAAGGAATAAAAAGAACTCTATTCATTCTCTCTCTCTCTCTCTCTCTCTCTCTCTCTCTCTCTCTCTCTCTCTCTCTCTCTCATACACACGCGCGCGCACCCAGGCACACACAAAACAACAACAGCAGTAAAATGGATATCAAGAAACACACAAACAGTAAGTTAGTGAATATCACAATGGTCCCTTCTTATGTGGCCACACATGAACTGACGATGATTGGTGCGCCCTCCCCCCCCCCCCCCTCCCCCCACACCTCTTGTAGCTTTCTTTAAACTTTTTTTTCTCTTTATTTTTTTTCTGGTTTGTTTGGTAGTTTATTCGTTTGTTGTGTGTTTGCTTGTTTGTTTGTTTCGTCATGGACGGCACTTGTTTCTATGTAACCCTATGTGCTCCTCTGTTTTTGTAAGGAAATCCAACCCCTCCTCCATCCGCCGGGACACTGCCAATTATTCATCCCTCCCCCCCCCCCCCCCCCCCCTCCTCCCCGTTGCTCGAAGAATCTCAAGTGTGACATTACACTCAAATATTGATGTACAGTTCACCTTGAAGCATTTGTGGTGTGTGTGTGTGTGTGTGTGGGGGGGGGGGGGGGGGGGGAGGGGGGTACATGGCGCACACATTAGGAAAAAGATTTCCTTGTTAATGTCCCGCGGCGTTACCTTGTTTGTCACGAAGAGGAAGTGATTTTTTTTTTCAACCTAGGAAAAACTGAATTGAAGACAACGCTGTTAACACTATTTCTTTGTTGTTGGCCTCAGTATTTTATTTATATACAAACATCTTTGTCAGGATTGTGAGCCAGAATCCCACCACAAATAGCAAAAAATCTGATTAGCAAGGTTTTTTTTCCCCGTCAACAACAACAATAATAATGATAATAATAATGATGATTATCAGTATTATTATCATTACTATTATTATCATTATTATTATCATTGTTATTATCATTTTTCAGAACTTCACAAAAAAATCAAAAAGCACCAGCTAGTACAAAATTCAAGGAACGTGTGGTGTGTGTGTGTGTGTGTGTGTGTGTGTGTGTGTGGTGTGTGTGTGTGTGTGTTGTGTGTCTGTGAGGAGGGGTGGGGGGGAGAGAAAGAAAACAAAGGATCCGTCTTCTAGCAGGAATCTGCACCAACTGCGTTCTGGGGCCACATTCCATCTTTTCACCGCGATTTGTCAAAACTGGCTGGGTAGGTTTTGTTTGCTTGTGTGTGTGTGTGTGTGTGTGTGTGTGTGTGTGTGTGTGTGTGTGTGTGTGTGTGTTTGTTTTCAGTCTTAATGACAGACAAACCGAAAGAGGCAGATGACTGCATTAACCTTGCTGGTGGGAAGTGAAGATCCTTCGTTCGTTTTCCTCTACCAGCGATTAGATTCATATCTGTTATACATTGTACAGCGTTTGGAGCTTCGTAACACAGATATCTTAGATTAAAACAAACAACACGAAACAAAAGAGAGAGAGAGAGAGAGAGAGAGAGAGGAGAGAGAGAAGAAGAAGAAGAAGAAGAAGAGAAGAAGAAGAAGAAGAAGAAGAAGAAGAAATTCCAGCGTTTCTTTGGATCGTTCATCTGTTGGACAAAGATGTAGCCTACATTAAAGTGTTCTGTCTATCATGACACGTTACGGTGTTATTTATTCTAGCAAACCGTTAGTTGACATGACAACACACAGAAACTGGAAACGACAACGAAAAAGAAAAACACCTCGTCCACTAATCACACACACACACACACACACACACACACACACACACACACACACACACACACACACACACACATCTATCTATAGAGAGACGTCTATCTATCTATTTATCTATCTATCTATCTATCCATCCACCCATAGATATAATGTATACTCTCTTGTTCCCCTCAGAAAAGAGTCATGACAGGTTTTCCACTGGCCACAGAGGGGTAGGTGTAGAAGACAGGCAGAATCAATGTCGACTCTGGCTGTAGTTATTGGTAGATCCGCACTGAAAGACTTCATTAAAAGCATAAAAACATTTTTAAAAAAAGGAAAAAAAAAAAAAAACAGAAAAGAAAAAGGTGTGCATTCAACTTTCTTTGAAGACTCGTTGTTGGTTGTTTTTTTTGTTGTTTTTTTTTTATATTGTTTTTGTTCTATTTTTTTCTTCTTTTCCTTCTTTTTTTCATTTATTTTCTCATTTTTCTTGTTATTGTTTTTCTGGCTCCCCCCCCCCCCTCCTTTTTTAAAATATCTCTTTCAGTACAGTGATCCTACATATTACACTATGAATATTGATGAGGTTACTCACACATGCACGAGCATTGTTTTAGCAGAAAATGGACCTTTCTAGTCAGATACAGCCGGCTGACAAACGATAGCCAAGAGGTCTGCAACGCCCCAGAGAGAGAGAGAGAGAGAGAGAGAGAGAGAGAGAGAGAGAGAGAGAGAGAGAGAGAGAGAGAGAGAGAGAAGCCCTTGTGGAGGAGGTCGAGGGGCGTGGAAGAGGGGGGTTGTTAAGAGGAGAGGCGATGGGGGACGCGGGAGGGAGGAATTGTGGGGTGGGGAAGAGACAGAAAAGCAAGGAGGCGCGTGAGAAATTTTTTTTTTCTTTTTATACGCGCATGTCATCTGTTTGATAAAAAATTTCCTTTTCATGTGTGTATTTCTTAACATCGTTTATACCTTTATTCCGAGGTAGTCTGCTCTCCACCGGGTGAGAGCAGTCCACATTTTATACAAGGACGAGCACGTCCCTCGCTCACTACCCTCCCTCCACTTCTTCCTACATCCTCTTTCTCTCACAAACGCATACATACACATACATGTACACACACCAACATGCACGCACGCGCGCATGCACTCATGTGTGTGCGCGCATGCACGCACGCACACACACACACACACACACGCACACACACACACACACGCGCGCGCGCGCGCCACCACACACCACCACACACACATACACACACTCAAGGCAATTGAAGAAAAGTATATCTTTAACAGAGAAATGCTCGCATAAAGCAGGCATTTCAATAAAATGAAAGAAATCTGACAACCATAAAATGAATGTCGTAGCCCAACCCTCCACCCCCATCCCCACCTACCTACTCCCTAGTTCCTCTTCCCTCTCTCTCCGCGTTACCACCACTTCCAAAAGCGCTCACACACACACATACACTTACCCCTCTTCTCTCTCTCTCTCTCTCTCCAGCCTAGCCCTCTCTCCCCGCCTCTCTCCAGCCTAACCCTCTCTCCCCGCCTCTCTCCAGCCTAGCCCTCTCTCCCCGCCTCTCTCCAGCCTAGCCCTCTCTCCCCGCCTCTCTCCAGCCTAGCCCTCTCTCCCCGCCTCTCTCCAGCCTAGCCCTCTCTCCCCGCCTCTCTCCGGCCTAGCCCTCTCTCCCCGCCTCTCCCAAGCCTAGCCATCTCTCCCCACCTCTCTCTCCCCGCCTCTCTCCAGCCTAGCTCTCTCTCCCCGCCTCTCTCCGGCCTAGCCCTCTCCTTCTCCCCGCCTCTCTTCCCTGTCCCTGCCCCAGCCTCCCCTCCCTTTCTCTCCCTCTCTGTTGTGCTTCCTTTGTCTCTTTTTGTTCGCGTGGGACTCCTTTAAAGGCTGAACATAAACTCTTACGCCAAAGTGATTTTATGGCTGGGACAAAGGCGCGCCTATACAGACGTAGAAATACGCGTACTCTCTCTCTCTCTCTCTCTCTCTCTCTCTGTCTGTTGTCAGTCTCTGACTCTCTCTCTCTTCCCAGTCCCCCTCTCTCCCCCCTCCCTGCCTGGCGTGATCTCAAGGCCGGAGATAAAACACTACATGTAATGGGAAAGTGATGTTCTCTTTATGGCCATAGCGTCACTTCCTCGTGTCGCCTCTGACACTGCATGTCAATAATATCTCTCCACCTTCAATTGCAAGGCCTGTCACGACCAAACTTATTATTTACAGATCGTAGGAATAACCATTAACACTGGCGATGGCGTTATAATTGTGGTCACAAACACGCACGCGCGTGCACACACACACACACACACACACAAACACACGCACGCACGCACGCACGCACGCACGCACACACACACACACACACACACACACACACACACACACACACCACAACACACATATGTACATTTTGGCGCCGCATATACGGACGTAGAAATACACATATTCTCTCTCTTTGTGCGTGCGTGCGTGCGTGCGTGCGTGCGCGCGCGCGCGCGCGTGTGTGTGTGCGTGCGTGCGTGCGTGCGTGCGTGCGTGTGTGTGTGTGTGTGTGTGTGTGAGAGAGAGAGAGAGAGAGAGAGAGAGAGAGAACGTGTGGATGTGTCCGTGCGCGCGTGTTTGTGTGACGCGTATACATTCCACTTATTTTTTGAACAAAGAAAATGACCAGAAAATATGATATATTTATTTAACAAAGAAAAATAACAGAAAAACATATGTATATATTCACATAATATTTTCTGTTCTTTTTCTTTGTTTAAAAAAGTTCATGAAATAAGATCGACGTATTTTATCTGTACACCTGTCTATATCTGTATGTATATCTCTATCTATCTATACAATACATTTGAAGTGAGGGTGTCTGCGGTACCGCCTGAATGTATGACAGCATGCATTTGACTCTATCAGGGGAAAAAGGGTAAGTGTTTCAACTATATCTGAACTAACGATTTACGGTTTATTGCGTAGAGAGAGAGGGGAGAGAGAGAGAGAGGAGAGAGAGAGAGAGGGAGAGAAAGAAAGAGGGAGAAGAGAGAGAGAGAGAGAGATAGAAGAAGGAAAAGAGGAGAGAGAGAGAAGAGAGAGAGAGAGAAGAGGAGAGAGGGGGGGGGGGGGGAAGGGAGGAGGGCGGGAACAGAGATAAAGAATGTTTATTTCATGAGATAATGGAAATATGCTGAAGTGTCATCTTTTTGTTTAACTTTTCTGTTCTTATGTTGATTCACATCCTGTCCTAAGGGCAAGAAAAATAATGGAGAGAGAGGAGAGAGAGAGAGAGAGAGAGAGAGAGAGAGAGGAGAGAGAGAAAACACAATTTTGTTTCATGAAGCAAAAGAAAAAATATGCAATTTTCGCTCACATCCGGCCCTCTGGGCAAAGAAAAAAAAATCGAGAGAAAACAAGGAGAGAGAGAGAGAGAGAGGAGAGAGAGAGAGAGAGAGAGAGAGAGAGAGAGAGAGAGAGAGAGAGAGAGAAAGTTAGTTGTTTTATTTAAAGTCTTTTCATCGTGTCGATGATTTCAGACTTTCATCAAAAACCGGAAAACTTTGTTAATTTTTTATCATCAAAAAATTTTTTTAAACGGGAAAGAAGAAGAAGAAGAAGAAGAAGAAGAAGAAGAAGAAGAAGAGAGAGAGAGAGAGAGAGAGAGAGAGAGAGAGAGAGAGAGAGAGTTAGTTACAAGTCACGAGAAAAGTACTACATAACAAATAACTAGCCTATCTCACTAATGAAAAGATTAAATAACTTACATTAGAAACAGGCAAATACATTCTACGACTTCCGGAGGTAGGAAAGTTTTTCACTGAAGCACATTTTGCCAGTATATGCTCAATTGTCAGTTCGCAGAGCAGACACACTTAATGTCTTTACAGTACTTTGTCGTTAAAGCATTTAGCAAAGTCTGCACGACAAGGCAATAATTGATCTACTGCACATGGAGTATTCATAATGAAAAATATTTGTCCGAAGAGAAAAAAAAAAAGTCGTATGGTTTCATTTTTCTACTATGTTACACATTTTACTGAAGATAACTGCACGGCGTTCAATAGCATTCAAAGGTTTTCTCGCCACAATTTTTTGCAAATGGTCAACATATTCATTGTAATGATTCTACAATGGATGGTATCCTATAAAAATCAACATTGGACCTTTTCAATGAATGCAATGAATTAATGTTCATTTAAAAAATAACATTATTCTTGTAATTAAATGATGAAGCAGGGATTGCAAGACTGATTTAGAATCTACATAGAAAAGAACATTTTAACAGATTAGTGGTAGATTAATCAAATATGACAGCATAAGAATAGCTATTAGCTTGGTGTAAAATCGAAATGTCTGTGCCAAGATGATATGACTTTTCAATTTTAAAGATGGAAATAACAAAGCCAGAGCCCGCATGATGATCTTCTAGCACCGAACCGTCAGTATAAACCTGAGATGATCAGAATTAGTTTCAAGATACATAAGTTTCAACTGTTGTACTTAAAATATTTGGATTGTCATCTTTTCGTACATATGTGTAATCAAGTCAAAACTACCTTTCGTTAATTCCCATGGGGAATAGGCATGACATTCTCATGGGGCAACACTTTTCGGGGCGATATTAGAGTCTTCAGATAATTCTGAGACATAATGTACTACAATCTGAAACCTATTTTTTATTGCTTGCTTCCTTTGAATAGTCAATTATCAGATCTTATGCTATCTCTGCTCGAAGTGAATTTCAACGGTGTTTGCTCTTATTATATACTTTGCTTATGTCAGCTTTCTCATTTTATCAGAGGTAAAACACCACCATTCTATACGATTTCGCTGTGCTCATATGAAGAGGGAACTTAAGCCAGTTCAATAGCTTGCTATCTTTGTTTACTTACTATCTTTAAAGTTCACACGTTTCATTGCTTTGATAACATGAAGTCAAAGTGTTTTTTTCCAGTTTAATTTTGGCGTAAGATAAAGCCCCCCAAATTTTACTTCAGTTTTGTAAGTAATATCAGAGAGAGAGAGAGAGAGAGAGAGAGAGAAGAGGAGAGAGAGAGAGAGAGAGAGAGAGACGGAAGACAGACAGACAAACGTTCTGACGCGAGACCCAGACCAGCATCACTTTGATCTCAAGTCTCCTTGATGCTCCCAGGCTCTCCTTACCCCCCCCCCACCTCACCCCCTTTTCCTCCATCCCCCACCCCCACCCCCTACTCTGCCCTCAGACGACTTTGAATTGATGCCAGTGACCGTTCTTTGGACAGCACAGGGGCACTCCTTTGTGTCCCGCCAGAGAGCGCGGCGATCGAGGCGGTGACCTCCTCATTTGCATAGCACGGACTTCGGCTATTACTGTTTACTGCCTGTTCGTTTGACGGCCTGGGAACGGCCATGTTTTTGCTCCCCCCCCCCCCCCCCCCCCCCCCACACCCACTCAAACGTTCACATCGAAGCGCGGACAAATGCAAATAAAGATATGAAATAAAAGACTCTTGTCTTCAGGAATATACTGGCTAGGGAGCAGAATAAGTCAGGAAGTGGGCGGGAGGAAGGGATGGACGGAGAGGGAGGATAGGGTATGTTTAGGAGAGGTAAAAGAGGGCGAGGGGAGGAGGGGTGGGGTGGGGGGTCTACGTTTCTTCATTTCATCCCCAGCTTACGAATGAATCAATCCGTGCCCCCCCCCCCCCCCCCCCCCCACCCACACACACACACAAACACACACATACTCTTCCTTCCGAAATTATTTATTTTACAACACCGTAAACGTCAAAGAACCACCATCATAAAAGTCAGAACATCGTTCATCAACATCAACCCCCCCCCCCCCCCCCCCCCCCCCCGCCGCCCCCCTCCTTCCCCTCCCGCCAACTTTCACGCAACTACTTCAAGATAAAAAAAAGAAAAGCAAAACTGAGGGACAGAAAAGGGGGAGGAAACCCTGTATCAAGGAGCAACCCCCCCTCCCCCCCCCCTCTTTCCACTCTCCCTCCTCTCGAATAATCTTACCTGATTTTATTTAATTAAGAGCAACGTCTTTTTTTTTTTTTTTTTCTCTGACGTCTTCCCTTCCAAAGAAGTGGAAAAAAAGAAAGAAAGAAAGTCCTATTTGCTCTCCCAGTTTCTCTCCGTATATTTTTGGAGTCCGTAACGGCAAGCTAATGGTGGTGGAAAAAAAGACACATTCTTGTAAGTATGTGCGTGTACGACAATCCTGTGCTGTGTGAAACATCAACTGTAAGAATGAATTTTTTTTTTTAAAATCGCACATAGCACAGATAAAAATACAAAAAATGTGGATGAAGCCTTCTGAGAGACTCGTGGGCTTACGAAGAAAATAAAGTCCTTGTCAGGCTACATCTTTTTCTCTTACATTTCTGCTTTTCTGTCCGTCTCTCTCTATGTACCTGTCTCTTTTCGCTATTCTTCTTCTGTCCTTCTTCTTTCTTTCTTCTTCTTCCTTTCTTCTTTTGTTCATTTTTTCCCTGCTTTCTTTCCTTTTTTCCTCTTCCCCTTTTCCTTTCTCCGCTTCTTGATTTTTTTTTCTCTCTCTCCTTCTTCCTTCCGTCTTTGTCCTTCTTCCTTCCGTCTTTGTCTTGTCTTCCTATCAGCATGAACAACTCCATTATCAGACGTTCTTTCTTTCATCATCATCATCACCATCATCATCACCACTACCATCATCATCATCATCATCATCACCATCACCATCATCATCATCACCCATGGTCACTCTGTTCTATCCCCCTCCGAAAATAGGTGACGTTTTCACCCACGCCTGTCAGTTTGTTTGTCCGTCTGTCCGTCTGTCAGCAGAGTTACGCACAAACCGCCGAACTCATGTGAATGAATCTTCGTCAACAGGTGGAATGGGGCTCAAAGACAAGCCACTGTCTGTTTGGTGGGGCTCTGTGGTGCGGTTCCTACTCAAACGGGAAATCCTGGACTGTACAGCAAGATTCCTACAATTTAAAGATGAAAAACGCCACAGACATCATTTGTAAGAAATGTGTGGAACAAACGGAATGTTGCTCAAGCATGAATCAGTTCAATGTTAGTGCGGATCAGGACCAAGAGAGGAGTCATGGAGCCGTGAACGTGAACATTGTGAAGGTGCTGTTACCAGTTCATAATATCTAGACCTTCATGGATTTCCATGCGATTATAAACGTTTACATTTTGTATTTTCCATGTCCTGTTACAAAAAAAAAAAAAAAAAAAAAAAAAAAGGGAGGGGGGGGGGTGAGGGGGGTTAACTCTTTCAATCTGTTCCAACTACTGCATCCCCCTGGTGGGAAAAGATAAAGTCGTTTTCATTCATGAACGGACTCACAGAGCGAATCTCAGGATACTTCCGACGTTGGTGGAGGTGTGCGCTCCCCGACTGCGTTCTAATTGCTGCTGTTACCAACAACACACAGTGAAACATGCATCGTTGAACAAGCCATTTTTGCTGATGATCTGGTATGGAGCCATCTGTTTAAAATCAAATCAGCTAGCATTTAAAAAAAATCCAGGCAATCGGCAGGCGGATCCCCCAGTGCTATTACAGCTTCAAAGCCAGCCTCCAACAATGATGTCATTTATATACTGACACAGACAAACGGTCACCCAGACAGGCAGCGAACTTGAGAGACCCCAACCACCACCACCACCACGCCTGTCAAATTCATGCACTGATATTGGTTACATGCAAACCGTACAGCAAACCTGACTCTGCAACAGCAACAACACAGTCAGTTTCGTGCGCTGATATCAAAACAGGCAAATTGTTACGGCTGAAAAACAAACAACAACAACGAGCCATCATCATCAGCGCACCACAAAGACAATCGCTTCATACACTGACAAAAAAACAGACAAATCGGGGTAGCTTAAAACCCACTCAGCAACAACCGACAACGATGCGAGAATTTTGCGCCAATGCTGACAACAGGCGAATTGGGACACGATCTTCAAATTGCTTCCACACCGACATTGCCGGTTTCACGCACTGCTATTGACATAAAATCCCACGACAGATTTAAAACCTTAACCCCATTAATTAAAAAAAAAAAAAAGCCCTCTTTTATGCATTCATATTCAAAACGTGCTAATCGAGACAGCGAATTTACAGCCGAAACCCAATCAATAAAAATATCAGTGTTAAAAACCCGCAGTTTGCTGACGAAAGGGGAAAATAGGGACATCTTACTCAAAACCACAACTAACAATGTCAGTTCATGCGCCGACATTGACAAGAAGTGAATCAGGACGGCTTATTTAAAGCCACAACCAACAGCAATGTCGGTTTCACGCGCTGATATTGACATCAAGCACATGGGGGACAGTGAACTCGAAACCCCAGCCATCACCACCAATGTCAGTTTCGCGCACTGATATTGACGGCAGACCCTCGTCAGAGCTCGGTGGCATGCCCAGGGACTGTCGATTTCAGCCCGATAGTGGGGGTAAATGGCCCATTTGGCAGATTGCTGGGTTTTATGGGATAGGTTTGCCCCACTGCCTCACTTTTCGTCGCCCGGTCTTGCCTCTTTCGGGCCCGGGGGTCGCCACGGAAGCTGAGGTTGATGAGTCGTGGTCTGTGAGCGTTCTGTCTCTCTGTCCACAGTTCTCCTTTTTTCCTCTCGGATGTTGTCTCATCAGGGGTTTCTGCGTGACTGTGAGTCTGCCTGTTTGTCTGCCTGGTCTGTCGTCTCTGTCGTTGCTCTGGTTGTGTGTGTGTGTGTGTGTGTGTGTTGTGTGTGGTGTGTGTGTGTGGTTTTGTTGTGTGTGTGCGCGCGCGTGCGTACGTGCGTGTGTGCGTGCGTGTGTGGTGTGTGTTGTGTGTGTGTGTGTGTGTGTGTGTGTGGTGTGTGTTGTGTGAGAGAGAGAGAGAGAGAGAGAGAGAGAGAGGGGAGAGAGAGAAATACAAGTACGAATATTTTAATGAGGATGCCCTAAAAAAACAAACAAACAAACAAACAAAAAAGCAAAGCAGAAAGAGTTACAAAATATAAAATCATCGCAAGTAAAAGGAAAAACAAAATATGAAACAGAAAAAAACAGAAAATCAAGACGATTCAAACATCGTATTGTGGAAACACATATCCCCGTCCCTCTTTATCTCTCTCACACACACACACAACACACACACACCACACACACACACACACACACACCACACAACACACACACACACACACACACACACACACCAGAGAGAGAGAAGAGAAAGAGAGACAGACAGAGAGAGAGAGAGAGAGAGAGGGAGAGAGAGGGAGATAGAGAGAAGGGCAGAGAGAGAGCGAGAAGGGAAGAGAGAGAGAGAGGAGAGAGAGGAGAGAGAGAGAAGAGAGAGAAAAAAAGTAGACGGCAGATGTGTATTAGTATTATTATGTACAATGGCATCAAACTGAAAAGACTATGAAACATGAACGTGCTTGGGCTGTTAGCAGACATACAAGAACATACATGTGTTAAGAATTCTGAATGATACTAAACTATGTTTATTCTTCAGACGATCAGGGGCTTCATTCCATAATTGTCCACCCGAATATTTAAAAGATGACATGAACAGGTCTCTCCCCTTGGGTGGGGGAATGAAGAATGTACTTTTGTCTCGTACGTTTATTCAATGGAAATTCGTCCCCAATGATAAGGAGGTACAAGTTTATTCATTATTTCAGACATGAAAAAAGCTTTATCAGATCGGCCATCTTAGATCAAAAGCGAGAATATTAACTGTTTTGTAATCATTCACTTGAAGGAAGATGATTTAAGAAGTATGAGCTTCAAAGACCGCCTATTTAAACTTTCAAGTGGGTTTTACCTAGTTTTTTTTTTTTTCTTTCTTGATAAGTCCCACATATAGATGCATAGTCAATATCTGGTTGGATATATGCATGAAAGAAAATTTTCGAGTATGTTAACTAGAAAAGCTTTATTGTATTAAGCTGAAATAACTTTTTTGACAGTTTACTAGTGAGAGAAGAGACATGGAGAGACTAAGTGAAATTGTCATCAATGCCGAGACCAAGTAGTCTATGGGGATCAGCTTCTACTAAAATTTAATCATGGAGTTTCCCCATCAGTTAATTCAGATTTAATATTTTGACGTTTGTCTTGACGTTAAATTTACATCAGCTTTGATTTTTGAGGAGAACAGTCATATGATTACATTCCGTCCACGTAATAAAATTTAAACATTTTCTTTTGTACTTAGCATTAACGCCAATCTGCGTTCCTGCTTTTATTGTGCAGTGTGGTGTCGTCAGCAAACAGCTCGCAACGTCATGAGAGAGAGAGAGAGAGAGAGAGAGAGAGAGAGAGAGAGAGAGAGAGAGAGAGAGAGAGAACATGCGTTCGTGAGCGGTATGCACGCGTGCGTGTGTAAGTGCGCGCGCGCACGTGTGTGGTGTGTGTGTGTGTGCGTGTGTGCGCGCGTGTGTGTGGGAGGGGGGAGGGGAGGAATGGGGGGGGGGGGGAAGGTGCGCTGTGTGTGTGTGTGTGTGTGTGTGTGTGTGGTGTGTGTGTGTGTGTGTGTGTGTGTGTGTGTGTGTGCACGCGGCGCATACGTGTGTGTGACGGCTCGCTAAAGTGCTAATATATGTATGTATGTGTGTATATGTATGTGTGTGTTGTGTGTGTGTGTGTGTGTGTGTGTGTGTGTGTGTGTGGTGTGTGTGTGTGTATATATATATATAAATCAATATGGGGAACGCCGAACAATAATATACTCTTCAAACAAGAAAATGAAAAAAAAAGCATTCAATCGATATCAATCCCATCAATCAAAGGGGAAGGACGGGGAGACAGAAATTCCCCCCCTACCGCCCCAAACAAAGATTAAAAAAAACAAACAAACAAAATACGAAACAGAATAACATATAGTCAGTCCTGTTCGGGTCTTCTAGTGCGTCTGTCCGCAAGATTAAAAAAAAAACAAAAAAAAAAAAAAACAAACGAGTGAAGCGAATCTCCAGCCAACAACGTTTTACCTGGCTGCATGCAGTGTCCCTGACCCTCCCCCAGCGAGGGTTGTGGGGGCTCCGTTGTTACTCTCCTGCTCCCCTGTTGCTTCCCTGTGACCACGTGCGGCTGGTGAAAGGGCGGCCTGGGTCAGATTCCCTGATGGTGTGTTTTCCCCCGCCCCCCTTTTTCTTCTGTCTGCCTCGTCTCTGGCTTTTTTGTTTTGGCTTTGTGTCTGAGTTTGTTTTCTTTGGGGTTTTTGTCTTTGGGTTTGTGTCTTTGGCTTTGTGTCCTCTGGGTTTTGTGTCTTTGGCTTTTTTGTCTTTGGGGTTTGTGTCTTTGGCTTAGAGTTTTGGTTTTGTGTCTTTGTCTTTGTGTACTGGCTTTTGTTGGTTTTCTTTCCTTTTCCTATTCCTTTCCTTCCCCCTTTCCTTTTTTTCCTCCCCCTCCTCCTTGTTTTTTTTTTTTCCTCTTTCCCTTTTTCCCCCCCTTTTTGCCCTTCCCTCTTCCCTTGTTCTTTTGTTTTTTTTTTTTCCTTTTCTTTTTTC
>CM065740.1:29922227-29964976 GCA_033310375.1 Conus canariensis
CTGCATCGCTTGTACAATCCCATGTTACTGCATGCTTTGTACAACCCCTTGTTGCTGATTTCCCCTTTGTACCAATCCCAGTTGTAGTTTTGAAACTTTTCGCTTTTTATTCTCAACATATAACACCACTTTTTTTTTCGGAACTTTTCCAAAGACCGTGTTTGTTTCCCCCTTTTTGTCCCCAGCCACCACCTGAATGTCGTCATCGCAGCGCACGGAGGGTGGAGGGGGGAAGGGGGGTGGACGGGGAATTTTGGGAATTTACGCGGAAAATAATTCGTCTCATGGAAATAATCTAGCTTTTGTTGAAAATATATATTTTTAAACAAATTTGAAAAGTTATTTGAAAACGCACCGCCAAAAAAAAAAAAAAAAAAAAAAAGTAGACAAACAAAATCACAAAAAAAACATTGGCGCAAACGTTTGGTGTGGTGTGTGTTGTGGGGTTGTGTGGTGTGTGTGTGTGTGGGGTTTGTGGAGTTGTTTTTTTCAGAATATTAATCATATAATTCAACCTCTTTTGTACTTCAAAAGCCTTACCCCCTGATTTTCGCATGCATATTTTGAAACCGTTTTTTCAGTACTTTAAAACAAACTGGTTTTTTTTTCTTTCTTCAACACGCAGATGGGAATAAGTTTGGACACGGTACAGCTTAACCCCCCCCCCCCCCTTCCCCCCCACTTCTCCGTTTTGGGCTAGAAAAAAAAAAATAAAGGGAAATAGTAATGGGTCCCAAAAATGTACGTGTTTGCGTTCGTCCAGTTTTGGTTTCATTTCGAACGGGGGTAGTTGTATTTTTTTTTCAAAGCAGGGAAAAAAAAAAAAAAAAAAGAGCTTTGGGGAAATACAATTTAAAAAATACCCTTTAAGGGTTTTTTTCCTTAGAGGGGGTGGATATGCATCAGGGGGGGGGGGGGGGGGGTATTTTTATAAGAAAACCGGAAAAATTTACACTCGGGAATTATGTCCCAAAACCCCAAAAAAAACCCGCTCAGCCCCAAACCTATAACTTTTTAAAAAAAAGAAAAAAAAAATCGTTGGGAATTGGCGTTTGTGTGGAGGGGGTTGGCTTTTCTCCTTTTTTCCCCGCGATAAAAAAGGGGGGAACAGTTGCCCCCTTCAGGCAAAAACCAGACTTTTGGAAACCCCCAACCGCTCGGTTATTCATGACAAAAAAAAAAAATAAAGAAAGAAAAAAAAAAAATTAGAAAAAAAGTATATAGTAGAAGAAGAAGAAGAAACGTGAGTACCACACAAAAAACATTTCGTCCAAAGAAGAATACACGAAAAATACTATCGGCAAACAGTTTTTAGAATGCAACAAGTCCCATTCCCGTGGTTGAGCATCACACCTAGTTCTACAACACAAAACAACATAATTTATAAACGAAACGAAGGGGCCGTGGTCAAGCATCGGACTGTGGATGACGGGGGGTTGTTGGTTTGTTTTCGGATTGAAAACCCCGAGTTGTCCGCTGAACAGTAAATGGGACCTGACGTAAGTCAGAGAAGGTTGAAAGCGGCAGAGCGAGAGATAGGGCTTCCGCCTTCCCATCATTCTTCGCCCCAAACACGTGAACTTCTGAGCCTGACAGTTGACGGCTTCGGCTTGATACTTTAACCTTAACCTGAACCTAACCTTTTCAGAAGATTCTTCTTAAGTGAAAAAAAAAACCAGAACCAAGTCAGGTGAATGAACTACAAAGACAGAAAAAAAACAAAAAACATTGGACATATAGAACAAAAAAAAATCAGTCAGAGAGTGAAAGAAAAGGGGACATGACTAGCCCAGAATTTACCACTGATAGGGATGCGAATTATTCTGAACACCCCCCCCCCCCCCCCCCCCCCCCCCCCATCCCCCCCCCACGATTCCGCAGGGACCAGGGCCCCAACACAGCAACAGGATGTGAAATATCGTTCATTGAGGAGGAATTCCCCCCGCGTCCGCCGGCAGATCAACAAATTCGTTTACCGTTGTGTCTACGAATCGTAGATCAGCACGACAATCCATCACACACCCTGGCTGTTTGCTGCACATCAATCGTTCGTGATCATGTTTGCGGAACTGGACAAGGGGCTGTTAGTAATTAGCAGGGCATAATATTCTCTGTACCCCCCCCCCCCTTTTCCCGCCTCGCCTCCCCCTCCCACTTCCCCATCCGTAACTCCAAATTATCAGGACATTTCCATTCTTTATTTCAAGTTGTAAAAGCTAGGTAATTTTCATGTTAATAAAACAATCTTTCATTACCCATGAGTTCCCATTTTGTAGATTTTCCAGAACAGTCAGTCTATCATCATTGGCATTCCAGTAGTTACAGGCGTTTATCAAGAATGACAACGGTAAGAAATCGCCGCTGTTGTTTATTATGCGCTGCTTTCATTTGTGTCCATCAACATCAGATGTATTTCTCTTGTGACGATTTATTTAGTATGACCCTAGAAACTTTTTGCTAAACGCTGGGTTGCAAAACACACGCACGCGCACACACACACACACACACACACACACACACACACACACACAGACGCACGCACGCATGCACGCGCGCGCACACACACACACACACACACACACACCACACACACACACACACACACACACACACACACACGTACGTGGAATGGTGCCACTTCACACATAAAAACAATGCAGATGTCGACTCGCCATGTTTCTGGTTAAGGTCAAGCGCCAGTCTTTCCCGTGGCTGTCATCCAGTCAAGCCTTGACGTTTCCCTGACCCAGTATGTCAGCCGGGCGGGAAAGCAACAGAAACTCCTCAAGTCCCTGTGCGTACGTCGTAGGATTCCCCCCTCGATGCGAAACACATGTTCATCAAAGCAGAGACAGAGGAACAAGAGGGGAAAGCGACCAGAAAAAAAAAAGGGAGAAACCCTCCCTCCGAAAAATTCAAAGCCCTTGGTGAAGTACTGCTCTTAGTCGGCACGAAAATTGATTTACACGCGAGACAGTAAAAACTCCGCGCCTGGAGAAAGAGAACTCCTCCCGATTCACGCTGAGTTACGGTTCGTGGACGGGGGGGAAATTGTTTTTATGGGCTCGGCGCGCACCAACTCTCAGCCTAAGGGAGATTACTCGTTGTGAGCTTTCGGCAGTTACTGTTCGCGGATGAAGAAATTGGTTTATGGCGCGGGCTTCCTCGCAATATTCGAAACGCTAAAGGGAGAAGCAGCGAGAGAAGGGGATGCGGAGGGGGAAGTGAGGAGGGGGGGGGGGTGCTGATGAGGAGAGAGAGAACAACGATCCGAAGCATACCAGGGAGACGCGGGGGAACACTTGTCCGCTGGAAGGAGGGACAAAATGCGATCCCCAGCTCTGAGTGTTTTCATGTGAAGAAGACTTCTTTCTTGTTTCCAGTCTGTTCCGCTGAAGAGAGCATGCCCATCACCATCTCCTCCATCGCTCTGCGCCTCCCCCCCCCCCCCCTCCTCCGCCATCCCCCTCCCGTCCCCCACACACTCTACCCCCCCCACCCCCCATCCATCCCTCCTCTCCCTCCTCTTTTCCCCTCGCCGTTTTCTTGGTCTCTATCTAGAGCCTTATTCCATTTTGTGTGTCTGTCTGTCTGTCCGTGTGTGTGTATGTGTGTTTGTTGTTGTTGTTGTTGTTGTTTGCACACAGTACTCTCCTTCAAATCCTTTGGGGGGAGTTTTGTTCAGTGCTTTTTGCTTTTTTGTGTGTGTCTGTTGTCGTCTGTCTGTCTGTCCGTGTGTGTGTGGTGTATGTGTGTGTTGTTGTTGTTCTTGTCTGCACACAATATTCTCCTTCAAATTCTTCTTTTGGGGGAAGTTTCGTTCAGTGCTTTTTGCTTTCTGTTACTTCGGAGCTGTATCTGTCAGCTACAGGTGCTGCTGGATTTCCAATGCGGGATGCGACGGAACTAGCCAGGGAATGGGCGTATAGGGGCAGAATGGGAGGTTTTGCGTAGTGCCACTGAGGTGGCGCGGAATGTTAACCTTAGAAAGTAGCTAACTCGAAGGATGAAATAATTATGGTCCTAGGACTAAGTTTGATACGGGTCTCGATCTATGGTCGGATTTCAGATCATTTCGACGGTGGTGGAGGTCGACGATCTCTCACGTAAATTTCTGGTTCGACATCGGTCACTATTTGAAAATTCGGTTACCGCGTCTTCACGTTATCTTTTTCAGACAATCAACGGATGAAGGAGACTAAAAGTCACACTGTCCGTTCCAGCTCTTCGTGTTCGCGTTGGGTAATGAGTTGGCGGGTAGATCGATCTGTGAGGCGATCGGTTGAGTGTTTGGTCAGTGATGTGTACTCAGTCCATTGAAATCAGTGAAAGGGGTGGGACGGGGGTTGTGAAAGGGAGAGTTTAGTGTTGAAAAGTCTGCTTCGAAACATTTTTGCAACCCTCCACCTCACATAACCATACACTCTGACCCCCCCCTCTCTCTCTCTCTCTCTCTCTCTCTCTGTGATTGTACATGCTTGCGTGCGCTTGTGGGTGTGTATGTATGTGTGTGTGTGTGTGTGCGCGCGCGCGCGCGCGCGCATGCGTATTATGTGTGTGTGTGCGTGAGCGTGGTGTGTGGTGTGTGTGTGTGTGTGTGAGAGAAGAGAGAGAGAGAGAGAGAGAGAGAGAGAGAGAACCGTCCAGAAATGATTTACAGTCGGCTGATCAATCAGGACCAGCTCCCTCCGCGGCCGCTTCACATGAAAATCGATCGATGCGCGATCAGACTCCCCCGTCACGCCTGATTGGAGTTTGTCAATCGCAGACATTTTGCCAGTGTGTGTGGTGCTGCCGCCGACATATCCAGGCTGGGAGATGGAATCTCCCTCTGTCTGTCAGTCTGTGTGTCTGTCTGTCTCTGTCTGTCTCTCTCTGTCTCTCTGTCTGTCTGTCTGTCTCTGTCTCTCTCTCTCTCTCTCTCTCTCTCTCTCTCTCTCTCTCTCTCTCTTCCACACTGTGTGTGCGTATGCGTGCGCGCATGTGTGTGAGTGTTGAATGCGTGTTTCGGGTCCATATCTCTTTACCAGCATTGAGGTGAAGAAGAGATCGTCTAGTTACCCGTTCATCTTGACTTCTTTCGATGTTGTTCTTATGCTCTTTTTATTTCATTGTCTGATGCCGTCTCTTTAAGTCTCGTGCTCTTATCTTTCCCAACGGTTTCCCCCAGATCCCTGCATAGTATCCTCAATATTCCCCACAAGTTCTCAACCCCCCCCCCCCCCCCCCCCCCCCCCCCCCCCCCTCCCACATGTTCTGCTCAATATTCCTCAAGTTCTCCTCAAAACCCCTGCATGTTCTCCTCAGTATCCCTGACATGTTCTTCTCAAAAGCCCTGCGTGTTCTCCTCTAAACCTCTCTATGTCCGACCGATTCGTCTTAAAAGTCCAGCATGTTCTCCGCATAACCCTCGCAAGGCTCTTCAAAGGCTGTGCATGGTATCTTTGAAATCCCCTCAGGTTCTCTTCAAAAGGTCTAGTTGTAAAGTGAGGCGACTGCAAGTGGAAATCTGAACAAATTTGAAAAATTGTTGATCAAGCTCCGCCAAAAAAAACGTAGACAAACGAATCACAAGACAAAACACGACGCGTTTCGACCTCTTAGGTCTTCTTCAGGCAAGAAACACAACACTCAGGACAACGACTCTACGTTTTTTTGGCGGAGCTTGATCAATCAAATTTTCTCTTCAAAAGGTCTGCATGTTCTCCGCAAAATCCCTTCAGCTTTTCCTGTCAAGCCCTGCAGCTTCTTCTCAAAGATCCACACAGATTCTCATCAATACCCTGCAGGTTTTTCCTAAAGATCTTCCATAGTATCCCCACTTTCTTCAGGATCCCCATATGTTCTCCTAAAGATCCCTGCAGGTTCTCCTCAAGGTCCCCACAGCTTCTGTGCAAGATCCCCACAGAATCTCAGAAGTTTACCCGAATATCTCCATAGGTTCTCCCCAGGACCTCCATGGCTTCTCTTGAAAAATCCCGTAGTCTCTCTTCGTGATCTCCTCAGGTTCTCTTCAAGATCTCTATAGATACTGTTGAGGATCCCCGTAAAATTTACTTAAGATCTTCGTAGGGTCTACTGAAGGTACCCGCAGTTTCTACTCATGATCCTTATAGTTTTTTTCTGAAGATCCTTGCTACTTCTCCTCAAGGTTCCCTCAGAGGTGCGCCATGAAATTTGTGCACGTTCTTCTCAGGTGCTCTTAGGTTCTCCCCAAGATCCCACCGGTTCACTTTAAAATCCACACGGGTTCTCCTCAAAATCCACACAGGTTCTCCTCAAAATCCACACCCGTTGTCCTCAGAATCCACACAGGTTCTCCTAAACATCCACACACGTTCTCGTTGAAATCCACACAGGTCTCCTCAAAGTCCACACAGGTTTCCCCTCAAAATCCACACACGTTCTCGTTGAATTCCACACAGGCTTTCCTCAACAAAATCCACACAGGTTGTCCTCAAAATCCACACACTCAGCTTCTCCTCAGAATCCACACAGCTTCTTCTCAAAATCCACACAGCTTCTCCTCAAAATCCACACAGGTTCACTTCAAAATCCACACAGCTTCTCAAAATCCACACAGCTTCTCCTCAAAATCCACACAGGTTCACCTCAAAATCCACACAGGTCCTCCTCAAAATCCACACATGTTCTCCTCAAAATCTCACACACACACACACACACACACACACAAACACACACACACACACACACACACACACACAGAGGTTCTCCTCAAAACTCACACACGTTTTCCTCAAAATCCACACATGTTCTCCTCAAAATTTACTCTCTCACACACACACACACACACACACACACACACACACACACACACACACACACACACACTCACAGGTTCTCCTCAGAACTCACACATGTTTTCCTCAAAATCCACACAGGTTCTCCTCAACAAAATCCACACAGGTTCTCCTCAAAAATCCACACAGGTTCTCCTCAACAAAATCCACACAGGTGCTCCTCAAAATCCACACAGGTTCTCCTCAAAATCCACACAGGTTCTCCTCAACAAAACCCACACAGGTTTTCCTCAAAATCCACACAGGTTCTCCTCAAGGGTCTTGTTTTCACAGGGGCCTGGTCTGGCGTCTCAGTCCAATGAAGACAGAGACCAGGACGGTGGGGTTGGGACGTGCCGTGTGTGGGCTGCAGGTATGTGGAGGTCTACGGGCCGGTTCTAGGCGGATAAACCCCAAAGTCTTCCCGGACCCGTGCTAAGTCTGTCGTCAAAGAGCTTCTTCTCGCGAAGGCGTCAGTGTCAAATGAGGTCTTGGTGTGGGATCTTATCTTGTTGGCACCCTGTTGAGATCTTGTCTGTGGGGGTGTCGTCGGGTGAACTGTATCATTTGACTGCCAGTGTCAGGTTTCTTGGATGTACCGACGAATTGAAACGTCCTTACCGGTTGACTACCCACTAATTTGTGTTCTCTCCGTTGCTTCTGCTGTGCTGCCGTGTAAAGGGCGGAATTGGTGACGACACCTCTGCCTGGTCGCGCATGACTGAGGACAGAGGGCTGTGGAACTGTCAGAGTGCCCTGGCTGGTCGTCACGGCATCCGTGCGATCTTGTGTCCTGCGACAATCTTTCAGTGTGTGCGGCTGTGTGTGTGGCACCAGGACAGGTAGCCATGTTGGTGACGCACTAACGGTGCAAAGTGTGTTGGCTGCAACCCTCTCCTCCTGCCCCTCTCCCCCCCCCCCCCACCTCATCCCATCACCTTCCGTCTCCGCCCTCTCCTCTCCCCCCCCCCCCCCCCCCCATCCCCCGCCCCCTCTGTGGCTTTTTCCAGTGCGAATTGTTCCCCGGCTTTCTAGAGATTCTGTTCTAGTAATTTCCCAGTTTGTTTCCTGTCACTCTTTTTCGATTCCTTTTCTTTCTGTCTTTTTATGTTTTTCTTTGTTTTTGTTGTTGTTTGAGATTTATTTGTAGTTCTTGTATCTGCTTTTGTGATCAGTTCACCTGTCTTTACTTCAAAAAGTCCAAAACAGGTCCTTTTCTTTTTGTACTCCCAGTTCTTACAGAACAGGGAGTACTTTACAATGGGAACGAAGAAATGCTGTTTGTGTGTCTGTCTGTCTGTCTGTCTGTCTGTCTATCCGTGGTCAAAATGTGTTCCACTCGGTCCAGACAAAACTTCTGGGCCGATCTTTCTGAAAATTTGTACGTATGTTCATTATGGGTCACGGATTATTTTACCAGAATAGCCGTTACTAACGGCTGTAACGGCCCAAAACGGTTTTTTCTTCTTTATGGAATATCTCACAAAGTACTTGTATTCAAGATAAACTGGGAGTACGTTTATATGCGTTTGCATCTTGTTTCTTTTTAAATCTGGTAAGTTGGCAGTGAGATTTTAACCTCCGGGATGGACGTTAGCCGTTGTCCATTCTGCAGCGTTGCTCGTCAGTATGGTATAGCTTATTTCGGGTTTGTTTTTTTTTTTCCTTATCATTCATTGATTGTTGTTGTTTCACTGGGTTTTTAACGATTTGTTTTCTTCACCGATTTTGATTTTTAAAAATGTATATATGTAGTACTTCCTTTTCGTTTTACAACAAGGAAATCGAAACAGAAAACCAAAGAAGGAAAAAAAATGACGAAAAGAAACGGATAACTTCAAAAAGACATTGTGCAAACACACACTTGTACGGTTAAATGATGGCACACAGTGCACAACACAACGCACTGCGGTGTCCACAGCTTGACTTGACTAACCCGCTGAATCATGCATGTACATCACACATGTACCAAAACAGGTTCTCTTGTTTCTTCTTCCTCTTTCTTTCTTCTTTTTATTTAATTTGTTTGTTTGTTTGTTTTTTTTACGTATGCACATAAAACTTATAGTACAAACAGTTGGGCCATATTCACACATACAAAATGACAGAGAAAGATAGAGAACGGAAAAGACAGAAAAATTGACTGAAACAAGGAAAGAACGAGGACCAAAAAAAAAAAAAAAGAAGAAGAAGAAAAAGAAGGTATGGCTGCCAGAGAAGACCAAAACATAAGTGCGACAATTTCAGGGTCACCACCACTACCTCTCAAGCCGCTTCTTGGCTCAAAGACTGAAGACTGCTAAACTGACACGTGATACATTGTGGACTGTGTGGTGTGTAACGTCAACAAGAACATATCTTCTTGCCATGTTTAAAGAAAAAAAAAGAGAGAGAGAGAGAGATTCTGTAAAACACAGGTGATGTCCTTGCTGTCAGTGGCACCAAAATAATGGTAGGGAGGTAGGTAGGTAGGTAGGCAGGCAGGAAGGCAGGTAGGTAGGTAGGTAGGTAAGTAGGCAGGCAGGCAGGCAGGCAGGCAGGCAGGTAGGGAGGGAGGGAGGTAGGCAGGCAGGCAGGCAGGTAGGGAGGGAGGGAGGTAGGCAGGCAGGCAGGCAGGCAGGCAGGCAGGCAGGTAGGTAGGTAGGTAGGTAGGCAGGCAGGCAGGCAGGCAGATAGGTAGGTAGGCAGGCAGGCAGGCAGATAGATCAGTAGGTAGGTAGGTAGGTTGGTTATCTGAGTCTGGTGGGGTCTCTTTTTTTCAGGATAGAACGACACAGGATTTATTGGAGCAAGTATGAGTTTGGAAGCAATTACTTCACATGAATTCCGAGTTTTCTTCTTTTTTTTTCATCATGATAGGATGTGTGTGTGTGTGTGTGTGTGTGTGTGTGTGTGTGTGTGTGTGTGTGTGTGTGTGTGAGAGAGAGAGAGAGAGAGAGAGAGAGAGAGTGTGTGTGTGTGTGTGTGGTGTGTGTGTGTGTGTGTGTGTGTGTTTAGCGTTGTGGCAGCCATGAGAAGACCGTGAGTTGTCGGCTGAGTGTGTGTGTGTGTGTGTGTGTGTGTGTGTGTGTGTGTGTGTGTGTGTGTGTGTGTGTGTGTGCGCGCGTGCGTGCGTGCGTGCGTGCGTGTGTGTGTGTGTGTGTGTGTGCGTGCGTGTTTAGCGTTGTGGCAGCCATGAGAAGACCGAGAGTTGTCGGCTGAGCTAAATAATACAACTGAAACTACTGTACAAATCAAACCCCTGGATTATAACCTGTATCCACGAGTCAGCGAAGTAACAGCGAGAGGCGATCGTTTGCGCAGAACAAAGTTTCGATGAATTGATTTAAAAGCACAACACACACACACACACACACACACACACACACACACACACACACTTGACAGAGATCTACTTGTATGTGTTGTATTGCGCATCAAATAAGATTTACCTTGTTTTGTGTGTTTATTTGTATTTTAGCTTTTTTTTGTAGTAATGGTGTCGTCCGTTTCAGTTTACAAAATGAGTCGTTTTGTATCACTGTTATTGTTGTTGTTATCATCATCATTATCATTATTATTAATTCATATATTTATCATTATTATTATTGATAGTAATTAATATGTTTATTATTCATTTATTCAACTTTTCCCCTTGAATTGACTGCTTAATTGTGAGTAATTCGTCTGTTCATACTTTCAGTGTTGTGGCTAGGTCTTCAACAGTTCAGCAACACTGCCAGGATGACATAATTCCAATGATTACACTTCGTCACTTCTTAGTTACCAACGATGTTTTGTGTATGAACCAAGTACATGTTTCACCAACGTTCCGAACACACGGGAATAACTGTCATTGATAGAAGGCTCTGTCGGCAGTCATACACAGGTTTCTCCTTTGTTTTTTCAAATATTGTTTTTCACTGAATGTTGTCGACACACATTTTTTTCTTTTCAAGTTTTGTTTTTCATTGAATTTTGTAGATATGCGATTTCACTGCACTCTGTTCGTGAGTATATTTAAGTTTCGTGGCCCACGAGTCTTTGCGTCCACTCATGTTGACTTGGAATCCCCTATTGGACAAAGGCCCTTGTAAAATCCTTTCTTCTTCTTCTTCTTCTTCTTCTTCTTCTTCTGCGGTCAGTTGTTTTCAGGTCTTCAATCCTGTCGCCACGATGAATCCCACCGTCTTCTCGAGCAAAATCCTTTCAACTGATAAGTCCTTTAATACTGAGCTGATGGCTAGCTGGTTTAAATCCCACAGACGAATCCACAGAACATTTGAACGTTGTACGCGCTCCGCGATTTCCATTTGTCAAAGAGGTTTTTGTCGAAGGTGTGGGTGTCAAAGACGGTCTTCGTCTGGAACCTTATCTGTCTGGCACCGTAGTCAGGTGTTGTCCAGGGCTGTTATCAGGTGGAACAGGTGTCATTTGTGTCCTCTAAAGTCTGGCACTGGAACGAATTTTTGCCGGTTGGCTGAAGAGGTGCGGGGTGGGGTGGTGGTGGTGGTGGCATTTTGGGCCACGAACAAGGATTCCGTTCTCTCCTGTTTCTCACACAGCCAGGATGGTCTGCGATAAGAACAAAGTCTGAGAGAGAGAGAGAGAGAGAGAGAGAGAGAGAGAGAGAGAGAGAGAGAGAGAGAGAGAGTGAGTATGTGTGTGTTTCCATTTCTCTCTCTCTCTCTCTCTCTCTCTCTCTCTCTCTCTCTCTCTCTCTCTCTCTCTCTGCCTCCTTCCCCTCTTCCTCCACCTCCGCCTTCGACTGCTTGGTCTTTTTTCTTCCTTCGTCTTCTTTATAGCCTTTAACGTTATGATCATTATTCTTTTGTTTGTTTTTGTTTTTGCCAACTTTTCCTTTCCTTTTCTTCTTTATCTTCATCATTTATTGCTTCGTCTTCTTCTTCTTCTCCTCCTCCTTTTCCTTCTCAGTCATGATTATCACCATCATCGTCACCCCCATCATCATCATCATCGTTATCGTCATCATCATTTACGACCGTCTCTTTCTTCGCCATTCATTTGCTTCTTTTCCATTCATCATCGTCTTTTTCTTTTTCTTCTTATTCTGTTTCTTCGTTTCCTCCACCTCCCCCTTTTTCTTCTCCCCCCCCCCCCCCCCCACCACCACCCCCATTTCCCCCACTCATCCCACCCCCCAAAAAGACCTGAAAGAACAACAACAACAAAAAGAAAAAAAATTGAAAACAAAAACCGGACAAAAAGCCATTTGGACACTTCCAACATGCAAACGCTCGCGCGCGCTCAACAGCTTTCAACGACTGAAGAGGAAAGGAAGGTGTGGAGGGGAGGGGGTAAAGGAACGGCGGAGAGAGAGAGAGAGAGAGAGAGAGAGAGAGAGAGAGAGAGAGAAGAGAGAGAGAGAGAGGAACGGGGTGGGGGTGGGGGAAGGAGGAGGGAGTGGGGAGGCTGGGCGGCTGGTTGCCTGACTGCGGTGCATTGTGGGAGGAGGGCGGCTTAGAGTTAACCGCCCTTACCGGGGAGGTGTGAGGCAGGGGCGGCCTGACACGGAACGCCACTCTTCTGTGGCTGGACGAGGTTCGACCTCTTGGGGCCTCGTCTCCACCGCCACGACCACTGCGCCCGGCGTGGCGTGTGTACTTATGTACGTCCGTGCGTGTAAGCGTATATATACGTGTGTTTGTTTGTTTGTTTGTGTGTGTGTGCATACGTAAATGTATGCGCGCGCGTGCGCGTGTGTTTGTATGTGTGTGTGAGTGTGCATACATGAATGTATATGTGTGTGTGTGTGCGCGCGCGCCGCGATTATTTCATTCGGTTGCGTGTGTGTGTATGTGAGAGAGAGAGGGGGGGGGGGGAGCCTGTGTCCTTCCCTGTCTTTATTATCATTATTAATTCAACATCGATAGAAAGCAAGCACGTACGCGCACACACACACACACACACACACACTCTCTCTCTCTCTCTCTCTCTCTCTCTCTCTCTCTCTCTCTCTCTCTCTCCGAGGCTTCAATCGACTTCAACTTGTGGAAATAAAAATTCATTAGAAATTAACATCCAGATCATTCTTCAACGACTGGAGGGGGGGCAAAAGAAAAGAAACGACACGCTTCCTTGGGTCACCTTTTTCTTTTCTTTTCTTTTCTTTTTTTTTTTTTTAAAACCAGAAAGTGCTGGCGAAACAGAACACAGGTGTTCATTAATTTTTCCGCCAGCCGCGATGCTATCTCCTGGTAGGGTACGGAAAAAAAAAAAACCAGACGCTGAAGTGGCGGTCAACTTGAAGATGTTGAGGGGGTGCTTTTTGGTAGCCAACCCATTCAAATTCCCACAGCCACATTCCTTTGGGGTCGCTTTTAAATTGTCCAGAATCACAACGTTGTGGTTCACCCCACATTCAGTGTAGTGATCATAAACCTAAGCAGCAGATGTAGAATCTGTGTGCGTACCATGAATCAGGTCTTTCAGACTGGAAATCGGTCAAGTATTAATTAGTATGGAGTGACAACTCTTCAAAATAAAAGATATGTGATCGCGGCGCAGTGGTGTTTGTCTACCTGCCTGATTCCCACAACTGGTTGCTATGTATGTGTTTAGGTCCCTTTTTCTTTCTTTCTTTTCTTTTCTTTTTTTTCTTTCTTTCTTTTTCCATTGGGATTTTTGCTCAGGTGATTTGTATTGTATGTTCAGGTGTTCAGGTGATTTGTACTGTATGTTCAGGTGATTTGTATTGTATGTTCAGTGTTCAGGTGATTTGTATTGTATGTTCAAGTGTTCAGGTGATTTGTACTGTATGTTCGGGTGATTTGTACTGTATGATGAGGGCGTGACGTCATCTGCCAGAATTGTCAGTTAGACATGGACAAAACAGCATTGGAGAGGAGGACGCAGATTCAATGCGTCCCGGCCGTTCCCTGCACCAATGAAAGTTGCGTCCCATCTCTGACATTACTTCTTCTCCTCCTTCTCCTCTGCCTCCTCCCGTCCGTCTCCTTTTTTTTTTTTTTTTTTTCTTCTTCTTCTTCTTCTAGTATTTCTTCACCATCATCACCTTCTCCTTCTCCCCCTTCATCATCATCATCATCATCATCATCATCATCATCATCTTTTTCGTTTTCTTCTTCTTCTCTTTCCCCATCTTTTTCTTTGTCTTTGTCTTTCTTCTTCTTGTTCCTCTCCATTTTTTTTTTTTTTTTTTTTTTTTTCCTGCTTCTTTTCGCATTCATAGTCTAGAACTTGGAGGATCACCATGTGTGACTGTGTGTTCACATGTGACGGTTTGTAGTTCCCACAATCCACAGGCCATCTTCGGAGATGGCTCGGGCACTTTTCGCCGGCGGATTTTCCTGCAGTGCTTTGTCATTTAACATTTAAGTCAGCAACATCTCTCCCCCCCCCCCCCTCTCCTCTCTCTCTCTCTCTCTCTCTCTTCTTCTTCTTCTTCTTCTTCTTCTTCTCCTTCTTCTTTTTTAATAAAGATCGGCCCGGCTGTTGTCTTGCAGACAGACACTCAAACATTTTTTTTTAATTTAAAAAATGTATAATCATTGTGTGGGGGGGGGGGGGGGGAGGGGGGCAGGGGAAGGGGGAGGGGGAGGGGCGAACAAATGTGGCAACCAAGGGAGCGCAGAACCCCACAATGGTCGAACACAAATGTTTGCATATAAACATGACACAGGGACTGCGACCGACAAATGACGCCAATTTAGAACGACGTCAACCATTTTTACATCACGGTTTGCGTCATATCTGTAGAGGCTTTGTTCTACTTTTCCTGCGGACTAGGTTAAAAAGTAAATGGATTACATCACGTTTTGTCCAATCACCTTCCGCCCGGCCCGTCGTTCTCGTATGCTAATTGCGAGCGTTCACTTACGCTTGGCTCGAGAAATCTCTAATGCACCCTCTGGCCTGGGCTTTCCCTCACCCTCTGGCCTGGGCTTTCCCTCACTGTTCACGTGAACGGTATTTCTTGTCTGATGATCCCGATGGCAAAGTGTACGAGCAGGAATCAATCAGACTTTGGACATTTGATTGGATCGAGTGAGAGATGTGAACGTAGTTAATCGTCTGCCATATCCCTCCAAAAGAATCAGTTGATTATATGCTGGGTGAATGTGCAAAAGGGTTGATGAATTTCTGGGAGCCACCTGTACGTCGTCTGGGTTCGAAGCAAACGTAGTGAAATATGATCATCGTCACTGTCGTCGTCATCATTATCGTCCTCATCGTCTTCGTCATCATCATGGTCGTCGTCACCATCGTTGTCATCATCATCATCATTATCATCATCATCAGCGTCATGATTCTTAGTATAAAGGTTGTTGTTGTTTTTTCATAGTGGTCTTCTTCATCTGATTATTATTGTCATAACGATGATCATCATCATCTTAATCATTCTTGTTAACATTATTACTATTGTCATCGTCATCAGTGTAATTATGGATTCAGGGTCTCATGGCTACGGTCTGTTATTATTACTATTTGTTGTTATTATCAGTATCATTATTGTTTACTATTTGTTATTATTATCAGTATCATTATTGTTTACTATTTGTTATTATTATCAGTATCATTATTGTTTACTGTTTGTTATTATTATCAGTATCATTATTGTTTACTATTTGTTATTATCAGTATCATTACTGTCTTTATTTTCTTCCACCTCTTCAGCATCATCATGATGGAAACCTGTTCTTTACCAACACAATTTTACCCCCACAAATTCCTATTAAATCAAATGTCATGATATATGGCTATGGCTGTCGGCCAGGCAGTGAACTACCACGGCCAAGTCCCAAGATCAGCCATCCAACCAACCAACCGACCGACCGACCAACCATCTGTCATGCCCGTGTTGTTGTTCCGTTCCTCGTTCCCAGCGAGAACTGTTGAGCAACCATTGTCGCCACCTCTAAGCCACCGGGGATTACCCCTGCCATCGCCCCCGTCTTTTCCCCCCTGCCTGGAATAAGATGTAAATGAGTCCCATACGTCACTGACACGTCACAGCGATTGCGTCACCGAGGATGAAGGGCTGACGCCTCGCTGATGTTGCGAGGATTTGTGTGTGTGACATATGGGTCGTCCTTCTCCGGGTCTTGTCTTGGGCCTCCGCGTAGAATGTTGAACCAGGTTCTCGTGGTCTCAGGGTTGGTCAGAAACCTTTTATTTTAAAAGTTCGAAGGGGTATGGGGGGAGGAGCTAGAGGGAGGCAGGACGGGGAGAGAGGACTGGGGATGGGAGAGGGGCGTAGGGGGAGGGGGGGGGGTTGAAATTTATTCGGGTGTCTGCTTAAGGCTGGATGCGTTGTTGAAAACGTTTGGTCAGTGAAAGAGGAAGTTGGCGTGAAAACTCAGTGCTGGATTTTCATTGGTCCTTTTTCCCCGTACTTTCTTTTCGTCGTTCGTTCTTTTTCCCCCTTTCCTTCTGTGTGGATTTTCATTGGTCTTTCTTGCTTTCTTTCTTTGCTTCTTTCGTCCCCCCCCCCCCCCCCCCCCCCCCCCTCCAACCCCCTCGCTGCTTCTTGTACTTTATTTTCATCTCCTCATCTCCATCCCCATCCCCTTTCCTTTTTATCTTTCCTTCCTTGAAATACGAAGTGGCCTGGGAAACTCTGTTCTGGAGTTTGACTGTCTTTGTTTTTTCGTTCATTTTTTCTTCCTTCATTTCGAATTTCGTTTTCGTATTCTTTCTTTCCCTCCTTCTTAGCTTTTTGCTATGTCTTCTTTTCTCACCCTTCCTTTCTTTATTTCCTTTCTCTTCCCTTCCATTTATTTCTTTTTCTTCATCCCATCCATTTTTCTTTTATCATTTTACCGTGTTTTACTCGCCCCTCTTTCCTCACTCCTTTCTGTCTTCATTCTTTCCTTTCTTTCCACCTTCCTTTCTTCTTTTCTGTATTGTTTTCGTCCCTCCTTTCTCCCTTTCTTTCTTCATCCCTCGTTCTTTCATTTCTTGATATATTCTTCCCTGCTAAGATTCCTTCTCTCTTTCCTTTTTTTTCCCCTTTCCCTTTCTTACTTTCTTTCTCTAACGTCCTCTCTTGAAGCGAATTGTTTTATCGTATGATTGACGTTGTTCTGCAGGTGACTGCCCCGATGATTGACATTGGGTGGCTAATGGTAGACGCTTTTCAACATACGTGTATGTATGATGTATGTGGTGCAGTCTGTCGCTTGCACCGCAGTGTAGCGCCTCCTTCGGATAACCTGTCAGGTGAATTCCGAGGGTTGTCCCCACCCCGTGAAAGGAAAGTTACAGAATTTGGCTGAATACGAAGCCCGACGTTGTGTGTGTGTGTGTGTGTGTGTGTGTGTGTGTGTGTGTGTGTGTGTGTGTGTGTGTGTGTGTACGCGCGCGCGCGTGTGCGTGTGTGTGTGTGTGTGTGTGTGTGTGTGTAAAAGAGAGAGAGAGAGTAAGAACACAAAGTGTGAACAATTTGTTTTCTAATCCAGCTTCTTTCCATCTCGGATCCACTCCCTCGTCGGTGGACACAGAGTCCATGTTGTCTTTCAGGGCAAGAGGTCAGAAAAAGAAATCGGTTTTGATGATATTCAGCCATAGTCTCTCTCCCCCCCCCCCCCTCTCCCCCCTCCCCCCAATATTACAAATAGTAACCTGTTCCCTGATTGGTAGCGAGAGTGGTCGGAAGTTTTACCCGAAAGTGTGGGACTGTCTTTGCCACGGTGGCAGCTGCTCAGTTTCGGGCTGTAAACCCATCACCGTCAAACTGGTGTTAGTTAAGATGATTTATAACGCGAGCGCGCGCGCGCGCGTGTGTGTGTGTGTGTGTGTGTGTGTGTGTGTGTGTGTGTGTGTGTGTGTGTGTGTTGTGCGCGCGCGAGAGAGGTGTGTGTGTGTATTTGTGTGTGTGTGCGTGTGTTGTGCGCGCGCGCAAGGTGTGTGTGTGTGTGTGTGTGTGTGTGTGTGTGTGTGTGTGTGTGTGTGTGTGTGTGTGTGTGAAGGGATGGGGAGGAGGGGGTGGGGTGGACAGAAACAGAGGAGAAAGGACTGTGACTGTCTGTGTGAGGGGGGTGAGGGGAGGGGAAGGGATGGGATGTAGGATGTGGTTGTAGATGTGTGTGCGAACGGGGAGGAGTGGGGAGGGGGGGGAGAGTGGAGGTAGATAGAGAGGAAGATCGCTGCTGATGTTTGTGCACTGTGAAAAGTGAATGGACAGAGTACCTGTAGGAGACACTTGTACATTCCACAAAGGCACACGCGCTTCTGTGCGCGCGCGCGCGCGCGTGTATGTATGTGTGTGTGTGTGTGTGTGTGTGTGTGTGTGTGTGTGTGTGTGGTAATAATAGTTTTACAAAAATGAAGTCGGTAGCAAGCACGAGTGCTCATAACGAACACGTGATAACCAAATACTGTTCTCTCCCATACCGTACATAAAATGGCTCAAGCCTATGTGTCGTCGTTTCAGCTGTAGCGACTGAATTGCATTTTGAGAATCCGTGCACTACTCCGACAATCTGACAGACGATCCGTCGTCGGTGTGGCTGAAAGAGACGATAGGATCTGGATTGTGTAGAATGACCGGTAGGTGACGTGCCCCGAGGGCAACCTTCCAGAAAGTATAAGGTTCAAATCTTGGCTCCACCTTGCGTGACGAGAAAGTGATGGAGATCTCATCTGTCTGTCTGTCTGTCTGTCTGTCTGTCTGTCTGTCTGTCTTTTCTCTCTCTCTCTCTCTCTCTCTCTCTCTCTCTCTCTCTCTCAGCTTAACTGGGCTGTGCTGTTAAGGGTTCACTCTGCAAAAATCTGTTCACACATTTTACAGCCAGTCATTCCATATAAAGAAAAAAAAAGACAAGCCACATGCGTATAACTATGTTAAAAACCTTTTAATCGTCTTTCCAGCTTCTGGCTTTAAATGACATGACACTGAATGAGTGTTGTCATGACGGTCATTTCAGTGATAGTAGCTCAGCATGTCACTGTTCAGTGTCGGACGTCTGTTCTTTGAAGTGAAAAACAACTCAGAGCATGAAGATGGCTCGTTTATGCAACAACCATACTTGAAACAGAAAAAAAAAAAAAATTCTGTTTTAACTTCTCTCTCTGTCTCTCTCTCTCTCTCTCTCTCACACACACACACACACACACACACACACACACACACACACACACACACACACACACACACACACACACAAAGTGCTCATGGTTTCCACCACATGTGGGAAAGTCAAAGTATGGGTTAATTATTATTTGCGTGTTTTAACACAGGGCAATTAATTGTAGGTGGCAAAACTTGGAACACCATGTAAGCTTCAATAACCGTGGTAGGTGCATCCAAAACAGAAAAATAAACTGACATTCAGGAGCCATAGTTTCCATTGGATTTGAACAGGTTCAGTACACACATAAGGACAAAGTTTTGAGTTGGTAGATCAGATTCCGCAGTGCTTTGTCCCACACACACACACACACACACACACACACACACACACACACACACACACACACATTCACTCACATACGCTCACACACACACTCTCACACACACACACACACACACACACACACACACACACGCTCTCTCTCTCTCTCTCTCTCTCTCTCTCTCTCTCTCTCTCTCTCTCTCTCACACACACACACACACACACACACACACACACACACACACACACACACACACACACACACACATCATGATTGTGAACTGAAATGTTAATGTAAATCTGCAACGAAAATTAAGTCTATTCTGTCCTTTGCTGTTCTGCGTTTGAAGATTTAAGGTACAGTTACAGTCACGCAAAATACTATAATAATCCCAGTCATATTAGGTTAACATTGTTGATAACTTCAAGAAATGAACCATAAGAAATTCTATACGTATCTTTAATAAGCGATCGAGAGCAGAGGCAGCCGTAGCTGTGTCTTGAATCACTGTAGATCTTATTTGTTGCATGCTTGTCGTCGTATGTACCGACAGAAATGGATGCTTCGTGTTCATATTTTCTTGAATTTGTTCCGTGTCCCTATCCAGTAACGCTTTTCAAGATTTGTTGGATGTTGTAATGTTCCTACTGGTGTTGCAATTCTATTTATGTTCACACCCCTTCATACTGGGCTTCAGCCGTAATAAATGAAATTCTCTTCTTCTTCTTCTTCTTCTCTCTCTCTCTCTCTCTCTCTCTCTCTCTGTTTTTTTTTTTAATCTTTTTTCTTTCTTTCTTTTTCCACTTTGTCCACAACTTTCTTGCGATTCTTTCCTCTCTTTTTTTTCCCCTTTACGTACTGTCCTGTCTGTTGTTTTCAGACCTACATACGTGTCAAACTGGTCTCTTCCCTGTGAGGATAGCCTATGTTGGCTGTAGTCCAAAGACACTCACTGGAACAGGCCGAAGATAGCAAGAAAAACGAGATTAGAACGAGAACGAGATTAGGGAAACTTATATGAACTAAAACGTAAAGTTAGATTTTAAAACAAAACAAAAAACAAAAAGAAAAAAAGAAAAAGAAAAAAAGCTGAAACGTACCTCCACCCTCCGCTTCTTCCCGCCCACCCCACACTACAAACACCGTACTCCACACCCTCATTCCCAACGCCCCCCCCCCCCCCCCACCCCCCTTCTGGCTTGTAAATGAATGAATGAATGAAGAAATGAAGGCATGAAAAACCAGTTGACGAGCTCGCGCAGTTAACCCCCTCCCCTCCTCCCTCCCTTCCCCTTGCTCCTGTCTCCTCCCCAGCTTCCTCCATTCCACCCCCTTCCACCCCCACTCTCCGCTCACGCACCCACTCCTACACACACACACACACACACACACACACACACACACGCACACACACCCTTCCCACTTACCCCCTTCATTCCCCCCCCCTCCCCCCCCTCCCCATTCTATCAGCCTTTCCCTGTAAGTCACAAAGAAGCAAGCAAAACTAATCGAACTACCTGCCTCCCCTCTTAACGCCCCTCACCCTCAATCCCCCACTCCTCCCCCCCCCCCCCCCCCATCCCCACCCCCTCACTCTCTCCTCCCTTTTCCCAACCCACCCTAGGCAAAAGGCTGCCGGAGCAGCAAAAAAAAAAAAAAAAAAAAGGGGGGGGGGGGGGGGGGGGATGGGGAATCAAAATGGCGACCAAGAGTTTGGTGCGGAGCCGGGGCCGGCCTGATGGGCTCAAAACACATCTATGAAATATTGAGCAGCCTCGTTTTGGGCCTCGCGTGAGGCCGCCTCGTTCCCGCTTTCTGCCTCGCCGAGCCACCGGCAGTCAGGCAGTCAGGCAGTCCTTGTACTGCACAGAACGGCAAGCAGCCACAGCCAGTAATGGGCGGCGGAGGAAGAGGGGGAGGTCGGGGAAGGGGGTGGGCGATGAGGGTGGTGGGTGGGTGGTGGTGGTGGAGAGGAGCCAGCCAGCCAACGGGCTCTCTCAGATCAGTAAAAAAAAAAAAAAAAAAAAAAAAGGGGGGGATGGTGGTGGGAAGGGTGAGGAGGAGGAGAGGGGGAGGTAGAAGAGGTGGGGTGGAAGAATGGGGGGGGGGGGGGGGGGGGGGGGAGTCCAGCAATTTTTCACGATCGGGATGTTTCTTAGGTGTGTGTTGGAAGGTGGGGGTGCGGGGGTTAGAGGTTGGATTAGGGTGGAAGAGGGAGAGAGGATGGTTAATTAATGGATTGCGTGTGTGCGCGCGCGCGCGTGGGTGTGAGTGTGAGTGTGTGCGTGTGTGTATGTGTGTGCGCGCGTGCGTGTGTGTGTGTGTGTGTGTGTGTGTGATAGGCGGTGGGGGTGTTTGCTCGTTGTTGATAATTGCCTGCACACTGATGGTCAGAGCGTCCAGTTCCAGAACTTGACGATGTAACAGTCGTGAGGTCGAACTCCTCCTGGGGTCAGATTTTTCTTCTTCGTTTTTTACATGGATTGACATTCCTCTCTCTCTCCACCTAGCAAGTAATTGGGAACCTGATTCGGTTCAGGGCAGGTTAAGACGGCGGAAGGAGAAGGTAGTGCTCCACCCTCTCTCATGTCGTGCCGCAGACACGGTAAACGTCTGCCAGGTCACAGCCGCTTCTTCTTCTTCTTCTTGTACACGCACTGACCCAGTGAAAGCTTTCCCTTGAACAGGCAGGTGCATGACGCTTTGATTTTTCGCTCAGTCTATCGTACAGGAAGGGGAGGGGGGTAGGGGGAGATCACAGAAAACCTGTAATCATTATAACATTATAATGCCGAAGACATAAAAAGGCGAGATTCATGCTCAAAACTCTCACCACAAAACCAGAACCGCCACCTCCCACCCAGCCACAAAATGGTTGTTGGTAATGATAATCAATGATGATGATGATCAGTAATGATAATGAAGCACGTTTCATTTTGTTATGAACTTGATTATTTGTCTTTGCTATAAGCTCACTGTAGTTCAGTCGACTGCGTAAGACAGCGTGCCACCAGAATGAAATGCATAAAATTGTCAAGAGAAAAAATTCCTTTTGAAATATTTTGTTGAGAAACGAGGCTTGGAAGAAGCGGAATGGGTGGGCTGGGGTGGCTGAATTCAAAGAAACAAAACCAATTATACCCCTCAGAGAGAGAGAGAGAGAGAGAGACAAAGACAGAGAGAGAGCGAAGAGTTGTTTATAGCGCCTTCGGAATTGGAATTAACAAAAGGAATGTTTTAAAGAAAGAAAAGAAACGAAAGGAAACAGAGGAAAGCAGAAATCATGCACGAAAATTTTGCATGAATGACTTCAAGAAAACAGAAGAAAATGAGAGAAGACAGGTAGACAAAGCTGAAGCAAAAAAAAAAAAGAAAAAGAAAAAAAAAGTAAACAAAAATGAAAGAAGGAATAAAAGAAACGAGAACAGGGGCAAGGAAAGAAGAAACGTTAAAGAGACCGGTAGAGACAGACAGACAGACAGACAGTTAAATGGAGAAATCTCATTTATCGCTGGACGCCCCATTTCTCACCCTTTTTCCGCCACCACCCTATTTCTTTCGCAAACACCCCATTTCCTGTAATCACCCCATTTCCTACCGCCATCCCATTTCTCATCACCACCCCGTATACCCACCACCATCTATCCTGTCACCACGGATATCCCAATGTCCCATTTTTCACCAGCACCCCATCACCACCCACTGTCCCTCTTTCACAGTCGACCCAGTTCCTACCACGATGCGTTTTCCCATTTTTCACCGTCACCCCATTTCCTACACCGTCCCATTTCTGATGTTTCACTATCATCCATTTCTTACACTATTCCATTTCCAAATTTTCACCATTATCCCATTTCCTACATCGCCCCATTTCCAGTTTTTCACTATTACCTCATTTCCTGCACTGTCCCATTTCCAATTTTTCACTCTTACCCCATTTCCTACATTGCCCCATTTCCAATTTTTCACTATTATTCCATTTCCTACATTGCCCCATTTCCAATTTTTCACTATTACCCCATTTCCTACATTGCCCCATTTCCAATTTTTCACTATTACCCCATTTCCTACACTGTCCCGTTTCCAATTTTCACTATTACCCCATTTCCTGCACTGTCCCATTTCCAATTTTTTCAACATCATTCCATTTCCTACACCGTCCCATTTCCAGTTTCTTACTATGATCCCACTTCGTACCAATATCAGATTGTCGTGTCCGATTACCATTACCTCGTTATCCATTGCTGGTCTCACATTCTGTCCCTCACCGCCACCTCCCCTCCCCCCCCCCCCCCAGCCCCATCTCACCCTCTCTCTCTCACCCTCTCTCTCTCTCTCTCTTAGAACAGGCTCTGCCTAGAATCTCAATCCTTGATCGAATAAGTTTTCTGAGCTCTCTCTCTCTCTCTCTCTCTCTCTCTCTCTCTTAGAACAGGTTCTGCCTAGAATCTCAATCCTTGATCGAATAAAAGTGTTCTGAGTCTCCCTCTCTCTCTCTCTCTCTCTCTCTCTCTCTCTCTCTCTCTCTCTCTCTCTCTCTCGTTTTCGGTGGCCTATCCTTTTCTGTTTCTTCCAGGATTAACGAACCATTAACTGAGATTCCACAATTCCAACCCTCACCGACCTTTTCAAGAGTCCAACCGCATTTGCGTTGTCCGCCTCTCTCTCTCTCTCTCTCTCGCGCGCGCGCGCGCGCCCACACACACACACACACACACACAAACACACGTCGCGCCGCGCGCGCGCGCGCACACACACACACACACACACACACAAACACACGTCCCGCCCTCCACTCCCGTGTGTGTGTGTGTGTGTGTGTGTCCGTCCGTCCGTCTCCCGTTCTCTCTTTCCTCAGTTAATGGCCAGTTTTCAGCGGAAGACCTGGCTTTCGGAGCCGATTCCAGCTGATGGCTTTACAACGCGCGTCGCCATTAGCGGAAGTGACGAAGTGAGGTCCGATTATCGCCCTTGTCTGCTGGTGGGCGCACAGAAAGATCGGGCGGTCAAAAACAAGAGGGAAAAGGGGGGCCACCGTTTTCCCCCCTACTCTCACGCCCCCCCCCCTCCCACCAGCCTTTTCCGCCCCCCCCCCCTCTCCCCGTTCCCATCTTGCAGGAAGAAAGAGATGGGATGACGGAGTGAGGGAGGCAGGGGTGAAACGTGTTGGGATTTAGCAGAGTAGAGGAAAGTCTTGTCCAGCATTTTTTTCTCTTTTCTTATGCTGCTTTTCATCTGTTGTCTTTGGATTTTCTTTTCTGTGTGTGTTTGTCGTGTGTGGGGGTGGGGGGGGGGGAGGGGGGGGGGGGGGGCGCGATGTGTATGCACGCGAGCTCATGTGTGTGTTTGTTATCTTCACACAGCGGTGCGCGCGTAAAGCCTCGCCCGTGTGCGTCTGCACACACTCACACACACATACACGCGCGCGCGCATGCACGCACGCACGCACACACATATATACACACGTGCGTGCTTACATACATCTCAGATATTTATAAAATTCATGTTCCATCCCCGACCATTTCTCTCTCCTCTCTCTCTCTCTCTCTCTCTCTCTCTCTCTCTCTCTCTCTCTCTCTCTCTCTCCTTTTCTTGCGGAATCAACACTTCATTGTTACATCGATGCAGAAACTACCTATTAGTGTCACATTTATAGTTTTTTTTTATGTTGATTTGTCATCAGCACAAATGATACGTGTTGAAACGAGGTATTCGTAGCTAGGACGAATGGCAAGACCTCGGCATACAGTCTTCAACCTGGAGTACGCAAGATCAGTCAGCTTCCCTCCCTCCCTCCCTCTCTCTCTCTCTCTCTCTCTCTCTCCTCCCTCTCTCTCCCCCCCCCCCCCATAACCCATACAATCTTCAACCTTGAGTACTGAAGATCAGTCAGTCTGTTATCTGCGTTTGTAGTATCAGTCCTCTTTCATAGTCTAATTATCGATTTGTGTATTCACCATTTTTCCCTGTTGTTGCTATAGTGATTTGCATGTTTCCCATTGTTTGTTTGTTTGTTTTTTTTTCTTTTCTTTTCTTTTCTTTTTTTCTCTTCTTCTTTTCTTAAGGCTTTCCCCAGGGCTGGGTGGAGAAAAAGCATGTACAATTTGCTCATCTCATTACCCTGGTAAAATAACATTTCGTTCGTTCGTTCTTCTCTCTCTCTCTCTCTCTCTCTCTCTCTCTCTCTCTCTCTCTCTCTCTCAACCCGCCCACGCACATACCTCTTCTTTCCAAAGCAACCAGAGATTGATTCACTGCAGCTTCCGACTCCAGCCGTGAGCTGCGTGCCTTTCGCCAGGTTCGTCTTGCCCTGTTCCCCTTGTCCTTCCCATCGTCCACCCCTCATGCCCAGGGGAAAGCCTCTGACCCGAAACATCGGTCAGGCTTTTTGGGTTCAGCGGATCTTCACGTCGACATGACTTGACATGAGATCATCCCTCTGGTTTTGTTTTTGCTGTAGACGTTTGTGTGTGTTTGCTGGAAGTGGGCGGGGGGCGTTCGGGTGTATGCGGGAGCGTTACTGCATGAGTCTCTCTCTCTCTCTCTCTCTCTCTCTCCTCTCTCTCTACACACACACACACACACACACACACACACACACACACACACACACACACACACACACTGTTCGGATTGAAGTTCTACGACAAACACACATACAAAGAGAGACATAAAGAGATTGAGAGTCTGTGTATATCTGTGGTGCATGTTCGCGCGTGCTTTCTCTCTCTCTCTCTCTCTCTCTCTCTCTCTCTCTCCTCCTGTTCTCACCCACTACACAAAAAAAAGAGGGGGGGGGGAGAGAGAGAGAGAGTTGTGTGTGGTGTGTGTGTGTGTGTGTGTTTTGGTGTGTGTGTGAGACACAAAATACGGAGAGAGAGAGAGAGAGAGAGAGAGAGAGAGAGAGGAGAGAAGAATTTCAACAATGGTATTTTTTTTTTTACCCTGTTCATTCTTAAGGCCCATGGAAAACCTCGATGTCATTTTGAAAGCCCAAAGCATTACATATGCAGATATGGTATCAACTGATCCCAAGATATTCACACAGATACAACACATTTATAGCATTCTACATTTCCTTAGGGGAAAATGAACCGTATTTAAATGCAAAGTGTGAAAATGCATTCCACTTGTAATGGATGCACCTTCCTTCAATATGTGGCAACTTGATCGAGAGACACACAGACAGACAGACAGACAGACAGACGGACAATGACAGAGGCATGTATAGACAGGGAGAGAGAGAAGGGGAGGAAGGCAGGATGGGAGAGTAAGAGTGACAGACAGAAAGAAGGCCTGAGAGAGAGAGAGAGAGGGGGGGGGAGAGGAGCTAGAGAGAAAGGAGGGGGGGGGGGGTAGAGAGAGCGGGAAAGAGTCATAGGGGAGGGGGTGGGTGCGAAGAAAGAGGGAGGGAGGGCGGGAAGGATACGACAGATGAGAAGGCGGAGACGAAGTGAGACACAGCGAGGGAGGGTGTGTGGATAGTAAGAAAAACGAGAGGAGATGAGAGAAAAAAGATGAGAGAGAGAGAGAGGAGAAGAAAGAGACTGAGAGAGAGAGAGAGAGAGAGAGAGAGAGAGAGTGAAGTTTACAGTAGCTCCAATTCCCGCCCCCCACTACCACCACAACCCCTCCCTGCCCCCCCCCCTCCCCCCTTCCCCAGCTCCCCCCAGCCAGCCCTCCAGCCATGACTGTCACAACAGGCAGTGCCGCAGACGCATCAAACTTAATCCGACACCTTCCCCTCTGTGGCCGGGGAGCGATTGAAACTTTATGGCGGCTCGATCGCCGCTTTATGGAGCCACGATTAAGTCCCCATCCGCTTGCAATTAAGCCATTATCGTTCACCCCGACCATTCTCCTCTGTCCGCGCTCTTGCCACCTTGCCCCCTTCTCCCAAGAGTCATCCGCCTCCCATCTCCCCACCCCTCCCTCACACACATACACACCGGGTCTCAGGTGTTTAGGAGGTATCCGACGGTTCGAATCTTGTTGACAGTCCCGATGAGAATTAAGCCGGCTGGGTTTTCTTTTGGCAAGTGAAGAATCTTAAGGGCCCTCGAGTAAACAGAGTTAGGTCCCTTGGATGAGAGCGAGAGACAGACACAGGGAGAGAGAGAGAGAGCTAATTGAGCATCGGCATCGGGTGGTTTCATTGACTGGAAACGGGGCGTGAAAGGCCAGAAGCAGGATGTGGGATCCCCCGATTCCTTTGGGGGTGAGGGGTGAACTCTGATCTTATTGACAGGTGACACCCTTCCGCTTTGATTTCTCGCCTTTCTTTCGGTGCTCTGGTTGATCTTTGACCCCCCTCGGGAAGGGGGAGGAAGTGGGGAAGGGTGAGGTACAGGAGAGAGATTGAGTGAGTGTATGTTTGGGGGGAGGGGGTGGGAGTTCCGATGTTACCTCCCGAATGGATAAACAGTCCTACTGAATTACGCCAATGACGATGAAGTCTGTGGCGAATGGCCATTGATGTAAACAAAAGGTGAAAATAATGTTGGAATACTGGGCCCCCAAAGAAGCGCAATAAACACCTAAGTCATCAAACACAAGGACACAATTAACAGATCAATACACACTTCTGCTTGAAACTTACCAATCAGGAAAGTATAAAGTATCGATTAAAGTCATTTTTATTTCATTGGTAAGCACAAGCAGGCCGCATGATTGTTGTAATTACACGTTTATGGATTTTTTTTTTTTTTATATCAAACCTTGATTTTTTCGTCTCGTTCGTTTGAAATGCAGTAGCCCCCCCCCCCCCCCCCCCCCCCCCCCTTTTTTTTTTTTTTTTTTGGATTGTTTTTCTTTCCGTCTCTTTTTTTCAGGTGTGGTCAGATATCAGTAATTTTGATTGTACGTCAATATCTACAGCACGGTTTGTGCTTCTGTGAATTAGAAAAGAAAATCTCTCTCTCTCTCTCTCTCTCTCTCACCATCACACACACACACACACACACACACACACACACACACACACACAACACACACACAAAACGTGTCTCGAATTACTGGTTTTGTTCAGGCAGAACGGCACAAATAAGCAAACGCATGACGAAGATGAATTAGAACAGTTGGGGGTCCCCCCACACACACACACACACACACACACACACACACAACACACACTTGTAGTGCGGGAAAAAAAATAGACAGACATGGTAATCAATGAAATCCTCAAGTCAGTGTGAAAATTACTTTTATAAGTTTATAGAGGACAGCCAGGGAGTGGGATACAGGGAGTGGGGAGAAAGAGAGAAAGTCGGTGGGAAAAAAGGAGGGTGTAAAAACAGTAAAAGCGAAACTCCTCACTATCAGCATATTGGAGTCACGGTCTTGCAGTCACTAAGCGGCCCAGTACAGTATTCCAACATCTGTTTTCACATATATCTAACTTCCGCCTGCAGTCATAAGATTGGTAGTCTCTCGACATCCAAGGATTCTGTTCAATTCAGATCATGGTGTTCAACAGCCCATCCAATCGCAAGGGGCCGTAACGTACCAGGGCTGTCACAATCGTCGGAATCGGTTCCTGTTTGTTGAATTAAAAACAATCCATGGATCGGTTTACTGAAGAAAAAATGCCAAAACGTCTTAACACTGGATCTGTCGCCCCACCCCCATAAATTGATAATGAAGGGGGGGGGGGGGGGGATGAAAACTAAAAAGAAAATACAATTATCCCCCCCTACTCCCAAATTTTTTTCTGTTAGAAACAAAAACAAATAAATCCAATAACCCGTATAGTAGTCCCTGCAATAAGTAGCATTCCAAAATCTCGAGCCTGTGATTCGTAAAGTCTTTAAACCACAACTACTATGACCCGGACTATGAATTCAAGAGAGTGGCTTTTATCACATGGTACGTATGCACCACGGAGCCTATGAATTCACAGAGAGTGGCTGTATCACATGTACGTATGCACCACGGAGCCTATGAATTCACAGAGAGTGGCTTATCACATAGTACGTATACACCACGGAGCCTATGAATTCACAGAGAGTGGCTTATCACATAGTACGTATGCACCACGGAGCTCCACACCTTGAAACCCAAGGAGGTCGACGCGTAGTGCCGTCATTGGTGGGGACAGGGATGGAACTCCAGCAGACCCCGCGGTCTGAAGCCCACACGCAGTTGCAGTTGGGGCGTGGAGCGCCAGCACGCAGGGCAGAGATGAGCACAGCTCTGTGTCACCGCCGATCTCGAGCACCTGCAAGACGCGGGCGGGAGTGTTTCTCTGGAGTCTTCACTGCCTTCCATGTCAGGGCAAGCCATCTAATTCTGTACGCATCCCCAAGCACCTGGAGTAGAGGCTGAAGGTACGCCGGTCTGAGTCCGACTGGCTGAGGTCGAGTTTTACGTCCTCTTATTGGCAGAGGTCCTTAAGGAAAAGGTATCCCTACAGACCGAGGTCCCCGTTTTCGTTGGCAGGTGTCCTGGGCTTGACTCCGGACGGGAGCTGTCGTCTCTTGTTCTGCTTGTCGTGCCAGACTGGAGTCTGGGTCCTCCTCTCCCGTCGTGCAGGACTAGCTGTCCAGCGATCAGTTCTGGTTCCGTCGTGAACTGGAGTCCACTTTGAAGCGTTGGTCGGCCAGCTGTGGGCGTCGGTTCGTTTGAGGCTGGCCTGCAGGTTGTCTTTACACTTCGTGCTGGGGGTCCGTGGGTGCAACGGCGGCCGCGACCGCTCACAGATGCGCTATCGGGGAAATCTGCCGGACTCCATGCGGACGACGTGGCCCAAACTTCGGGGTTGGACATGATAAGAGGATCTGGGCTTCGGTGCCTGTAGTACTGGCATGGTTCTTGGATCGGTCCTGCCGGTGGATCCTTATGATCGGCCGCCCGGGCGGAGTGTGTGTGTGGAACTGCTCCAGGCGTTTGATGCGTCTGCACCTGAGATCAAAAAGAATTTTCGTGAATTAAACAAAATTTAACAATAACCCCAGCCCACCCCCCCCCCCCCCCCCCCCCCCCCCCCTCCAAGCGCCTTTCTGTGCATCGTCCATTTTGCCATAAATAAAATAAACGGCATCTTTAAGGGCGAGAGGTATTATGTACCGCCATTACTTTCTTTCCCCCTCAACATACGCAGTTGCTGTAGACGTACCTGAATGATGTTCATTCTGAGCACAGTTCGTACTCTCAATAAGCATTGGTACGACCGCAAGCGAATTCCATTGCCCCTCGTTACTGTATATTACCATATAGAAATAGAGACAAACGAAGACAAAGGCGACGTTCTGAAAACTAAATTCAGATTCATTCTTCTGAAAAGCCACTTCGTTTTCAATACGAAACTGGTTGCTTGTTGTCTGTAACGGCGAGAAGTCGAAGAACAGATCTTGTCACTCTTTCCCCATGCATGATCTCGGCGTGACGGGGCCGTGCTTGTTTTGGCAGGCAACATGTGGGGCGAAATGCTTGCCGACCTCTGAATTTTCCCCCATACAAAAGCTCATAATTCGATAATTGTCCCCATACAAAAGCTCATAATTCGGTAATTGTATGAATAATTAACGAGGTCGGGCGCTTTCATTGATAGGCAACTTCATGAGCATTTTTTCTAGACAGTAAACTTCGACATGCTTCAGTTTCGTGTCTTACTAGCCTAATGTCGAGCCAAAATTCGCTGCGTGCTCAAAACGCGCTCTCCCTCGCACTCATTCACTGTCCGCATCTTTATCGGCCTATCTGTTTGTTTCCGTCTCTCTGTATCTCCTCACCCCCTCCCGTCTCTCTCTCTCTCTCTCTCTCTCTCTCTCTCTCTCTCTCTCTCTCTCTCTCTGCCTTCCCTCTCTCCCTCCGCCCCTCTGCTGTGTCTCCGGGGCCTGAGGTAGAGGGCGGAGGGGCCGTCAGTGTGATGTGGCTGTCCTGCCCTCTCCAGGCCCACAGGGGAGATGACTGACTGACTGCTCTCCCCTGTCGCCATCCGGGATTAACACATTGTCTGTGACCGTCACATGGACAGCATCCGGGGAGAGGGGGTGGGAAGGTGAGGGGATAGGCAGAGGGAAGACGCGGGCAGGGGCTTGGGGGGAGGAGGAGTCGTTCGTATGATCGGTGGGCTGGTTGATCGTTTTGCTCTTCTGTTGAGGGATCAGCCGGATGGTTTGAGCCGATCTGGGGGTAAATCGCTGCGTGTATACGTTGGAAGAAACCTTTAATACAATGGCAGAAGTACGAGCGGCAACGAAAGAGATGGAGAGAGAGAGAGAGAGGTGGTGGTGGTGGTGGTGGGGGGGGGGGGGATAAGGTAAGGTAACGTTGTTATAGCAGCCGACGCAACGCCTATCAGGGCTGTCACCACGTTAAATCAATCAGTCATCAAATAAAATAAAAAAAACTTTCACACATCTCTTTAAAATATACCTTTTAAAACGTACCAGAAACTTCGTTAAAATCTTTCTTCCGTAAAATTTAGACAGATGGCGGGGGGGGGGGGGGGGGGGGGGGGGGGGAAGAGAGAGAGAGAGAGAGAATGGAAGAGAGAGAGAGGAGGAAAACAATAACGACAAGAATTATGGGGAAGGAGCAGATAGAAGAGACAGACGGACGGACGGACAGAAAGAAAAAATAGTCGGAGAGAAAGAGTGGGAGAATACAATCATTGCCTATAACATGGGGGTGGGGATACATGACACTGAGTATGAACAAATCTGCGGTTTCAATAATAAGAATAGCACTAAAGACAAATGAATAAATGAAGGAGGAAAACTCCGATGATAATCGACGTTTCCATAACGACCCTTGTACTCAGGCGCGCGCGCGCGCGCACACACTCTCGCACACACACAGTGACGGGGGTGGGGGAGCTCATACACAGAGGGAGAGAGAGAGATGGTTTGTTCACAATCCATATCCATACGAATCCCACTTCCACAGCAGGAAACACGGAACTGGTGACCTTGACAAGGTGGGAGAGATGAGGGCAGTGAAGGGGGGGGGGGGGGGTTGGAAAGAGGTGGGGGGAGGGATGTACATAGCGTTTACCGAAATCGCCAAACAAGCAAAACAAAACAGATCGGTCACGTACCCGGCCCGTGTCCAAATCAAATCGATTCGGCCACGCGAGCGCTATGTACAGCCGCCCCGCCCTGTGTGTGTGTGTGTGTGTGTGTGTGTGTGTGTGTGTGTGTGTGTGTGTGTGTGTGTGTGTGAAGTGGAAAGTATAAAAATAGCAAGAGAAAGTGAGAGAGAGAAATGTTTATGTCCAATTTCAGTGCGTTTCCTGTTAATGCTATTGACTTTACTCGTGTGAAATCGGATTCGCGACTTTACAGGTGAAATATTTGCCTTTTTCCTTCTTCCTCCCTCTGTCTGTCTGTCTGTCTGTCGTCTGTGTGTCTCTCTCTCTCTCTCTCTCTCTCTCTCTCTCACACACACACACACACACACACACACACACACACATCGGAAAGAGGAGAGTAGGGGTTGTGGGAGGTTAACGGGGAGAGGGGGGGGAGGCAGACAAAGAGAGACAACTAGAGCGTGTGCAGGGCCTGAAACCCATGACTTTTGTCCCCACTACCTCGCAGGTCGTCCGGTGCACTGGAAAATCTCTTTGATCTTTCTCGTGTGTGTGTGTCTGTGTGTGTGCCTGCCTGAAAGTGAGAGAAAGAGAGACATTGCATGCGTCCGTGTGTGTGTGTGTGTGTGTGTGTGTGTGTGTGTGTGTGTGTGTGCGCGCGCGCGCGCTGCGCGTGAAAGTGAGAGAAAGAGAGACGGTGCATGCGTCCGTGCGTGTTTGTGTGTGCGTGTGTCGTGTGCGTTGTGATGGGGGAAGACGGGGGGGGGGGGGGGGAGGAGGAGGAGCGACTGCGTAGGGAGGTGTTGGGGAAAGGAGAGAGAGAGAGAGAGAGAGGGGGATGAGTGAAGAGAGAGAGAGAGTTGCGTGTCTGGTTGTTGGGGGTAGGGATGGAAAGAAAAATTATCCAACTAAATTAATCGTCGTCACTCTAAAATGGTGAATACATTCGTAAATATATAATGAGGGGAGAGGGTGGCGGGGTCGGGGGAGGTCAGACAGAATGGCATGCCTTCTCTGCCCCTGCCTTTCAGTCCCCCCCCCCCCCCCCACCCCACCCCCTCCCTGAAAAAGTTAGCGTGCTTCTTTTGTTTGACATCATCTACGTTTGGGTGATGTTTGTTTGCGAGTGTGAATGTTTGTGTATTTACGTCAGGGGGGAAAAACCCCTTGCGACCAAAATGAATCGGCATACTCATTTTCCGAAGGTAGAGAAAGATCTTGGGTTATTATGCAGAGAAGAACTGGAAGCAGAAGGGGGGGGGGGGGGGGGACGTACTGATTCAACCGACGTTTTATCAACCAGATGTAAATTACAGGCAACTTTATGCAGGGGGGGTCTTGCCTTTTGATGTCCGTCACGTAAATTGTAGTGCCACCGGGCGAATGGCAGACGTCAAAAAAAAAAATAAATAAATAAATAAAGTTCCGACGGCTGTGTCGACCAATCGTTAGGCGGTTTACAGAATTCGTCCAATCATGTAGTCCGACAGATGTATCAACATTTAGAAATAAAAACCACAGGCATCAGGGAGAAAAAGAACCGAAAATGAGGTTCAAACAGTGCAGTTTCTAATTCAATTTTTTTTTTCTGATTGTGTTCAACTGTTACTTTTTTCCTCCATACTTTGAGACAAATATGAACGTCGTCGATTGGTAGGAAGAAAGGTCGGCATTTTTGGGGCCCGCGTGGTTCCGCTTCTTAATCTTGTCTCCAACATAAGTAGCCCCTCTCTCCCCACTCTGCCGCCACCCCTCTCTCCCTCCCTCTCCCCTTCCTCCTCCCCTTTGCGTCCCCCGTAACATTACCACGTCCTTTCCCCTTCGTGTTCCCCATCATACACACAAGACACTCCCCGACAATGTGTGCTCGCAAGCGCGATTGTGTGTATGCTGGATCGCACGCACACACATAAGCAGGTGTGCTCGCGCGTGCTTACATTCACACACACACACACACACACACACACACACACACGCACGCACACACACACCACTCCATATACAGGCGCGCGCGTGTGTGGATGTGATTCGGTCAGCCAGTGGGAGGGACAGGGCCTTTCTCTGGAGATCCAAATCTCACATTCTCGGGGACACAATTCTTACCCGCTGTCACGGGCAACACCTGGATTACCCAACGGCAGAACTGACCACTCAAAGCGTTGAATGGTTGAGTTTTTACGTCCTCATAGCGAAAGCTTTTAGGGACATGGTTTTCGTTCACGGTAGTCTTTGGTGTCATTGGTTTTAAGAGATTCATGGTGCGGTTGGTCGTTGCTCAAAGCGTTAGGTCACCTGTCTCTGTATGGCACCCTCTACCCAGTCCTACCCTTCGCTGGCTGTTCTGATAGGTCTGTGGGTCGGTCATGTCCTCCCAGAGTAGGCCACAGTTGCTGATGGTGTGTCTGTAGATCGTCAGCAAATCAAAGTCCAACCCTTTGATGATGCGTCAGTGAATGTAGACCGGGGACTGAAAAGAGCTGGGGTTCTATGTCTCGTTGAATCGGATGCAGACAGAGGAGAGGTCGACTCTTGTGGACAACTTGAAACCTTCTCTTTGCGTTAGAAAAGTATTTAGACTCAGAATCAAAAACTTACTTTAAGAATATTTCAACAGGGTCACCCTGTCTTCTTCAGCTCACTGTTGCTATTGGGGCAGCGAGGCCTGGTGGGGCGACTGTTGTGTGGGGTGAATAGTTGTCAGGATCTGATTGTAGATGGGGGGGGGGGGGGGGGGGGAGTTCAAAACCTTCATCTCTGTTCAGGCTGGGGCGTCTAGTCTTGATTTCGATGGCTTCTTTAACTTTTCTTTTTGTGAGAAAGGGCTCTGTAAATAAGATCTTGTTTCTTGGGGGCTGAAACTGTGGCTTGTAGGTGTTGGTGTATGGCAGAAGTAGATCGGTTTGGGGGTTCCTGTAGACGGGTGGTGAGTGGTCTTGCTGTCTCGCCAGTGTAGGTATTGGCACAGTCTTGACACCCTACCTGGTACACTACACCACACCGCTTGAGGGGGTCCGTTTTGTCTTTGACATGGGTCAGTTGCTGGCGTAGGGAATTGGTGGGTTTGTGGAACACTTTGCATCCATGTTGTTGGAAGGTCCTGGCCAGACGCTCTGAAACTCCTTTAATGTAAGGGATACCCACTTTCACACTGTCCGTATCTGTAGAAGAAGGGTAGGGAACTCGAGGGTTGTCCCACTTCCATGCAGGGTATCCATTAGCGGAAAGGGCAGTCTTGATGTGTTCTTCTTCTTTCAGCTCTTCGTCCTTAGTGGAACACAGTACAGAGGCTCTGTGCATAAGGGTGTTAACAACAGATCTCTTGTGTTGGAGGGTGTGGTTGGAGTGAAAGTTCAGATATTGGTCAGTGTGGGTGGGTTTCCTATAGACGGTGGTCTCCACCCTGTCGTCATGGGTTCGGGAGATGAGAGTGTCCAGGAACGGGATCTTCCCTTCTGATTCAGTTTCGGAGGTGAATTGGATACTGTCATCCATGGAATTCAGGTGAGTGGTGAAGCTGTCAACCTCCGTCTCCTGTATACGGGTCATAGTGTCATCCACATAGCGGTACCACATGCTGGGAGGGTTGGTAGCGGTCTCAAGGGCTACTTTTTCAAAATGTTCCATGTACAGATTGGCTACCACTGGAGTTACTGGCGAACCCATGGCAGCTCCTTGTTTTCTGCTGGTAGAACTCATGGTTGAACGAGAAGTAGGTGCTAGTTCCAACAGTTCTAGCACCTGTTCTGTAGTGAGTTCACACCGGTGACAAAGGTGGTAGTCATCCTCAATCTTCTCCCGAATGACTTGTAGAGCCTTGGGTATAGGGATGCTAGTGAAGAGTGCACATATACATCATAGGAGACAAGTTTCTCCCCTGGAGCCAGTTGCTGGTTTTCCATCTTCTGTACGAATAGTCGGTACTGTTGACTATGTGGTGCTCGGTCTGCCCGACTGAAGGTCCCAATACTTGTGTCAGGAATTTGGAGGCATTGTACGTGACACTGCCACAGCTGGACACAATGGGGCGGAGGGGGGGGGGGGCGTCCTTCTTGTGTATCTTAGGTAATCCATACAGCTTAGGCGTGGATTCAGAAGTGGGGTAAAGTCGTTGGTAAAGACTAGGGGAGATAGAATCTTCTTTCTTCCATTTCTTTAGCAGACTGATAAGTTGGTTTTTCACTTTCTTCGTGGGGTCGGTCTTGAGTTTTTAATAGGTGTCTATATCACTGAGAAGGGTCTGTACTTTCTTGTTGTATTCCTCTTTCGGTAACAATACTGTGGTCCTACCTTTGTCAGCTGGTAGGACAACGATGCTGTCGTCCTGTCTCAGGTTCTTCAGGGCTTGTTTTTCCTCTCGTGATATGTTGGACTTAGGTGGCTTACTGGACTTAATGACTTTGACCACTTCGCTCCGTAGGCCAACGAAAACGTACCTACCTCCAACGCCATAGACACCAACAAATGGATTATCAATCTCTCCAACCGTGCTCTCAGTGACAGTGAATCAAGTGTGCTGAAGAAAGGACTTAACTTTTGTGTTGCGCCCACATCGATTCCAGTCAAGGAAATCGTAGCTTCCACTGAAGCAGCGTGCAGCCAGATTTGATCAAGCCACAGCTGACAGCCTACGGAGCGAAGTGGTCAAAGTCATTAAGTCCAGTAAGCCACCTAAGTCCAACATATCACGAGAGGAAAAACAAGCCCTGAAGAACCTGAGACAGGACGACAGCATCGTCATCCTTCCAGCTGACAAAGGTAGGACTACAGTATTGTTACCGAAAGAGGAATACAACAAGAAAGTACAGACCCTTCTCAGTGATATAGACACCTATGAAAAACTCAAGACCGACCCCACGAAGAAAGTGAAAAACCAACTCATCAATCTACTAAAGAAATGGAAGAAAGAAGATTCTATCTCCCCTAGTCTTTACCAACGACTTTACCCCACTTCTGAATCCACGCCTAAGCTGTATGGATTACCTAAGATACACAAGAAGGACGCCCCCCCCCCCCCCTCCGCCCCATTGTTTCCAGCTGTGGCAGTGTCACGTACAATGCCTCCAAATTCCTGACACAAGTATTGGGACCTTCAGTCGGGCAGACCGAGCACCACATAGTCAACAGTACAGACTTCGTACAGAAGATGGAAAACCAGCAACTGGCTCCAGGGGAGAAACTTGTCTCCTATGATGTATATGTGCACTCTTCACTAACATCCCTGTACCCAAGGCTCTACAAGTCATTCGGGAGAAGATTGAGGATGACTACCACCTTCGTCACCGGTGTGAACTCACTACAGAACAGGTGCTAGAACTGTTGGAACTATACCTCACTAGCACCTACTTCTCGTTCAACCATGAGTTCTACCACCAGAAACAAGGAGCTGCCATGGGTTCGCCAGTATCTCCAGTGGTAGCCAATCTGTACATGGAACATTTTGAAAAAGTAGCCCTTGAGACCGCTACCAACCCTCCCAGCATGTGGTACCGCTATGTGGATGACACTATGACCCGCATACAGGAGACGGAGGTTGACAGCTTCACCACTCACCTGAATTCCATGGATGACAGTATCCAATTCACCTCCGAAACTGAATCAGAAGGGAAGATCCCGTTCCTGGACACTCATCTCCCGAACCCATGACGACAGGGTGGAGACCACCGTCTATAGGAAACCCACCCACACTGACCAATATCTGAACTTTCACTCCAACCACACCCTCCAACACAAGAGATCTGTTGTTAACACCCTTATGCACAGAGCCTCTGTACTGTGTTCCACTAAGGACGAAGAGCTGAAAGAAGAACACATCAAGACTGCCCTTTCCGCTAATGGATACACTGCATGGATGTGGGACAACCCTCGAGTTCCCTACCCTTCTTCTACAGATACGGACAGTGTGAAAGTGGGGATCCCTTACATTAAAGGAGTTTCAGAGCGTCTGGCCAGGATCTTCCAACAACATGGATGCAAAGTGTTCCACAAACCCACCAATTCCCTACGCCAGCAACTGACCCATGTCAAAGACAAAACGGACCCCCTCAAGCGGTGTGGTGTAGTGTACCAGGTAGGGTGTCAAGACTGTGCCAATACCTACACTGGCGAGACAGCAAGACCACTCACCACCCGTCTACAGAAACACCAAAACCGATCTACTTCTGCCATACACCAACACCTACAAGCCACAGGCCACAGTTTCAGCCCCCAAGAAAACAAGATCTTATCTACAGAGCCCTTCCTCACAAAAAGAAAAGTGAAAGAAGCCATCGAAATCAAGACTAGACGCCCCAGCCTGAACAGATATCAAGGTTTTGAACTTCCCCCATCTACAATCAGATCCTGACAACTATTCACCCCATACAACAGTCGCCCCACCAGGCCTCGCTGCCACAACAGCAACAGTGAGCTGAAGAAGACAGGGCGACCCTGTTGAAATATTCTCAAAGTAAGTTTTTGATTCTGAGTCTAGATACTTTTCTAATGTCGAATCCAGAATCCAGAAACCTATATTCTTATTTCTCTTTGTGAGTTCAGATTTTACTCTTTCATATTTTCGGGTGACCGTTGCAATGGGCCCCAACCAGAGACCTGATCATAATAGGTCAGTCTCTTTCAAATATCGAAAACCCGCGATTATTTACAGTTGTGAAATGGAAATGCGGAGAATTATGGTGTATCCCAACCAACCAAAACGAGCGGAATATGCGTTAAAGTGAACAACATTGTGGCTGGCTACGTCATGGTTCTTTAGCACGCGTCTGCGGGGAAATGGCACAATTCTTAAATGAGCTTAAACACCATGATGCGGAAGAGGGGTGCACGAACAGCAGGAAGTTTGTTGTTGGCGTCTTTTTTTTCTTCTTCTTCTTTTTTGTAAACAAGGTTAATCGGGTTTTCTTGGGGAATAGGGTTACATTAAGCTCCACAGCGTCAGATGCTGAAAATGCAAATCCGTTGACTGGCATTTAAGAATTTTTTTTTTCAAATATGTCGATTCCAAACAACCAGCAATGCAAAGAAAACTTCCTCAGTCGGCACATGGTACATGACAGCGTTAAACCACCACAGCCCGTGCCCGGGTGACTGACGAGCCTCTCCCACAGGCCGAGAGTCGACTCCAGCCAGGCGTCACCAAAGGTTCTGACCTCAAAACAGAATTCAAAGGATAGCGTAATGCTGCCGCTGATGGGTTTAATACTGATAGCGGTGAACGCCCTGCTCTTCATTCCCCCTCCTCCGCCCTCCCATCCTCTACCAACCTTGGTTGTAAGATGTCTTAGTAAAGCCTGTATGCCTGTACTGCTACTTTGATGTATACATATACACTATAACTGATGTATACATGCAGACACGCAAGCATGAGCGCTCGCACACACAGTCACACACTCATTCATTCTCTCCTCTCTCTCTCTCTCTCTCTCTCTCTCTCTCTCTCTCTCACACACACACACACACACACACGCACACACGCACGCACGCACGCACGCACACACATTGCACTCGCTCACCGTCTTGATCACACCTTTATATTTAAAAAAAAAAAAAAAAAAAAAAGGCATTCCTTCGCATTGCTCTGTCTCATTTTCCGAGGGGACTTTTGAAAAGAAGAGCTCTGTTTTATCAAACCTTAAGATCGTTCGAGCGTTGAAACTCTTGAGTAAAAGACAGCTCTGTGTGTGTGTGTGTGTGTGTGTGTGTGTGTGCGCGCGCGCGCGCGCGCGCGCGTGCGTGTGTGTGTGTGTGTGTGTGTGTGTGTGTTGACAAAATCGAGGGAAGGAGCTATTTCACCGATGTCGGTAAAGAGGCCACTAAAGTGTCTATGAGAGAAGGGAAAGGGTGGGTGTGTTTATATATGATTTGAGAGAGAGAGAGAGAGAGAGAGAGAGAGAGAGAGAGAGAGAGAGAGAGACTTGTCACGCGAAAACAAACCCACATTTATACACATAAAAGGCGCGCACGCATACGCACACACGCATATATCCTGCCGTGCCACTAGACTTAGCCTGAGAGAAAGAGAGGGGGGGGGGGGGGGGGTGAAGGAGTAGAACAGTGTGGGGGAGGATAGGGATCCACTTTAATGGGCGACAGAGCGAGAACAAAATCACTGACATGTGGCTGAGAAGTGAGAGCACCGAGTTGCCTTTGCTCTCTGTCTGTCTGTCTGTCTGTCTGTCTGTCTGTTTCTCTCACGCACGCACGCACTTACATACACACAAACTGTGTAAGCGCAACGACCTGTGTGTGTGTGTGGTGTGTGTGTGTGTGTGTGTGTGTGTGTGTGTGTGTGTGTGTGTGTGTGTGTGTGTGTCCCCCCCACTTCTGGTATCACCTGATCACCCTACGAAGCCAGTCGTTTCTTGTGGAATCAGTTGACATTTCTTGTTCCAAAACATTCTGAAATTATTGTGGGGAGAGCGAGAGAGAGCTCTGAACGTTGAAAGGGGGGGGGGGGGGGGGTATATCTTTAGCACGGACAGGGAGAAAGAAGGGAGGGAACACAACACACACACACACAGTACTGTGAACGTTCAGGGGGTGGGGGGGATATCTTTAACACATACAGAGAGAATAACATCACTGTGTCGGAATGCTACCGACTCCAGTAATACTTTTTGTCTTTTTAATTCTCATGTGCGGGTTTGGGGGAGTATTCATGTGCCTTTATGTTCTTATCAATCATTATGGCATACTGCCCACCGCCAAACTGTTCATAACTATATTCTTGGGATATAACTGTGTCCATATAACAGAGATGGGGTAGACACTGAGAGGGAAGGACAACAGAAATTGCGCTGTTGTGGCAGGAATGGGAGACAATATTTTCGTGGTGTGTGTGTGTGTGAGAGAGAGAGAGAGAGAGAGAGAGAGAGAGAGAGAGAGAGAGAGAGGGGCCATGGATGAGTTGTTTAACCAGAATAATATTGTGTTCAGCAGTTTCCCCCCCCCCCTACCCTTAATGTGTGTGTGTGTGTGTGTTGGCCAAGTCCCTTATCACCCAACATCACGAGAATTTTAAGCCCTGTTTTCAATATGCAGTGATGGATGACCCGGAGGGCAAGATGCTATAAGTATAAAGGTGTGAACCCAGCCTGCTTGTCACGCACCACTGAAAAAAAAAACTTTGAAATTAAACCGAAAGGTTTACTCATGAGTTATTTTTGTTTTGGTTTTTTTTTTTTTTATGTCGCAAATATGCTGAACCAGTTATACAGTTGTGGGGCGACACGAGTTCAGGCTAACATTGCTGACTCATCGTGACAATGACTCTGCAAAGAAGAATGTTGTTTTTTTTTCCTAACAGGTAGCGAAGAATTGGGACAAAAGTAAATGCCTTTGTGATGTCGGAGACAATTACGATACAACGGCTTCCTAAGACAGCCAACCGAACGCCAGTAATGGAAAGTGGTCCTTCTCTCTCTCTCTCTCTCTCTCTCTCTCTCTCTCTCTCTCTCTCTCTCTTCCCCTCCCTCTCTCTCTCTCTCTTCACGTTTGTGTGCATGTGTATGTTTACAGAAGTACACTTCGAACAGAAAAGCGTTCTCTCTGTACACCTTTGTGTGCATGTGTATGCTTATAAACGCAAACAGAAAAGGGTCCTCCCCCCACCCCTCACCTTTTTCCCCCCTCCATCTATACACGTTTTGCACATGTGTGTGTGTTTACAGAAGTGCACTTCGAACAGAAGAGGACCCGACAGACCTACACACGCTATCAGACCCTGGAGCTGGAGAAGGAGTTCCACTTCAACCGCTACCTGACGCGGCGCCGGCGTATTGAGATTGCCCACATGTTGGGCCTCACAGAGCGCCAGATCAAGATCTGGTTCCAGGTGGGTGATCGGATCGGGGGGGGGGGGGGGGGGGGGGCTGCGGATGGAGAAGGGAGGGGGAACGGACAAGGCACACGTGTGCAACGCGTTGGGCGCATTCGGCAGTCAGATAACTTCTTTTTTTCTCTCTAGAAACTTGCAGCACCGGTATCGCGTTCAGCTAGCAGTGACTTTTACTCCTGCTTTGGTTTGGTTTCTACGTGTGAAATTGTCTTTGGGGGTGGGGGTTTACATGGGTTTCGTGCCCCTACCCTTCTCTCCACACACCTACCCCCCACACCCCGCCCCGCCCCCAACCACGTTCCGAAGACAAGAAAAAATTAGATAAATTGAATAATGATAAACTAATCTCCAAGAACCCTGAAGGACTTTCTGGCAAAATATTACAGGAAAAAGTAATTTCTTTTTTAAATGAAGTGCCCTTCATCAGCAATGATGAACTGCATGGTTCGTGGGGCGGTTTTGTGCATTACCATGGGGGAAGGGGGGAGGGGAGGAAAGGGGAAAAAGAGCACTTTGCGGCAGAGAACGAAGTGCGGGATATCCATCCATACACAATGTCGGTTAATGCAAAGCAGACGGCCATCAATCACATAGGTTGGTTCAGATTCTCGGGATTTTTTGTGTGGTGATGGTGCTGGTTCTGTGTGTGTGAGTGGGGGGGGGGCTTTTGTTTTTGTTTTCAAAGTTTGATGTTTGAAATCCGAACTTTACAGAATTTAGTGTCTGT
>CM065740.1:29965076-29972576 GCA_033310375.1 Conus canariensis
GTTTGCTTGTTTGTTTTATCATACAACATGTCGCGGTGCTAGTGTTTGGCGCTGAGCATGGCAGCAACATACGTAAGAGTGGCAGTTATCATACAAAATCAAACAAAGAAGATAATCCGCTTTTGCCAGCAGTAAACAATACGCATGTCAGTTATCATCATCATCACTTTATTCTGACGCTTGTGAGGAAAGTTCCTTTCTTTCAATGGCAAAACGTTATTAAGGAGTGTGTTAGTATTAAGGTACAGAATGTTTTCACAAAGAGACCAAAAAAAAAAAAAAAAAGAAAACCAGCAATAAAAAGAAACAAAATGGACGAGTTGGTGGAAAGAGTTGTTGTGGTGGTTTTGGTTTCCACTTGCTTACTTTGATTTATTACTTCTTCGTTTTGTTTGTTTGTTTGTTTGTTTGTTTGTTTTTTCCTACCATCCCAATAGATTACTTACTCAGTAATAATTGTGGATGATCCTCCGCGTGTCTGTCTATGCGTGCGTGTGTGTGTGTGTGTGTGTGTGTGTGTGTGTGTGTGTGTGTGTGTGTGTGTGTGTGTGTGTGTTCCCCGAATCAAAAACAATTCTGCGCCTCGCATTTGTTTTACATAAACATGACAAGAATCACAAATACCAAACCAATTATCATTATCCTTACGATTATTATTATTATTATTACTATTATTATTATCATCATTATTATTATCAATTTTCAGCCGTTTCTAACCACTTTACTGACAAACGGAAAGGCATTAAATTGAAAAAAATACATTAATATACATGTGATCCACTCGTGCAAACATACGCGCACGCAGGCGCGCGAGCTCGCGCACGCGCGCGCGCACACACACACACACACACACACACACACACACATACGCACTCACTCATTCACGCACGCACTTTTAAACAGTAAAAAATAAATGACAGAAAAAGAGAGAAATATAGTTTGGGATAACTTTTTTTGTTTCTTTGTTTGGTTGGGCTTCTTTTTTTTTTTCAAGACAAAAAAATGAAATATTTGATTCGGGGGGTTTGATTACAATAAATAAGTAAACAAAAAAATTAAAATGATGGAGTTGATCGTCATAATCCCTTACCATCAACCTCACCCACCCGCCCCTACCACCACAGAGACAAGTGTAAAAGTCTAATTTCTAACTCCGAATTTTTTTCCCTTTAAAATCCGCTTCATCTTCCACACAAACAAAATGAACGCTGTCTTTAAAGATTAGAGCTCAAAAAGAAAGTCTTCCTCCACCATGATACTCCCCCGTCTTTCCCACACACCCAAACCAGTAACGTACAGCGACTGGATGGAAGTCCAGAGGCGTCGACATTGTTATTCTCAGTTGATCTCAATGGACAACTGAGGGCCACAGTGATTCTGGGTTTGGTGAGGGTGTATTGGCAAGTTTTGCTCTTACAGTGATTTGGGTTTGGTGAGGGTGTATTGGCAAGTTTTGCTCTTTTTCTTTTATGAAATATGGGGGTCCTCATTTGGTCTGTATGCTTCTTGGGTTCTTATGTGTGCTGGATGAATGGCTCCCACAATCAACACAGGTTGGGAGTTATCCGTCTTTAACAGTTCTCTGCGGGAGCAACAGTTTTGTTTTTTGTTGTTGTTTTTGTGTGTGTGTGTGTGTGTGTCTGTTTGTTTGTTTTGTTTTGAAAAATAAACAGGAGAAGGGAGGCGCTTAAAACCCGGCATAGGCAACCGGAATTTTAATCCTTCTACCTCCCTCACTCTCCTTCTTTCCCACCCCCAAACTCTACCTCCCAATCCCCCCCCCCTCTCCCGCCATGGACACACCACCCCCATACCTTTCTCATTCCAGTATGTTTCGCCCATCTCCATCCCCCCCCCCCCTTTCTTCGTCATCACTAATTACCAGAGAGGCGCCAGGGAGAGAACAGACTTCTGCCGAAGTTGAACAGATCCTGGATCTGCCCGTGGATCTGGATCCGCATCAAACTTTCAAAGGGGGAGGAATGGTGTGTTTGCTATTACGTGGGAGGAACGAAGAATAGGGTCAGTATGCAGGCTTTCATTTTCATTAACATGCTTTTTTTTCCAACTCCTACGAGTTATGTCAGTTCATGAGTGAAATGATTTTTTTTTTCGCCACACGGGGGAGGTGGGGGGGGGGGGGATAGTTGGTATGGGCTGAACAGTCGCTTACTATGTTTGTTTTTTTGTTTTTCTTTTAATAGGGCATGGAAAATACGAAATGCATAGGTTGACTTTATTACTTTAATATCCCCACCCCCCACCCCCCACCCCCGAAATATGTAACTTCACTGACACTTATAAATTCGTAAACAGTAACTTTTACTGTACGTACAAGGTTATCAATTTAGTAAACAGTGACTTCGAATTTGCATCCTGAGTGGAAAATTTGTCATGTCTAACTGAACCGAATCTTGGATCCGCCGATTCATCCATCCGGACTGGTACCGAAATTGGATGTGTTGGTCCTCGGCTCACAGACCCATCTTTCCACCAAGTTTGCTTTAAAAGAAAAAAATTCGGTTCAGTAATGTTGTCAGTTTTTTTTTTTTTCTGAAAAGAGGGACAGACTAACAAACGAGCGGGCGCAGGTAAAAGCATGGGCATAAGGGAGAGCGCAGATCCCCGCTACACATTTTCTTTTCCCGCCAAGAGATCTAATAGTAAGTAAGTATGGACTCGGAGTTGCTGTTTTTGTTTGTTTTTATGGGGGGCTTTTTTGGGTTTTTTTTTTTTTTAGGGGGGGGGGGGGGGGGGGGGGATGTGCAGGCGAAAATTTTGAAAATATGTTTCAAGTTTACTTCACAAACAGCTATATGTTTCAAATTTACTTCACACACAGCAATATGTTTCAAATTTACTTCACAGCTATAAGTTTCAAATTTACTTCACACACAGCAATATGTTTCAAATTTACTTCACAAACAACTATATGTTTCAAATTTACTTCACAAACAGCTGTATGTTTCAAATTTACTTCACACACAGCTATATGTTTCAAATTTACTTCACAAACAGCTGTTTGTTTCAAATTTACTTCACACACAGCTGTCGATCCAAAAGCAGTAACTTCACACCGCTCATGCTCATGAGTCCTTTTTTGATCGGGACCCGGTCTGCGGGTCCACACCCGATTTTTAACGGTATCGTTCGGGGGCCGCATGTAACGTTTCCACCACACTGGATCAAAATGGGTTCAGCAGCTTCTGGCCTGACTTCGCTGACAAACTAATAAACCCACGGGTGCGGGCGAAAACACGCCCTTCTCAGGGGAGATAATGATGCGTCCGGAGATACTCTTCACGGAGACGCGAGCACAACACAGCGCGCCTCCGAGAGCTGTTCTTTACCTCGCTGAAATTGCCGGTTGGCATCGCGAGTTTGAACCCCACCCCCACCCCCACCCTCCTTCCCCTCTACCGTTTTCACCCTCGTTTTCCTCCCCCTTCTCTACCTCCTCCCCCCCCCTCTCCCCGCACTCCACTCTCGCTCCCAGTCCCCAACCCCCATCCTCTCTCTCTCTCTCTCTCTCTGGTTAGATATGTCTGCTGTGTTTCAAATATGTATCGCATTCACTTCAGCTCCAGGCTTAAAGAAAATTGAAATTAAACGGAGGAGGGGGGGGGGAGGGGGGGGAAGCCAAGGCTAGAGTGTTGTTTGAACTAGGGCGCTGTAAGCAGGGGAAAGGAGGGGACGGGCCAACGGTCATTGGAAAGAGGAGTTGAGGAAGAGTCCAGTCCATGACTTTAAAGATGATCTGCGAGTGCACTGTTCCCGAATTTAGGTCAGAAAATCCAGAATTTCAAAATTTTGTTTAAGAATACCGGGTTTGAACAAATCCAAGAGTTCAAAATTGCGTTTAGGAATGTGGATTTTAGGAAATCATCTTGTAATAGGGTTGATAACTGACGCAGTATAGAGACCAACTGACGCAGTATAGAGACCAAATAATGGATTTTCTTTTTAAGCCCCTCTCATTCATCAGCTGAAGCAGTATGGGTTGAAAATGCTTTCTTTCAAAAGCCAAAGTATCCCCCTACCCCAAGGGAAAGAAAAAAAATATTCGTGAAGAGGAAGTACGTTAAAAATGTGAAACAAAACATACTTTATGCGTGTACATACACATTAAAAAAAAAAAAAGGTAAATAAAAACATTGAGCTGTGCTATTGAACATACTGACGGACCCTCTCAACCAATCACAAACACCAAACGGCATGGCCAGAGGAAACTATGATGGAAGCATTAATTAATGTTGCTTCCGCCAGGGAATCCTTTTCACCTGCATCTGTGGCCTGCATGGTGTTCGTCTACCTGCCAACAAGAGGTCACAGACACTACTTAACCCATGTTGACCAGACGTGACGGAAACACGGAGGATGGTCTTCATAGTTTGCGCCATGTCTCTATATTTAAACGTAGTTTAGGGATGGACCCGTTGTATCTCGGTGCGGATCTGGACCAAAGAGTGGTTCGTTGATCCGTTCAGCAAAACCACTGTAGATGAACAAGAACACCGTGAAGTCACTGACGCCAACTGACCACTATCTGCGAAGTACATTTTCATGAAACATGAAAACTTTCCTCTGACGTAAACGCTGACATTGCGTGCTTTCCGTGTCCCGTTTTGAGAAAAAAAAAATGAAATAAAAATAAAAACAACCGTGAGAAGTAACTCTTTCTCTCTGCATCAACTATTACATCCCCTGGCGGGAAAAAAATGTGTAATTTGTTTTCAGGTCTGAACTCACTCAGTGAGCGACTCCAGAGTCTGTTCCATCATGGCTGATCTCAGCGCCCTCCTCGGTCTCCTAGTTTTGTTTCTTTTTATTTTACTTTATTTTATTTCATTTCATTTCTAGTAAAAGTGCAGTCCAGTTTTTTGTTTGTTTGTTTTTGTTGTTGTTTTTGTGTTTTTTGTTTGTTTGTGGTTGTTTTTTTTTTTTTTTTTTTTTTTTTTGGGGGGGGGGGGGGGGGGTTGTTGGGTTTTTTTTTTTTGCGCATGACTGCAATGAACCTGAAATGAGCACCACGTTAATAAGATAAGCATCGTTTTGAACAGTGACCCCACACATCAGCACAACAAGGTTTTTATCTGGATCAAGTTTAACATTAAGAACACAATGATTTCATTTCTTCTAATCCATAGTTACAAATTAAACAGAAATGGTAGCTGGATTAAGATTGAAATCCCATAAAAACTTCAAATGACAGAAAGACTTTTACCACTAAAATCTAGTCTTTCACAAACACGTTGACAGCTAGGTGCGTGCATTTCATGTTTGTTTGCTGGCTGTTCATTTTATGTCTAAGCGCACATTTCACAGACATGATGACTTTTTTTTTTGCCAAACTTGTGCACCCTAACTGAAACAGTGAGGAAATTCAGACTGATAACTGTACATTAAGTAATTTCAAAACTGAATTGTCTATGAAAAAAAAAAAAAAGAATAAGCAGTAGTAGACCAGACACAGACGGTGACTTTCCGAACGTAAAACGAGTATCTCACAGATTAAAAGCAATCAATTAAAAAAATTGCTTATCACCCATTTTGGACGGGCATACCATACTAAAACAATAACAAAAACAAAAAATCAAAAAGAGTACCAACCGTTTACTTTCGAAGAAAACACGTGACTTGCAACTATTGCCTGTACTTTCCGAAAGGTAGGCCTTTTCCTTCAAAATCGGAAATGAAATGAGGCAGGGAACAGTAAACGATAAACAGTAAACAAGTTGGGTATTTTTTGCTCCCATAAGAAAACCTAACACAGAGTAACTTTTATTCAAGACTGGCACAGCCTTTTAAACTTGAATAAAGTCAGACAAATACATAGACGAACAATCTAATAGTTTCCCCCACTATTAGATTGTTCGTCTATGTATTTGTCTGACTTTATTCAAGTTTAAAAGGCTGTGCCAGTCTTGAATAAAAGTTACTCTGTGTTAGGTTTTCTTATGGGAGCAAAAAATACCCAACTTGTTTACTGTTTACTTTTCCTTCAAAATAAGACGACAATGGTCTGGCTGCTTTGAATGAAAGCAATTTACGCTGACTACTATATAATTAATACGGTAATTAGGCCTACCAGCGATTCCAGACTGTTTAAAAACAAAACAAAAATTTAACGGTTACAGTCTACAAACAGGTAGGCTTATCCACCATTTTAGACGGGTAAAACACAGATCAGACGAAATCTGTTTTCTTAAATCGGGTATGTGTTCAACAGATAAGATGAAAACTAGCGAGCTGGAATGGGCATGCAATCAAAAAAAAAAAAGGGGGGGGGGGGGGGGGGGGGGAGAGAGAAAAGAAAACAAAGTGAAGAAAGAAAGAAAAAGGAGAAAAAAATAGTACAATAATATCCATTTAAAATAAAGTACCCTACAAGTCATCAATAGAACCGCTAATCTGTAAAAGAATAACAGGGTCGATTGTTTTATGTTCTTTGCGCGAGGTGCGAAAAGTACGTATGAACCGTTTATCCTCAAACGCGCGCGCGCGCGCACATGCATACAAGAGACTACAGCCACGGACAGTCTTGGGTCCAGATTCACATGAAGCCCGTTCAGATCGTGCAGTTTCACAGTTCACCCAACCGTCATTTTCATCTGTTGCAACCCTTTATACTTTCAGAACAAAACATCTTTGATGTTCACTTTGGACACTTTGCTTTTGGTTTCCATTGAAATGAAATTTTAAAAAATAATCAGGTAAAATTATATACAGAAGTTGACGGAAAATGAAATAAACAAAATGATTTGATTTCATAATCGTTGTGTGAGAAATAGAAACAGCCCCAATAAAATGATAAAAACAAAGCTGAAATAAACTGAAATAAACGAAACGACTTAATTGAACACTCGTTGCGAGTCGAATTCTGATCACAGGAAATGTAGCGTCATTATCGTCAGCAGTAACGATACTAATGGTAATAAAGACATCCACAATGAAGGAACCATGCACAGTAATGATACTGATGGTAATAAAGACATCCACAATGAAGGAACCATGCACAGTAATGATACTGATGGTAATAAAGACATCCACAATGAAGGAACCATGCACAGTAATGATACTGATGGTAATAAAGACATCCACAATGAAGGAACCATGCACAGTAATGATACTGATGGTAATAAAGACATCCACAATGAAGGAACCATGCACAGTAATGCTGATCACAACCACGCTCCTGCTGAAGTAAGTAACAATCATAAGTGGCTATTAATTGATGTTAAAACAATATTACAGAATAAAGTTTAATTGTTGCTGTCGTTATTTTTCTACTAGATTTTTTTGGTTTGTTTTTGTTTTTTTGTTTCCCCACATAATTCTTCTAACTAGTCTATTATTCTATGCCTGTTTGTGTGAGCGTACATAACAGACTTCACAAGGTGACGTGCGTTGTGTTTGTAATGTGGGCTTGTGTGCGCAATGAGAATGTGCCCTCCCCCCCCCTCTCTCTCTCTCTCTCTCTCTTCTCTCTCTCTCTCTCTC
>CM065740.1:29977576-29980076 GCA_033310375.1 Conus canariensis
CTCACACGCGTGCGTGCTCACACACACACACACACACACACACACACACACACACACAGACACACAACACACACACACACACACACACACACACACACACACACACACACACACACACACCGGTGCACAGTGTCACATTCGTACATAAACACGCACTCAGTATAACAGCGTATAATATACTCTTCGAGATTTACCAGGGATTTTTTTTTCAACTTCACAGAAAAAAAAAAGCAAAAAATAAACAAGGAATACGTTGGGATACTGTGAATCAGTCACAGACAGAGAAGGGTTGTTGTGCACGTCTCTGTCACAGGTGGAAACAGTCTTACTCTGAAGCATGGCGTGCAACATGTGTGCTTGCCTGTTAATAGACCCCCCCCCCCAGCCCCCCTCTCTCCCGAACCCCGCCGTCTTTGTCAGAGTTCCCGCGCGCGCGCGCGTGTGTGTGTGTGTGTGTGTGCGTGTGCGTGCGTGCGTGCGTGCGTGCGTGCGTGCGTGCGTGCGTACGTACGTACGTACGTACCTGCGTGCGTGCGTGCGTGCGTGCGTGCGTGCGTGCGTGCGTGCGTGCGTGCGTGGTGTGTGTGTGTGTGTGTGTGGTGTGTTTGTGTGTTGTGTACATGTATATGTGTGTGTATGTGTGCCGTGTATGTGTGTGTGTGTGTGTGCGTGTGTGTGTATATGTGTGTGTGTGTGTGTGTGTGTGTGTGTGTGTGTGTGTGTGTGTGTGTGTGTGTGTGTGTGTGTGCGTAAGAGAGTGCGTGTGTGTGCGTGTGGTGTGTGCGCGTATGGATGTGTGTGAATGTGTACGTGTATATGCGTGTGTATCTGTGCGTGCATGCATGAGTGCGTGTGCGTGAGAGAGAGACAGAGACAGAGACAGAACTGAATTCGTATCAAACCTTGTGTAGAACTTCATCGTCATAATGATAACCGTCGTCGTCATACCCGTCGCCGTCCTCGTCATTCTCGGTATCGTCCTGCTCATCAAACGGGATAGATCAACGTTGTCACCGTCATCAACATCGTCATCCACTGTCTTATCATCGCAGGTGTCGTCCCCGCCATCAGTTACTTATCATCGCCCTCATCGTCTCAGTCATCGACATGTTGTGATCGTTATCATCAGCATACCTGTCCGTGGTTACTGTTGCCGTCGCCGTCACCGTCTTCATTTTTAATCTGATCATTTAGACCGCGTGTTCGCTCAATACATTTACTGTCATCGTCATCGTAAACATCATCGTCATCACTACCACATCCCGCTGGCAGAACCGAGAGACATTCTCTGCGCCCTTACTTGTAAAACCAGCTCAGACATTTCCATCCTTGCCACAAGAGCTGTATCATCATCATCAACAATGTCATCACCTTCATCATTTTCATCATCATTAACAACTAAATGTTTTGGACATTGTCGTCAATTAAAAAAAAAAATTGAATTACCATCAAATCAACAGCAACAATAACAACCACCTCGTCATCTTCATCATCATCGACAACAACAACAACAACAACAACATATTTTTCATCAGCTCAGCAGGAGAAGTGATATCGACGTTATTATCGACAACAACACCGTCATCATTATCGACGGCAAAAACGTCATCACTATTGGCAACAACGTCATCATTATCGACGGCAAAAACGTCATCACTATTGGCAACAACGTCATCGTTATCGACGACAAAAACGTCATCACTATTGGCAACAACGTCATCGTTATCGACGACAAAAACGTCATCACTATTGGCAACAACGTCATTGTTATCGACGACAAAAACGTCAGCTTGTTATCACCATCGACAGCAACGTCATCGTCATCTTCATCACCGACAACAACATCACCATCACCATCGCCGTCACCTCCCTCTCTTCCTCTTCCTTTTTTTTTTTTTTTTTTTTTTTTGTTTGTTTGTTTGTTGAGGGCATGGTGTAAAGAAGCTTGTCAGCTTATCTGTAAAATATTCGTATTCTCTCTCTCTCTCTCCATCCCCCCCCCCCCCCCCCCCCCCCTTGCCCTAATCATTTTGTTTTCTTCTTGTGGTTGTTGGTAGTGGTGGTGGTGGTGTTTATTGGTTCTTTTTCTTCTTAGTCAAAGGTTTTCATGCAAGCAATTGTTGCATTTTTTCATGTGTGTTTGTTTGATTTGCTTTTTACTATATATCGATTTTTCCTTGCCCAGGGTGCTGGATGTGGAAGGCACCCATGCTTGGTCCACTGCCCTCTTGAAGTGGAATTCGTTCGTTCTCTCTCTCTCTCTCTCTCTCTCTCTCTCTCCTCTCTCTCTCTCTCTCTCTCTCCATTTACCCCCAAACCTACCCCTTGGCCTTTTCCTTCCCCGTTTCCTTCCCCTTGTTCGCTATGTTCACGCGTTTTTCTATTGCGGTCGTTTGTCAATGGTGTGGACAATAGCTAATTTGTATTGAACTGTACAAGATCTTGTTATACTTTGTTCTTTTTATATGTATTTGCATTGATTTGATCTTTAAATGCATTA
>CM065740.1:29985076-29997576 GCA_033310375.1 Conus canariensis
TCGTTGAGAAGAGAGAGAGAGAGAGAGAGAGAGAGAGAGAGAGAGAGAGAGACAGACGGACAGACAGACAGACAAACAGACACAGACAGACAGACAGACGACAGAGCAACTTCCCTTATCAGGTTACTAGCAAGATGCCCTTATCGTCAGCTCAAGTAAAAATTCATCCATTCTTGCTCAAGAGAATTTATCATCAGGCCCCTTGACTGCCTGCCGTGTTCTCCTGAAAGAGTGCCAATTCACTCCCGCTCTCTCTCTCTCTCTCTCTCTCTCTCTCCTCTCTCTCTCTCTCTCTCTCTCTCTCTCTCTCTTTTCTCACCCCTTTTCATACAGGCGGCACACCAAGGTGCTGTTTTCCGAGGCAAATGCCCCGTCACAGGTGACAGGGGGACAAGAGGAGGGCAGGAAGGTACAGAAATCATCAGAAAACAGCCAGCCAAAACTCATCCTGGCCATGATTTGGTTTGGTTTTACTCCCCCCCCCCCCCCCCCATCCCCCCACCCACCCAGTTAATTTTACTTCAACTGCGATGTTGATGACCACAATGACATTCTTCAAGCTGAAAGAATTCTCTTTTCTCTCTCTCTCTCTCTCTCTCTCTCTCTCTCTCTCTCTCTCTCCCCATCCCCCCCCCCTCTCTCTCTTCTCTCTCTCCCTCCCTCCCTCTCTCTCATTTATCCATCAGCTTCAAATCATGCGCAGTGTGGTCTCAAAACTTAGCGGATGTGGTGTAGCGTATATGGACCAGTCCGCACGCAGCGACGCCTCCTAGATGAAACTGAAACTCTCTCTCTCTCTCTCTCTCTCCTCTCTCTCTCTCTCTCTCTCTCTCTCTCTCTCTCTCTCTCTCTCTCTCTCTCCAACAAGTTTGAGCACGACACACACAAAACAGGAAAACAGGGACGGCCATCGAATCAACACAAACCCCAGCGATGTGCAGAAACCGTGTGTGACCTTCTCATGTGAGGAAGGTCTCAGATCGGATACAGTGGGTGTGTGTGTGCTAAGCCAAGTGAAGATGTGTGTGAAAAGAGGCATGAACATGGAGGCGCTTGACAATGCCCCCCCCCCCCCCCTCCCCCATTCCAGCCCTGCATCAAACGACCGTCGACACCAAGCACCACTCGGGGCACCGGCACTCGTCAGTCAAGAAGTTCATCGGGGGGTGCAGTCGGAAAAAATCGCTGCTAGAGAGATAAGATGGCAGGTTTTGGAGAACTCACAGAGAAAAAGCACGAGCTGCGTGTTACTGTCAAGAATGACGTAGAAGTGAATTGAAACAAAGACCGTTGACAGTCAGAATAATGGGAGCATACCATGGTTAAAGTACTGTAATTAGTGTATGGGGAAACACATGGCGCCGACACGATTGACAGTACACTCACATCATCCGGCATTCAATGTTACATTATCAGTTTCAGCGATTAGGGTTCCTTTCCGCGATGATGTATTTTGAAATGTGCGTGCGTGCGTGCGTGCGTGCCTGCGTGCGTGCGTGTGTGCATGTGAGAGAGAGATAACTGTATGTGCATATAACTACAAAAGTATGCAATGTTCTCCGCTTCAAACACACACACACACACACACACACACACACACACACGCACGCACGCACGCACACACACACACACACACACACACACACACACACACACACACACACACACACAAATGTGTGCAAAATAAACAAACACGAACACACAACACACACACACACACACACACACGCACGCACGCACGCACGCACGCACGCACACGCACGCACGCACGCACGCACGCAAACAAGCGTACACTCAGCACACCCCACAATACACCACACCAAGCACGCTACACAGCATTCTACACTTTCACAAAGCTGCAACGAAATACAAACAGTAAGATATGAAACGACGAAACACACACACACACACACACACACACACACACACACACACACACACACAACACACACACATGCGCGCGCGCACAGGACCATGCACACACACTCCACGCTTGTGTGCACACGCCCACGCATGCACGCACACGCACACGCACACATACACACGCACGCACGCACACACACACACACACACACACGCACGCACGCACGCACGCACGCACACATGCGCGCGCGCGCGCACAACACACACACACACACACACACACACACACACACACACACAATTATGTCATGAATTTGATATATGTAAGAGAGAGAGAGAATGCGTGCGTGCGTGCGTGCGTGCGTGTGCTTATTTCAATATGATTATAGTCATGTAATTCATTACTGACTTCGACCACGAGCAAGGGGAAAAAGACTGATGTTATTTGTTTCCATCAAACCCATTCTTTAACAGAACATTTTTTTCTTCTAATCTTCGCTACCGACGTTGTTCGTTTTCTTTAACTGACGCTATTTTGACGACATCAAATTAAGTAGAGAGATGTTCATTTTTATCAAAAACAAGAGGTGATAATGGTGGGAAGGGGAGAGAGAGAGAGAGAGAGAGAGAGAGAGAGAGAGAGAGAGAGAGAGAGAGAGAGAGAGAGAGAGAGATTAGGACTCTGAAAAACTGTATTCAGCCAATGACCCAGACTCCAGCCATAGCCTTATCCTTTCAAAAATCTCTCCATACTTATCCAATATAGACACACTTCTTCTTCTTCTTCTTCTTCTTCTTCTTCTTCTGCGTACACAGGCTGATACTCCTGCAGACACCCCCTGTATAGAAAGGCAAGGATTAATCCCATCTACCCAACAAATGGAGTGGAGTTTTGTGTGTAAGACCGTTTTTCATCCCGCCATTAAGGCAGCCATACTCCAACTTCGAGGAAGGTGCATGCTATGTGTAATGTGTCATCCATACCAACGGCCAAACTGGGCCTTCTCTTCCGAAAGTTGGTGATGGGATTTTACGTGTGTGCAAGATGTTATGCGTGCGTTCACACACGGAACCTCGGTTTATAGTCTCATTCGAAGGACTGTATGGGAAATGGAGTCAGAACCAACGTTAACTCCGAGGGGAAAATCCCCCTGTACCGAAACGGCCCGGCGGAGATCCGAACCCGCATCCCCAAGATTACGAGTCCGGCGCTCTACCACTGAGCTATTCCGGCCCCCATATACACATGTGATATAACAGAATTCAACAGATCATAACAAGGGGGGGAACACAGTCTGACGAGCTAAAAACCCCAACACAACAGCAACAACTAGAAAAGCACATCACATTTATGGAAGTACATGATACACTCATACACACAGGCCCATGGGCAGACGTCTGTCAATAATGTACGTGTACATATAATCTCCTTCGGCTTCACACACACACACACACACACACACACACACACACACACGTGCGTGCGCCCGCGCGCGCGCGCGCGCCACACACACACACACACACACACACACACACACACACACACACACACACACACACACACTGCCCCCAGACAATTCTGAGATGAAAACACTGGACAGCACTAGCCTAAAGGGTTCACAGGCTGATGCAAGACAGGCAACAACACACAAGATGATAAAACCTTGGCCCAGATGCTTGCAATTTCCATACAGGAGGTGGATCAAACATCAGAATCCTCCCCGGTTAAAGCTCATCACTTTCAAACGCAGACTTTGAGTTCACGGGGAAAGGCGCACAAAAAGGAAGGCTTCACCGGTGAGTGAGCGATCAGTTTCATCTTCCATCAAAGGGCAGGTCAGCAGGGCCAGTGAGTGAGCGATCAGTTTCATCTTCCATCAAAGGGCAGGTCAGCAGGGCCGGTGAGTGAGCGATCAGTTTCATCTTCCACCAAAGGGGAGGTAAGCAGGGCCAGCACCACGACAACTGTTTCGTTTTGTGAAGAGATCATCAGACCTGCACTGGGATCCTCCACACCTGCTGGTAAGAAGCACTTCCATGTAAGCAAAGAAGAAACTCCCCCAAAAGCTAGTAGATCTTCCTGCCTACATGAAAGAAAAAACGTTTCCAGCAAAGCATGCACGAGCACTGATCGAACGGAACAATGAGAGTGTAAACAGAACGGTGGACTGAAACCTGTGTGGAAAGTAGCAGGTGGAGATGCAAAAGACAAAGGGCAGCTGGAACTTGGAATAAAAATCCGCAAGTATTAAAAATTGCTTTTCGAAAACGCAAAATGTAAATAACTGGACACTGCTTTTCACTGAGAGATTGAGAGACAGACAGACAGGCAGAGACAGACAGACAGACAGACAGATAGGGACAGAGGGAGTAAATGATATATCGCAATGGCGAAAACAAAATACTTTTTTTTTTTAACTGCTAGCTAATTTTACCATCACTCTGAGATTTTCTACATTCTGCAGCAAGTTTCTTTCTTTATTTTCTCTTCACATAAACGAGATGATGGTTGTCTCAAAATCCACTAAAAGGGCACTCGGTGGAATGCAAGCCTCCGCCGACGCTGAACGGATCCTGAGTCCGATCTTGGATCCGGATTCGCACCACGCATCCGCGCCACCATACAGAGGCTTCCTCCACGGGCCATACTCCTACTTCTTTCCTCCAAGCTTCGTCAAAAGTATTTCCATAGGGGTCCCCCCCCCCCCCCCCCCCCCCCGCGTAATGTTGCTGGCAGAGAAACAAACCAACAGACGCAAGGGAGAAATAGCTGCGTCCAGAGTTTGATGGACGCCAGAACTCGCATGGTGTGAGCGGCGAAGGATGAAGACCGAAGGGAGTGCAGAAACGGGCCCCGGACAAACTGAAGTTAACAATGTGACTCCTTCTCCGAGCATTGTCGTTGTTGACGGGTCAGAGTCCTGATCGCCCAAACTGAAGTTAACAATGTGACTACTTCTCCGAGCATTGTCGTTGTTGACGGGTCAGAGTCCTGATCGCCCAAACTGAAGTTAACAATGTGACTACTTCTCCGAGCATTGTCGTTGTTGACGGGTCAGAGAGTCCTGATCGCCCAAACTGAAGTTAACAATGTGACTACTTCTCCGAGCATTGTCGTTGTTGACGGGTCAGAGTCCTGATCGCCCAAACTGAAGTTAACAATGTGACTACTTCTCCCAGCATTGTCGTTGTTGACGGGTCAGAGAGTCCCGATCGTTTGACCCACCGGTCAGAGAACAGTGCTCCTTTACCTGCACCAAATCATAGAACGTTAGAAGTCCGATTTTTTTTTCCTTTCTCGCACGCGCGCGCGCGAGAGAGAGAGCCCAAAACACAGTCTACCGAATTGTCGCCCTTTCCTAGCCCCGGTCGCAGGTAGGAGGCGCGATGAAACGCTGACACTACTAGCCAAAGCTAGCCAGAATTCTTGCCACCTCGCCAAACGCCAGTAGCGGGTAATCAGGGGCTGAGGACACTGTCCGGCTTCTCCCAGAGTTCTCCCGGGTTGGGGATGTACAGAGATGGAGAGGCTAGCGCGGAGTCTCACTGTGGTATCACTGGCTGCACTGGCCCCAAAAGGTTAAGGGTGAGGAGCGAACATGTCGTGCTCACGTTTCTGTAGAAAGAAACTCGTGGAGAGCGTGGCAGCAGAGAGTCCTCAGAAGAGAAGCCCCTTCAAGCAAGTGTTTCGGCCCTTATCTCCTGACACTCTAGGGGGGTTGGGCCACACCCGGTTCATGACTCCGGATGTCCCTCTGCTGCCCCTTTTTTTCCCATCTTGGGACGAGCCATGGCTGGGATTCGAACCCATGACCCTCTGGACATGCTCATTTTCCACTTAATGACTCGCGCTTTAACCACTGAGCCACAGGGACACCTGATATTTGTAGGGAAATTAAGCCTTATGAAGTTCACTTTTGTTCCTCCTTGACCAGATCCAGCTTGAACACCTCTCTGCCGCTTCTGCCATTGCTTTCAGGGCTCTGGTTTTTTCCTTCCCTGCAACTGAGAGCTGTTTCATGAGGCTGTATGCAGACGTTCCTACAAACCCCCTAGCTCCAATTTCTGCAGTGAGGACTTTGACCTGATAGCCTTCTCTCCTCAGGCTGTTTGCCAGATCAGCATACTTTTCAGTCTTGTAGATTTGAGCTGCCTCCATTCTGTTCTCATATGGCACCGTGAGCTCGATAATGATCAGCTGCTTGGTTGACTTAGAGTGGACTACTATGTCTGGTCTCATGCCACTCTTGCTGATGATCTCTGGGTGACTCTTCCATTCTGGGAGGTCTGCAGTGCACTCCCAGTCATCTGCCCCGTCCAGCAGACTCTGCCTGCATGTTTCGAGTGGCACTGTTGTTCTTGGCCATGATTTGCTGCCTCCTGCCGTGAAGAATGTTGCGGGTGCTTTTGGAGTCCTGATTTTCCCTTTTGTGGTGTTGGTACTAGCCCAGACTACTTGTACAATTTCTTTGAGCACTTGGTTGTGCCTCCATGTGTACCTTCCTTGAGCCAGGGCTACTTTACATGAGCTTAGGACATGCTCCACTGTTTGTTTTTCATGGCAGAGGGGGCATGCAGGATCGTCTGTTTTCCCCCACTTCACCAGGTTTGCATTTGAGGGCAGAAGGTCATATGCAGATCTGAGAATGAAGCTGATCCTGAGAGGGGCCATGTGCCAAATGTCATTCCAAGTGAGACTTCTTTGGAGTGCATTCTCCCACGTTGTCCATTGCCCTTGCTGGCTCTGCTGGACTGCTTTTTGGAGTCTTTTTTGGTCTTCTTCTTTTCTCATCTCCTGAATCATCATGTCTCTTTTGGCTTTTCCTTTGGCCTTTGACCACCATTCAGTTTTGGTCACCCCCAGTCCCTGTCTGTTGGTCTGTGTGTGTCCTGTTATTTCTCTGATCTTGAGACTTTCTTTTGCAGAATCCATCGCCTCTTGAACTTTCCATTTTCTGCCTGTCTTCAGCTGGGGCTTAATTGCTTCTACCACCTTGTCTCCTGAGTCCTCCAGCATGCTTTGAAGTCTGATCTTCCCTGCTTTGTATTCCTCCAGGATGGATTTCAGGGGTAGTTTCAGCTTTGCTTGGCGACAGTACAGCGCTATGTCAGTCAGACAGGGTGGGACACCAAGCCATTTCCTTGTGAACTTGTTGATTTTGGCTTCCATTGCCTCCACTATGCTGGTGCAGATGTCGTATATCATCAGAGGCCATAGCAGCTTTGGTATCAGCATGAACTGCAGACACCAGACCTTGTATTTGCCAGGGAGCCCACACTGGTCAATGGTCTCCAAGCCTTCCTCCGCCATCTGCTTGGTTTCTTTTGCTCTTTGTGTGTCTTTCAGCGTATCATCATACCATCTTCCAAGGCTCTTGACTGGTTCTTCTGTGACTGTTGGAATGGCCTGGTTGGCAACACTGAAGACCACAGATCCGGCCACTTTTCCTTTCCTCAGTGAGAGACTCCGTGATTTCTTTGGCTTGAACTTCATTCTGGATGAGGCAACTATGTCGTCCAGCCTCTCCAGCACATGACGTGTCTCGTCTTCTCTGGATGAAATCACTGTAGTGTCATCCATGAAGGCCTTGAGAGGAGGCATCTTGTATCCATCGCCAAGGTCTGTTTGTCTCGCGTTGTTTGTTGCTGCTTTCAAGATGAGTTCCATTGCCAGCACGAACAGTATTGGGGAAATTGCACAGCCCATTGCAATACCCACTTCCAAGTTGATCCAGTCTGTTGTGTACTCCTTGGTAGAGAACCGCATTGAGAAGCCATTGAAGTACTTCTTGAGCATGTCGCGGATGTTCTTTGGCACATGGTACATCTCAAGAGCCAACTGTATCATCTCATGGGGCACAGATCCATATGCGTTTGCCAGATCAAGCCACACTACGTCCAGGTCTCTCTTTTCTGTTTTTGCTTTTTGGATTGCGTCCCAGATCATTGTGGCGTGTTCTACACAGCCCGCCACGGCTGGGATGCCACCTTTCTGGACTGACACATCCAAGTACTTGTTTTCCATCAGGTACTTGGTCAGCCTTGCTGCCATGACAGAGAAGAAGATTTTCCCTTCGACGTTCAGTAGTGATATTGGCCTGAACTGGCTAATGTCACTTGAGTTTTGCTCTTTGGGGATGTACACACCATCTGCCGTCATCCACTGGCCGCTGATCTTCTGGTTTCTCCAAGCCGATCGCAGCAGCCTGTGGAGCCACTCCAGCACCTTGGGACATTTCTTGTAAAGCTGGTAAGGTATTCCGTTTGGCCCTGGTGATGATTTGGCTCTGGCTTTGTCGACCACCTTCTTGATTTCCGCCAACGTTGGAGGCTTGCCATTGAACTGTTCCTCAGGGTTGGTTGGCCACACCAGACCTTGAATGTCGAGTGGTGCTTTGCTCTGTGGGTCAGAGTATGTTTTCCTCAGATGCTGCTCAAGAACTCCTTTGTCCACACTTAGGGTCCCAGATTTTGGCTGCTCAAACAGTGTTCTGGCAAACTGGAAGGGGTCTCTGAAGAAGCGCTCTTGTGTCTTCTTCTTTTTGCTCTTCCTCTTCCTCGCAGATTCCGCTTTGCTGAGGGCACTGTGTTTTTCTTTCAGGTCTTTCCACAGTTTTTCCAAGCCTTGTTTTTCAGCTGGCAGTGCGGTCTTCATTTGCATCTTGAGGTTTTTCTTTTGGACCCTGATCTTGTCCATCTTTTCTTGGCGTCTGGATTTCTTTGGAGGTGTTTTCTCTTTGGGTAGTTTTGCTCCATAGGCGTCTCTACATGTGGCATACACAATGTCCCCATATGTGGCTAGTTTGTGTTCCAGGGTGCTTTTCCCTATCAGTGCATCGAGTCTTTGGACGATTTTTGCATCCAGTTTCTCCCAATCTTCAGTTTCGTTTGCTCGTGGCAGGTTGAGTTTCAGGCGCCTGGCATCGAGGGCCTGTGCAAATTCCTCATCCGAACCAACAGCGTGGACGTCCTTGGCACTGTGGTTTAAATCCTGGCCTTGGTCTTCCGACGTCTTATCTGCTGATGCAGTGCGCTGCTGCTCATTCAGATGAGTCTTCACACATCCCATCTTTGTTCTGTGGATCTTCATGCCACGGGTGGTAGCGAAACGCTTTCCACAGACACATGGATATTCCATTTGGTCCATGTTCATAGTCCGTTTGGGATTTGCAGTCATGATTGGTTGAGCACCGATGGATTCATCATTCTCTCCCCCTTTCGGTGAATCCTGGGAGCATCTTTTCCTTTTATTTTTAGTAGCCACATGTTTAAGGCAAAGTGGGGAGCCAGCCCACAGAGCCCTTGGTTCTGGTCTTTCCCAGTGTCCTCCGGTCTTTCCCGGACGTCCTCCGGCCTATTCCCGGAAGTCAATGGTTTACCCATGCATCAGTAGAAAGAAACTCGTGGAGAGCGTGGCAGCAGAGAGTCCTCAGAAGAGAAGCCCCCTTCAAGCAAGTGTTTCGGCCCTTATCTCCTGACACTCTAGGGGGGTTGGGCCACACCCGGTTCATGACTCCGGATGTCCCTCTGCTGCCCCTTTTTTTCCCATCTTGGGACGAGCCATGGCTGGGATTCGAACCCATGACCCTCTGGACATGCTCATTTTCCACTTAATGACTCGCGCTTTAACCACTGATTTAGGACCGACACAATTGTGTAAACATGGGAGATAGTTTTCATGATCTCTCTCTCTCTCTCTCTCTCTCTCTCTCTCTCTCTGTGTGTGTGTGTGTGTGTGTGTGTGTGTGTGTGTGTGTGTGTGTGTGTGTGTGTGTGTGTGTGTCCTGGCAGTAATGATAGTATGATGTTGATATGTTCTGATTGTTATTGCCAGTAAACTGATGTCGTATTAACTTAATAAGACTGATCATCGTCATCATCGTTATCATAATAACAATATTGATGATAATAACAACAAATACGATGCTGTTGTTGCTGCTGCTGCTACTGCTGCTGCTGATGATGATGATGTCCTACTATTCTAACTATCATCATCATCGTCGTCGTCGTCGTCGTCGTCGTATTTGTTATCTTCTTCATCACCATCGTTGTTTTTATCATCATCATCATCATTACCATCATCGTCATCATCATCATCGTTATAATCATTTCTTTATTATCATTATCATCATCATCATCATCATCATCAACAGCAGCATTATCTTCATTATCGTCATTGTTATTATCTTTGTAGTTATCATCATCATCATCGTCATTATCATTATAAATATAATTACCATTATCCTCCTCGTCGTCGTCGTCGTCATCATCACCACCACTATTCTTATTACATGTAAACAGAATAGGCAACTTTGCCGCAAAATGCATATCACCGACTGTTTTGAGTTCAAATTCGGCAAGCCGGTTGACCTTAAAATCCATTCACATTAATCGCACGATTTTTTATTTTTTATTTTTATTATTTTTATTTTTATGCTCATTTTGGGGGGGATTTCGCACCCCCCGTCCCCAAATCCCACTCCCAATCCTACCGCCTCCCGATCCCCTTCTTGAGGTTGATGATTTTTCACCTGCCTGTATCCTGTGACCTTTTACACTGACAATGTAAAGTTGACATGCCGTACTTTGCCCCAAGCTGAAGGAAGCTGTGTGAAGAGCTAGGCTGACAGGGGACCAGGGTTCACAAAGGCGGCGATGCAGTTCGTTGACCGTGTAGACACACACACCCGACACCAGCAAATGCAACGAAACATAATGACCAATCATACTGTTTGTTTCTTTTCATCATTAAGATTTTCAATGAATCTCTTCCTTTTACAGGTTCGGTGTTTGGGGATGATTTGCCTAACAGGTGGAAAAGTTCATTTGGTGACGGAGCCGTGAGAGTTAAAAAAAAGAAGAAGAAAAAGGAACGATAACTCACGAAGGCAGTCTGGCCCGTGAAATGGGTCAGCTGGTTAGGCGCCGTGTTGGAAGAGATTCACCACAAATCTTGGCAATGAAGAAACAACTAAATCATCGGTAAGCCATTATCGTTCGTCCACCTACGCTGGGGTGACAGCTCGCAACAGAACACACATGTTCCGGAGAAGAAAAAGAAAAAAATCAGGGAAAGATAACGCCAGCCTGTCCTATGCAAGTAGTTACCCTTTCTCATTTTGTGGGCCAAGCGAATAGACCAAGACAACCTTTTTTGTTGTTTTTTGTTTTGTTTTGTTTTTCTAAGCGCACGCCAGGACAGCGATCTAAGGACTATCGACTGTAGTACAGGCGCAGCGTTCCACAGCCGTGTTTTACTGTCTGTAGTACAGGCGCAGCGTTTCCACAGCCATGTTTTACTGTCTGTAGTACAGGCGCAGCGTTTCACACGCCACGTTTTACTGTCTGTAGTACAGGCGCAGCGTTCCACAGCCGTGTTTTACTGTCTGTAGTACAGGCGCAGCGTTTCACACGCCACGTTTTACCGTCTGTAGTACAGGCGCAGCGTTCCGCAGCCATGTTTTACTGTCTGTAGTACAGGCGCATTGTTTCACAGCCATGTTTTACTGTCTGTAGTACAGGCGCAGCGTTTCACAGCCATGTTTTACTGTCTGTAGTACAGGCGCAGCGTTTCACAGCCATGTTTTACTGTCTGTAGTACAGGCGCAGCGTTTCACACGCCACGTTTTACTGTCTGTAGTACAGGCGCAGCGTTCCATAGCCGTGTTGTACTGTCTGTAGTACAGGCGCAGCGTTTCACACGCCACGTTTTACCGTCTGTAGTACAGGCGCAGCGTTCCGCAGCCATGTTTTACTGTCTGTAGTACAGGCGCATTGTTCCACAGCCGTGTTTTACTGTCTGTAGTACAGGCGCAGCGTTTCACACGCCACGTTTTACCGTCTGTAGTACAGGCGCAGCGTTCCGCAGCCATGTTTTACTGTCTGTAGTACAGGCACATTGTTTCACAGCCATGTTTTACTGTCTGTAGTACAGGCGCAGCGTTCCACAGCCATGTTTTACTGTCTGTAGTACAGGCGCAGCGTTCCACAGCCATGTTTTACTGTCTGTAGTACAGGCGCAGCGTTCCACAGCCATGCTTTACTGTCTGTAGTACAGGCGCAGCGTTCCACAGCCGTGTTTTACTGTCTGTAGTACAGGAGCAGCGTTCCACAGCCATGTTTTACTGTCTGTAGTACAGGCGCAGCGTTTTACAGCCATGCTTTACTGTCTGTAGTACAGGCGCATCGTTTCACAGCCCTGTTTTACTGTCTGTAGTACAGGCGCAGCGTTCCACAGCCGTGTTTTACTGTCTGTAGTACAGGCGCATCGTTCCATAGCCATGCTTTACTGTCTGTAGTACAGGCGCAGCGTTCCACAGCCATGCTTTACTGTCTGTAGTAAGGCGCAGCGTTCCATAGCCATGTTTTACTGTCTGTAGTACAGGCGCATCGTTCCATAGCCATGCTTTACTGTCTGTAGTACAGGCGCAGCGTTCCACAGCCATGCTTTACTGTCTGTAGTAAGGCGCAGCGTTCCATAGCCATGCTTTACTGTCTGTAGTACAGGCGCAGCGTTCCACAGCCATGCTTTACTGTCTGTAGTACAGGCGCAGCGTTCCACAGCCATGTTTTAATGTCTGTAGTACAGGCGCAGCGTTCCACAGCCATGCTTTACTGTCTGTAGTACAGGCGCAGCG
>CM065740.1:30002576-30007576 GCA_033310375.1 Conus canariensis
CTTTAACACAGTAATTATCTTAAAGAGGGCTACGATAACAACATCCACGCGCGTTCAACCAGCCTGACAATAGAACCAACCCAGTGACCCACGGCAATACCATCCGAACGAGTCCAAGACTCCTGCTCTTCACTGATTGTTTACAAAAGAACCTCAGCTGACTGAGTATTTAGCGCTCACTTGGTGCACCGAGGTCCTAGTGGTTACGTCCCTCTCCCCTTTCGCTGTCGGGCAGGTCCGAACTCCTCACTACCTTAGGTGCCATCTGTCACCTGACCGCTTCGTCCTCCTCGACACGGTTCGACCGTGTGCGATGGGTAAGGCATACTTGTTAATGATTCTATTACCTATTTGTATACTACGTACAACGTCCCTTTTGCCTCTAAGCGTTTAATGCCTTTTGTGAGAGGTTTCACGCACTTGACAAATTCCCCCCACTTCAAGACAATGCCCTGCATTGGCTAAAACACATTCAAGGAGCTGAAACTCTCACAATTCTCACATTTAAACCAACTCTAATCTAGGCCTCTCATAAGCCTCCTTACACCAGAGAACGCACGCAAGATTTACCTTGCAACAAAATTAGAGAAAAATCAATACCATACGCACTAACCAAACAAATATCAACACCAGTCTGAAACTTCCACCAGCTCTAAGTAGTGTGGCCATATATAGATAAACATTATGTTTCTACGGAAATTCTCTCCCTTTCTCTTCATACACGTGGCCCGCAACCAGCCATATCACGCATACACGACACTGCGAAAGGCACACGCACCCAATACCTGACTTTTCGCCCGACCATTTTAATTTGGTCTACGGCCCCGTCACACTTTCTTCGCTCCCTAACACACCATGCCATACACCGCGACACGTGCTGCACTGTCTGCAGAAGCGCCTGATATCGCCTAGGATACCGGGCCAGTAGTACTCCCGCGTCACAACCTTTTGTGTGGCCTTCCTACCGAGATGGCCCGAGGCTGACGTCACATGTCTTTCGGACATCACCGCCTTTCTGCGCTGCCTAGGAACGACAACCTGCTTCTTCGTTTTCCCCGAACTCATGTGAGTGAAAGTTCGGTACAATACCCCATCCTTTATCTCAAAACCGATGGTACCCTCCTTAACACGTTTCTTCTGCCTTGTGTGAGCGAAACCAAACAGTTTACTAAGAGAGTAATCGCCCTTTTGTTCCTCCCGTAAGTGAGTGGGGTTAGTCTCACCGGACACGCTCCAATGCTTTCTGGAGTGTGTGACTGCCTGGGGCCTTTCTCTCCCCAAAAATCTTTTCCCTGATTCAACACAGAAATCACGGTCTGGGTCTCCATACCCACGTGCTCCTGGAATGTTTCCAATTACCAGATCATACGGCGGCTTTGGAACAGCCAAAGCCTGTACGACTCCACTATAGAATGGTGTATCAATGAACACCAGGGCCGTTTTGAATTCTGCTACTGTTCCATCTATTTGTCTACACCTCTGCGTTTTACCTGTGAATTGTCCCTCCTTAACCAGGGATTCCTTCACCATTATACCTGTGCACCCAGAGTCTCTAATGACATTAACCACATTGTCCCCCACTCTGCCTTTGTGCACATCCATGTTATCGCCTGAATCTGTGAACACACAGCACAATCCAGACAAAATAACACTGTCATCTTGTTCACCTTTTTCTGCCTGCCTTTCGCTTGGCCTGACCCTCATTGCTGCAGCTTTCTGAGGTCTAAATCGGCAATCTCTAGCCAAGTGTCCTGTCTTATCGCACAAGAAGCAGGTACGTCTATCTACGGCCTTATCCACGTGGGCCTTCACCCTTGTTTGCTCACGTGACGCCGTGGGCCTACGGGCGTGCAATACTGACTCATCGTGTGAGTCATGTGGTAGCCTGCTATCCTCTGAATATGCTTCCCGGCTTTCCTCTTGTTCAGGCAAATCACGCCTCGCTTCCCGGTAGGTCTCTGCCGTCTGAAGCACCTCAGCTATTGTGGTTGCACCTTTTTCCTTAATGTGGATTGTGAGGCCCGTCCCACAACCATCAAGTATCTGTTCCTTCATCACCAGTGTCTTGAGGCCTTCGAAATCACAGTCCACTCCACTAAGTTCTACCCACTTGTTGAAATAGTGATCCAGTCTAACTCCGAACTGTGTGTATGTCTCACCCTGTTCGATTCTCGCCTCGCGAAACTTACGCCTAAAGCCTTCTTCAGTCAAATCATATGCCTTCAGTACTGCTTGTTTCACCTTGTCAAAATCCCTCTGATCACCTTTGGGTAAGGTGGAAACAGTGTGTAACGCACGACCTGTCAACAAGGCAGACAGGTTTATTGCCCAGTCATCTTCGGGCCAGCCCTCGTGCTCGGCAACCGATTCAAACCGACTGATATAGGCATCGATCGAATCAGTTTCTTCTCTGAACAGTGGGAGTTTAAGTCTAGGTGCGCAACTTAGTCTGCGGCCTACTGACTCAGAACTGGTGTCTATTTCACTACGATTTTCAGATTTTATTCTTTCCAACTCAATTTGTTTGGCTAAAATCTCTGATTCCGCTTCTGCTCTCGCTCTGGGAGCTGCACTCTCTGCATCTGCTCTCACTTTGGCCGCTGCACTCTCTGCCTCTGCTCTTGCTTTGGCAGCTAAACACTCTGCATCTGCTGCATCTGCTTTAGCCTTTGACGCAGCAGTTTCAAGTCTAAGTCGCTCGGCCTCAGCATCTGCTTTAGCCTATGACGCAGCAGTTTCTGCCTCTAGATTTCTTTTGACAGCTGCTAGCTGTTCCTTTTCAAACTTCCTTCTTTCAGCCCTTTCATCTCTCTCAGTCTTTTGCTGAGTTTCTACAAACTTACGCAGTTCATCTCCTGTATATCCTAGTTTCTCCCCTAAACTCATCAGTTTCTCAATGGGAGTAAAACTTTCTTCAGCCATTTTGTCGTTTTAGCACTACTAAAACAGTTACTCTTATAGACCCGGAAAAAGTCAGTAAACAGTTTACCTACTAAACGTTACGAGTACACCAACCAGTGGTAGTATTCCCAACACAAAGGAGCCTTAATCTTAAACCACAGCTTCTGTGAGAGTTAAGACTAGAACCTCGTTCTTCGTTTCTCTGAACGACCTTTGATTAATACAACCACCCTACACACAAGTCAATACTCAACACTCAAAGAACTAAAGGAAATAATTAGAAGAGCTAATTATAATTGCCTTTAGTGGACGCTTCGCCCCAGTACTACTCTAGCACTCACTTTGTTTCCCGCCTGAGACTAATTTGGGCCATGCAATCCTGGCAGGCTCGCCACTTTGTCCAGGACGGGGGAAATCGTGATGGTATTGCTTAAGTGCACTAAGTTGATGTATTATTGGTCAGGCTTAACACACCAAGGTTATCTTTGCACTCATACACGTGTATGCACACTCATGCGCCCACCAAACATTCACCTCTCTCTGGGAATGGGATGTCACGCATTCGTTTCTCTCCTAACACGACTGAGCACAAGAAATCCAATTTCTATGCTACTATAATCAAACATGAAAAATCCAATTACACAAAATGAACAAATCAACACATAAAAGATCAATACTTCCTAATCCCGGGTTATAATAAAAATGACTTCTTACCTGGCCAGGTTTTCACACACACAACCACGCTTTCACACCACACCACAGTTCTTGAAAGTCTCTTCACTTCTTCTTCAGCACTGCTTGATGGTGAGGCCCTTGGTTGACTGGCTCCAGGTTTCAGGACTGGGTCTTCGTGGTCGTCTCTGGGATCTCGACGTAGAACTCTTCTTCTTCGTCTCCTTCACCCACCTCTGGGTTCAAATTCAGTTTGTCTGTCTTCACCCACCTCTGGGCTTCAAACTTAGTTTTCTTCTCTTCCAGCTTGTCTTTCCCTAAGACTTTGCTGTCTCTTCTATCTCCCAGACCACGTTTCTCTCGACCCGTTCTCTGTCCTGCCCACCCTTCTCTCTTCGCTCTCTCTCTCCTCTGCCTTCTCTCTCTCTTGTGGTGTTCATCTTTTCACGTTGTTCTCCCTCAGTTTATATAGGGATGGAAACAAAGGATTCCCCTTCGGCCATGCCTTTGTCCATGCTGCTTCTCAAACCCCTAGTTCACAAGTACTCTGAATTCTCCATTCGCTACGTTCTTCCACACATCAGCATTTACACACATCCCTACCTAATTGATTAGCAAACAAAACACTTGGCACCAGATGGACATCGAAAATTCCCGCCGACTTCGGAGGCCACTTTAACACAGTAATTATCTTAAAGAGGGCTACGATAACAACATCCACGCGCGTTCAACCAGCCTGACAATAGAACCAACCCAGTGACCCACGGCAATACCATCCGAACGAGTCCAAGACTCCTGCTCTTCACTGATTGTTTACAAAAGAACCTCAGCTGACTGAGTATTTAGCGCTCACTTGGTGCACCGAGGTCCTAGTGGTTACGTCCCTCTCCCCTTTCGCTGTCGGGCAGGTCCGAACTCCTCACTACCTTAGGTGCCATCTGTCACCTGACCGCTTCGTCCTCCTCGACACGGTTCGACCGTGTGCGATGGGTAAGGCATACTTGTTAATGGTTCTATTACCTATTTGTATACTACGTACAACGTCCCTTTTGCCTCTAAGCGTTTAATGCCTTTTGTGAGAGGTTTCACGCACTTGACACTGAAGGTACAGTATTTCTACCAAAGGCATCAAACCATTAATTCATGTATATACAGACTTTACATACAGATTATATACAAAAAAGAATAGTAAAATGTCAAGGACATGCATAGATGAGCACATGAATATGTACAGGGACATTTCCTTTCCCTATGATGATGATGATCATGAACATTAAATCCCCTTCTCCATTCTCTTACAGAAAGACATCTGGGAATAGGTGGGTGGGGGGTCACCTTAGTCATGATCAGATTAACTCCCCCTCTGTTACAAAGTAACTCCCTGGGAGTCAGAAAACACGTGTACACATTAACTCCCAGGGGAGTTA
>CM065740.1:30012576-30032576 GCA_033310375.1 Conus canariensis
TCTGTCAATGACACCAGTGTATGGTTACAGGGGGTCATGTCTGTCAATGACACCAGTGTATGGTTACAGGGGATCATGTCTGTCAATGACACCAGTGTATGGTTACAGGGGGTCATGTCTGTCAATGACACCAGTGTGTGCGTCACAGGGGGTCATGTCTGTCAATGACACCAGTGTATGCGTCACAGGGGGTCATGTCTGTCAATGACACCAGTGTATGCGTCACAGGGGGTCATGTCTGTCAATGACACCAGTGTATGGTTACAGGGGGTCATGTCTGTCAATGACACCAGTGTATGGTTACAGGGGGTCATGTCTGTCAATGACACCAGTGTATGGTTACAGGGGATCATGTCTGTCAATGACACCAGTGTATGGTTACAGGGGGTCATGTCTGTCAATGACACCAGTGTATGGTTACAGGGGATCATGTCTGTCAATGACACCAGTGTATGGTTACAGGGGGTCATGTCTGTCAATGATACCAGTGTGTGCGTCACAGGGGTCATGTCTGTCAATGACACCAGTGTATGCGTCACAGGGGGTCATGTCTGTCAATGACACCAGTGTATGCGTCACAGGGGGTCATGTCTGTCAATGACACCAGTGTATGGTTACAGGGGGTCATGTCTGTCAATGACACCAGTGTATGGTTACAGGGGGTCATGTCTGTCAATGACACCAGTGTATGGTTACAGGGGGTCATGTCTGTCAATGACACCAGAGTATGGTTACAGGGGGTCATGTCTGTCAATGACACCAGTGTGTGCGTCACAGGGGGTCATGTCTGTCAATGACACCAGTGTATGCGTCACAGGGGGTCATGTCTGTCAATGACACCAGTGTATGCGTCACAGGGGGTCATGTCTGTCAATGACACCAGTGTATGGTTACAGGGGGTCATGTCTGTCAATGACACCAGTGTATGGTTACAGGGGTCATGTCTGTCAATGACACCAGAGTATGGTTACAGGGGGTCATGTCTGTCAATGACACCAGTGTGTGCGTCACAGGGGGTCATGTCTGTCAATGACACCAGTGTATGCGTCACAGGGGGTCATGTCTGTCAATGACACCAGTGTATGCGTCACAGGGGGTCATGTCTGTCAATGACACCAGTGTATGGTTACAGGGGGTCATGTCTGTCAATGACACCAGTGTATGGTTACAGGGGGTCGTGTCTGTCAATGACACCAGAGTATGGTTACAGGGGATCATGTCTGTCAGTGACACCAGTATATGCCTTACAGGGGACGCCTGGTCACATGGTCAGAGCGTTTGCCTGCGGACCTGCCGGCTGTGACTTCCAACCAGTCGTGGGATCCGATTCTTTTTTCTTTTTTTTTTCGGTTCGGAAACCCTCTGTACACCCGGCAGTCAACGGGTACCTGATTCAGTTCAGGGAGGGTTGAAGGCACAGAAGGATGTGGCTGGGCTCCGATTTCAATCATACCGTGCCTTACACACGTTCACCATAGGATATGGGAACTTTCACCGTTTTCTTTTTCTTTTTTTTTTTTTTTTTAGCCTCTCCAACCCGCCGGCATACGATGGCCTCCCCTTCTCCGAAAGATGAAATAGGTTTTAACGTGCATGCAAGATTTTTCTTACGCACGTGCTAATGACGCACAGGACTTCGGTTTACGATCTCATCCAAAGAACCAGGAAGGAACTGGAATTTTGTACATATTTTCCGAAGGTCCATGGTTCGATTTCCGCTGGAGATAGCTGTCTCGAGTGGGAACCGAACGATGGACATCAAAACAACTGTCTGACGCCTTAGCCACCAGGCCCCCTACCCCCTCTTTCCCTGCCCCCCCCCCCCCCCCCCCCCCCCCCGCCACCAGTGGCGAAAATGAAAACATTCGTTCGGAGAGGGTAGTACAGGGCCGTTCTCAGCAGTGTCTACTTTGCCCTTGTACGAACCTTGCTATGTATTTTCGTTACGGTTTCAGAATGATTTCTGTATTTCAATTTTTTTTTTTTTTTTTTTTTTTTTTGGTTATAAATCCAACTGAATGGATAACGCCTTTGACAAATTAGTTATGTTATGAATTCATGATGTGTACGTTGGAAAGAAAGGGCATCAACTTCATAGAGTTTAGACCCTCCAACTGATCTCCAACACGGCTCAATGATGAGATACTGAACTTTTCAAATCAAATTAGGTGTGGGTGAATTAAATTGTCCCAAGTCCAAAAACTTTGGAGCGGGTCGAAGGGTCACAAGTCATTTACACTGCAGTTTATTTTCTCTGATTGTTTTTCCAAGAAACATGAACCATTTTTAAACGTAAGTAAAACTCTCTCTCTCTCTCTCTCTCTCTTCTCTCTCCTCTCTCTCTCTCTCTCTCTCTCTCTCTCTCTCTCAATCAGCCTTTTTACGTGAGTACTTTGTTGATGATTTCTTGAAAAGTGGTTTGGGTGTTTTGTTCATGTGTGTGTGTGTGTGTGTGTGTGTGTGGTGTGTGTGTGTGTGTGTGTGTGTCTGTGTGTGTGTGTGTGTGTGTGTGTGTCTGTGTGTCTGTGTGTCTGTGTGTGTGTTGAGGGACAGGGAGGGGGATATGAGAGGTGGAAGTGCGGGGTAGGTCGGGACAGCACGTTTTTTTTCTTCTTATTTAGTGACAGCCATGCGGCGGGCCTGTGCATTCGACTGTGCAACAACACAACTGACATCACACATTGCAACGAGTCTAAGGAGTTGTGTGTGTGTGTGTGTGTGTGTGCGTGTGTGTGTGCGTGCGTGCGTGCGTGCGTGCGTGCGTGTGTGTGTGTGTGCGTGCGTGCGTGCGCGTGTTTGTGTGTGTATGTGTGTGTGTGTGTATGTGTGTGTGTGTGTGTATGTATGTGAGCGCGCGCGCATGCGCGTTTGCATGGGCGTATGTTCCAAAAATAATGAAATAATATCAGAGATTCGTTTACCACACGTTCTGCAAAACTCGCTCACGGCGCTTCACAAGAAAACATTATGACTATCTTGTAATCAATCATTCATAGACGCATACTTCACATGTGCAGTGGGCATAATAAATTTATAAACAGCCTTAGCCCTGCCCAAATATATTCTAATAAACACGTACCCATAGAAGTATTACAATAATATTCGTCACAGAAGAGAGAGAGAGAGAGAGAGAGAGAGAGAGAGAGAGAGAGAGAGAGAGAGAGAGAGAGAGAGAGAGAGAAAATTTGTGTTTCCAATTCTTGAATGCAGATGGAAAATCTGGGAGTGTAGAGGCAGAGGCTATTTGCTCTCCATGGCAGGGACCTGCAAAGAGCACAGATGGTGAGAGGAGAGGGCGGGTGGACTATCTATCCTGGCTTTCCCACTATCCGTATCTCTCGGCTTTCCCACTATCCGTATCTCTCAGCTTTCCCACTATTCGTTTCTCTCGGCTTTCCCACTATCCGTATCTCTCGGCTTTCCCACTATCCGTATCTCTCGGCTTTCCCACTATCCGTATCTCTCGGCTTTCCCACTATTCGTTTCTCTCGGCTTTCCCACAAGTCGTTTCTCTCGGGTATCCAGACTGCGTGCGCAGGTCACAGACACCTTCCGGGCGGGAGAACTGTTCAAATGACTGGGCTGCCCTCTCGGGTCCTCATGCATCTCAGCTTTCTTTTTGTCCCGCTGTTCAACGGGGTGGGCCTGCTGTCTGCACGTAGCCAATGTCCGCGCGGAACTACTGTGTGTGTGTGTGTGTGCTTCCAACTTGACAGTCTTACACTCTTCAGAGGCGAGGTGTGGCAGACAGACAGCCAGCCGACCCGTGAACAGGACGCCGACACAGACCCGGGTCAGGAAGTGGTGAATGCCTTCAATGCGCTTCATGGAACTCTCAAGCAGCGAAATGCGAAGTTACCGGTCCTGCCTCTGATATTGAAAAGGAAAGAACTTTCACCGCTTGATCTTTTGTGCATAGTGTGAGCGACCCGCAGAAGACGGAAGAGCAGAGCTGACCAGCATGACCAGTAGGTAGTAATGATCACAGACCAGCTCAAACCCCCTGCCGAAAGAAAATGTCTCCACTTTCTCCAAGACTGGCCCCTGTACGAGGAGACGCGGCAGCAGTCCTGGCCCGGGATGCGGACCTCAACACCAAGCTCTAGGGGACGGAAGCCGATCTTCAGCCCTTTGAGGGACTGTCCTGACACGCTGTCAATCAGCCCTTTGAGGGACTGTCCTGACACGCTGTCAATCAGCCCTTTGAGGGACTGTCCTGACACGCTGTCAATCAGCCCTTTGAGGGACTGTCCTGACACGCTGTCAATCAGCCCTTTGAGGGACTGTCCTGACACGCTGTCAATCAGCCGTTTGAGGGACGATTTCCTGATGCCGATGAGGTGTCGCAGAGTTAGGGCACAGAACGCCAGAAGGCGGGGAACGCAAACTGGAAAAAATGGATGTGATCCCGAAGATCACGACTATTTTTCCCCCTAGTATTGTCGTTTTCCTTCAGAATGACAACTCTTCCCCCCCCCCCCCCCCCCCAAAAAAAAAAAAAAAAAAAAAAAAAGGGAAAACAGTCATCATCCTTAGGAATCACACCAATAATAACCGTTTTCCTCGAGGGGAAAAAATCATGAGAGAAAACACCGGTGATCCTCTGAGAAAACGCGGAAAACTGCTAGTATCTCGAGTAGACGGTCATGATCCCTTAGGAGAACAGCTTAACCCTGTTTTCCCAAACCGTAATAGCTTTTCTCCGGGCGGGGGACACAGTTATTACCAGCTTTTGACGTCAGTGTGTTTCCATACTACATCGCCTGCAATCATACACAACACGCATACACACACATACATACAGCGATACGTCTGTCCACTCCACGGGCCAGTAGAAAGAAACTCGTGGAGAGCGTGGCAGCAGAGAGTCCTCAGAAGAGAAGCCCCCTTCAAGCAAGTGTTTCGGCCCTTATCTCCTGACACTCTAGGGGGGTTGGGCCACACCCGGTTCATGACTCCGGATGTCCCTCTGCTGCCCCTTTTTTTCCCATCTTGGGACGAGCCATGGCTGGGATTCGAACCCATGACCCTCTGGACATGCTCATTTTCCACTTAATGACTCGCGCTTTAACCACTGAGCCACAGGGACACCTGATATTTGTAGGGAAATTAAGCCTTATGAAGTTCACTTTTGTTCCTCCTTGACCAGATCCAGCTTGAACACCTCTCTGCCGCTTCTGCCATTGCTTTCAGGGCTCTGGTTTTTTCCTTCCCTGCAACTGAGAGCTGTTTCATGAGGCTGTATGCAGACGTTCCTACAAACCCCCTAGCTCCAATTTCTGCAGTGAGGACTTTGACCTGATAGCCTTCTCTCCTCAGGCTGTTTGCCAGATCAGCATACTTTTCAGTCTTGTAGATTTGAGCTGCCTCCATTCTGTTCTCATATGGCACCGTGAGCTCGATCATGATCAGCTGCTTGGTTGACTTAGAGTGGACTACTATGTCTGGTCTCATGCCACTCTTGCTGATGATCTCTGGGTGACTCTTCCATTCTGGGAGGTCTGCAGTGCACTCCCAGTCATCTGCCCCGTCCAGCAGACTCTGCCTGCATGTTTCGAGTGGCACTGTTGTTCTTGGCCATGATTTGCTGCCTCCTGCCGTGAAGAATGTTGCGGGTGCTTTTGGAGTCCTGATTTTCCCTTTTGTGGTGTTGGTACTAGCCCAGACTACTTGTACAATTTCTTTGAGCACTTGGTTGTGCCTCCATGTGTACCTTCCTTGAGCCAGGGCTACTTTACATGAGCTTAGGACATGCTCCACTGTTTGTTTTTCATGGCAAAGGGGGCATGCAGGATCGTCTGTTTTCCCCCACTTCACCAGGTTTGCATTTGAGGGCAGAAGGTCATATGCAGATCTGAGAATGAAACTGATCCTGAGAGGGGCCATGTGCCAAATGTCATTCCAAGTGAGACTTCTTTGGAGTGCATTCTCCCACGTTGTCCATTGCCCTTGCTGGCTCTGCTGGACTGCTTTTTGGAGTCTTTTTTGGTCTTCTTCTTTTCTCATCTCCTGAATCATCATGTCTCTTTTGGCTTTTCCTTTGGCCTTTGACCACCATTCAGTTTTGGTCACCCCCAGTCCCTGTCTGTTGGTCTGTGTGTGTCCTGTTATTTCTCTGATCTTGAGACTTTCTTTTGCAGAATCCATCGCCTCTTGAACTTTCCATTTTCTGCCTGTCTTCAGCTGGGGCTTAATTGCTTCTACCACCTTGTCTCCTGAGTCCTCCAGCATGCTTTGAAGTCTGATCTTCCCTGCTTTGTATTCCTCCAGGATGGATTTCAGGGGTAGTTTCAGCTTTGCTTGGCGACAGTACAGCGCTATGTCAGTCAGACAGGGTGGGACACCAAGCCATTTCCTTGTGAACTTGTTGATTTTGGCTTCCATTGCCTCCACTATGCTGGTGCAGATGTCGTATATCATCAGAGGCCATAGCAGCTTTGGTATCAGCATGAACTGCAGACACCAGACCTTGTATTTGCCAGGGAGCCCACACTGGTCAATGGTCTCCAAGCCTTCCTCCGCCATCTGCTTGGTTTCTTTTGCTCTTTGTGTGTCTTTCAGCGTATCATCATACCATCTTCCAAGGCTCTTGACTGGTTCTTCTGTGACTGTTGGAATGGCCTGGTTGGCAACACTGAAGACCACAGATCCGGCCACTTTTCCTTTCCTCAGTGAGAGACTCCGTGATTTCTTTGGCTTGAACTTCATTCTGGATGAGGCAACTATGTCGTCCAGCCTCTCCAGCACATGACGTGTCTCGTCTTCTCTGGATGAAATCACTGTAGTGTCATCCATGAAGGCCTTGAGAGGAGGCATCTTGTATCCATCGCCAAGGTCTGTTTGTCTCGCGTTGTTTGTTGCTGCTTTCAAGATGAGTTCCATTGCCAGCACGAACAGTATTGGGGAAATTGCACAGCCCATTGCAATACCCACTTCCAAGTTGATCCAGTCTGTTGTGTACTCCTTGGTAGAGAACCGCATTGAGAAGCCATTGAAGTACTTCTTGAGCATGTCGCGGATGTTCTTTGGCACATGGTACATCTCAAGAGCCAACTGTATCATCTCATGGGGCACAGATCCATATGCGTTTGCCAGATCAAGCCACACTACGTCCAGGTCTCTCTTTTCTGTTTTTGCTTTTTGGATTGCGTCCCAGATCATTGTGGCGTGTTCTACACAGCCAGCCACGCCTGGGATGCCACCTTTCTGGACTGACACATCCAAGTACTTGTTTTCCATCAGGTACTTGGTCAGCCTTGCTGCCATGACAGAGAAGAAGATTTTCCCTTCGACGTTCAGTAGGGATATTGGCCTGAACTGGCTGATGTCACTTGAGTTTTGCTCTTTGGGGATGTACACACCATCTGCCGTCATCCACTGGCCGCTGATCTTCTGGTTTCTCCAAGCCGATCGCAGCAGCCTGTGGAGCCACTCCAGCACCTTGGGACATTTCTTGTAAAGCTGGTAAGGTATTCCGTTTGGCCCTGGTGATGATTTGGCTCTGGCTTTGTCGACCACCTTCTTGATTTCCGCCAACGTTGGAGGCTTGCCATTGAACTGTTCCTCAGGGTTGGTTGGCCACACCAGACCTTGAATGTCGAGTGGTGCTTTGCTCTGTGGGTCAGAGTATGTTTTCCTCAGATGCTGCTCAAGAACTCCTTTGTCCACACTTAGGGTCCCAGATTTTGGCTGCTCAAACAGTGTTCTGGCAAACTGGAAGGGGTCTCTGAAGAAGCGCTCTTGTGTCTTCTTCTTTTTGCTCTTCCTCTTCCTCGCAGATTCCGCTTTGCTGAGGGCACTGTGTTTTTCTTTCAGGTCTTTCCACAGTTTTTCCAAGCCTTGTTTTTCAGCTGGCAGTGCGGTCTTCATTTGCATCTTGAGGTTTTTCTTTTGGACCCTGATCTTGTCCATCTTTTCTTGGCGTCTGGATTTCTTTGGAGGTGTTTTCTCTTTGGGTAGTTTTGCTCCATAGGCGTCTCTACATGTGGCATACACAATGTCCCCATATGTGGCTAGTTTGTGTTCCAGGGTGCTTTTCCCTATCAGTGCATCGAGTCTTTGGACGATTTTTGCATCCAGTTTCTCCCAATCTTCAGTTTCGTTTGCTCGTGGCAGGTTGAGTTTCAGGCGCCTGGCATCGAGGGCCTGTGCAAATTCCTCATCCGAACCAACAGCGTGGATGTCCTTGGCACTGTGGTTTAAATCCTGGCCTTGGTCTTCCGACGTCTTATCTGCTGATGCAGTGCGCTGCTGCTCATTCAGATGAGTCTTCACACATCCCATCTTTGTTCTGTGGATCTTCATGCCACGGGTGGTAGCGAAACGCTTTCCACAGACACATGGATATTCCATTTGGTCCATGTTCATAGTCCGTTTGGGATTTGCAGTCATGATTGGTTGAGCACCGATGGATTCATCATTCTCTCCCCCTTTCGGTGAATCCTGGGAGCATCTTTTCCTTTTATTTTTAGTAGCCACATATTTAAGGCAAAGTGGGGAGCCAGCCCACAGAGCCCTTGGTTCTGGTCTTTCCCAGTGTCCTCCGGTCTTTCCCGGACGTCCTCCGGCCTATTCCCGGAAGTCAATGGTTTACCCATGCATCAGTAGAAAGAAACTCGTGGAGAGCGTGGCAGCAGAGAGTCCTCAGAAGAGAAGCCCCCTTCAAGCAAGTGTTTCGGCCCTTATCTCCTGACACTCTAGGGGGGTTGGGCCACACCCGGTTCATGACTCCGGATGTCCCTCTGCTGCCCCTTTTTTTCCCATCTTGGGACGAGCCATGGCTGGGATTCGAACCCATGACCCTCTGGACATGCTCATTTTCCACTTAATGACTCGCGCTTTAACCACTGAGCCACAGGGACACCTGATATTTGTAGGGAAATTAAGCCTTATGAAGTTCACTTTTGTTCCTCCTTGACCAGATCCAGCTTGATCTTATCAATGTCAGTCAGGCGAGGCCAGGCGCCGGGCCGACACGCTTGATACACTCGCGAGTGAAGACGAACGATGGATGAATTCCAAAAGTTCGGCGCTCGAGGTCCTATCAACATATCCTGCACATCGACGGATGCTAATCGAGTTTTTTGTGTGTGTGTGTGTTGTTTTGTTTTGTTTTTTGTTTAATATGAGATGGAATGGAAGGGAGTGGGGTGGGAAAGGAAGGGGGTTGGGATGGGAGGATTTGAGAGTGGGGGACTCGGTCGTTTCATTTAGCAAGGCGACTGACTCATTTGAAGGGCGATTTGGACGCGCATTCATATTAACGTTAACAAAAACAAAACAAAAAAGGAAAAAACAAAATCGAGAAATAAAACCCAGGAAATATGTCGTGATAGCAGCTCTATACTTTCTCACGGCAGCTACAGCAAAGACCTTGTGTAGCAAGCACTAAGTATAATCGCAACCTGCTTTGACGCTAATGGTAACTCTGTGAATCATGTAGTCACCACGTTCAAGAACTGAGCGACAGACAGACAGAGGTCTGCTTAGTGCTGGGGCCATGGTTGGGGGGTGGGGGGAGGTGGATGAGGAAGCAGAAGAAGGAGAAGGATGAAGACTCCCTCTCTGCGGGCACTGTTCCAAAAAATCTGTCGAATTTCACGTTGAAAGAACCCAGCAGATCATCCAGTTTTCCGAAGAAGCGTCCTTGCATTAACAACTCTCTGACAGCCTTTAATACCAGCACATCTACGCTAACTGTATCATGGCGCCATCAATACTTTTCACCGGGCCCTCGTCAAATCTCGGTCAGCTGCTTCGAGCTTTCCTGACCTCCCTTTTTTTTTTTTTTTGTGGCTGCTTCTAGAGATGACAGAACAGTTGAAAAGTCATGGGGTGAGTGGTCTGGAAAAAAAAACAACCAAAAATGATGCGACAGCAGCACTTCCTCAGAAGCCACAAAGCCTGTGGCTGCAACAGTGGCGTGAGCCTAGACGTTTGTGGGGCCCTTACGCTAACAGCTGCACCTTATCCTTACACTAGTGCCAAACAGGGCATTTCTCGTTCATTTTCATCACTTTTGTCCATCAATCATAAATACGTGTATTGCAATGAAGGCATTGAGTACTGAATCCACTACAATGAAAGGATATTTAAAAAGAATATACAATTTTTGTTTTAAACACACACACACACACACACACACACACACACACACACACACACACACACACACACAGAGTAATGCAACCTACCCCACCAGATGAATGTATGCATACTGCAGTGTTGTCCGCTTCACGCGCGTTCAGTGACACATGGGTCAGTGCCTGTGTGCGCACTATCACTGGTCACTATGACACAGAGACAGAGACAGACAGACAGACAGACAGAGACAGGCAAAGACAGACAGACAGAGAGACAGACAGAGACAGAGACAGAGAGAGCCCGCATGCCCGTAATCAGGGAAACTGCGTCTTCCTCAGCGTGGGAATTTCGCTGAAGGTGCGCGCTAGCTGGACCTGGCTCTGTGACGGACAGCACGTGCCATGCGCGAGCTGTGGGAAAGAACGAGCAGGCTACATCCGCAAGGGAGCGTGCACTGCTGTTAGCTTACGGACAGCTGTTAGCGTAAGGAACCTACAGACGATGTTCTGAAAGAGCATGTAAGTCCACGGATACCTGAACGCACGCAGAGGCGATTGCATCAAGCATCGACCAGTTAGACCAAGCAGTGGTGAATGTATCAGTCAAGCATCGACCAGTTAGACAAAGCAGTGGTGAATGTATCAGTCAAGCATCGACCAGTTAGACCAAGCAGTGGTGAATGTATCAGTCAAGCATCGACCAGTTAGACCAAGCAGTGGTGAATGTATCAGTCAAGCATCGACCAGTTAGTCCAAGCAGTGGTGAATGTATCAGTCAAGCATCGACCAGTTAGACCAAGCAGTGGTGAATGTATCAGTCAAGCATCGACCAGTTAGACCAAGCAGTGGTGAATGTATCAGTCAAGCATCGACAGTCAGACCAAGCAGTGGTGAATGTATCAGTCAGCTGTCACCGTCATCTGTTGGAAAGGGGAACTGTGGCAATACAGCCCCCATTCGCCAATAAAAGAACGACCGACCTGCGAAGATCCCTTTCTTCCATTAAGAAAGGGAGAACACCGTAGTCGCACCTTCTCGCCACGTTAATGTGGGTGTTTCCTCAGGGGGACATGGGGCAGGTTGTTTTCACTAACGCGGCACGGGAGCGGAATACTGGCGCTATATCAAAACTAGATCCCGGCCTCTCCAATCAAGGAAAGCCGCAGGCTAGACCAGTCCAGATGGAGGAGTAAGGCCCCCACCAAAATGGAAGGAACTGAGTGAAGGCCCACCGGCGTGTGGATACGCCCTGACACTGCTCCAAGCCTTACCCCAGCCATGGGTTAAATGGCAAAAGCATCCAGCCTGCCGAAGACGGAGTGTGTCAGCTACGGCGCAGGTCCTGGGGATAAATTAGGACACACACGCATCAACGATTATGGTCATGCGTCAGACTACCTTGTTGTCATGGCGTCGTCCCTATCAGCGACAACCGGGGAGGGACGGAGCCGGGCCCTTAGCCTCAAAGGGGCCCACCCAAGCGACCGGTGCCTCTGTTAACCTGACGGTCGGGGGAAGGCAGATTAGAGCGACTGACCAGACTACCCAGCCTCCTACCACCCTTACAGTGGCTCAGTGGAATGCAGAAGGACTAGGGAACAAGAAGCCAGAACTGCAAAAGTTTCTCAGCAAAAACAACATCGATGTCATCTGCATCCAAGAAACACACTTGAAAGATCATCGACGTTTCTTCGTAAGAGGCTACGAGACATTTCGCCAAGACCGCGAAGACAGACACAAGGGAGGAATCATTACCCTTGTCAGAAACTCCATCCCTGCAGTAGAGACAAACAGATCAAGAAGACAAGAACTAGAACACCTGACTGTCAAGCTCTTGCTGCCCAGTGGAGACCTACGGATCACCAACTGCTACAGCCCATCAACCTCATCTCTTACGCTACACAACGTGAAGCTAGAAGCTTACAGACACCTGGTGGTTGGAGACTTCAACAGCCACTCGCAAAGCTGGGGATATGAGGAAATGGATGCCCGTGGTGAGGAAGTGGAAGATTGGATGATGGAAAATAATCTAGTACTCATCAACCAGGCGGACGACAAACCAACGTACTTCTCCAGAGCCTGGAAAACCACCTCCACACCAGACCTGGCAGTAGCTACTGAGGACATTCACAAGCTCACGTCCAGAGAAGTCAGCACCCAGCTTGGAGGGAACGACCACCTGCCAGTCATTCTCAACATCTCCAGCTTAGGATGTACTGAGCGCAACATGCAACCAAGTTGGAACTTCAAACGAGCCAACTGGACCCTCTTTGCAGAAAAGGCTGACCACCACACCAAAAACATTTGCTGTGCAAATGACCTGAACAAGAACGTCCAGAATTTCACTGATGCAGTTCTTCAGGCAGCAAAGCAGGCAATCCCAAGGGGCAAAAGAAGACATTACCTGCCATACTGGAGTGACACACTGGAACAGCTTCACACTGAAATGGACAATGCCAGAGAAGCTATGGAGCAAACCCCCACTCCAGAGAACCTAGTGAGTGAGGCACAACAACGCCAAAGAAGCTTTCAACCAACAGAAGAAAGCTGAACTCCAAAAGAGCTGGAACGAGAAGACCAGCAGCCTTAACATGGAGAAGGACACCAGCAAGCTGTGGAATCTGACAAAAGCCCTGAATGAAGACACCAGAGCGGGACACAGCAAAACCGTCATCGAGGAAAATGGTACACACCACACGGGAAGGAAAGCAGCAAACATCCTGGCAGAATTTTACAAAGAGGAAAGCAAAGCAACAATACCCATTGCCCGAGTGCAGGAAGTCAGCAAGGAAACCAGGGAGAAGCTGAAACACCAGAACCCTGCACCGTCCATGATGTCAGCCTTCTCCATGACTGAACTCAATGCAGCCATTAAAAAACTAAAGCCAAAGAAAGCCCCAGGGAAAGATGGTGTTACCAATGACATGATCAGGAGACTTGGAACCACAGCAAAACAGAAGCTCCTTCTGATCATCAACCAGTCATGGAGCTCAGGGAAATTCCCAGACCGATGGAGAGAAGCAGTCATCATCCCCATCAGAAAGAAACAAAAAGACAAAACCAAGAAATCCAGCTACCGACCAATCAGCCTCCTCAGTTGTCTGGGCAAGGTGATGGAAAGAATGGTGAACACAAGACTGCTGAAACACCTGGAAGAAAATCACCTGCTCAGCAACACACAGTCAGCATACAGGAAAAACCACAGTACGGAAGACCAGCTTGTGTACCTCGCCCAACAGATCGAAAACGCCTTTCAGGAGAAGAAAAAGGTACTCGCTGTCTTTGTGGACCTGACCAAAGCCTTCGACAAGGTATGGAAGGAAGGACTTCTCCTGAAGCTGCTAAACAAGAAAGTGGAAGGGAATATGTACCGCTGGATACGCAACTTCCTCCAGTACCGCACAGCAAGAGTTCAGCTTGATGGGAAAATTAGCCACCGAATCACTCTACAAGGTGTACCACAAGGAGGAGTCATCTCCCCTACACTCTTTCTCATCTTCATTGATGACATCGCTGAGAAGCTCACCAAGCACATCTCCAGAGCTCTCCACGCCGACGATTTTGCTGCCTGGAGTGCTGCAGAACATTTAACCACAACCAGCTACAGGATGCAGGAAGCACTGGAACACGTCGGAAGATGGGCCTCTGACTGGGGCGTAGAAGTCAATGCCACCAAGACAGTGGTCACAGTCATCTCGCTGTCGCCACTGCCAGAAACCATCAGCCTGAAAATAAATGGAAGAGAGCTAAAACAAGAAGACAACCCAACATACCTAGGCATCAAGCTGGACAAGCGGCTTACTTGGAATCCGCACCTCAAGAACATTGAAAACGAAGCAGTCAGGAAGCTCGCCATCATGAAGAAGCTGGCCGGTACATCCTGGGGCGCAAACAGCAGCATCCTGCAGAAGGTGTATGTGGGTACCGTCAGACCAACCCTGGAGTATGGCAGTTCTGCATGGGCCACTGCATCCAAGACCAACACCAGTCGCCTGAACAAAGTGCAGAATGCAGGATTGCGACTGATCACTGGTGGGATGAAGACTACCCCAATCCAAGCCATGGAGAAGCTTACTAGTCTACATTCCCTCGAAGACAGACGCGAGGAGAAGGTTTTCATCCACAGTGAAAAGTTACTGCGTATGCCTACCCACCCCATGCACACCGAGATGCAGAACCCCACCAAAAACAGGCTAAAGAGAACAAGTTTCAACCACCTGTCTAAGAGCCTGCAATACAGCAATGAAGACCTGCTGCCTGTTTCACCAGCCGAAATGGAGATGCTTCCAAATTTTGAGGAACCAGACAATCACCTGGAAGATGTCGCAATCATCACCGAAGTTCCTGGCATTAAAAGAATGGACTGTCAAGCCCCTCAAGTAATGAAAGCTCTAGCACAGGAGATGATCGCCAACCAATACAACCCCAGTGAGTGGACCCACGTCTTCACAGATGGATCCTCAGAAGGAGCAGTCAAGAATGGAGGAGCAGGGTTCTTCATCAGACACACCAATGGAAGATTGACACACAAGGCCTTCCCTACTGGAAAGATCTCCTCCAACTACAGAGCGGAGGCAATAGCACTGCTCCACGCAGTGAGGATCTTTCTGGAACCGGCCAGCCCATCACAGAAGGTTGTCTTCTTCACAGACTGCCGATCTCTGCTGCAGGGACTTCAGAACACAAGAAATGAACAACATACGCAAGACATCAAGGCTGCCCTCCATGAACTCTCAAAACAGTCTGTCATTACGCTTCAGTGGATTCCGTCTCATTGTGGGATCATGGGCAACGAAAAAGCTGATGCTCTCTCCAAAGCAGGCAGCAAAATGGAGCAGTTCAGCCACCGCGTGACCTACAGGGAGGCCAAGACCATCATCCACAACCAGTTTCAGTCCCAGTGGAAGAGAAGGCTGGGTGCAGAGAGTGGTGCTGACCCGATCCACCAGCTCCAAAGGCACCAGCAGACAATCCTCTTCAGACTGAGGACCGGCCACTGCAGACTGCTGAGCCACCTTAACCGCCTGAAGATCACCTACACTGACCAGTGTCCATGCGGCACTGGACCCCAGACCCCTGAACATGTCCTCCTGCGCTGTCCTACTCACGCAGCTCTACGACACAAAACCTGGCCGGGGGGAGCGGAGTTACAGGCGCAGCTTTGGGGAGCCCGTTCTGACCTGGAGAAGACCGCGGGCTTCATCATGGCGGCCGGGTTACACGTCTGACGCATCCAGCTTCAATCGAACGCAGAAGAAGAAGAACGACCATTATGGTTTCTACCCCCCCCCCCCCCCCCCACCCTCACCTCCAGTTTTCGTTCCATATTTAATTGCAGGGGAGGGGGACAAGGGGGGGGGGGGGTGAATGGGAAGGGGTGGGAGGAGGGGTCACTTGGAAACGCCCTAACGCTTTTCTCTACCGATTTGGACTCTTTGCAGTACGGTCTTTTAAGCATATGCATGTAACACACTCTCAGCGTCTTCATGCCAATGACGTTACCAAGAACAATCATCTAATGAGGCTTTCAATACAAAGCCCCTGTTCAAACTCCAGAAGGTAACCTCCCTTTGTAAGAGTGCTTCTTTCTGTCAAATTTCAAGATCGGATCCGTTTAAAAGATAAATGTACCAGTTTGTGTGTTTATTTTGCATTTAAGTACAACATTAGTGTTTTCTGATTGAATTCGCTTTGATCCTTGACGGAAAGAAAACACAAGGGAGAGAACCATGTCTGAAGGCGATTGAGCGGTAGTGTTTCCTGCGCGGAGTGATTCTGACATGCCTTTCCATCCTAGCCGTCTTTCGGATCGTCGGTTAGTTCAAATACTACTCAGCGGCACAACTCACTCAACGCTTTAAAATGTTTGTGCAAAGTCTAGTCAAAAAGCAGCGCATCCCATGCCCGAAGCCTCTCTATGTGTGATTCGAGGATCTTTTTTCAATGAACTGCTCTGCAGCGCTCACTTTTTTTTTCTTTTTTAAACTTGCCGACCCAACAGACTAATTAGTACAGAAACCATCTGACAGGCTTTTTCTGCCCCAGTGAATTCGTTGTACCAGTTGTACACGTTCGCTTTGTGCGTACATATCCTCAAAGAAGTTACCATCACACTTTTGTGCGCATATCGCTCCCTTAGGTCGCTTTCAAGAAGTCATAGTAACTCACGTCGGGACTAAAGACCTCCACAGCCGAACTCCAAACCTGCCAGCTGTTGTGGTTTAGTGGTTAGTGGTGTCTCGGAATTGCGAGCTGGAAAGTCGTGGGTTCGATTTTCATCAAAGATATTTATCTGTGGGATTTTTGGGGCCCAGATCGCCTCCCACAAAAGGTTCAATGTGCTGTCGGCTTAAATGGGAGGACTGGAGCCAGACCGTCGACTTTCAATCACTTAATGGACCCGTCTCCGATAGTGTTCACATTTCCTGAACAAAACTGCAGGTGTCTGCATCTCTCGGGGCCTGGCTAACGCCAAGACAGATCATGAAGGTACACCTCCGTCACGTAGTCTTCTGACCAGGATGGAACTCTGTGGCATCATCTTTATTATCCGCATTCTCACTGACCATCATTTTAGCGAGGGAGGGGGGAGGTGGGGGGCCTCTAAACTTTGATTTTTCAGTATCTTCCAGATTCCATTTCACGGAAATGATACGTCCCTGAAAACTGAGGTGTGGCGACAAGAGTGAGAAAACCCTGCGCACTGAAAACGAAATTGAATTTATTTTGTCGAGGCATTGCCACAAGTGTAAATTCTTAGGACTATTAGAACAGCCCTACAGAGGAAATACAGAAATCTTCCTTTCTATCTGGAAGAAAAGAGAAAGAGGGTAGCAGGGAGGAGAGAGAGAGAGAGAGAGAGAGAGAGGGGGGGGGGAGAATGTCGAAAGGACATAGGGAGGTATTTAACACAAGAAAGGTAATATTCAAAATGAGAAGGAGGAAGATTTAATCAAGGAATAAGACAGGGGGGGGGGGGGGGGGGTGAGGTGTCAGGAAAAGACACACAGGAGAGAGAGAGAGAGAGAGAGGGGGGGGGGGGGGGGCGAAAGGACGGGGGGAAGGAAGAATATAGTATAAGACAACTAGAAGATGAAGTGAAAGGTGACAAAGCTGGAAGGAGAAGATTTAATTAGAAGAAGAAAGGGGAGGGAGGATCAGTAAAAAGACACACAGACAAGACAGAGACAGACAGACAGACGGAGACAGAGAGAGAGACAGACAGACCGACAGACAGACAGACAGAGAGACGATGACAAACCATTTCTCCGCGCCAAACAGGGTCCTGACCGGTTCACTCATATATCTCAACGTTTGACAGCCTGCCCGTCACACCACGACCAAGAGGACGAACGATGCGAGCAACCAGCACCTTTCTCTCTCTCTCTCTCTCTCTCTCTCTCTCTCTCTCTCTCTCTCTCTCTCCACACACACACACACACCCACACACACTGAGTTCCTAGGCTTTTCCTCCCCCCCCCTCCCCCTCCAACACACACACACACCCAAACCCTCTGCCCTGTCAGTGTGTCTGTCAGTGTGTCCGTCACGCCCTCCGACTCTGGTGGGGGATAAGGGAGGGACCAGAGTGGGGAAGCAGAGGGGGAGGGGAGGGAGGGGAGTTGTGGGGGGATGGAGGGGACGAGCAGACAGAAAGGTGACAACAGCAGCGGCTCTTGTGTCGAGTGTCACCATCTGCTCACCTCTCGCGCTTCCGCTCCTGACGTCATGTGACGTTTCCTCACACGTGACGAGTTTTATATTGACGTCATGGTGATGGTTTGCACATCATTCTGCCTTCCACGGCTTCCCTCCTTCCCTCCCCGCCCCCCTCCCCTCCAAGCGTCAAAACCTGACCCGCTGGTGTTCATACAGGCTGCATTCTTGCGTGGTGCAAGTTATGTCGGGCAAATGTGCCCCCCCCCCCCCCCCCCCCCACCGGCTACCGCATTCGCCAAGGAAGCGGGAGTATCTTTGGGCCGGTGGGTTGTGTCTTGGAAGGGTTTTGCTAGGTTTTCGGGCCGCGTGGTTAGTGACACGCTAGGTTTCAGATCGGTCTTCCCGGTTCACCACTTTGACTTGGTCAAGTCACGGGATTTAACAACCTACACAGAGTTCCGATTTTCACTGGACAGCAGCCCTGGTGTGGTCGGCTGAGCTTGTAAAGATTGACTTTTGTTTGTTTGTTTGTTTTGTTTTGTTTTGTTAATCATGCCTAAGAAGTCCAAAGAGATCAAAACGCGTCGTGTTATATATATATATATATATATATATATATATATATATATATATATATATTTCCGCCTACAGTCACCTCACTTTGAAACAAACTTTCCTTTTTTTTTTCTTCAGGTGAAGTTTACGGGCCCCCCAACTTACTTTTGACGCTCCCTTGCCTTCAGCCATGGTTTCTGCCAATGGTAAATTCTTTGCGTTAAAGATCAAAGAGAATTTCGTAAGGAAAAAATAACCCAGATTGTACTCAAAGTGCCGAACGAACAAAGAGATCGGCATATTTCGCCCGGTAAACTACCTCAATGTTCTACATTCGCTGAACAAACTCAGAAGCTGGCGTATTCCGGTGACAACCACCTGAAGGCAATGCAAACGTCACAACAGAGGCTGGGTGTATTTCATCCTAAACCACCCAAACGTTCTACAAATACCACATGCAGAAGCCGGCTTTTTTTTTTCCCACCCAAAAACCCTCTCTTTTTTTTCCCCCGTCATTGGGTTTTCCTACTTCCAGTCATGCCCACTTGTCTCCCTTTTTTAAAAATATTTTTCTTTGTTGTTGTTTGGTTTGGTTTGGTTTGGTGGTTTTGTTGTTGTTGTTGTTGTTTGGTTGTTGTTTTTTTTATTATTTAATACAATGACATGGGCTCTCCTTCCTTTTTTTTTTTTTCTTAATAAAGACTAGCTCATGCTCAGCATGCAATGTCTGTGTGTGTTATTTACAGGTGGACATTAATTCATATGACCTCTGTAATGTTTTAGCGTTTGATACAAAGCGTCTGGGTTTATCCATGAACTAATAATGGTGTGCTGAAATGTTCATTCTGATATGTTTAAGACACCCCAAACACACAAATTACACCTTCCCGATTCGCCACCCAACCACTTCAAAAATAAATAAATAAATAAATAAAAATAAATAAAACGCGCTCACATATCCCCATGCCCAGCTTCTTTTTTCCAATAGCCGCACCGTGTATCTTGTGTCAATGAGAACCAGAACATTTGGAAAGGTACCAACAAATTGTTTGATAACAACATGGACAACAAGGAAAGAATTTGTTCAACATGGTGCTCATGCGTGCCTCTGTGTGTGTGTGTGTGTGTGCGTGTGTGTGTGTGTGTGCGTGTGTGTGTGCGCGCGCGCGCGCGCCTACGTGTACAAGTGTGAGTCTGAGCCTGGTTTATTTGAAATGGGAAAGCGTGCGCGCGCACGAGAGAGAGAGAGAGAGAGAGAGAGAGAGGAGAGAGAGAGAGAGAGAGAGAGAGAGAGATCTCCTAAAACCATTTCAATATTCTACAAACACCCAGCAAGCACAGCATCTGGTACAATACATTTTATCTAATTCACGTTGAACATTCGACAGTAAGATCTCTCTCAAAGGGGCGTTTACTGAGAGGAATTGTGAGTGACTAAGGAGCCCTACTAACACCTGTTCAATTCGTTTTGTTGTGGTACAATGTAGGAGGCTCTACGAGAGAATAGTTAAAATGTATATATATAAATGATCTAATAATCTATCTGCTTATCTATGCGAGGCTCAGCCTTTCCTTCTGAAGTCACTAAGGATATTTTCTGTAGCTTCGCAATAGCACGTATGAATAACATTTGAATGACGTAAATGTACTAGGTCTTTGAACTGAAGTGTTCTGTGTTTGTTTGCACCTCTTTTGTGAGAGACC
>CM065740.1:30037576-30055076 GCA_033310375.1 Conus canariensis
GTGCGCGCGCGCGCGCGCGTTTGTTGTGTGTGTGTGTGTGTGTGTGTGTGTGTGTGCACGCGTGCGTGCGTGCGTGCGTGCGTGAGTGCGTGTGTGCGTGCGTGCGCGCGCGCGCGCGCGCGTGTGTGTGTGTGTGTGTGTGTGTGTGTGTGTGTGTGTGTGTAAATCAGTATATAAAAATAAATAATAGATAAATAAATATATAAATAAATTAATTAATAAATACAGAAATAAACAGATGAATAAGTAAAGAACATTGTACACGTGCACATTTCCAAAACACAATTTGACTCAAGGCGCTGCGAATTGAACCCAACACGCACCCTCATAATGGTTTCACGCATTTCAAGTGTCTCACTGATGCACACTCGCAGGACAACACATTACCACACACACACGAAGAGCTTTCTTGGGGATCTTGACCTCAATATCGGCCGAATTAACAGAGTTTAAAACACTACAGCTCAACTATGCAAGTTTGATATCGAACAACTGATCGAATCCTTTATTGGGGAGGTCAGCTATTGCAGGGCTGGTCAGTCCTCGATTTGTTCCCGTTTTAAAGGTGAGTCACTGAGTAATGTAGATTTCAAACAAAACACTAACATTCAAAAAGAAATTCCATGGTCATTCAATAAGACACATAAAAAACAAACAGATAAAACAAAAATCTGTTCTATTTGTTAATTTAAGTAGCGTTTTAAATAAACTCCAACTAAAACATTCATATACTGGATGTACAGTTTTGAATGCAGCATTCGAGAATAACCCGCGAAGTTGCGTTTAACAATATTAATCGTCTACAGCGAACAGGCCGTCCACACAATACCCTGAGCTACAAGCCAAAAGTACGAAAGTTCGCCTGCGCCCCAAAAAGTCAAGTCTGGGATTTTTTTTTACTCTTTCTTTAGTCAAACCTTTATATCAGCGATATTTTTAGGGTCTAGTCTTGATCTTGACCTTGACCGTTCAACAATATTCGGAAGGGGCATGAGCTAAAGCACCTGCACACCAAGTTTCAACATCCTATGTTCACTGATGCTTGAGATATGGCTAAAAATACATTTTCAGTGTTCAAGGTCATACGACCTTTGCCTTGAGATTGATGGGTCAACAATATTCGGAAGGGGCTTGAGCCAAAGCACCTTCACACCAAGTTTCAACATCCTATGTTGACTGGTGCTTGAAATATGGCTAAAAGTATTTTTTCCAGTGTTCAAGGTCATATGACTTTGACATTGACCTTGATCGATCAACAGTATTCGGAGGGGCATGAGCCAAAGCACTTTCACATTAAGTTTGAATATCCTACGTTGACTGGTGCTTGATATATGGCTAAAAAATATAAAGTTTAGTGTTCAAGGTCATACGACCGTGACTTGAACCTGACCTTGATCGGTCAACAATATTCGGAAGGGGCATTGCCAAAGCACGTGCACTCCAACTTTCAACATCCTATGTTGACTGGTGCTTGAGATATGGCTAAAATATATTTTCAGTGTTCGAGGTCATACGACCTTGACCTTGACTTGATTGGTCAACAATACTCGGAAAGGGCACTCCAACTTTCAACATCCTATGTTGACTGGTGCTTGAGATATGGCTAAAATATATTTTCAGTGTTCGAGGTCATACGACCTTGACCTTGACTTGATTGGTCAACAATACTCGGAAAGGGCATGAGCCGAAGCACATGCACTCCAAGTTACAATATCCTATGTTGAATGGTGCCTGAGATATTGCTAAAAATGTATTTTCAGTGTTCAAGGTCATACGACCTTGACCTTGACCTTGATCGGTCAACAATATTCGAAAGGGGCTTGAGCCAAAGTACCTGCACACTAAGTTTCAGCATCATATGTTGACTGATGCTTGAGATATGGCTAAAAATATATTTTCAATGTCAAGGTCATAAAGTCAAGGTCGTGACCTTGACCTTTACCTAATCCCCAAAAGGCACATCTACAGTACCTATCCCACATGTGTGTCAAGTTTCACCTTCCTATCTTTATTCCTTCATGATGATATGCTGTTCACACACACACACACACACACACACACACACACACACACACACATACATAGCCACTTACACGACAAAAACAATATAACCCACTTCGTAATCTTCGCGGGTTATAAATATGACTAAAATTCTCCCAGGAAAGTAGAAAGCGCAGTGGACAAACGGGCCGACAGGCCGAGAGACAGATGGATGGATGAAAGGACACGTGAAATGGGATCGGTCACCGTCCCACATTGTAGACCCGGAAAACAAAAATCAGTCATTCTTCAAACAATCCCTGTGAAAATATGTGCACATGCGGCACGGATTGTCGTTACGACAATCCGTGCCGGTAGACCCATAGCAGGTCCGGCACGGATTGTCGCATTCGTGAATTTGCGACAATCCGTGCCGTTGCGACAATCCGTGCCGCCACAACGGTGACCGATCCCATTTCATGTGTCCTTTCATCCATCCATCTGTCTCTCGGCCTGTCGGCCCGTTTGTCCACTGCGCTTTCCACTTTCCTGGCGGAATTTTGGTCATATTTATAACCCGCGAAGTTTACCAAATGGGTTATATTGTTTTTGTCGTGTAAGTGCTCTGTGTGTGTGTGTGTGTGTGTGTGTGTGTGTGTGTGTGTGTGTGTGTGTGTGAACAGCATATCATCATGAAGGAATAAAGATAGGAAGGTGAAACTTGACACACATGTGGGATAGGTACTGTAGATGTGCCTTTTGGGGATTAGGTCAAGGTCAAGGTCACGACCTTGACTTTATGACCTTGACATTGAACATCTATTTTTACCATATCTCAAGCATCAGTCAACATATGATGCTGAAACTTGGTGTGCAAGTACTTTGGCTCAAGCCCCTTCGTATATTGTTGACCGATCAAGGTCAAGGTCAAGGTCGTATGACCTTGAACACTGAAAATTCATTTTCAGCAATATCTCAGGCACCATTCAACAGAGGATGTTGAAACTTGGAGTGCATGTGCTTCGGCTCATGCCCTTTCCGAGTATTGTTGACCGATCAAGCCAAGGTCAAGGTCGTATGACCTCGAACACTGAAAATATATTTTAGCCATATCTCAAGCACCAGTCAACATAGGATGTTGAAAGTTGGAGTGCACGTGCTTTGGCAATGCCCCTTCCGAATATTGTTGACCGATCAAGGTCAGGTTCAAGGTAAAGGTCGTATGACCTTGAACACTAAAAATATATTTTTTTAGCCATATATCAAGCACCAGTCAACGTGGGATATTCAAACTTAATGTGAAGGTGCTTTGGCTCATGCCCCTCTGAATACTGTTGATCGATCAAGGTCAAGGTCAAAGTCGTATGACCTTGAACACTGAAAATATATTTTTAGCCATATCTCAAGCACCAGTCAACATAGAATGTTGAAACTTGGTGTGAATGTGCTTTGGCTCAAGCCCCTTCCGAATATTGTTGAAAGGTCAAGGTCAAGATCAAGACTGGACCCTAAAATATGGCTGATATAAAGGTTTGACTAAAGAAAGAGTAAAAAAAATCCAAGACTTGACTTTTTGGGTCGTAGGCAACTTTCGTACTTTTGGCTTGTAGCTCAGGGTATTGTGTGGACGGCCTGTTTGCTGTAGACGATTAATTTTGTTAAACGCAACTTCGCGGGTTATTCTCGAATGCTGCATTCAAAACTGTACATCCAGTATATGAATGTTTTAGTTGGAGTTTATTTAAAACGCTACTTAAATTAACAAATAGAACAGATTTTTGTTTATCTGTTTGTTTTTATGTGTCTTATTGAATGACCATGGAATTTCTTTTTGAATTTTAATGTTTTGTTTGAAATCTACATTACTCAGTGACTCACCTTTAAAACGGGAACAAATCGAGGACTGACCAGCCCCGCAGCAGCGGACCTCCTCAATAAAGGGTTCGATCAGTTATTCGACATCAAACTTGCATAGCTGAGCTGTAGTGTTTTAAACTCTGTTAATTCCGCCGATATTGAGGTCAAGATCCCCAAGAAAGCTCTTCGTGTGTGTGTGGTAATGTGTTGTCCTGCGAGTGTGCATCAGTGAGACACTTGAAATGCGTGAAACCATTATGAGGGTGCGTGTTGGGTTCAATTCGCAGCGCCTTCAGCCAAATTGTGTTTTGGAAATGTGCACGTGTACAATGTTCTTTACTTATTCATCTGTTTATGTATGCATTTATTTCTGTATTTATTTATTCATTTATTTATTATTTATTTACATACTTATTTACACGCACGCACGCGCGTGCGCACGCACACACACACACACACACACACACACACACACACACACACACACACACACGAGGGAGAGAGAGACAGACAGACAGACAGACATACAGACAGACAGATACAGAGAAAGAGAGAGAAAGAGACAGAGAGAGAGACACAGAGAGACAGACAGATGGAGAGAGAGAGAGAGAGAGAGAAGAGGAGGGGAGAGAGAGGGGGGGCAGAGGGGGGGGGGCAGAGAGAGAGAGAGAGAGAGTGGAAAGAGTGGAGAGAGAGAGAGAGGGATTGATTGGGGTGGGGAAGGGGGGGGTGGAAGGGGAGGCGGTATGAAAGAGTGAGGATCAACAAATTGTGGTCATTTGAGAGCACCTCAAAGAAAGTGTAGATTGCGGCAATCCGTGCCGTTGCGACAATCCGTGCCGGGAGGTCAGACACAAACTGTCGCATGAGACAATCCGTGCTGTTGCGACAATCCGTTCCGCCAGGTCCGGCACGGATTGTCGCATTCGTGAATTTGCGACAATCCGTGCCGTTGCGACAATCCGTGCCGCCACACAGCCTTAAGCCAAGGCGGTTCTGAGGAATAAACTCATTCAGCCGGCTGTGGATAAGTTTGGATCCTTCCTACCTTCCATATTAAAAAGGGGGTAACTCCTATCGAAATCGGAACTGGAGAGTTTTTCCCCCTCCTTGTTTTATGACTAGTGTGGATGTGCTACTGAGGTGGCTTCAGTTGCTTCACACCGATACATTCATTCCTGTGCAGAATTACGACCTGTCCGGTTTGCACTTCCTGCGTTGTTGAAAAACAGACCACTAACCCCCCCTTTTTTTCTGTTTGCCGAGTAGTCTCGTACTTTCGCATTAAGCTTGAACGGGTATTCAACGGGTACTTATTGATAAATATCAATGGTCTCATAGGATACATTTTTATTGTTAAAAAAATAATGAATAAATCTTACTGGATGTGTGACACAAAACATGGACACAGATGTCGGCTTTTGTTTCTTTGTTCGTCTGCGTACCCCCCCCCCCCCCCCCTCCCCTCCATGTTGACTACTTTTCATGTTTACGGTTGCAAACTTGACATTCACCCTCACACCCATCCTTTCGAAAGTATTGTATTGAAAAACAGATTTACTGTTGAAAAAAACGTTACAAATCATGATAGGAAAAGTGCAAAATACCAATGTAAATGGCTGTCCCACCTAGATATCGTGAATGAAATCGGCCTTTTCTCTCTTTCCATGGGCCAGTTTGGCCATTGTGCCCTTCAAGCAGGTACCATTCCGGCATGATTTGAACAACCTGCTTGCCTTTCGTTTCAATCATCATCATTATCATCACCATTGTTATCATTATCATTATCATTATTACCCTATTACTTTTTTTTTAAATTTTAATTGTTTTTCCAATAATAACAGCGAATAAATACCAACCAAACGCATATGAATGAATACGCAAAATCAAGAAGTGGGGAGGGGGGTAGAGAAATAATGACATACACATATAAAAACATACTAGACAAAAAGCATTCTCCCAGTTCAACTGGGGGAAAAAAACCCAGAGAGGAACGAATCACAAATACACTACTTTTTTCGTCTACAAGACAATCGAGGAACACACGCATCCAATATGCCTGATCATGCAGGTTACAGTCATTAGATACAATTTCACACAATCATCAAAAGGTTTTCTAAAATTTCTTAAACGTAGCTGTTGCTGTCGACCTATTACTGCCATCTTTTGTTTTCCCCTCATTTATGTCATTACATTAGGAACATCAACAAAATGTTCATAGGGACACCATTTACCCATTACTTTAATGATGAGCTGTTCATTTCGCCTGTTTCGTTGAAGAGGTAGCGGCAACTTCGGAGCCGAGACGGAGGGAGAGTAAAGTTGATGAGAGAAAACATGCTTGATCAGCGTTCAGTTATCCGCCCCTCTACCCCCCGCGCTCTCCTCCTTCCTCCATCTTACACCCCCATTCCCGCAATCTCCTCCTCCGCCCATGCCCATCTCCACCCTTGCCTTTTTTTATTTTTTTTTTTTTTTTTTTTTTTTTTTTATCCTTGTTTTCCTCTCCTTGTGAAAATTTCTTGTCCGTGAAAAATTTTTTGTTTTTAAATTCATGCGCATTTGTGTTAAGTACGGCCTGTTGATGTTTGGCATGAAACAATGATAAGAAATGAGTAAATAAACAGATAAACAAATAAATAAAAAGATGTCTGAATAGTGAAATAAGCTTTAAAACAGAACCCTAAAACACAACACTGTAATTAGACAGACAGATACAGACAGACAGACAGACAGATAGATAGATGTAATCAACTCTGGAAAGGTCAGAGCATAAACTGTTACGGACAGCTACAATTTCAGTTTTCGTTTGTTTGTTTTTATTTGTTCGTTTGTTTATTTTCGTTTTTGCTTTTTTTTTTTTTTTTTCATCTTGAAGGGGGTGGGCAGATTTTTCTTTGGGATATTTGATTAGCCTTTTTTGAAACATAATTTCACTAACTTCACTTGCTTTTCATCGAAGACTGAGAAGTTAAAGGTGGTGGCGTCCAAAAGAGTGGTGCAAAGTCACACACATGATGGGTGTCCCCAGTGGAACGCCGAGTCAGGTTGAAAAATATTTCCACAATGTTTTCTCTGATCACACAGTTGTTTTTTTTTAGTTGCTTTCATTTGCGTGACAATTACAGGCTTCATTTATCATGACAAACTGTCCAACATTTTCTTTCTTTTTTTTATTTTTTTATTTCAATCACCTGTAAGGTGCCACACTTTCTGACAATTAATGACATAAACCAGAACTCGGAACAGATAGTAGGCTTCTCTTTTTATTTCCAAGCGAGTAAACTCATAGCAAGCAACTTTGATGAAAGGAATTTTTTTTTTTAATCACTTTTCAGGGAGTTTGATAATTTGGTGGTGAATGTTGTTACTGTCAGCAGAATTTTTGTGTCACTAATTTGTGCCGTTTTGATCACAAGTTTAAACACAGACTGATCAAAAGGAGGAAGTAACGATTCTGCTCGATATCATTTATTTTTCTCACGAGTGTGATCTGATCTGGTCGGTTAATTGTGTAAGACAACGAGTGAAACGTTACGATGAGCAGAAAATTCAGTCGCAAACATTACTACCACCTGACCCTCCCTGGTCCGATCTTTCGAACCTCGCTACTCCACGAATGCCGTCGTGGTTTGCCCCAGCCGAACGGAAAACAAACCCATGATACGGCACACAATAACTGTAAAAAAAATAAATAAATAAATAACAAAAAAGAAAAAAAGAAAAAAATACAAGAAAAAGAAAAGAAAGAACGAAAGATAGAAAGAAAAAAGGTTCATCGGATCGAACATCTGAAGTTCACCAAAGTGTGGTACGTTGTAACATCGGTTTAATACGTTGCTATCCCTAAGTGATGACGGAAATAGATTTCAGTCACATGTCTCCTTTCTATCGTCGACGAACGTGCTTCGGCAAACATCGGCGGAAACGGCTGTGCGTTTCAAAACGAGGTCATCGGACAGAGTACAAGTTTAGTAAACTGGTACTAAAACGATTGGTTATTAGAGGTCACCTAATGACCAGAAACTGTGATGCAGTTTTCATTTGTAAAATGTCTCCGTCCGAATTAACCTTTGGCAATTATTCAAACGCATCGATCGCAAAAGTGTGTTATCTTGTGTTAAAACGAGGCGTCAGTTCGTATCAGATGTTGGACATCGACTTCACGCCTCCATTTCCGCCAATTCTCCCGTTGTGTATATGTGTGTGTGTGTGTGTGTGTGTGTGTGTGTGTGTGTGTGTGTGTGTGTGCGTGCGTGCGTGCGTGCGTGCGTGCATGCGTGCGTGCGTGTGTGTTAAACATAACTAAATGGTTATCTCTAACAATCCGTGTGTGTGTGTGTGTGTGTGTGTGTGTGTGTGTGTGTGTGTGGTTAAACATAACTAAACGATTATCTCTAACAATCCGTGTGTGTGTGTGTGTGTGTGTGTGTGTGTGTGTTGTGTGTGTGTGTGTGTGTGTGTGTGTGTGTGTGTGTGTGTGTGTGTGTGTGTGTGTGTGTGTTTAAACGTTACTAAATGATAATCTCTAACAATCCACAATAATTCGAGTCTCACTTTGCCATTTATGGAGAAATACTGTTTGCTGCAAACAAGTATTGCTGTCTAACGTTTTCTTCACCTCATCGAAAATCAGTCAAAATCTTATCACAAAACGAACAGCAAAAGGCAAAGACCTAAAAGAGTGCGTAAAAATGATTTAGTTTACTCTGACTTAAGAAACAATCCATTCCTTCATTTGTGATCATTCTTTAAAAAAGAAAAATAAAAATAAAGAAAAAGAAAGAAAAGAAAAAGAAAAAGCAAAAGAGAAAAAGAAGCAGGAAAAAAAAGAAGAAAGAAAGGCAAAGAAATAAAATGATTATTTGAAAATGGTCAGCTTGTGGGAAATGGCCATATACTCAACAAAATGAGGCTGTCGGACAAAGAACAAGGTTAGTGCATTCGTATGAAAACTTAAGACAACAACAACAATAACAACAATAATCAATATAACAATAATAACAATAATGATTACAATAATAATGATAATGATGATGATGATAATAATAATAATGATAATAACAACAATAACGATAACAATAACAATGATAGTAGAAGTCGCAGTAATAATAACAATAATAATGATATTAATAAGAATAATAATGATGATGATGATAATAACAATAACGATGATGTTACTTATGACGATGATGATGACGATGATGATGATGATGATAATGATGAAAGACGATTTAGAGCGCTTTTTGACACTTCAAAGCGCTTGACGGTAACAAGCTACGCACAAATACAAACACCGGCGTGCTTGCCTCTCGGACTCCATACCCCTCCCTGCCACCCCTCACCCTTCTCTTCCCCCTCCCAATCCCTTTCCCCCTCCCCTCTTCCCCACAACCCCCCCCCCCCCCCCCCCCCTGCCCCACCACCACCTCTCGGACTCCATACCCCCCCTCCCTCCCCCCTCACCCTTCTCTCCCCTCCATCCCTTCTCCTCTTCCCACAACCCCCCACCCCTCACCACCACCTCTCGGACTTCATACCCCCTCCCTGCCACCCCTTACCCTTCTTTTCCCCCTCCCAATCCCTTTCCCCCTCCCCTCTTCCCCACAACCCCCCCCCCCCCCCCCCCCGCACCACCACCACCACCACCATCACCCATCCGCGCACACGAAAACGCACAAACAGTCCAATGTACACATTTTAGTCTGTCCTTCTCCTCTTCACTCTTTGTCTATACGACTTGACCTGATGCGTGCTCACACGTGATACACAACAGCAGCAAAACACACACACACGCGCGAGCGAGCAGAAGCGTGGAGCAGATAGCACTAAGAACTAAACTTGTTTTGCTGCCTACCTATTTACTGTGATGGCCGGTGACGGGACAGAGAAACGCAGCGAATCCTGCCATCATTAAACTGAAAGCTCTTCCACTGAATTACAGGACGTCCCAAATCCTCTCATCATCAGAAGGGCGAAAAGACCTGACCGAAAGACAAACATTCAACCGTTCTGAGAGACGCGGAAGCAGAGAAGAAAAATAAAATAATAATAATAATAATAACGAAGCAAAGACGAGGAGATATGTATCTTATTCCTTCAGGAGGAAGCCTTCGCAGTTCTTTCAGTAGAGGTGTCCAGTGCTGAGATTCCTGTGCCGTAGATATGAGATTGGCAACGCGCACGTGTTATATGAACCAGTTTGGAAGCGGACCGGGCCGTTTTGTGGACAACGAGGAAGAAACGAGTTAAAAACAGGCTGGTCCAGACAGGACGTTCGAACCGATTTTTCGGTGACATAAAAAAATGAGAGGACTGGCGATGGAATCGAAGTGTCTTACAATATTTGCAAGTGACATGACTATCTTTGCCAGAAAAGGTTGTTGTTGGGTTTTGTTTGTTTGTTTTGCTTTGTTTGTTTTTGTTTGTTTTGTTTTTGTTTGTTTTTTGTTTATTTGTTGTTTTGTTTTTCGCGCGTGTCTGTAGCTTGGTTGGTTTATTTGTATATCTGTATACAAGGTAATGCAAAATCAATGGTGGTTCAAGATGCACTGTGGCTCAAGGCCAAAGCCATTACATTTTCGAGCGAATATATATAATAATAATAATAATAATAATAATAATGTATAATACTTATATAGCGCATTTCTTGTTGAACAACTCAATGCGCTTACATCCACCATTTGCACTTATTCATACAATATTCATGCACACAGCAAAAAGAAAATACACAATGGCAGACGCACCTACATGCATAAACTGTCTCACCGAACTAGTTGTGGAGGAATTTAAGAGAGATCTAGTCATCTACAGAAGAGAATAGGCTTTTTTGAAGAGGTAAGTTTTGAGCTGAGATTTAAAAGAAGAAAGAGTAGGCTGATTACGAAGGTCTTCAGGGAGGGAGTTCCAAATAGAAGGTGCTCTAAAACTGAAGGCTCTTTCGCCAACAGATTTCAGAGAACGCTTAGGGATTTTCAAAAGTTTTTGTGAAGAAGAGCGAAGGGTACGAGAGCTTTGGTAGGTGCAGAGAGAAGAAGAGAGATAGTGAGGAAGAGATTCATTGAAGTGGCGGAAAGCAAGAACTGCCAGTTTAAATTGCCACCGATACTGTATGGGAAGCCAGTGCATATATATATATATATAACACACACACACACACACACACACACACACATTTTGTTTCTCTATCTGCTTTACAGGAAAAGAACGACAAACTTTCCACAGAAACGACGTAATCAATGACGTAAAATGGTTGACGTTCTAAGATAGCATCATGTGTTGCAGTCATTAGTGCTGGACCTTGGCGGATGTCTGCGCTGTCCCGAGGGCCCCTCTCGTTTCATGATGTGTTGGCTCACTGAACGATGTTGGTGACGCAAAAAAAAACAAACAAAAAAAAAGAGCCGATGGTTACGCGAATTACTTTAGAAGATTACGCTACGGGTATATTACTTAAAAAGAAAAAGATGACCACAGAAGCGCTAATAGTAAATGTTAAATCATTATAGTAATCATTATTATTGTTATTATTATCATCATTATTATCATCATCATCACCATCATTATCATCATTATTAATAGTATTATTACTAGTAGTTTTGTTGTTGTTTTTTCATCACCGACATCATCACCATAATCATTATCTGCTATCATCATCATCGACATCATCACCATAATTATTATCACTATTATTGTTGTTGTTTTATTTTATACTGCTACTACGTATTATTATCATCAACATCGTGATCATCATTACTGAAAAAATCATCTTTATTCATATTACTATCATTACTACTACTACTACTACTCCTACTACTACCACCACCACCGCCATCACCACTACTACTACTGCTACTTCCACTACCACTACCACCACCACACCAGTACGACTGCTGCTACTACAACAACTACAACAACTACTACTGCTACCATCATCATCATCGTCATTATCTTCATAATTACCGTTTGTTTTTTGTTGTTTTTTTCTTCCACCACCTCCTCCTCCTCCTCCTTTTCTTCTTCCTTTTCTTTTTTTAACTTCTTTTTTGTTCTTCATCTTCTTCTTCTCCTCATTATCTTTATCATTATATCATTATATGATAATAATGATGATATTATTATTATTATTATCATTATTACCATTATTGTTATATTATTATGATCAATGTTACCATTATTATTATCATTATTATTATTATCAACGTCATCATTACTATTATATTCAAACTTTTTTCTCCATTTTGCACGTTACATACAATAAACAATGAACAGCACACACACGAACACATTTATTATGTATCACAGCAGGATCCGACATGCTAAAATAATTTCATCGAATAGATCAGTTTGGATTTGGAATCTGAGATTCAAATCACAGATATAACTCTCACAGATTATGAACCATATTCTCTACAGATTTATGAATTTTTCAATGAAAATTTGAATTTTAACTTAATCTTTCAATGAAAAGTTAACTTTCAAATCCCCCCTCTCTCTCTCTCTCTCTCACACACACACACACACACACACACACACACACACACACACACACACACACACACACACACACAAGCACGCGCGCGCGCATTTCTTGTTATCTCCTTTAGGTTGAACAAGTTATGTGTTTTTTTTCTTTTAGGGGCGGGAGGTTTCTTATTCCCCCTCCATCCTCTTCTCTCTCTCTCTCTCTCTCTCTCTCTCTCTCTCTCTCTCTGTGTGTGTGTGTGTGTGTGTGTGTGTGTGTGTGTGTGTGTGTGTGTGTGTGTGTGTGTGTGCAAAATAAGTAAATAGGAACCGCGAATGAATGAGGACACTATTTAAAAGAACGAAAGCAAATCAACACAAACAACCGAACTCTCCAAAACAGCACGCGGGACTGCTTTTTTTTCTTGTCATGCATTAACTGTGCGTTAAGTAATAAGTATCATCACATTAATGGCAAAGGTAATTGACACGCTGCACGCACAAGCTGTGAGGAAAACAAGTACTGCCCTGTTATACACCCCTCTAGCCCTTCTCCTTTCTCCCCTGCTGTGTGAATAGCCACTACAAATACAACTACTTTCGTCTTCACCAAAAGTAGCGGTATTCCTCTCTTTATTCTTTTCTGATATTTTTATCATCATCATTATCACTTATTATTGTTGCTGTCATTAGTATTATCATTATTATCATCATTTATCTTAACTCGCATTGCCTCCTTCCAAACGGCCTTTTCTCATCCAACGCCCATCTTGCGCCGATTTCGAGAAGACAAGTGACCTCTCGTTCTTCGTTTTCATTGTCCTGAATGTTGTTTATCTTGCCTAAGAGGTCGAAACGCATTGTATTTTGCCTTGTAGTTTGCTTGTTCCTGTTTTACTAGAAATGCCTTTTGAAAAGTAATACTTTTGTTCACAACTGTTTACGGGCCTGGACATGGATTCATGTTTTCTTCGATCTAAAATTAGTTCTTTATAACAGTGCCAACCTGCATATAATTTTTTTTTTAAGATCTTAAGTTTACGGAAGCAATATTCTTTTCCATTTCCATCTTTTCATACTTTATCAATCAATTCATTAAGCTGAGGCATTTCTTCTTTCAATTTACGTTTGTAAATAAAGAATTTTGCTAACAGAATGAAATCTTTAAAAATTTCATCAGATGGCATTTGTATGCGTATTTTTACGTATTATAAAGGACACTTAGGTGTAGTTTCAAGAGGCAAACAAACATGTGCGCGCCTAGAAACTGTGGGTTCTTTGCTGTTCTTACGCTTGCGGAAAGTGCACCTGTTCTCGGATATGGTGCCCATGCATATTTAAACCACAGTTGTAGGTAGGATTCTGTGGAATAATCTGATATGAAACCATTTATAATTTGTTTCTTCAATCTGTTGGGTCTTTGCAAAAGCCTTTCTTTTAATGCAATCATCATTTTTCTTACATCAATGTCAATCAAACTATAAGTCTGCGTATAACAAACTGAGCAAGAAGAGAAATAGTACGAGAGTAGACGTGCACTTTTTTTTCTTTCCCCTTACAGGGATCTCTCTCTCTCTCTCTCTCTCTCTCTCTCTCTCTCTCTTCTCTCTCTCTCTCTCTCTCTCTCTTCTTTCCCTTTACAGGGCTCTCTCCTCTCTCTCTCTCTCTCTCTCTCTCTCTCTCTCTCTCTCTCTCTCTCTCTCCCCAAAGAAAGGAGTTACAATACAGTTAAGTACATTAAATACCATGACCAATCTGCATGTGACCAAAAAATCTTCCTGTTATTCTAAACACAGGCACACCCCTGTGTTATACATTAACAAAATCTGTATGAAGTTGATATTTATATAAATGGAAGCAAAACCAAGCAAACAATCACAAAAAGCCTTGAAATACAACGAGGGAATGGTCCAGTCTGTAACACTCTCAAATAATGATTTTTTATCAGCCTTTCCTGCCTTTGGAATTCTCTATCAACCTTGAAGATACTGACAATTTAAAGTCGTCTACCCACCCGCCAACTCCCCGCCCCCCCCCCCCTCTCCTACACACACACACACACACACACACACACACACACACACACACACACACACACACAACACACACAAACGAACACACAGTAAGAGAAAAGGGGGGGGGGGGGGGGCGAGTGAGGGGAGAAGATAGACAAATAGACAGAGGATCAAAAAATTTTTGTTTTAAACTGAAGGGAAGGGAGAGGGAAGAGGAGACGGCAAGGAGCAATATATCGGAGGAGCGGGTAGGGGGACGGAAGGCGGGGAGAAGTGGGGTGTTTGGACCAAGGTTTGGTTTGGGGTGGTTTTTTCCAGCCTGTTTTCCCCATTTACGACAGCCGCTATACAATGCACAGTATTCAACAAAGATGTAATATTGTAACTGAGCATTAATGATGGATGGGCTTTGCAGAAGAGTTTGACTTTTTATTATCTTCAAAAAAAAAAAAAAGGATTGTCACTTTCAAACACCTGCAGAATAACTTTAAAAAGTTGGGTGATATAAGGTGCGTGTCAGTAAAGTCAGCTTACGATATATCAATCCGCCAGCCTCTTGGCACTTGTCTCCAATGTCGCATGCCGTTTCTGAATATCTTATTTTCATTCCATGATATTGAAATTCACAATAAAACATATTCTTTTGGAGTGTTGGGACTTGCATGATGAGAGACACAAACATTTTACAGCAGATTCCATGAAAACCTTGTTCAGAGATGTTCCGCCTGACGCGATCTTTGAGTTCTTGAAAGAGATTAACATTTTTCTGAGATTTTACAGTGGAAAGATTGTTAACAAAATTTTGGATGGGTTTTCAGAAGACGTATTTTAAAGAATTGTGTGAATGAATGACTTGTAAGTTGATTTTAACGTAGTGACAGCCCTGATATGGCCCTTTGCGGTCGGCTGGACTATGAGCAACATTACCTTACCTTACCTTACTGAAATGAATCCGGTCGTTCAAAAATGATAGCTTAGCCAGTTTGGTGGATTTAACTTTATCCCAGTTACATACATACATACATTCATACATACATACGTACGTACGTACGGTCGTACGTACATACGTACATACATACACACACATACATACATTTCCCGTTTTATTTCTCTCACAAACTGCCCTCCCCCCCCCCCCCCCCCCTCCCCGCCCTCCATGTTCTTTCTTTTTTCAAGTTTTGCCAAAGTCATTACTGTAATGACAGCAGAATGATTAACCTGTACTTGTCCCCCCACCCCTCCCCGCCCCACCTACCAATTTTAAGACACACCACTCAACCCTCACTACCAACTGTAAGACACACCACTGTTGGAGTCAATCAGCCCTCACTACCAACTGCAAGACACACTACTGTTGGAGTCAATCAGCCCTCACTACCAACTGTAAGACACACCACTGTTTGAGTCAATCAACCATCACTACCAATTGTAAGACATTCCACTGTTTGAGTCAATCAGCCCTCACTACCAACTGTAAGACACACCACTGTTGGAGTCAACCAGCCCTCACTACCAACTGTAAGACACACCACTGTTGGAGTCAATCAGCCCTCACTACCAACTGTAAGACACACCACTTTTGAGTCAATCAGCCCTCACTACCAATTGTAAGACATTCCACTTTTGAGTCAATCAGCCCTCACTACCAACTGTAAGACATACCACTGTTTGAGTCAATCAGCCCTCACTACCAACTGTAAGACACACCACTGTTGGAGTCAACCAGCCCTGACTACCAACTGTAAGACATTCCACTTTTGAGTCAACCAGCCCTCACTACCAACTGTAAGACATTCCACTTTTGAGTCAATCAGCCCTCACTACCAACTGTAAGACACACCACTGTTTGAATCAACCAGCAGGAGATGACATCTCTTACAAGATCCAGGTAAAGACTTCTGCTATAATTCTTAGCTGCTGTCAGCACTCACGTGACGGACAATGTCCGAGTTAGTCAGCAGTACACCTGACCACTGTGACAGCTGAGTTCTTCTTGCCTCCTTTGTATATCCTTAACTGGATCCTCAAGCACAGTTTTCAGGATTGCCTCTTCACATTTGTTACTCTTTATGAAATGATTTTCGTTTTTCAGCAACTTATTTCCTTACTGTGGCTTCTTCTCGTTTGGCTTTTTCTTTTTTTTTTTTTTTCTTTTTTTTTTTTTTTGTCCTTCACTGGCTGCTTTGGGGTGTCGCTGGATTCTGATTTTGATGCCTCTGTGGTGAGAATATCACAAAATTATAGACTGTAGTATGTTCTCACGGAATTTGAGATTATGGTACATCTCCATCTGAATCAGCCGTGCCTCACTGATGAGTCCGACTCGGCGGACGAAAGGCCTCTGAGCAGGCGATGTGAGTGGCTGTGTTCTCCACATAGACTACGATGGTCCCCGTATGCTGCCAGCGAGGGATTTCATATTCATGGTCCAAGGTCGATCGAACACGTGGGCCGTTACATGACTACGATGGGAAACTATCCGCTGTCTGTTCCAGCCCACCGCTAAGTTCCTTGTCGTAGACGACGATATGTCGCTTGCAACTGCTTTTCGGATATTTCCTTATATGGCATGTCTCATGAGAGTTATCTTCTCCTGGCACATTGGTTGTTCCCTGTGTTGACTCGGACAATAGGCTGGTTCACTGACACACCGTGCATGATCACGACGTCAGTTTCAGTCATGGCTGCGGGAGAATTCGATGGACAGAATGCATAAATCAACAGATCATGGATAAAGACCAAGAAGGTGATGTTGCTTAATACATGATATCATATCAAAGTAGAGGCACACTTTTTTTTTTTTTTAAGCGTTGGTGTGGCTCGATCTCACGACGTCAGTCACTGTAGTACGAAAGTCAGACATCTTAACCAAAACGCTAGCGAGGCTCTAACATTTTAATACTATCTAACTTACATGGACAAAAAAGCGTCTGGGTAACAATGGAAAATTCCTCTGGCTACGACAGAAAGAAAGAAAGCGATAAACGAAATAGAGGTCATTGCAACACCTTGCAAATAGAAATTGTGCAAGCACCCCCCCCCCCCCCCCCCCCCCCCAAAAGAAAAAAAAAACAGACAAACAAACAAACTTATGCGAGCAACTACGCACGACACGCAAAACATGTAGGGAGTACAAGCCTGGACAATACAATGACCACCCCTCCAGTCTCCGCCCCATCCTACCA
>CM065740.1:30060076-30077576 GCA_033310375.1 Conus canariensis
TGAACCGCAATGATTAACGTATGCTTCGTTAAATTTCATCTTTTCATCGTACATTTTTAAGTTATTCTTTATTGTCACTTTGATCGTGTTCATGAGTTCAGCAACATATCACTTTTAGTCCTTTTGTGGTCATTATTTTCTAACTGCCAGCCTCATTTTTATTAAGGATCATACACTTTTAAATTTTTTTCTTTTTATTGGGCACACATATCTAACAAATTCTAATGACTGGCATTAATCATGTACACAAACATCGTACAAGGTTATAAAACGCTGAATACATTCTCATCTCAAACCCATGGAATCATGACATTCGAAGGAAGTAAGTTATACAGACATATTTCAATATCCCATTGTTCTATTGTTCTATCAAGGCTTCAAGGTCGCGGACGACATTAAATAGAAAACAAAGAGAATGTACAGTCCTTAGTATACATACATACATTATTATATATATATATATATATATATATATATATATATATATATATATATATATATATATATATACTACTAAAAACAATTGAAGTACCACCCCTAATTTTTGTATGCAATTTTTAAAAAGCTCTGATAAACCAATTAATATTGATAATTGAATAAATTCTGCTGGATAAGCTTACCCGGTTCTCAAATACTACTCCTCGTGCATTTTTGTTATGTTAAAGTCGGTCAGCAGTTATCTACCGCGTCGCATCTGAGGCAAAAAAATCCCGAGAAATTATCGAACTTGTGTCGCTCCCAGATTTTGACACAGACACAGCAAGAAAAAAAAATGTGATGCACGTGAAAGCAAGGTCTTTTCTGAGCAGAATTGCAATCAGTTAGCACATTTGACGGGTATAAAAAGTCGCGAAATTTAGGAAGATTTTTTTTTTTTTTTTTTTTTTTTTTTTTTTTAATTTGTTTTTATTGTTATTCCACATACAAAGAGAAAGAAAAAAAAAACTACACACATATATGAAGAGAACAGCAGAAAGAAATAAACAGCAACATTCATAACTAAGAGTTAGGTATACAGCAAGAAAAACAAACAAACAAACTAACATACACAAAGAGCCAAACCACACACACATGAAAAAAAAAAAAAGAAGAGAGAGATAGTAGGAGAGAGAGAGAGAGAGAGAGAGAGAGAGAGAGAGAGAGAGAGAGAGAGAGAGGGTGTTTCAGTATAGCATTGTCTATGTAAAAAAAAAAAAAAAAAAAAAAAAAATTAAAAAAAAAACATGGTTACTTATTGACAATGCTATAAGAAGTATACATAAACCTGTATTAATCATATTGTTCTAATATTACTACCCATAATAGACGTATACATGCGTTTGATGAAAAAAGAAAAAAAAATGTATATACATAGCAAGATAAATCAGCATGCATACACAGATAATAAAGGAAAGGCAGACAAATAGACGGACAGACAGACAGACGAACAGACAAGCAAAGAAACAGGAAGACAGAATGGGTTGGGTCACAGCAAGTGAAGATGATATATGTTATTATCATAAGGTACATTATTTCTTGAGTACCACTATACAGAAATATTTCAGCAGCTTACAAGGGCCACACATGATATCCTCAGCAAAAGATTAAAAAAAAAGGAAAAAGATAATACGATTAGTCTAGTAACTGTTGTTATATTATGCATCATACTTATTTATATATTAATGCTGAAAATACATGTTCCAGAGACGGTAACTAAAGCAGCTAGGTATTAGAAATCAAAGCTTCATAAGCAAGCCATCTGGCATGAAAATCCATGTGGTTCATGGTTAAGTATGAGTTATATTTTTCAATTCTATATCTATACGTCAACATTTTCAAGAAAACTGCTACATGTGGAAGACTGCCTTCTAACTTACACTTATATAGGTAATGTTTTGCTATAAGAATAATGAAGTAAAAACAGTAATCAATTGCGATTGTTATGTCGAAACCTAAAAGTACGAGAGACTCTGTTAGGCGTATATTTTGTGCGTGAGTGCATTTCTCTTTTACTAAATCAATTAACCTACTCCAAAAACATTTGACATGAGTGCATTTCCAAAACATATGGTCAATAGAATCTTTAAATAGTCCGCAAAAACTGCATTTATCATTATCAGTAACTCCGATTTCTTTCAAAATAACATTTGTACCTAAGCACCTGTGAATTATTCTCAACTGAAACCACTTGAGTTTTACATCTGTAATCTTATGTGCATTAAAAAAGCATGAATTCCAGTCATGAGCTTGTGAAAGTTTGATGTCCCACTTATCGCAGCACGGAGCTCTCAACTGATTATCAATCAGTATATCATAATAAGTCTTTGAACCTTTATAAATGGCAAACAATATCTTATAACATAATGGAGAAGTAATACATTTGTTGTTTTCGATGGTAATGTCAAATCCTTTTATGAATTCAATTATTGCTAACTTATACCCTGTATAAGTTAGAAAATCAATGTTGACATCATATTTTTCCTTAAATTGTCCGTGGGAAAGAAACTGACCATTATCATCAAAAAAATGTGCGAGATAATAGATACGTTTGTTTTGAAGCATTTTAGACACAATGTGTCTTTTCCCAACTTGAATACGTTTGTTGAAGCAAACTGGTTCAGCAAGTAGTTCAGCGGAATTTTTTGGCAGACATTTGTAATAAAAAAGTTTGTAAGCTTCAAGGACGTCTGCCCAGAACGGATTATATTTGGTAAATTTTGAGACAATCTCTGGACCGTGTTTACTCATATGAGGCCAATGAGGAAAATTACTGAGAAGAATACGTTTCCATTTGTGGTTTGATCTCTCAGTCCTACGGATCCAGGATAGTTTTAAGGATGTGACGAAGGTTTTTTACATCAGGAAGACCAATACCTCCATTCCGTATGCTTTTATGCACTGTTTTTCGACTGATTTTTTCTGGTTTTTTATTCCACACAAACTTGTAACATATTTTCTGGCATGTTTGAAAGAAAACATCTGGTGGGTTTGGCAGAAACAGCCAAAGATGAGTCAGCTTTGAAAGGATGATGGATTTCAAAATTGCTATTCTACCTAGGGGCGTACTTAGAAGGTCTTATTACATTGGAGGAAGCGACATATGTCTTAAAGACAATGAAAAATAATAAAAGCCCCGGTTCCGATGGTTTCACTACTGAATTCTTTAAAGTCTTTTGGAAACAGATTGGTGTATTTGTCGTTAGAGCTTTAAATGCAAGTTTCAAGAAAGGAGAACTGTCATGTGTACAAAGAGAGGGAATCATTACATGTATACCAAAAGGTGATAAATCCAGACAGTATATAAAAAACTGGAGACCTATTTCTCTGTTAAATGTCGTTTATAAGATAGGATCCTCTTGCATTGCCAACAGAATAAAATCTGTGTTGCCTAAAATCATAAATGAAGATCAGACCGGATTTATTAGAAATAGATACATCGGCGACAATATAAGATTGATATTTGACACTATATCTTATTTAGATGAAAATGGTCTGCCTGGTTTGTTGTTAAACGTAGACTTTGAAAAAGCCTTTGATTCGATAAATTGGGAATTTATGACGAAAGTCCTAAAAGCATTTGGTTTCCAAAAAGATATTTGTAGATGGATAAGCGTATTCTACAAAAATATCAAGTCTTGTGTTATTGTGAACGGACAGGTTTCACATTGGTTCGATATTAAAAAAGGATGTCGACAAGGAGACCCAATTTCACCATATCTCTTCGTAATCTGTGTCGAAATATTAGCCATTATGATAAGGGAAAATCGAGATATTCGGGGAATAAGAATGAATGAAACTGAATTTAAAATATCTCAATATGCTGATGACACCGAGTTTTTACTCGCAGGGGATAAGAAATCCTTTGAAACTTGTATTGAAGTTCTTTTAAGATTCGATGGTGTCTCAGGTCTTCACATGAATTTGAGTAAAACGAGCGCAGTTTGGCTTGGAAGTGTAAAAAACAGTCAAAACCACTACATGGACCACTTAGAAATTGTATGGAATCCACAAAAATTTAGAATACTTGGTATATGGTTCACAAACGACTTGAAAGATTGCATAGAAATAAACTACACAGAAAGACTAGCAGACGTAAATCATTTGTTCAAAATATGGGTAAAACGCCAAATTTAGGAAGATTTAACCATGCCTGCGAGACAACGACTAAGCAACACCGACAGAGGAAGAGCGATAGCATGGTACCAAGAAGGTATTGGCTTGAGGGAGATTGGTCGACGGCTTGGAGTGAGTCACCCAGTCATTCTGAGGCTCAGAGACCGTTGGCTTAACACTGGAAGTGTTGAAGAACAGCAGGGACGTGGACGGACGAGAAGCACCTCCAGACAGCAGGATCGGTTCATTGTTATCGCTTGTCTGAGAGACCGTTCAGCCAGTGCCACAGTACTCCGAGACCAGCTACGACAAGCCAGCAACGTCAACGTCAGTACCCAGACAGTTCGGAACCGGCTCCACGACGCCAACTTGAGGTCAAGGTCCCCAGCAGTGGGATCAATACTGACCCCAGCGCATCGAGCTCATCGTCGGGCCTGGGCAGCATGTCATAGAAGGTGGACAAGAGCTGAATGGGCAACAGTACTCTTCACAGACGAGTCAAGGTTCACCCTCAGGTTCAACGACGGGCGGGTTCGCGTCTGGCGACGTCCTGGAGAACGCTACGTTGACGCTGCCGTCAGGGAGCATGACCGCTATGGAGGTGGGTCCGTGATGGTGTGGGGTGGGTTCAGCCTACGTCACAGGACCCCCCTACACCGTGTTGAAGGCCGCCTGACCGGTGCCACCTACCGCGACACCATCATCCGCCCCCTTGTGATGCCCGCCCTGAGGGCAGTTGGCCAGGGCGCCCAGTTCCAGGACGACAACGCGCCGTGCCACCGCGCCGCCATCGTGAATCAGTTCCTACAAGGGCAGCAGGTGACAAGAATGGACTGGCCTGCCAGGTCACCAGATTTGAACCCCATAGAGCATCTGTGGGACGTGCTGGGGAGGCGAGTGCGGGCCCACAACCCTCCAGCAGACACCGTGGACCAGCTGTTTCAGTTGCTGGAGCAGGAGTGGCAGGCGATCCCCCAGGACACTCTCCGCCGCCTGGTGCACTCCATGAGACGTCGATGTGACGCTTGTTTGAACGCGAACGGTGGTCATACCCGTTATTAACATCATGACATCTACCATAGACTCTTGTTACTTTTCATTTTGGGGGTATGCCTCTTTAATCAAGTGTAAAACAAAGATAATTTTTTGTCACGGTGTTTGAATAAATTTGAATGGATTGAGGAATAATAAAAATAAAATATTCAATCATTAAATTATGTTCAGCTTTGTTTTCTTTCGAATGACAGCAGTTTTCCTAAGTGGTACTTCAATTGTTTTGAGTAGTGTATATATATATATGTATATAGATATATATAGATATAGATATATATATATATTATGAACAATATAAAAAAAAGTCCTTAAAAAATCTGAAGGTGCTCAACCCCTTGGGGAGCAACATCTGTTAAAAAATATTTTAAAAAATGAAGTATTAAAATCTACAAGCTTGTTTCTAGCGTTGTTATCTTCAGGATCCTGAAGATAGCAACGCTAGAAACAAGCTTGTAGATTTTAATACTTTATTTTTAAAAATATTTTTTAACAAATATATATATATATAGATAGATAGATAGATATATATATATAACATAATACAACAATTAGCCCCCTATTAGTTTACTATATGGTGACATAGTTCGCCATATCTAAATATACCATCAGGTGACTCACTTTTTTGCTAGCTTTTGGACCGCTTATGTGTGTAATTATTGAATCAAAGTCAGGGTTTAAGATTAAATTCTAATTTCCGTCCGAAATGGAATGCGTGTGTTTGTCTGTCTGTCTGTGTGCCCGCGCGCGCGTGCGTGCGTGCGTGCATGCGTGCGTGTATGTTTTATTCTTGTATATATACCTCAGTTTCTCGATGTAAATCTGGGTTGTCTCAGTTGGAAAGGTAAAGGCATACAACTAAAAAGTCTGAGTTCCTGAAATTAATACAAATGAACACACATGTAATTTCTCTCCAGGTCTTTGCGAACGTTATCTGTATTGAATCAGGACTTTTTAAAAGGTCTGCTACACATTGAATTTTCTTTTATGAAGTGAAACAGAAACAGTATCACCATTTTGATTTAAAGTAGGCTATCTATCCATCTCCGGGTTTAGATGTGTATCTTGAAGTTAAAAAAAAAAAGTCTTGTGTCCTTTTTGTCTCAAAAAGTTGAAGACATCTATTTTCGGCGCATTTTCAAGCCCTTCGCGGCTAAATGTACAAACTGAAATGTTTTAAGATATATCTAATCATTGAAAAAGGACGTACTGTCGTCTAATGTCACATACTTTGGTGAAAAGATGTAAAGTAGTAGTAGTAGTAGTAGTAGTAGTAGTAGTATAGTAGTAGTATACTACTACTACTACTACTACTACTACTACTACTGCTGCTGCTGCTGCTACTAACTACTACTACTACTACTACTACGTACTGCTAATGAGCACATGTATATTTCATGGCCAGTAATATTTATGAATGCATTCCATCATCATTTGAATAAACCTAGGGGAACACGGTAAACAATTAAACAACTGACATAAGCATCGATTGTACATACAGAAAATAATACATAAATAAATAACCGCCTTCTACTCGAACAGTATCTATAATAAATGCTATTCGTCTAAAGCTAAAATGACAAACACGGATTTGATATTCGAAGACGATAATTAATATGCTCAAAAATATAATCTACCAACATATGAGACACCAAGAAAGGTACAACAGTGGAGAACCTTCCAGGTAATCCCTCCCCCCTCCCCCCAATACTAACCTTCATACACCTTACACAGGTGCGCGCGCGCGCCACACAACAATATAAAACCATTTTGTGTCAGGATACCTAATTCACTAAAATCTCTTGTGAACGAAACACCTTCCGCTCGCGGCTGAATTGGGTTTACCCCCTTTTGTATGAGGGACTCAATCTCACAGGAAACCCCGAAAAGATTACAAATGCCTACTGTACTGACTTGGTAAGTGAGCATCAATAAATCACACATTAAAGGCGTTTTCAAGACGTTCAAACAACAAACGTTACAACCCCCTGCGTCCATATGTGCGTGCGTGCATGAGCGCGTGCATGAATGCGTCCGCCCCCGCTGGCATGTGGCCCGGGCCTATTTCAATGTGCGTTTGCGCGTGCGCGTGCGCGTACGGGTACATGCGTGTGACTAGAGCACATGATTTTGTGGCCGGTAATCGGATTGATGTCTGTCATGTTTTATGGAGTGAGAGAGACGAGTTATGCATTTTTTAACCACATCTTAACAAGCTGTTGAAAGACACTGCAGGCCAGAGATGACCATACATGCCTGAAAGGGTTCATCGCCTTCGACCCTGGGCTGTGCGTGCACACGTTTGTATTTCGCTACCTTACCTTTCTAAACCTCTCTGACCTCCCTGCCTCCTTCCCTCTAGCGGCCCTCCGTCCCTCTATGAGCAAACTATATCCCAACACTGTACGCATCCATCAATCATCACAAATCGTCTTTTTTTTTCGTCTTTAACAAATGGCCAACATCAAACATTACGTTTTGGGACACAGGGCGTCTGCAAAAAAAAAAAAAAAAAAAGGGGGGGGGGGGATATAGTTTGCTCATAGAGGGACGGAGGGCCGCTAGAGGGGAGGAGGCAGGGAGGTCAGAGACACTTTTTGACACTTTGATATTTTATTGTCATTACCAAAGAGGTCTTTTGACAAGGGGGGAGAGGTAACAGAACAATAACATTTCCCTCTTCCTTTCCTGCAAACAAACAGTACACTTTCATTCCTAGTCTGTATCAAATCCAAGGTTAACAAAAACAAATAAATTCGTAACATTTCGTTATGTCCTCACGCACAGGAGTAATGCAGTAAGATTTTTAAAAAAAATTTTTTAAAACAAACCTTAAGACTGACTCGACCACCCACTCAATCAAATGATGACATTGTATTTTACTTATCTCTTCCACATGCGATGAATGATAATATTCATTCAGGTATCTCTTATAATGTATTATCTTAAATTTCACTATCCTTCATCTGTCTAATTTTCTATGCTTCCGCGATGAATTTCGCAACTGATTTAATTACAAGTTCATCATCTGATGATAACACGATAGCGACATTTTGTCTTTTCGCTATATCTAACTGGAAAAACGAACAATTTGTCCGCACTTCATTATAAGCAGTACAGTGGAACAGAAAGTGTTCTTCGTCATCAATAATATGTCTACATGCAGGACAAGGAGATTCTGTGGATGTTTCACATTCAAACCATCTTTTGTTCGCATTAAAACCTAAAGTTCTCAACCTAAATCTTGCGTAATTTATTCTGTGCCATTTATCCGTTATGACATTGAGAAACTTTTCAGAATGAAACACATTCTTAAATGAGAAAAACCAGCGATATTTTTCTTTACTTTCCATATCTGAGTGCCAATTCTGTTTAAAAGAACAAATAAGCCTGTCTTTAAATTCCGCAATGAACTGTTGCTCATTTCCTACTTCCTGGGTCATCCACACTATTCCAAAACCCTGTTCTGAAAGGACTTTCTTTACTTTATGAGCCCAGTTTTCTTTACCTTTTTCCATTTCTAGAAGCACCATATCATAGGCTTGCCTGCTCAAACGGGACTGGGGTAGCTTCAAGATCTTCAACCAGTACTTAATACATTTCACAAATGTACTTATATACAAAGGGTATCTGCCCATTTCTTAATATAAAACGGTGTTGGATGAATGAATAGGTACTTGAAGGAAATGCTTTATAGCATACGTATGTACTTTTTTCCATCTGCGAATTTTCATGTAAGCCCCAAATTTCAGCTGCATATGTAAGAAGAGGTTTTATCTGTGTATCAAACATTTTCCAAAATATACCACAGTCTGTACAATTCAGTTTTCTCAGGGATTTCAGAATTTCAGAGAGACAGACAGACAGACAGACAGACCTATTTTTTTTAATGAGAGAGACAGGACGCATGTGTGTGTGAGAAAAGTATGAGCTAAAGAGAGAAGGTGTGCGTGCATGCGTGTGTGTAAGTGCGAGTTTCAGTTCCATTTAAACCCAGCGACCCACACATACCCCTCTCAGGACTATTACAAAAGAAAAGAAGTCATCCCTGCCCAACACACACACACACACACACTCACACCACACCACACCACACCACACCACACCACACCACACCACACCACCACCACACACACACACACACACACACACACAACCAGCGTCCATTGACATAGACAACACACAACACCACCTTACCGGCATCATCAGGAATCCACATACTATATTCCCCGGAGGACATTGACACTCTCAACACTATTAGACATCACTGAAGTACTCGTGCACCCTATGTTCTGTGCACCTGTGAGGACATTAACACTCTCAGCACCATTAGACATCACTGAAGTACTCGTGCACCCTGTGTTCTGTGCACCTGTGAGGCAGTGCCCCATTCGTAGACACACACCCTGCGTTTGTAGACCCCCCACCCCCCCCCCCCCCGCCCTCCTGCGTTTGTACACACACACACACACACACACACACACACACACACACACACACACACACACCCTGCATTTGTAGACACACACACACACACCCTGCGTTTGTAGACACACACACACCTTGCGTTTGTAGACACACACCCTGCGTTTGTAGACACACACACGCACGCTGCGTTTGTAGACACATACACCCTGCTTTTGTAGACGAACACACACACCTTGCGTTTGTAGACACACACACACACACCCTGCGTTTGCAGACGCACACCTCCTGCGTTTGTAGACACACACAAATTGCGTTTGTAGACACACACAACCTGCGTTTGTAGATGCACACATCCTGCGTTTGCAGACACACACACCCTGCTAACTTCCGTTTTCCCTTTCTCCGCATCCTCCCAACATCTCTCACTGTTCAGCAGATTTCTCTTCACGTCAACTCCAACAGGCATCACGCCATAGCCCACTCCCACTCCGAAAACCGATCAGAGCATCACATATATATAAATAATGGATCATCCAAACCATCTATCTGGACTGGGGGGGGGGGGGGGGGGGGGGGGGGGGGGGAACAAAGAAAAAAATGGGGAACTAGTTTTCCCAAATTTATTAGCTTTTTTAACTGTTCAAACATGTCCCATCTGTTGCTGAGCAGCGATCGGGATGGTAAAAAAAAAAAATGAAAAAAAAAATGGGAAAGGGTGTGGAAAACAGAAGTGTGTGTGTGTGTGTGTGTGTGTGTGTGTGTGTGTGTGTGTGTGTGTGTGTGTGTGTGTGTGTGGAGGGGTGGGGGGAATGCGAGGGATGGAAAATGGGAGGAGTGGTGGGGGGGGGGGGCAGTGAGGTAGCAAGCCAATCACACGTCTCAAGTCCAGTTTTCAAGGTAAAGGGGCGTGGATGAAACGGGGAGGGAGAAGACGGACGAGGAAAGGGGAGACAAGGAGGAGCGAGGAGACATCGTCAGAAGTCTGACGTTTAACCCTTTCCAACCCACCTGTTCATGAAACGCGATGACAAGAAGAGAAGGGCCGGAAGGTGGAACAGGGGAGGAGGGGGAGGGAGGACAAATGTTCTCTGGTATCCTCCTTTCGTCAAGGAGAATTCCTTCTTTCTGTCTCAGGCTAAGCCCTGTGACCGCACCAAACAATTTAAGGCACATGTTAACGCTGAGTGCATGCGCACGACACGGAAACAGGCAAAAAGAATGTTCGAGAAAGACGTCTTCCCTCTGATGTCACAAACACCAAACCGGAAAAAAAAAGAAAAGAAAAAGCATCAAACAATACTGCCGGTAGTGGGGAGATTCTGCTGCTAACAGCCACCAGAGGGAGTGCTGTTCTGTGCAGTTTTATGGTCTGTTCTTCGCGACATCTGAGGAAGCCATGTCCGTCGAAAATTCGCTCGTCTGTTTATCATGTATCGAACGAGCTTTACTTTGCAAGTTATTTTCGTGCGCTTGTTCGTATTTTGGTTTGTTTTCGGTAAAATTGCGGTCTGCCTCAGTCTCCATGTTAGTCACTGAGGTGGAAGGGTGTAAGATGGCGGGGGTTGGCAGTGTCGTGGGGGGGGGGGGGGGGGGGAGGGGGGCAGAGAAGGGAAATCCTCCCACGTGTCACAGAGTCATATATTTGCTGTAAGAGAAAAGCGGACAGGGGCTACAGTAGGAAAGGCGACGGAGAAAGTCTCATACCTATCTAGGTATAAATTCTACCTGGTCTCTCTACCAAAATATTTCATACAGGGAAGAAAGAACAAGCCTCGGTCGTGATTTGGGAGGGGGGGGGGGGGGGGGGGGAGGGAACGGGGGAGGAGGAGGAAGGGTGTGGGAGGTTGGTTAAGGGTCCAGTGAGGGGCGGGGGAAGGAGGGGGGGGGGGGAGGTTGGTAAGGGTCCAGGTGGAGAGGGCGGGAGAAAGGAAGGGGCGGGGGGGGGGGGGGAACGGACGTGAAAGAGTCATCCTGTGTTTGGGGTTTATACCTGTCATCCAGGGTTCTGGTTTCACAAGCAAAGAGATCGCCCCCCACCCCCACCCCCCACCCCCCTCCACCCTCCCTCCTCACCCGACTTCGTTCATGTCCCTCTCATGATTAATATCCGTGAGTCTTCGTCCAAGGTTGTTGACCGTCTGCAAGGTGAAACGTCCAGAACTGTGCTACCGTTAGCCAAAGAGTTTCGGGAGGGAGGGGGGGGGGGAGGGGGGGAGGGGGGGAGGGGGGCTGTCCCCTTTGCTCGTCCTTTTTTTTCTGTGTGGTCACTGAAGCTGTAGCGGACAGTCAGGAACTAGTCGCCATCCAAACCTTGAGTGGGGGTTGGAAAGAACGGTCCGCCAGTAAGCCACCACCGACACCACCTGTAAGCCTCTCACAGGGAGTCCGAAGAGAGAGGAGGAGGGAGGGGGGGAGGGGGGGCGAAGAGGGGACGACCCACAAACAGCTGGTGAAAAGATACCGAGGAAGGGAGACAACGGGAGAGGCAGAATCTAGGGAGGGCAGCTCGAAGCCTAGGTCGCTGGATGAGTGATCGCCGATGGTCCGGGGGGGGGGGGGGGGGGGGGGGGGGCTGCAAGGTCGGTGTGAAGACACTGGAGGGTCTGTTTGAGCAGTGTCCAGCTCTCTTTCCCCCGCTGACGGTGTCCCCGAGGCAATGCAGATGGAGGATGAGAACTACGTAAGGGTAGAAGGCACTCGTCCCTGCCTGTGAGGTGCCCTCTCTACCGTCGCTCTTCTTCCGATGTCGCCCCTTTCCTCCGGCTGCAAAGCGGCTTCCAAATGGAGTTCTGAGCATTCGCCCCGTGGATTGTCGCCCAATGGACTTCTCGCCCAGTGGACTTTCGGTCCGTGGACTTTCGCCCAAAGGACTTCTTTCCCAGTGGACTTTCGCTCAGTGGACTTCTTGCCCAGTGGACTTTCGCTCAGTGGACTTCTTGCCCAGTGGACCTTCGCTCAGTGGACTTCTTGCCCAGTGGACTTTCGCTCAGTGGACTTCTTGCCCAGTCGATTCTCGCTCAGTGGACTCTCGCCCAGTGGACTTTCGCCCAATGAACTTTCGCCGCGTGGACTTCCGCCCAATGGACTTTCGCTTGGGGTTGGGGTTGGGGTCAGGGACTGCGTAGAACTTGGGATGATTTTGACTCACATTCTCCTATTCCATGCTCAGTGATTTGAGATCAGCGGCACGCAGCAAAGTCTGCCCTAAGAAAAAGAAAAGAAAAAAAAAAAAAGAAGAAGAAAAGACATGTGGTGAGTACTGTCATCTTATCTGCAACAGTCTTCAGAGTTCTGTTCCATTAGGTCATCACGTATATATGGATTCGTGAATTCTGCTGCATCGGTTTGTTTGTTTTTTGGTTTGGGTTTTGTTTTTTCGTTTATTGACTACTTCCCGTTCTGATTTTCCTGTTTGCGAGACCAAATCTGACCGGTCTGCTCTTACCCTGCACAAACTTGCCCACACGTTGCGCTGCACTAACGTGGACGGACAGAAAAGAAGAAACACCGCGTGTTTTCTGTATCAGCTTTAACACTTCTTTCCTTTCTACTCTGAAATTTCTCTGCATAGGGGTGGTCTCCTGGCAAGCCAATAATTTTCAAATTGTCCTTTCGTGCGGCTTTGTTCTGTTTTTCTTTCTTTTTTTCATGTGTTTCCGTATTTTTCCTGTTTAAGTTGTTCTCTAATCGCTCAACCTCATTCAATACGGAACTTTTTTTTTCTGAAACTTTTTTTTGTTTTACTAAGTTTTTTTTTTTTTTTCAAAGCTTTCCACCTAAGCCGTTTCTCACTGTATATTTGAACTCCTCCGTATTTTGTGTGTGTGTGTGGGGGGGGGGGGGGGGGGGGGGGTTTTGTTTTGTTGTTGTTTGTTTTGTTTGTTTGGGGGTTTTGTTGTTGTTCATCCCACTGAAAGCGGCGGTGACTACACTGTCACTGTCGTTGTCCGAGAAAGTTTTCCGTCTAACAGCCTCAGTCTTTCATCCTTTGGTTTTGCCGCTGGTCTTAACAAAAATCTTAAATAAATGTTAGCAAACCGCCAAGAGAAACGTGGACAAACGAGTCACAAGACAAAACACGACGCGTTTCGACCTCTTAGGTCTTCTTCAGGCAAGACACAAACAAATAGGACAATGAAAAATGAACGACTTAAGGAAGGGGGGGGGGGGGGGGGGGGGAGTTTAAAGATGGAGAAACTGGGAACATGAAATTAAGAAAATATGTTACAGATATGAAAACTCTTCACTTCATCATATCTGTAACATATTTTCTTAATTTCATGTTCCCAGTTTCTCCATCTCAACTCCCCCCCCCCCCCCCCCCCCCCCCCCCCCCCCCTTCCTTAAGTCCAAATCTTTGCCAAGTCATTACTATGAAGACAGTTCAGTTGTTGGCCTGCGCTTGTTTTTTCCCCCACTATTAGATTGTTCGTCTATGTATTTGTCTGACTTTATTCAAGTTTAAAAGGTTGTGCCAGTCTTGAATAAAAGTTTACTGTGTGTTAGGTTTTCTTATGGGAGCAAAAATACCCCACTTGTTTACTGTTTATCGTTTACTGTTCCCTGCCTCATTTCATTTCCGACAATACTTATGGAAAAGGTGGTTTCTACCCTAAACTACTTTACGTTATTGTATAAGTTTCTCTCATGTTTGTAAAGTGTTCACATATTCTTGTTGATGACGTGATTGCTGTTTCCACTCCCTTCCTCCCATTTTCCATGTTATTCATTTTATTTTTCTGCTACTGTGTCTCTTTTTTTTCGGCTCTTTTCTGTTGTTGTTTTTTTTGTTTGTTTGTTTGTTTTTTTTCTTTTTTCAATGTTTCCTTTAAAAAAAAAATCCCAAGCACGAAGTGAAATGCTTAGTATATTGTGAATGTATTTAACCGCCAATATATTGTAAATGTATTTAGCCGCCAATATATTGTAAATGTCTATTTGAACACAGAATAAGCCAAGGGCTTGTTGTTGCTCATTCGTCCTATCAATTATGAAGGTATTCTGTTTATTTGTTTCTGAAATAAAAGTTATTTAAAGCAATAAATAAATAAATGAAAACATACATTGCAAAAAAAAATCTAAAAAAAATATTTAAAAAGAATATCAAAAATAAAATACAATAAATAGATAAATGAAAATACTAATAATACATTATAATAAGAAGAAAAATAATAAGATAATAGTATAAATAAATAGAAATAATAATTTTTAAAAATCAACAATTTTAATAATAGTAATGATACTACTAAAGGTACTGATACTATACTTAGGGGATTAACACACACACACACACACACACACACACACACCACACACACACACACACACACCAACACCAAACACCACCCACCACCCACCACCACCAACAACAACAACCAAGGGGAGGAGGGAGAGTGGAGGACAGGAAGAACAGAAATGAGATAGAAGGTATAAATTATGGGAAGGATGGAATCTAACAGGTATATTTACTAATTATATGTATATCAATAGTTTTCTTAATAATTGTGATTGTAACTATACAGTAATGATAGTGATGCTATAGGAGGCTGGAAAGTGGTAAACTGGAATGTCAGAAATATTATTGTAAGGAATAATAAATATATTAATGATAGTGGTAAATATAAAAATCAGTAATAGTTATTTGAAGTTGTAACAAAAGGTATACTGATGAAATAAATAAAATAATAAATAAAAATTAATGAAAATAATACAAATAAATATAGTGTGTGTGTGTGTGTGTGTTGTGTGGTTGTGTGTGTGTGTGTGTGTGTGTGTGGATGTGGGTGTGGGTGTGTTTCCGCATAGTTACAAACATCTGCACAACATATGCACAGGAAAGAGGGATGATGGAACAGAAGCTCTTGTAGAGAAAGTAGTATGTGAAATTAAAAGAAAACCAAACGAAGAAAATGGAGTGGACAAGTATCTGAATAAACGATAGACTGATGTGACAAATAGAGAGAGCGTAGTGAGAAGGGAAAGCGTTTTTGCGAAGTCTGGTTACTTAACGCCGTTGGTCCAAAGTCTGTCTTTTTTCCTCTAAAATCGCTCTCTGTTACAATCACTTTTTTTTTTTTTTTTGCTGTACGAGAGTCACTGCGATCACCTGCAGAGGTGGCTGCTTACATAATTTCTTTTCATACACATGGCAATATAGTAAACCAAATCAAAACGAAAAACCCGCAAGAGTGAACAAGCAATGTTTTGCTACGGAGAATAAGATCCTCACTGAATTTCAGAGAGAATATATTAACACATACATCATTGAGAGGTGTTTCTAGCGGGGACCAGAATTCTTAATCCTGACATAGCACTATCATAAGTGCTCTTTGGGTGTGCGTGCGTGCGTGTGTGTGTGTGTGTGTGTGTGTGTGTGTGTGTGTGTGTGTGTGTGTGTGTGTGTGTGTGTGTGTGTGTGTGCATGCGTGCGTGCGTGTGTGCGTGTGTGTTCGTGGTTTTTGTTTGTATGTATGTATGTATAGATGATATAGATAGATAGTAGATAGATAGATAGTAGATAATAGATAGATAGATAGACTGATGGATCGATAGATCGATAGACAGATATACACTGCAGAAAATTTATTTGTCTCTGTGACTATGTTTTCTTTTTCAAAAATTCATTTGTGTCACTTCTCATTGCAAACTGTTTCAAACTTACATAAACAATCTTACGTGTTCTGTAAAACAAAAATGTAAAAAAGTTTGTTTTCCAGTTAGCAACGTATTGGGTTCAAGTTCCTTGTGTTCCTACACGTCTCAACCATTTCTTGGTTACACTATTCTCCATGATTTTATTCTACAACAGTTTGGTGCTTTAGATAGAATAAAGGATAGTGATTTCCTCGTGAGCGACGAAAACATGTTTTCTGAAGGCCATTGAAAGATTCGGTCGGTGAATTTAACAACAGCCAGAACTGAATTACCCTCAATGAAATAATAGGTTTTAAAAGATGTTCGATTCAATGCCTGTCTTGTGCCGAATTTGAGAAGATAAGTGATTGCTCGTTCTTCATTGTCGTTGTCCAGAGAGTTATTCATTTTTTCTGAAGACTACCCATGAGGTCGAAACGCGTCGTCTTTTGTCTTGTACTTCGTTTGTCCATGTTAAGTGGCGGAGTTAGTTCACAGACCTTTTAAAGTTTGTTTTAGTTTCCGCCTGCAGTCACCTCACTTTGCAACAAAAAAATGAGCTTTTAAAAAATGAGATTTTTTTTTCAAATGAGATTTTTTTTAATGAGATTTTTTTTCAGTGAGAGATTTGTTTTTAAAATGATATTTTTAAAAGTGACAAGATTTTTTTTTAATGAGAGATTTTGATCAAATGAAATATGTTGCTGCAGCTGTTCGCCCAGTTGGGTCACTGACTTTTTCATCCCTATTTTACACAGCAGAGCGCCCGTGGCCACATGGTTAGGAGCCTTTGCCGGCACAACTGACGGTCGTCGGTTCCAACCACACGCGGGGTCGGCTTTTTATCTTCTTTTTTTTTTTCGGCTTGAAAACCATTTCTGTCCAGCAAGCAGTAAATGAATACCCGATTCGGTTCAGGGAAGATTGAAAGCGGCGGAAGAAGAGGGATGGGCAAAGCCTTCAATCATGCCGAACCCTAAGCATGGTGAACCTCTGACAGTTCACTGCCCTTAGCGCCAACTGGCTATGTGCGCTTTAACCTGTTAACCCCCTTTTTTTTTTTCAATTTATCTATTCAAAATCATACAGATCACATGTCCACCACATCCCTAGTGTCTTGAATATGAAGGGATTCCATTCCATTTTATAATTTGGCATATATCTTTTATTGTGTCTTTTTATACAATCTAACCAGACTGCTTGAGTTTTGTTTTTTTGTTTTTTTAACATGTATTCATGAATAATCCTGAGCTCTTTCTAAATCTAGAGTTTTCAGTGAAACTCCACGGCAGTTACT
>CM065740.1:30082576-30092576 GCA_033310375.1 Conus canariensis
AAAAAGGAAACAGGAAAAAAAATGAAGAAAGAAAACATAATGAAATGAAATAGTGTAAACAAATGTGAAAACGGTAATCGAACCTCAGTCCCTAAGACAGAAAAAGCCCGTACGCTTTAAATTAGGCCCAACCCACCGTCCTTTCTCCCGACAGCGTAAACAAACTCAGTGACTGCAAAGGGGCGTGGCTCATGTGGGCTGTGTCATTAGGTATGCCGTTCTACAAAATAGGGAAAGTGTCACATTTTTTTTTTTTTTTAATTTTTAAAAAGACGATTTTTGAATTTTTTTTTTAAACGAAGAAAAATAAGGAATTTTTTTTGTTATCAGTAAAATAATCATTATATACATAACAAAAAAAAAGCCGTTGTCATTGGTCAAATGGGACTCGACCCAACGGTCTCTGCATTATCAACATTGAAACTCTTAAACAACTAACTAATAGGCCTGCCTGCTGTTGTGAACTGTTTTCAACAATTAATCTTTACGACTCTGTCGCCCAAATGAACTGTTTCACACGTAAGACAAACCCGTCTCCCAAACAATGAACCTGTTGCTGGAGGAGATCCTCCAGAGAGCCTGGCCACGAAGAACAGCAATTCAATCATCTTCAGGCCTCTTCTACTTCGTCAACCGACATTGTGGTGACTGAAGGCAGCTGGATTTTGGAGGTGATGGATGGGTGTGTCAGAACTGAGAACTGTATCGTCTGCTTTTGTGACACCTCCCACCCACCACCCACCACCCCACTCCAGCCGCGGTCTTGCTCGCAACACGGCTTCGTTCACCTTTGGAAAAGAACATTCTACATACTTCACACAGATCACTGGTCAGCAGGAAATCTCAAGCGAAACAACAACAAAAAAAAAATTGCGGCCGAAATTGTTTGCAAAAATTGAGCACAAAACCAAGCAGTTATTGTGAACTTTTAAGATCTACTCTCTTATCCGCAGTTCAGGAGATACGCATTTCACAGGAAAGTTGCGTATTCTATTTTTGTTATAATAATAAATAATGATAATAATAATGATAATGATGATGATGATGGTAACAGATCACTTTGTCAAAAAACAAAAAAAAAGTTGTTTGTCCTGAAAAAAGATGAAACAATCCTTAGATGCCTACACACGCTCTCCTTACCAGTGCAAGATCCCACACGCACCGAAACAGATACACCATCAGTCGCCCAGTCACCGATACATCCGCTGAGCACAAATGCATGGATAGACAAACAGGCAAATCCCCACCATCTACCCTAACCATCTTGTACTCCACTCCAACATGTGGAATACTCCCATCAGCGCGAAAACATACTCCCAGTCCCAACCCCTCCTCTCCCCCCCCCCCCCCCCCCCCCCCCCCGCCTCCATCAAATAATTATGGACAAAACCCACGTGCATACGGATTATGACTAATACTGCTGTCCCACGCTCCCTCTTTTCAGCATGAATAAGCACAGGAGCAAGCCGGGGTGCTTAAGTATTTATGAGTTCGGCTGGCATGTTTATTTAGTAATTTACGTATGAGTCGTCCGTATCTGCTGTGTCTAATACCTTCCTTCATTACACATACTCCCCCGTTTCTCATCCTCACCCCTACTCACCTCCAACCACGTCCATCCCTCTTCTGCCTTCATCCCCCCCCTCCCCCCCCCCCCCCTCCTCCCTCCAAAAAAAAGGGCATGAAACCAACAGATGACACGGTCATTAACTCCAATACATTGATAATGGCGGGAGAAGGTATCCTGAGATCGAAAGAATCATTGGTCTCAGCCGACATGCGTGGGTCACCTGCATCTGCCATCAGAAAGGCTCAATATGAGACCCGAGGGAAAAATCCCCCTGTACCGAAACGGCCAGGCGGAGATTCGAACCCGCAGCCCTTGGACAAGAAGTCCAGCGCTCTACCAACTGAGCTATTCCGGCTCACCTACCTCCATCGTTAGACTGGGTGTTGTTAAGTAAGGTTGTGAAATTCCACGCAGGATTCATATTCTTTCACAATATACCCCCAAACCCAACTTACTTTAGGTGAATGACGTGTATACCATCTTTTTTTCTTCTTCTTCTTCTTCTTCTTCTTCTTCTTCTTTGTGTGTGTGTGTGTGTGTGTGTGTGTGTGTGGTTTTTTTTGTTTTTTGTTGTTGTTTTTTTTGTTTTTGTTTTGTTTCTGACACCTGCATATGAATGTCCGCGTTGATTCTGGCTTTCAATGATTCTGGACAACACTCCCCAAGTTGTCTTGTTCCGGCAATGTAGCAGAGGTCTTCGAAGTGGTCATGCTTTTTTTTTTCCTGTTGCTTGGTTGATTTGAATCCTAATTATCGACAAACGAACTGTATGTTGCATTCTGCTTGTTCCTTTCATGACTTGCCATGTGCTAGATAAATGTCTTTCGTCTCCTTGACCGCCTTGTCTTATGTGTTTCTGTCGTGTTCACATGCTCTGAAGTATGCTTCTTTTTTTTTTTTTTTTTTGTAAACCTGCTCCAGCTTGTGTCTGACTGCACCGAAGGAAGGTCAATCAAGCAACGCACGGTTACCATTGGCGCATCCTTTGTAGTTCCTCACGGGGTCAGTCTCAATGCCTCATTTTTTTTTTTTTTATCAGTTCTTCATTACGGAGATTGCTGCGGAACAGCGGCTGCGAGCCCGAATCCAGAATCCACCACAGTGAGGTTTAACTGTCAGGTACAGCCGGTTGAAATGGCGCCGCTCAATCCCTTTAACCTGCCCTTCCTTTCCTTGCCGAGGGGCCTTCACTTCAGATCGATATTCTCAACACAGTTTCGGATCAAGTCACTTCAGATCGATATTCTCAACACAGTTTCGGATCAAGTCACTTCAGATCGATATTCTCAACACAGTTTCTGATCAAGTCACTTCAGATCGATATTCTCAATACAGTTTCGGATCAAGTCACTTCAGATCGATATATTCTTGATGTTCTCAATACAGTTTCGGATCAAGTCACTTCAGATCGATATTCTCAAGACAGTTTCGGATCAAGTCACTTCAGATTGACATTCTCAATACAGTTTCTGATCAAGTCACTTCAGATCGATACTCTCAATACAGTTTCTGATCAAGTCACTTCAGATCGACATTCTCAATACAGTTTCTGACCAAGTCACTTCAGATCGACATTCTCAATACAGTTTCTGATCAAGTCACTTCAGATCGATATTCTGAATAGTTTCTGATCAAGTCACTTCAGATCGATATTCTCAATACAGTTTCTGATCAAGTCACTTCAGATCGATATTCTCAATACAGTTTCTGATCAAGTCACTTCAGATCGATATTCTCAATACAGTTTCGGATCAAGTCACTTCAGATCGATATTCTCAACACAGTTTCGGATCAAGTCACTTCAGATCGATATTCTCAACACAGTTTCGGATCAAGTCACTTCAGATCGATATTCTCAATACAGTTTCGGATCAAGTCACTTCAGATCGATATTCTCAACATAGCTTCGGATCAAGTCACTTCAGATCGATATTCTCAATACAGTTTCTGAATAAGTCACTTCAGATCGATATTCTCAACACAATTTCTGATCAAGTCACTTCAGATCGATATTCTCAAGACAGTTTCTGATCAAGTCACTTCAGATCGACATTCTCAATACAGTTTCGGATCAAGTCACTTCAGATCGATATTCTGAATAGTTTCTGATCATGTCACTTCAGATCGATATTCTCAACACAGTTTCTGATCAAGTCACTTCAGATCGATATTCTCAATACAGTTTCGGATCAAGTCACTTCAGATCGATATTTTCAACACAGTTTCTGATCAAGTCACTTCAGATCGACATTCTCAATACAGTTTCTGACCAAGTCACCTCAGATCGACATTCTCAATACAGTTTCTGATCAAGTCACTTCGGATCGATATTCTCAATACAGTTTCGGATCAAGTCACTTCAGATCGATATTCTCAATACTGTTTCTGATCAAGTTTCTGCCCACGCAGCGTGCACTGTCAGCTTTACCCAATGTGTGTGTATTGTTAGAGGTGGCTGGTGAGGACGATTTGCCACCGTGATCTTGTTGTCGACAGTGCAGGCTGGCGTCTGGGCTTCTAACAGGGTTGATGACAGACCCAGTTTCCTGCCACCACCGAGCAATGTTGTTGAACTGCTGCTGGACTGCTAATCAGACCTTTCTTGAGCAACTTTTGACCTTTTATAGATAGATCCATCATCGGTACGTGTCAACATTCGAACAAACTCTACTGTTATCGAGATCTGAGGGGCCGTTTGGTCACAAGAGGCGCACACAGCAGGCCTGAGCAAAGGAAAATGTACCAAACGATACTCCCTACATGACTGTAAGCCAGTCGGGGGGTGAGGACGGGGGCTTATTTTTGTTCGTCTTCAGTCGTGATTTCTAAAGAGGACACTGTTGTGGAAAAATTCACGTGTCTCTTTCGTACAGTGTAATGATCAAGCCGTCCTTCGCGCTTTTTCCCCCGGTTGATTACGCTTTTTTTTTTCCTTCAGAAACGCTGCAGCTCGATTCAATCTCCAAGCAGAAACAATGACGGAGAAAAAAAAAAAAAAAAAAAAGGGAGGGGGGGGGGGGGGGGGGGGTGAGGGGGGAATTCTTAAGAACCCCTACCCAATTCAATCTCCAAACAGAAACAGTGACGAAAAAAAGGGGGAGAGGGGAGATGGGGGGGGGGGGGAGAGAAAGAGGTCCTTAAGAACCCACTCCCCGATTCGATGTCTGTACCTTTACAATTCTCTCCGGCTCCATCGTCGATGCCACCCAGATCATTGCCGTCTTTCAGGCGCTGGAGGTCAGAGAAAGACATCTGTTCTAGTCCGTTTTCTCAGAGAGCCCGTGGTCACATGGTCAGAGCGTTCGCCTGCGGAACTGACGGTCTGAGTTCGAACCACAGTGGCGTCGAGATGCTTTTTGAGAGGGTTTTTTTTTTGTTGTTTGTTTTCTTTGGGGGGTGATTGTTTTTGTTTTGTTTTGTTTCTTTGGGGTTTTTCATTTTTTTGTTTTGTTTTGTTTTTTTTTTTGTTTGTTTTTGTTTGGGTTTTTTTGTTGTTGTTTTTTTTGGGGGGAGTGAGGGGGCTTTATAAACTGTCTCTCTCTGTTCATCAAGCGGTAAAATGGTGCCTAATTCAGTCTCGAAAAGGTTAAAAGCAACGGAAGGAGAGGTAGGATGGGCGCTGCCTTCCATCATGCTGTACCTTAGATACTGTCAACCTCCGCCCTGCGACCAAATATTTATAAGAACTTTAACCCTGTCCGGTTCTCACTGCTTGCCGTTTCCTCCAATGTTCTACACTGTAAAAGTCCTCTCTGATTGGTACACACTTTTCGCGGAATTTGCACACGCATTGTTGTCGTTGTTTGTTCGTCCTTCACGCGCGCGCGCGTGTAAACGAGCATGGACTATCATTCCTTCAACTTCCCTTTCCTCCTCCCAATCCACCCACCCCCACCCCACCCCACCCCCTGCCGCCGATCTCCCCTTTACTTTGGACAGTACATGTCCATCACCTTCCCCCAACCCCTCCTCCGCGCCCCCCCCCCCCCCCCCCCCCCCCCCCCCCCCTTAGCCCTGAAGGCAGAGAGAGAGAGAGAGAGAGAGAGAGAGAGAATGTTCTCACACTTGGCGAACAAGGACGATGAGTGTCTCGGCCGACACAAACGCTTCTTCCGCTTGGGCTCTCGGGCCCGTCTCGGCGTGCCCGCAGTCAGTCATAAATCGTGATGATAGATGTGCGGGGATTAGCGTGGAGCGAGGGCTGGGAGGGGAGATAATCCGGCACACCTGGTTGGCTCACGACCTCACCACTCTTCCAGCGTCCGGACAATTAGCTCCCTCTCTCCCCCACCCCACCCCCCACCCCCGCTTCTTTTTTTTTTTTTTTTCACTTCTCTTGCTTCTTCTGTGACTTCGTGGAGTTACAGACATGGACAAAGAGAGAGTGAGACAGACAGACAGACAGAGACTGAGACACACAGAGACAGAGACAGAAAGACTGAGATACAGACAGTGAGAGTGGGGCAGAGGGAGTGAACGATTTTTTTAAGGAAAAATATGAATAAGTACTACCTGACCCTGTTGTTGTTGTTGTTGTTGTTGTTGTTGTTGTTGTTGTTATTGTTGTTGCTGATGCTGCTGCTGCTGCTGCTGCTGTTGTTGTTGTTTGTTGTCGTCGTCGTCGTCGCCGTCGTCGTCGTCGTCATCGTCGTTGTTTAGCTGGCTCACGATGATATGATTTTCGTAAACACGAAAAATTACAGTTTTATAGGAAAGAGAGAGAGAGAGAGAGAGAGAGAGAGAGAGAGAGAGAAAAGAGAGAGGGGGGGCAGGCACACAACACACACACACACACACACACACACACACACACACACACACACACACAACACACACAACAACACACACCAACACAAACAGACAGGCAGGCAGGCACAGACAGACAGGCAGGCACAGAACAGAGACAGAACATAGAGATACCAAGAGACTGAAGACACAAAGAGATAGAGAGAGACAAACAAACAAAGAATCAAGACCCGATACTCGAAAACCGTGATTTTAGGCGGTGCCTAGCAACTTCTATCACAACACAAAGTATGGCCACAACAGAGTATGTCCCTGTTATTCTACAACATTCTATCAGAACACAAAGTAGGGCCACAACAGAGTATGTCCCTGTTATTCTACAACATTCTATCACAACACAAAGTAGGGCCACAACAGAGTATGTCCCTGTTATTCTACAACATTCTATCACAACACAAAGTATGGCCACAACAGAGTATGTCCCTGTTATTCTACAACATTCTATCACAACACAAAGTAGGGCCACAACAGAGTATGTCCCTGTTATTCTACAACATTCTATCACAACACAAAGTAGGGCCACAACAGAGTATGTCACTGTTATTCTACAACATTCTATCAGAACACAAAGTAGGCCACAACAGAGTAACAGTGACAAACAGAATTAAAGATAGGGGGGAGAAAGACTGTGCGAGAGACAGAAAGAGAGAACATGATATTCCTGACAGAGAGAGAGACAGACAGATAAAGAAAGAGAGAGACAGACAGACAGACAGACAGACAGACAGGAAGACAGAGACAGACAGACAAAAAGACAGAATGAATCAATGTTTTATTCAGTAAAGGCTTTGTTCTCTTCTGATAATTTGAGACACAAGTGTCACACAGACACACAGACGGACAGAAAGACAGACAGACGGATGGACAGATAGACAGAAGGACAGACAGACAGATAGAGGAATGGATGGATGGATGATGGATAGATGGATCGACAGATAAAGACAGGAAGATTGATCAATGGATTGAGAGAAGAGAGAGAGAGAGAGAGAGAGAGAGAGAGAGAGAGAGAGAGAGAGAGAGAGAGAGAGAGAGAGAGATTTGCACACACAAAAATAGCTTATTAAGAAAACCGAAGGCATACAACAACAGTACACCGACAGATACACATACAGAACTTATATCATCAATGTGTGTGTTGTTACTGGTGGTGGTGGTGGTGTTTTTCACAAAGAACAACAGTTCGCCGCTTAATTCGTGAGAACAAAAACAGCCGATTTCAACTAGCCATACGCACAGCAATACAATACGGAGTATACATAGATTTTCACATCACATTCGTTGTATAGATTCCTATCGTGAATCTAGATGAGCAGAACGAGGAAACAAAACGTGCAGTTCATCGTCCATCGCATTCTTTCACGGTGGACAAAACACGTGGGAACGCTCGGTAACATAGGTCCGTCAGTTGTTGTTGTTGTGTTGTCGTACCCTGGCTAAAAGACTCCAGGGATCATCCGAACAGCCGAAGTCCTTGAACACTATGTTACGTGTGTGACCGTTTTTGATTAACCTGCCACGTGGGCAGCCACATTCCGACTTCGGGGGATTTTGGAGACTGATAATGTTATGCTAGGAGCTTGTCACAACTGAAGACGATCCCCGGTCCGTCAGTAGTCCACACTAGAATGTCGGACGTTTCAAATCGTAATCTGATGTACACAATTTTACATGCCTGTCCATGTCAAATAATAAATGCTGTTCATAATCAGAAGGCGGGCTGAAATATTTCGTAAAATCAAAATCCGTTGTTGGTTTAAATGTGCTCAGGCAAATAACGGTTGTTCTTTTTTTCTCAATTAGAAGGCGAGTGGAATGTTCTGCAAACTAAACGCCTGTTGTTACTTCTAAATGTATTCATTCCAGCTTTACCATGTCGTTTCAACTAATCTCCTTCGTAAATCTTTTATGAGAACATTTCCATTTTCCACACCTTCATTCAACCATACAAAACCAACTCCATTTCCACACAAACGCTCACTAGTTCCAGACTCTCAGGACTTCTTTCTACGCACTTCTAAACCCAGTAGTATCTAACCAGCCTTTTACGGCAGTCAGTTCCCATTAAATGAATTTTTTCTACGTATGTAGCGACTTTAACCAAATAAGGTAAGTCAGCCCGTATTGGACAAATCGACTGGCCTTGTGCGTCAAACAGTTCCAGAAAAAAATAAATAAATAATGAATTATGCAACTTTTGAAGGATACTCTACTGGGCATTTCTGCTTTGCGTGCAATATTTTGACAAGGTGTACAACAAAGACGGCTGAAGTGGTATTCATCAAGATATTAATAATAATTCACAACAGCCATCATCTCTCCATTGAAAAACCAGAGACAGCGAGAGAGAGAGAGAGAGAGGGAGGGAGAGAGGGGGGGGGAGGAGAGAGAGAGCATCTTATGCACACACTTCCTTCTTATATCCTTTACCTACATATGCATGGATGGATGGATGGATGGGTATGTGTGTGTTTGTGTGTGTGTGCGTACGTGTGTGTGTGTGTGTGTGTGCATGTGTGTGCATGTGTTGTGTGTGTGTGTATGTGTGTGTGCGCGCGCGCGGCGCGCGCGCGCACGCGCGAAAGACGCAAGATGAGTAGCGGCAGTCAGAGGAGGAGGGATTTACTTGAGTTCGAGCCTCCGTGTTTGCATACTTCTGAATATTTGTTTACGGAGGAAGTTTTCCATTTTGTTGCAGTCAGAGTAGATTAGAAGGCAAGGAGGGAAGTAGTAGGAGCTGGAGAGTACGGGGGAGGGGGGCAGGGGGACAGAGAGCGATTGAATCATAAACCTGTCCGCCTCTTCCGCTCCCCGTGACCTAACCCCTGTTCCCGACAGAGGGAAATTCTGTTCCCTTCCAAAAAGTGCTTACGTTTTCTAAATCATACACAATATCCATGCGATATGGGGGAGACAAAACAGTTTGGAACCGTACTGTATTACACTGCATTGCATCGCTATGCACTGTCCCGAAAGTTCTGAATTACACGGCTTTGCATCATTATGCACTGTCCCGAAAGTTCTGTATTACACTGCATTGCATCGCTATGCACTGTCCCGAAAGTTCTGAATTACAGCGCATTGCATCGCTATGCACTGTCCCGAAAGTTCTGTATTACACTGCATTGCATCGCTATGCACTGTCCCGAAAGTTCTGTATTACACTGCATTGCATCGCTATGCACTGTCCCGAAAGTTCTGTATTACACTGCATTGCATCGCTATGCACTGTCCCGAAAGTTCTGTATTATACTGCATTGCATCGCTATGCACTGTCCCGAAGTTCCCAGTTGCACTGCATTGCATTGCATCGCTTCTCTGCCCAAAGCTTCAACTGCATTGTACTGCATTGCATCACAAAACTGCATTCCCAAAACGCATTGTATTGCATGCGTTGGACCTAAAGTTCAAACTACATTGCATTACACGCATTACACAAAGTTTCAAACTGCATTGTATTACATTGCATTGCACCTAAAGTTTCAAACTGCATTGCATTACATTGCACTGTACCTCAAAGTTCCAAAATGCATGTATTACATTGCATTGCACCTAAAAGTTTCAAACTGCATTGCATACATTGCACTGTACCTCAAAGTTCCAAAATGCATTGTATTACATTGCACT
>CM065740.1:30097576-30102184 GCA_033310375.1 Conus canariensis
ACACACACACACACACACACAATCACAGTACGCGCGCGCGCACGCGCACACACACGCATGCACGCACGCACGAACGCGCACGCACGAACGCACGCACGCACGAACGCACGCACGCATACACGCATGCATGGATGCACGCACGCACGCGCGCGCGCCCCACACACCACACACACACACACACACACACACACACACACAATATCTTATGATCTTCGCAAGGCTGACTGACTCGTTCTCCTGATAGACAGTATCGCACATCTGTTTGTTCAAAGTCTGAAAGAGAGACAGACACACACACTCCCTCGTACTGAAAAAGACAGCATACAGAGAGAGTGGGGGACGGGGAGGGGGGAGGAGGGGAAGGGGCAGGAGAGTAGGCCAGCCATTGAGGGCAAGTTTGTGTCACACACCATAAAACAGGAGAGAGACAGACAGACAGACAGACAGAGACAGACACAGAGACAAACACAGAGACCGGGACACACACACACACACACACACACACACACACACACACACACACACACACACACACAGATATATATATTATATATATATAATATATATATATATATATTTGTTAAAAAAAAATTTTTTAAATGAAGTGGTAAAATCTACAAGCTTGTTTCTAGCGTTGCTATCTTCAGGATGTCTTTTGGGGCACGCCAACGATCTTTTATGGCGTGCGGGACTTGATTTCAACTCTGTGTGTGCAGGCGGATCTCATTTGCTGCACGTGCGGCCTGTGGTTCTTATTGGGGCCTGTTCAGGTGGAATGTGCTAGCAAAGATTTCCACTTGTGCCTGCAATTGTTTACAATTTCTACTTTTGTGTTCAGAGTTGCTAAGTGTGGTTTGCATAATATTAACCATTTTTCTGTGGAGCATAGATTGCATCTTTTTGAAATATTGTTGTATGGTGTTGCTCTTTTTATGATTTTCCATGATATGTTGTTGTCTATTTTTTTATCTTTGAGTCTCCAGATGTATTTGCTCAGCTCTGTTTGATTTTTGTATTTTTCATTTTTGAATGACTGTTTGTGGTTTGCGTATCTGGTTTTGAAAGTGTTTTCAGTAATCCCTACATATGTTTCTTCTTCATTTTCTGATGTTACCGTAGCTTGGTATACAATGTTGCTGTGAAGACATTTATTGCTCAGGGGGCACTGTTTTTTTTAGTGCAGTTGCAAGATGTCCTTTCGGCACCCTTCTCTTTTATGTTGCTTTTCATTTTGTTAGATGAATCAATCATGTTTTTGAGGTTGGGCATACATGGGGTATGACAGTTTAATGGTGTTTTTGTTGAATAATTTTGGACAGTTTGTGTTCTTTTGGGAATGATGTTGCCAAGATTTTAAAGAATTCTTTTCCTACATTTGTTTTACTTGTCCATCGTATGGTGGGTTGTACCATATGATCTTTCTTTTCCTATTTTTCTTAATTCTGTTCGTGTTGTTGTCTGGACTGTATTGTAGTTTGTAATTGTAACCACTTTTTTGTAATGCTTCTTGATATTCTGTTGCTGCATCATTGAATGCGTTTTCATTGCATGACAGGTTGGATAGTCTCTTGTTTATACCATTGGTATTGTTTTTTAGTATAGATGGTGGGTGGTTTGCTTTTGATGTTTACGTAGACTGGTATGTCATTGGGTTTTTTGTATGGTTTGTACACATGGTCATTGAGGTCTAATGTTATGTCTAGGTAATTCACTACTTTTTTGTTTGCTTCTATTGTGATTTTTAAGTTGTGGTTTTTTAAAGATTTTTACATAATTCTTTTTTCTTTTTTTCAATGGTTCTTGGATTATTGTTTAATGCAGCGAGGCCGTCATCTCTGTATAAACCGGCCTGTTTTCCAAGTTGTTTTTGGATGTTGGATAGCATGAATAGTCCGACTAGTTCACATGTTTCGGCACCATCATACGATCCCATGGTTACATCAAATGTGGAGTTTTTGCTCGTTTTTTTTAATCCAAGTTTCATTTCTGCTATGGAGTAAGGTTTTTTTTGGTGTGGAAAATAATCTCCATTTCTGACTCTGTTATATTTGTGTATTTGTTGGCAAATTTCAAAGCTTTGTTGAGTAGTTTCTTCTGCACACACAGAGTTGAAATCAAGTCCCGCACGCCATAAAAGATCGTTGGCGTGCCCCAAAAGACATCCTGAAGATAGCAACGCTAGAAACAAGCTTGTAGATTTTACCACTTCATTTTAAAAATATTTTTTTAACAGATGTTGCTCCCCCAAGGGTTGAGCACCTTCAGATTTTTTAAGAACTTTTTTATATTGTTCATATATATATAATATATATATATATATATATTCTGAGAGACAGAGACAGACACAGAGAGAAGCACACACAGATTCACAGAGACAGACCGAGACAGACAGAGAGAGAAACAGAGAGAGAGAGGCAGAGGCACAGAAAGAGAGAGACAGGAAAGATAGACAGACATAGACACAGAGAGAAGAGAGAGAGGGAGGGAGGGATGCACACACACACACACACACACACGCGCGCGCGCGCACACACACACACACACACACACACACACACACACACACACACACACACACACTGATCGTAAATAAGAAAAGAGGGGAAAACTGTGTGGTCTGCAATGTTAACCCTGATGTCATTTGTGGTGTCTAATGACGTTTCATGGCAGATGGGTGGGCGAGCGAGCGTGCATGTCAAACGTGGCTGTTTGAAGGGGAGATGGCAGAGAAGATGGGTGGGTGGGGGGGGGGGGGGAGAGGGGCGGGGGCTGTATAGAAAGCCCCTGGGGAGGGAAGCGAAGAGGTGGGTGCGTGCAGGTGTGAAGTAATCGGCAGTCATCTCACTAGGCTCTTTGCGTCTCTTGAGGTGAAAGTGTTTAAAAGTCAAGCTCCCCCACCCCCCACCCCCTACCCCCACCCCATTCCCCATCCCACCCCTCTCCTTCACCCAATCCTCCCTTACTTCTCTTTCCCTTTTATCTCTTCGCTCCGCTCCCTTTTTCCATATCTAACCCCTCCACCACTTTTTTCTTCTACCACACCAACCACCCCCACCCCGCCACTGAACTCCCCACCCCATTATCACCCCGCCACTTCTCCCCCCCCCCCCCCTGCCCCCCTCCCCCCTCCACTCCGACCCCGACGCCGATTCCTGTTTCTTTCGCGACGACAAGTTCAGCGTTTAAATCTTCCCCGGTCCAGCGAAGGTGAACTCCCTTGTCAGCACTCTTTTGGTTTGGTACCATGTTCACTTTGTTCCTCAAGTCTTCGACAGACAGGAACGTTCGGGCGGATGAATACGCTGTACATAATGCTGCTTTGTCCGTGCGAATGGAGACTTTCTCTTTCTTTCTTTCTATCTTTGTGACGTCTGACAACGGCAATTCATCGATCTTCCTTTCCCTTGTGCTGTGTGTACAGTTTTGAGGGGTGTTGTCGAGTTAGGTTTGGAGCCGATGTCTAGTTAACTGGCTGGCCTCAAAAAAGTTGGCTGAGGCCCATGATGATTCATGACGAGACTCTCGCGGAGGTTTTGGTTCGGATTTTTTTTTTTTTCCCCTCTCCTTTGTCGGACGCTCGGGATCATTAGTTCACACCGCTGGTCGATGTTGATGTGTTATTTGGGAACTGTTTGGCAAAACCGTGTTGTTGTTTTTCTGGTATTCCCTTTTCAGACACTTTTAACCTCATCCCTCAGCGCAAAGTGACAAACGTTCAGCGTTCACACACACACACACACACACACACACACACACCACACACACACACACACACACCACGAACACACCACACACACACACACACCACACTCTCTCTCTCTCTCTCTCTCTCTCTCTCTCCTCTCTCTAATGCAGTCATGATCTGTACTGGACATTCCATTCCTTTTTGTTTCTCCAGATCTGCAGGGAAAACAATGCAAGAGATCGAAGCTTGGAACGCAACGAAAAGCAGTGGAGGTACCTGGTGAATTGTTCTTCAATGTGATGCGCCAGTGACCTCCCACGAAAGAAGAAGAAGAAGAAGAAGAAAAGAAGAAGAAGAAGAAGAAGAAGAAGAAGAAGATGATGATGATGATGATGATGATGATGATGTGGATGATGTGGATGATGATGAAGATGATGATGATGATGATAACGTGGATGATGATGAAGATGATGAATAGATGATGAGCATGCAGCAGCCATCACAGAACAGCAGCAAGTCAGCTCTACTGAGTTCCGAGTCATCCCCAACCACTCCCTCTTCGTCTGACTTTGGGAACATCACGGCCAAAAGACAGGGAAAGAACAATGCAGGGGAAAGGCCGGGGGGGGGGGGGGTGGTGAGGTAGAGCTAGACTGCAGCTGTTCCAAAGTGGTTGAGTAACACGCGCAGCGAAAGACCGACCGACCGATCAACCATGCACATGAATAAATAAGATGAATGGATATGTCGGAGAGGTATGCCAGCTCAAGGAAACCGGTTCCTGAATAGTGTACTTGTAGGCAAACGTAGTGAGCCAGCATGAACTTCACGGCGAAATTCAGAAGACTATAAATATAAATCGTTGGCATCAGCGGTAATGAAATAAGTTAAGCCCTACGTCCTGTGGTCAAACAGCCGAAGGA
>CM065740.1:30102284-30114784 GCA_033310375.1 Conus canariensis
GGGGGTGGGGGGGGAGGCTGGGTAAGGGGGGAGACAGGGGGGGAAGGGGGGGACAGGGGGGAAAGGGGAAAGGCCCTAGAACGGAACGAGAAAAGGGAGGGGGGGGGGGGACCCAGGAGGGGGGGCGGAGGAGGTGGGGGAGAGAGACAGACAGACAAAAGACTGAGACAGGGACACAAAAAGAGGACAGGGCATTGAAAATGAGAGATATACTGAAAGAGAAAAAGGGAGAGAGGGGAGAGGGGGGGGGGGGGAAGAGGAGAGAGAGAGACTAAGATGGTGAACAAAGAACAGAGAGAGGACAGAAACAGAAACGGTGATATAGGAGGGGGAAGGGGGAGAGGGGAATAACAAGGGAGAAGGGCGAGTTTCACACCCCACACACAAAACCACACACCCCAAAACCACACCAACACACACACCCCCACACACACCACGCACACACACACACACACACACACAAGGCGGGAGTATTTCCCGGGAAAAAGGGAGGGGGAAAGAGAAACGGGGTTGGGGGGAAAGCTACACACGAAGGGGCACTTTGGAAGGGGGGAGAAGCTGAGGGAAAGAGAAAAAAAAAAAAGATCCCAAACCCCACACAAACAAACCCAAAAAATCAGGGGAAAAACCAAAAACATGATCCCTATTGGCGATTCCGTGTTGGGGGTCATGGAAAGGCGAATGGGGGGGGGTTTAGGGGGGGAATTCCCGGTTTAAATCCCCACGCACAAAGGGGCATGCGCAGACACGCACGCTCTCTTGGGGCACTTTCACACACACACACCCCCCCCCCCCCCCGCGCGCGCGTGCGCAACCCCACAAACCCCGCTTACCCCTCTCACTTCGTATCACACACACACACACCACACACACACAACCCCAATTCCCAAAAACACACCATACACCCCCCGCGCGCAAATTAAAAAACACACACACACACACACAACAATACCACAAACTCGCTTACTCTCTCACTCCCCCTCACAACCACACACACACAACCACACACAGCACACACAACCACCTTGCGGGGCAACACACACACACACCAAAACACAATCACAAACACAACACACACAATCCCCGACACATTCACACGCGCGGGGGGCGCGCCCCACAACACATACACACACACAAAACCCAAACCACAAAAACGGACCGGGCGCGCACGCGCCACAAAACACGCATTCACCACCACGAACGCGCACGCACCCAACGCACCAAAGACAAAGCCCCCGCATACACGCATGCATGGATGCACCAAAGCACGCCCCGCGCCAAAAACACAAACACACACACACACACAACACAACAACACAACCCCCCACAATATCTTATACTTCGCAAAGCTAAATGACTCGTTCCCCCTGATAGACATTTAACCCCAACATCTTTTTTTTTCCAAAAATTCCGAAAGAGAACCGACCCACACACTCCCTCGTACTGAAAAAGCCCGCAAAAACAGAGGGGAGGGGGGGGACGGGGGAGGGGGGAGGGGAAGGGGCAGGAGAGTAGGGCCCGCCCCTTGAGGGCAAGTTTTTTGTCCCCACACCATAAAAAAAGGAGAAAAGACAGACAGACAACAGGGGACAACACAGAACAAACACAGAGCCGGGGCACACACACAAAAACCCCCACAACCCCACACACCACACACACACACACAAGATATATATATATAAAAATATATATAAAAATTTAAAAGGAAAAAAAAAAAAAGAATTCAACAAAGCGCCAGCGGACAAGGAGCAAGGGGGAGGGAACACAAAAGAGGGCCCGGGGATTCAACTCCGGGGGAGGGGGGGGAGGGGTTTTCCCACCCAAAACGGCCCCCCAAAGCCCCGGGGCCGCGGGGGGCGCAAAACCACTTTCCCAAAACCAAAAGGGGGGTACCAAAACCCCCCAATTTTTCCCCAAAATTTTTTTTTACTTTTTGCCATCCCCAAAACCAAAAAACCCCCCGAAACCCCAACTGGCGCACAAAACCCATTCAACAAACTCACAAACCAAAAAAATTTTTTCCGAAATTTTACAACGGGGCGGGGGGCACAACACTTTAACACAAACAAAACTCCCCTTTTTTTTCCAAGGAAAAGGAGGGGGGAAAGGGACAAACCTTTTTCCCCCAAGGCCGGAAAGAAATGAAAAAGCACCCCTCCGGCTCGGGAGAAACCCGGCCGCCGGGAAAAACCAAAACCGACAACACACCACCACAACACCCAAAACCCCATCAAATTTATTTTTTTTTTTTCCAAATTTTTCATTTCCCTGCTATAAAATTTAAGGTTTTTTTGGGTTGTTAAAAAACCCACCCCACAATTTTTTTTTTGGCCCAAAATTTTCAAAGGGGTTTGGGGAGGTAGGGGAAAAAGGGGTTAAATAAGGCCCCCCCCAAAAAAAAGGGAAGTTTGTGCCCCCAAACACACCTAAAAAAGAAAGCAGAAACAACAGAGCCCAACCAAAAAAAAAAAGGGCCCCCAAAAGGGGGACACCCAAAAGCCCCAAACAAAAAGTTTTATATATATATATATATATATTTTTCTGAGAAAACAGAGACAGACACAAGAGAAGCACCCCACAGATTCAAAAGAGCCAACCGAGACAGACAGAGAGAGAAACAGAGAGAGAGAGGCAGAGGCACAGAAAGAGAGAGACAGGAAAGATAGACAGACATAGACACAGAGAGAGAGAGAGAGAGGGAGGGAGGGATGCACACACCACACACACACACACACACACACACACGCGCGCGCGCGCGCGCGCGCGCGCACACACACACACACACACACACACACACACACACACACACACACACTGATCTTAAATAAGAAAAGAGGGGAAAACTGTGTGGTCTGCAATGTTAACCCTGATGTCATTTGTGGTGTCTATGACGTTTCATGGCAGATGGGGGGGCGAGCGAGCGTGCATGTCAAACGTGGCTGTTTGAAGGGGAGATGGCAGAGAAGATGGGATGGGTGGGGGGGGGGGGGGGGGGAGAGGGGCGGGGGCTGTATAGAAAGCCCCTGGGGAGGGGAAGCGAAGAGGTGGGTGCGTGCAGGTGTGAAGTAATCGGCAGTCATCTCACTAGGCCTTCGCGTCTCTTGAGGTGAAAGTGTTTAAAAGTCAAGCTCCCCCACCCCCCACCCCCTACCCCCACCCCATTTCTCCATCCCACCCCTCTCCTTCACCCAATCCTCCCTTACTTCTCTTTCCCTTTTATCTCTTCGCTCCGCTCCCTTTTTCCATATCTAACCCCTCCACCACTTTTTTCTTCTACCAAACACCAACCACCCCCACCCCGCCACTGAACTCCCCACCCCATTATCACCCCGCCACTTCTCCCCCCCCCCCCCCCCCCCTGCCCCCCTCCCCCCTCCACTCCGACCCCGACGCCGATTCCTGTTTCTTTCGCGACGACAAGTTCAGCGTTTAAATCTTCCCCGGTCCAGCGAAGGTGAACTCCCTTGTCAGCACTCTTTTGGTTTGGTACCATGTTCACTTTGTTCCTCAAGTCTTCGACAGACAGGAACGTTCGGGCGGATGAATACGCTGTACATAATGCTGCTTTGTCCGTGCGAATGGAGACTTTCTCTTTCTTTCTTTCTGTCTTTGTGACGTCTGACAACGGCAATTCATCGATCTTCCTTTCCCTTGTGCGTGTGTACAGTTTTTGAGGGGTGTTGTCGAGTTAGGTTTGGAGCCGATGTCTAGTTAACTGGCTGGCCTCAAAAAAGTTGGCTGAGGCCCATGATGATTCATGACGAGACTCTCGCGGAGGTTTTGGTTCGGATTTTTTTTTTTTTCCCCTCTCCTTTGTCGGACGCTCGGGATCATTAGTTCACACCGCTGGTCGATGTTGATGTGTTATTTGGGAACTGTTTGGCAAAACCGTGTTGTTGTTTTTTCTGGTATTCCCTTTTCAGACACTTTTAACCTCATCCCTCAGCGCAAAGTGACAAACGTTCAGCGTTCACACACACACACACACACACACACACACACTCTCCTCTCTCTCTCTCTCTCTCTCTCATCCTCTTCTCTCTCTCTCTCTCTCTAATGCAGTCATGATCTGTACTGGACATTCCATTCCTTTTTGTTTCCCAGATCTGCAGGGAAAACAATGCAAGAGATCGAAGCTTGAACGCAACGAAAAGCAGTGGAGGTACCTGGTGAATTGTTCTTCAATGTGATGCGCCAGTGACCTCCCCACGAAAGAAGAAGAAGAAGAAGAAGAAGAAAAGAAGAAGAAGAAGAAGAAGATGATGATGATGATGATGATGATGATGTGGATGATGTGGATGATGATGAAGATGATGATGATGATGATAACGTGGATGATGATGAAGATGATGAATAGATGATGAGCATGCAGCAGCCATCACAGAACAGCAGCAAGTCAGCTCTACTGAGTTTCCGAGTCATCCCCAACCACTCCCTCTTCGTCTGACTTTGGGAACATCACGGCCAAAAGACAGGGAAAGAACAATGCAGGGGAAAGGCCGGGGGGGGGGGGGGGAGGTAGAGCTAGACTGCAGCTGTTCCAAAGTGGTTGAGTAACACGCGCAGCGAAAGACCGACCGACCGATCAACCATGCACATGAATAAATAAGATGAATGGATATGTCGGAGAGGTATGCCAGCTCAAGGAAACCGGTTCCTGAATAGTTACTTGTAGCAAACGTAGTGAGCCAGCATGAACTTCACGCCGAAATTCAGAAGACTATAAAATATAAATCGTTGGCATCAGCGGTAATGAAATAAGTTAAGCCCTACGTCCTGTGGTCAAACAGCCGAAGGAGCAGTACACTATCCGAGGTTCGATGTGTCTGGAGCACCGGCATACCGGTGGAGCCTAACCCTCTCCTTCCCTCGCTCTAACCTTCCCTGAACTGAGTCAGGTACCCATTTACTCCTGGGTGGCCCCAGTGAGTTTTTCAAGCCGTGAAAATCCGACTTCGGGAGCGGGCTCCTCACGTAAGAAACGCAGGGACGGGGCGGCGGAGGAGGGAGTAAGGGGGACCTCAAACACAGCATTGCCGACAGTTGTTCAAGAGGCATGATGGCGTTCTCTATTTTCTCCACCCTGAAAGTTACGTTTTTTCCCGTCGTCTGTTCGGATGGTTGGTTGGTTGGTTTGTGGGAACACCAAACCGATCACTATCAACACAACGCACTATACTCCTCTCCTTGCACCGACAGCCATAGTACATTCGAACAGGACACCCGATTTTGGCTTTTCTATTCTCTGCGGGGGGCGGGGGAGGGGGGGGGCATAACTACAGCAGACCAAAAGCTTACAGACGAGCCCGCCAATCAATTACGGATTTTTTTTTTCCAGTCAGTGTCAAAATCGAAAGACATGCCCGTGCTGTTTCTTGACACACTCCAACGCCGACAGTCCCGCAATGCGCTGCACCTCATGAAAGGCGAACCAGAAATGGAAGGCACGAGCCAAGCAGCTGCGTCAGAGTTCCACAGAAAGATGGCAAAGGTGGACAGCAGGAGTGCGGAGCGAACTTTATTGTGGCCCCATCGCAAGGAAGTTGACAAAGTTAAACAAATCACGGGCACTTCCTACACATTTTTTTACATTCATAAATACAAAGAGACGAAAATTAATTGCACAACAAAAAAAAGTTTAAAACAATCTAGTTTCCTGTTCAAGCTTCTTCCCGTTTACTTTCAGTGTACTCTGCGACACAAAACAAAATATACTGTTGCCTCGTTAAGGTCGAAAGGTGAAAAAGACAGACAGACAGACAGAGAGACAGCGAAGAAAGAAAGAAAAAGACAAAAGAAAGAAAGAAAAGAAAAGAAAACAAAAAAAGAAAGAAAAAAAATCCGCTCGCATTCTGTTCGGCCATCATATTTTGTTTCCACGCGTAATTTCATCTCACTGGTTACACAAAATCGCCACACTGTCATTGACTGACATGTCAACGAAAACGATTCAAAACGCACAGGTTGCTGTTCAAACGACAACCAAGGGGCGGCGTCCAAAGGTCGGATTCCATCCCGTGGCCCCCCAAGCTCATTCGTGGATCGCCGTTCTGATTTGGACCCACGCTAAAATGTTCTTTTAGTTAGGCCACATTTCCTCTTTAAATCGAGCCCCGTTAAGATTGGTTCAGTAAGGTTTGGTTCGTTCCCCCCCCCCCCCCTTCCCCTCTCCTTCCCCGCCCAACCACCACCCTCTCATCCCCCGTTGGCAGATAGAAAAAAAGAAAAGAAAAAAAAAAAAGAAAAAAAAAAAAAAAAACATCTAACCAGCCAAGAAGGGCGATAACTAAAACCTCCCTCACGGATGTAAGAAACCGGATGGGTAGGTGCGTGGGAAGATGCATACCCCTAAAAAAATCGCCACGTGTTTTTTCTTTTCTTTTCTTTTTTTTTCCTTTTTTTCCTTCCTTCTTTCTTTCCTGTTTTCTTTCTCCCCCCCCCCTCCCCCCCCCCCCCCCCACAGCGTCACGAAAACAAGCGTAAAGAAGGTGTGATGAACATAAATCTGGGTAAGACAGACGAAGTAGGGGCATTGTGCACATTTCTGTCACAGTTGGATACAGCATTAAACCGATGCATGGTGCGCAACATGTGTTGCCCTGTTCGCTGCCCCCCTCTGTCAGACAGAGCTCCCTAGTTCACTGTGATTTGGGTTTTTACCTTGCTTGTATTCTTATTAAACTATAAGGGGTATGCAAAAAAAAAAAAAATCCACACCCGCAAGACGAGACACGTGCTAGCCTTGCCTACAATGTTTGTTGTTGTCATCGTTTACCACTTTTCCTTTTTCCTTTTTTTTTTTCTTTTTTTTTTTCCTTTTTTTTTTGTTTGTTTGTTTTTGTTTTCGCTTTTGGTTAAAATGTAAAATAAAAAGGGGATGGAGGCGAGTGGGGGGGGGGGGGGGGGCAGAGGACGACGGGTGGAGGGTGGAGGGTAGAAGGGGGGGGGGGGGGAGTTCAAAATGGATAGGTGAATTGAAGACACGTACGTGCTAGCCTACCTACATTGTTGGTAGTCATCGTTTTCCACTTTTCCCTTCATTTTTTGGTTTATGCTTTGGGACAATTCAATTTTAAAGGAGGGGAAGCGGAACTGGCGGGTGGAGGGTAAGAGAGGAGGGGGATCAAAACTGGATATTGGAGTGGAAGACACGTGCTAGCCTATCTACATTGGTTGTTTTCATTGTTTTCCTTTTTTTTTTTTTTTTTTACCTTTTTTAGTTGTTTTTTTTTTTTTTTTTTTGCTTTCGGATCAAAATAAAAAGATAGAGATGAGTGGGGGGGAGGGGGACAGCAGGGATGGCGGGGCATGGGATGAGTTGAAGGAGGAAGGGGGGGGGGGTAAGGAAGGAGGGGTCCAAACTGATTAGGTGAGTAGAAGACACGTGCTAGTCTACCTGCATTCTTTGTTGTTCTATCATCGTTTTCAACGTTTTCCTTTTTTTTTTTTTCCTTTTCGGGGGGTGGGGGGGTGGGGGGGTGGAGGGGAGGGGGGTTGCTCTTGGACAAAAATGAAATAAAACAAAAGAGAGAAAAACACAGAGAGGACAGGGCAGACGAGGGGCAGCAGAGAATGACGGGTAGAGAGTGGATGGGGAGTGGGAGAGGGAGGGGGGGTGAGCATCCAAACTGGAAAGTGAGCGAAAGACACGTGCTATAGCAGCCTCACCTGCGTTCTTTGAATGACATAAAAAGACAATAAGAGAGGTGGGCGGAAGCAGAGGTATCAGGACAGAGAATGACGGGTGGTGAGTGGAGTGGGGGTGGTGAGTGGAGTGGGGGTGGGAGGGGTGCGGGGATAGGGGTCCAAACCGGACAGGTGATTGAAAGGCACGTGCTAGCAGCCTGCTACACATTCGTTGTTTGTTGTCGTCATCGTTGTTTTCCACGTTTTTTGTCTTTTCGGTTTTTGTCTTTTCGGGTGTTTTGCTTTCGGATAAAAATAAGAAGTCGAGATGTGGATGTTTGGAAGCAGAGGCATCGGTGTTCAGGGGAAGACGGGCGAAGAATGGAGGGGAGGTGGTGGGGGTTTCCATACTGGATAGGTGAGCTAAAGACACGTGCCAGCCTACCTGCATTTTTAAAATTTTTTTGTTTGGTTGGGGGAGGGTTTTGTTTTTGTTTTTGTTTTCATCGTTTTCCACGTTTTCTTTTTTGAGTTTTCTTGCTCTCGGATAAACTAAGAGATAGAGAGGTGGGGAGGAGAAGGGGTGGAAGCAGACGTATCGGCACAAGGGTGGAGGATACAGAGTGGAGGCGAGCGGGGGTGGGGGGTGGGGCGGGGGGCAGGGGGGTGTCCAGATGGAGGTCCAGACTGGGTAGGTGAGTGGAGGAAGCTAGGAAAGAAGGGGAGACTGGAAGGGGGGGGGGGGGAGAGAGAGAGAGAGACAAGCTGGGGAGAGGTGGGAGGGGAAGCGAGTGGGGTAGGTGACGGAGGGTCCGGGGAAGGAGGGAAAGGTGTTGGCGCGCGGGCAGGGGTACCCCCGCTGTCTGATGGCAGCGATCGCCTGGCGTCGGTGGAGCGTTTGATCGGCCAGGCGGAGCGGGGGGCGCTGTGGCGGAACATGGGGCTGGGAGGAGACACCGGCAGCACAGCAGACCTACTGTGTGTGTGTGTGTGTGTGTGTGTGTGGTGGGAGAGAGAGAGAGAGAGAGAGAGAAAGAGAGAGTGTGTGTGTGTGTGTGTGTGCGTGCGCGCGTGTGTGTGTGTGTCACGTCCGTGTGTGTGTGTGTGTGTGTGTGTGTGTGGTCGCGCGCGCGCGCGCGTGCCTCTGTGTGTGTGTGTGTGTGTTGTGTGTGTGTGTGTGTGTGTGTGTGTGTAAGAGTATGTGTGTGTGTGTGTGTGGTGAGAGAGAGAGAGAGAGAGGAGAGAGAGAGAGATAGACAGAGACATAGAGACAGAGACAGAGAGAGTGGTGTGTGTGTGTGTGTGTGTGTGTGTGTGTGTGGTGTGTGTGTGTGTGTGTGTGTGTGTGTGTGTGTGTGTGTGTGCATGTGTGCGTGCGTGCGTGCGTGCGCGCGCGCGTGTGTACCCGGCCGTCAGGGATTTGTGGTGACTATTGGGCGTTTCTCTTTCCATTAAAAGTCCGTTGGGATGGGGAAGGGAAGAGTGTGGTGTGTGTGTTGGGGGGTGGGGGTGGGGGAAGGGAATAGGGGGTAGGAGCAGGGGGGGGGTTGGGGAATAGGGATGGGGAGGCAGGAGGTGGAGAGGAACACAACGGACGACAGTGAAACCAGCTTTTCTTCTCTCTTCCGGTGTATCAAAAATGAATACGTGGTGAATCACGAAGGGCTGACCATGCCCCCGACAATTCTCCCACCCCCCCCCTTCCCCCTTCCCCCCACCGTCCTCCCCAGCCACCACCACTGCAGCCCCTCCTTCCCTGCTTTTTTTTTTTTTAATTCCAGCTGTCTCATCTTGTGCCCCCCCCCCCCCCCCCAATCAATGCCACGCCGCTTTATTCCGGCACCCCGCGCTCCCCCACCTTCCATCCCACACACCTAACCCCACAAACACAAAGAAGAGACAGACAGACAGACAGACAGACACAGACAGAGACAGACAGAGGCGGAGAGAGACCGAAAGAGACAGACAGACAGACAGACAGAGCCACAGAGAGGAGACAAAAATGGTTTATTCGTTTAGCATCTAGGCCTTAAAAAATGGCTGGACGATAATAACAAATCAGTCAAAGATATTCAAAGAAGAAAATAGAGAAGAAACAAGCAAACAAAATCTGAATTGCAAAAGAGGCAAACAACACAGACCAGTTCAGAACAAAGGAGATAAAAAGTTCTAAATTATACCTCGCATGTCCTCCTACCAGACAGAGAAAGAGACAAGGGGAGGGGGGGGGGAGAGAGAAGGAGGGGGAGAGAGAGAAGGAGCGAGGAGAGAGGGGCAGAGAGAGAGGGGTAGAGAGAAATGGGGGGGGGGGGGGGGGAGAGAGGAGACAGACAGACAGACAGACAGACAGACAGACAGACTGAGACAAAAGACAGATACAGAGAGAGAAAGAGGAGACAGATGGAGACAAAGACAGAGCCGGAGGGAGACAGGGACAGAGAGAAAGACAGAGAGAGAAAACGACAGACGGACAGACGGGTTCGCAACGGCACCCCCAACCACCCGTCCGTCCACGGTAGGGGAGCAAACACTAATATCAAGCGACAGACAAGACTCGGCACTGTGAAGTTTAATGACGTATGCCGTATGATGTCCGCCTATCTGATCGTACCGTCTTACTTGGGTCACTCGTTCCCCCGTCATACGGTCAGCGTGGTCACAAGGCTTCCGCGACGGTCAGTGACCTCAATGGGACTGTGGTGCCACTATGTGTGTGTGTGTGTGTGTGTGTGTGTGTGTGTGGTGTGTCCATCACGGGACTGTGGTGCCACTATCTGTGTGTGTGTGTGTGTGTTGTGTGTGTGTGTGTGTGTGTGTGTGTGTCCATCGCCGCGTGTTAGTGGCCAGTAACAGCTGAATGCCTGACAGAGTCTTGGTTCAAGCGGGGGTCAGCAGGCCTATTATATATTTCATGATCTTTTGTTCAGGCTAACTCTCCTTCGGCAGACAGCTGCTTTCCGTCAAAACGTTAAGAGCCACGTCACATCGCACTGTGTTCATTGACGTCAAATAACGTTATATATCGTATCGCGTTACCTATTACGTCGTTTCATATATATATATTATATATATATATATATATATATATCATACGTCATGTTATGTCACGGCTGTAAGATAGCGTTTTGTCTAGTTTATCAGGTGTCGTGTGTGTGTGTGTGTGTGTGTGTGTGTGTGTGTGTGTTGTGGTGGTTTGAGCTTCGTTTTTTCCCCAAGGTGCGCAGCTTATCTGCTTTTAACCAGCTTCCAATTGAGAAATCTTTTTAACAGCAAAATTCCTCCCAGGCTTTGTCTATCCGATTTTTTAATTACATGTTCAGCCTACAACAAGAGATGATGGTAATGAATTCCAAAGACTAATGATCCGGTCACTAAAAGCAAAGCGCCTACGTCAGAAAATTTTGACAAAAGCCTTAACTTATTTTTACTCTGTGTCCTCTTGTTACCGATTCATTTTATAGTAACGAATTGTCAGTGGTTTTGACTCAATAAGCATGTAATGTTTTGAAAATCTCCATCGTAATACCTCTTACTATTTCCGTATTCAAGGTTGGGAGTGCGGGTAATTTTAATCTTTCTTCGTAATTCTCGTCATCTACGGCAGCGATGTACGTAAATCTTCTATGCACATGTCCTGCGAGAGGTCTATGGTTCCTCAAATTCGGGAGTACAGCGCATTGCTACATTCCAGTGTAGGTTCAACTCTGGAACTGAAAATTTAAACCGTTACGCCTTCGGTTAAAACTGACTATGGCGTGCGTTCGTCTCTACCTCCACTAGCGTTTTTGACAGTAGATGTAATACGTTGTCCAGCAGTAAGATTTGCGTCAAAATGATGTATAAAGTCTTTTACCACCTCCGTAGGTTGCAGTCTACATCCATCAATTAGTTGAGCTACGGCGCGTGTAATCGTTCAGCAAGTGTAGAACATTTTGGGTTGTTTTCTGATTTTAAAAAAAAAAAAAATAAATAAATAAAAAAAATTCGCTAGGAGACTTGTCCACCCTCCACCCCCACCCCCAAAAGAAGACTTGACTGAAGCCGACAGAGTTCAGAAGGTGCGGTGTCTAAGGTTTGCTTGTTTTGAACTGCGATTCCATAACCCTTGTGCGTACCTGTTCTTATGCCTGTGTGCATGTGTGTGCTGGCAGGTAACCTGTACTCGCAGACATGGGAATCTACCCTGCCAAAGGAAACCCAGTTTCTCTCGCCATGGTAGATGTACCCCCTTCACTGAGACGATTAGAGTAAATGAGTAATGTACAACGGTTAACTACAGTCGCCAGGATTTTGCTTCCCACGATAAATAACCTCTAAGAATAGCTACAGGCCGTTGCTAAACAACAAAGATATAAACAGTTTTCGCCACGAAAAACTGCATTGATCACAAACTGACTATTCAAATAGCTCACTTTCTCTGTGTGTGTGTGTGTGTGTGTGTGTGTGTGTGGTGTGTGTGAGTGTGTGGTGTGAGAGAGAGAGGAGGAGAGAGAGAGAGAGAGAGAGAGAGAGAGAGAGAGAGAGAGAGAGAGCGCTATTACGGCTTGCTGACCGCAGAGCCAACGACTTCACACACACACACACACACACACACACACACACACACACACACACACACAGTGTGCCGAGAGTCGACCGCGCGATCCCCAGCTTTGTTTCAGGCAATCGCTACTCTTGTGTGTGTGTGTGTTGTGTGTGTGTGTGTGTGTGTGTGTGTGTGTGTGTGTTGTGTGTGTGCGGCGCGTGTGTATGTGAGGAGAGGAGAGGAAAGAGAGAAAAGAGACAGAGAGAGACAGAGACAGAGATAGATGGCGCGCTGTACTATTAACGGGATTGCTGACTGCACAGCCAGCGATTGCGCGCGCGCGCGCGCA
>CM065740.1:30119784-30417284 GCA_033310375.1 Conus canariensis
GGGTGGGGGTGGGGAGGGGGGGGGGGGGGGGCAGGGGGAGGGGGGCTATTCTGGATCCGAGCCGGAACAACTCCCCACCTTGTATCACAACCACCCACTGTTGAAGAATCCGGGGGATGGCCCAGAAGCATTCCACGAAGTGAAGACAGGCATGTGCCTAAACTTACCAGGTCTACGTGACAGGAAGCGGAAGTGGGCACGTGCCTGTCTCAATCCATGGGGTGTTTCCGGATCATGCTAAAAATAGCTGAGCGGGGAGTGGTTTCCATAAAAGTGGTTCGCGAGCTCTATAATTCATAACTCTGATTTTTTTTCTTTGTTTTAAACATGCATCTGTGTTAAACCTGCCAAACGATTATTCCAATAGTCTAGGTGGGACACAAGACAAGAGAAGTCACCAATGTTAGAGATGCCTCTTTGGCTGGATGGTGTCTCTTGTACGTGGCGGTGGTGGGCGAAAGGAGAGGGGATCTCGTGTGTGTGTGTGTGTGTGTGGTGTGTGTGTGTGTGTGTGTGTGTGTGTCTGTCTGTCGTCTGTCTGTCTGTCTGTCTGTCTGTCTGTCTGTCTGTCTGTCTGTCTGTGTCTGTCTGTCTATGAGTGTGAGAGGGTATCTTTCACGCGCGCACACGTGGGGGTGGGAGGGGGATCTATTACGTACATTTCGGGGGGGGGGGGGGGGAAGGTTGAGGATGGGAAAGGGGATCATGTAGGACAAGAACAAGATCAAGAACATACCTTATTGCCATATAAAAACCAGAGGTTTTGTGGGGCACAGATGATCAGGTTAAGACATTCAATTAAACTAATTCCAACATCGTCACACCTTGCAACATAACATTAGTAGCAGAAAGAAAAAAAATGTGTATCAGATTCTGATTAGATTTTCTGTCCTCGAAGAGAAAAACACAACCATGTATGTGTGTTTGCGGGGGAGGGGGGGGGGAGACAGACAGACAGACAGACAGGCAGACAGGAACAGATACAGAGAGACAGAGCGGGAGAGAGAGCGACAAACAGACAGACAAGGACAGATACAGAGAGACAAAGAGAGAGGGGGGTGGAGAGACAGACAGACAGACAGACAGACAGACAGACCACGTATAGTTTGGGGGAAAAAAGGTTGGCTGGTGTTCTACACATGAACATGAGCTCAGTGCTTGAACAACTAAACAAAATGATACTTGACTTCCGGAAAAATACAACCCCGCTCCCACCACTGTCTATCAACAACAACAACAACAACAACAACAACAACAAAAACCCACCCAGAGGTCAAGTCATTCCAAGGTTGTTGTTTTTAGGTGCAACGTACGCTCAGACAGAACGTTCACATAACATCAAATCGCAAGACAACACCACTGAGGCGGTGTTTTTCTATGTCATGTGAAGAAGACTGATATTAGCACTGCGGTCTTGCCCCCAGTTCTGCAAGTCCATTATTGAAAGTGTACTCTTTCGATCTTTATCTGGTATGGATCTGCCTCAACCAAGGACGAGGGGGGAAAAAATACGCGTGGTAAAACTCGCCTCAACATTAGAAGGCAAAAACAAACCAAAACCAACCAAACAACACACAAAACAACAACAACAAAAACTACTACCTCTAAACAGTATCCACAACATGCGCACAAGACCCACAGGAAGATCCATCAAATCCCATCACACACAAACTCACCACACACACACACACACACACACACACACACACACACACACACACACACACACACACACAACCAACCATCTGTTTCAACTTCTTCCGTCTGGCAGAACATATCGCTGCTTAATAAAGGGAGCGAGACACCACCGGCCTGAGAACGGCTCTTGGCCCTCGGCCATTAAGACCACAGTAATCCCTGGACCCATTCCCCCCCCCCCCCCCCCCCTCCCGGTCTGTCTTGAGACCCCTTCAGAGCCGGTGTGCTGCACTGTATATGGCAGTCATCAGGATAAATGTTGTGTGTGTGTGTGTGTGTGTGTGTGTGTGTGTGTGTGCGCGCGCGCGCGCGTGCGTGTGTATGTGTATGTGTGTGTGCTTGCGTGCGTGTGTGTATGTTGTTGTGTGTGTGTGTGTGGTGCGCGCGCGCGTGTATATGTGTGTGAGAGAGAGAGACAGACAGACACAAAAAAGGGAGAGAGAGACAGAAAGCGGTGTATGTGTGTGAGAGAGACAGACAGACAGACACAAAAAAGGGAGAGAGACAGAAAGACAGACAGAAAAAAGGGGAAAGACAGAAACATAGACAGACAGACACACAGACAGACGGATAGACAGACAGGCAGGCAGGCAGGCAAACACAGACTGATTCAGACTATCACAGACAGATAAACAGAGACAGACAGAGTGCGAGAAAGACTGCGCGCGCAGTGTGTGTGTGTGTGTGTGTGTGTGTGTGTGTGTGTGTGTGTGTGTGTGTGTGTGTGTGTGTGTGTGTGTGTGTGTGTGTGTGTGTGTGAGTGTGTGTGTGTGTGTGTGTGTGTGTGTGTGTGTGTGTGTGTGTGTGTGTGTGTTCGCGCGCGCGTGTATGTATGTGTGTGTATGAGACAGAGACAGACAGGCACGGAGACACACAGACAGGGACAGACAGACAGGTAGGCAGACGGAAGCACAGGGAGAGAGAGAGAGAGAGAGAGAGAGAGAGAGAGAGAGAGAGAGAGAGTAGAGAAGAAAGAGCGAGAGAGGTCAGAAAGAAGACAAAAGACAGAGAGAGCGAGAGGCAGACAGACAGACACACAGGCAGAATGCAAGAGAGAGAGAAAGTGTGTGTGTATATATGTGTGTGTGTGTGTGTGTGTGTGTGTGTGTGTGTGTGTGTGTGTGTGTGTGTGTGTGTTTAATTTAATGTCTATTCATTCACATGTTCTTGCTTTTTTTTCTTTCCTAGCACCCCAGTCACGAACGGGTGTAGTTTATGCCAGCATTGCATGTACACACTGTCTGTGTTTATGTGTTGGACACTTCAAAACCGAATCAAATTCCTTGGTTCGTTTCTTGGCTAACAAAGAATCTTGAACCCTGTGTTGGAGTTGGCCAACCCCAAACACGGGCGAGTATGTACAGGAGAGAGAGAGACAGAGACAGACAGACAGACAGACAGAGACAGACAGATACGACAAACTGACAGAGACAAAGAGACAGCGGAGGGGGGGGGGGGGGAGACAGACGGACGGTCGGACAGACAGAGAGAGGAAGAGAGACAGAGACAGACAGAGAGACAGAGACAGACAACGACCGAGACAGAGAGAGAGAGATGAATCGAATTCCTTTGTTAGTTTCTTGGCTAATAAAGAATCTTGAACCCTGTACCGGGGTTGGCCAACCCCCAAACACGGGCTAGCGTGGAGAGTGAGAGAGAGAGGGGGGGGGAGGAGAGACAGACAGACAGACAGACAGACAGACAGAGACAAACACAGACAGAAACAGAGACAAACAAAGAGAGAGACGGAGAGAGACAGAGACAGAGATGTAGAAATACACAGAGAGACAGACAGACAGAGACAGAGACAGACACAGAAACAGAAACAGACAGAGAAAGAGGGAGAGGGAGAGAGATGTAGAGATACACAGAAGACTGACGGACAGACTGACTGACGGACGGACAGACAGACAGAGGGAGAGACATAGGGAGAGACAGACAGAGAGACAGAGACAGACAACGACCGAGAAGAGGACAGAGAGAGAGAGAGAGAGAGAGAGAGAGAGAGAGAGAGAGAGAGAAGAATCAAATCCCTCTTAGTTTCTTGGCTAATAAAGAATCTTGAACCCTGTACCGGAGTTGGCCAACACTAAACACTGGCTAGCGTAAGAGAGAGAGAGAGAGAGAGAGGAGAGAGAGAGGAGAAGAGAGGAGAGAGACAGACAGACAGACAGACAGACAGACAGACAGACAGACAACAAAGACAGACAGAGAGACAGATACAGAGACAGTGAAGAGGGGGAGAGCGAGAGACTGACAGACAGAGGAAGGGAGACAGACAGACAGAAAGAGGGAGAGAGAGAGATGTTGCGGTACAGGGAGACAGACAGACAGACGGACGGACGGACGGACTTATGGACGGACGGACAGACAGACAGACAGAGAGAGTGCGCGCGTCAGTCAAAACCCATTCTTTGCCTGGAAAGATTTTCTTTCGTACTTCCCTCCTGTGCCAGAGTTTCTGTCAGTCAAGATACTGAAGCCCTTTTACGGGAACAGAAAACCACTGTATGTTACTTAAGCATGTACGAGTGTTCTCATTGTTTTCAGCATCTGATAAGGCCCTTGATGCATGACGGAGAAGAAGGCGACAGGACAAAAGGTTATCTTTCCCTTTCGACAACATTTCTTTAGCGTTCGTGTTTTAACGACATTCAAAATCATTTCCAACCTTCTCCGTCCTGTAACATACTTAAAATTAAATATAATAGGTTACAACAACAAAAAAAGATAGTTCTCTTGCAACATTCTCTTCTTAGTGGAGGAGGAGGAAGGGGCGGGGTTGAAAATCTTTCCTTGTGTAAGTAAACAAGACAACGAACACCACAAACAATACAAATCTTACCGAAATTGTTAGAAGTCATCTCCACAAGACGTGCGGTTGACGTTGGTTCTTGCAGCTTCGAAACTGGTTCCAATATCCTTGAAACAGCCATCTTTTGGAGCTTTTTTCCTTCTGAATTTTCTTGTTTGATATCACAACACAGAATTTTTTCACAGCAGTGTCATGATAGTCGCCTGCACAGCTTTGTAGCCTTCGTCACGTCAAAGGTGTTCACGTGACGGAAGAGGACGAACTTGTCCAAAATAGGTCACACGGCTGCGTTTAAAAAAAAAAAAAAAAAAGCACGTGCATCTCGTAGGAAACGCGTGCGGACGAATGTGAATACAACTCAGAAACATTCCTGCAGACACGGTACCCACTCCCCCCGCCCTCCTTTTTACAAAGTCTGTATCCCCCCCCCCCCCCCCCCCCCCCCCCCCCCCCACCAATTAAAAAAAAAAAAACCCTGCTTATCCAACCCACCAGACCCTTTGTCTTTTTTTTTTTTTTAAACAAAATCTGCACCTGTTGTCCGTTCTATACAATATCTGCACCTTCTCCATCCCCTCTCCCTTCCCTTTACCCTCTTCCCACCCCCCCCCCCCTCCTCCCGTCCCGCGCGGCGTGTTTACAAAGTCTGCGGCAAGTTACCGCATGCCGACCTCAGTTGGGACCCCCCCCCCACCCCCCACCCTCCTCCATCAGTGCTTTCTCTGCCCCTGAATATGATTGTCAATGGCGGGCTACCTGATCTGCCGAATTTCTTCTTTGTGACCGAGTCATTAGAACCATCGGGAGTATCTGTTGTTCACGTGCCGTTTGGTCAAAGGTCAACGATTTCACAACATGGCGCGTTCCAGAAACAACATGGATAGACGGTGTTCGGGAATCTGCAAGGGGGGTAATCTCGGTTTGAAGCTCGCGTTCAGCGAGAGTGATCCCGCCGTTTCCTTGGGACAGATGTCTCTGGTAGGCCCGCTATCTCAAAGTAGTTTTGTCTCATCAGTCAGTCTATTGGTTCAGTCAGGGAGAGAAAATGTCAGAGCCTGGGTGTGAAACGGTGCGTCTGTGATGCGGACAGTCGATATCCCGATCGTCATGTCCTGGCGTGCTTTTGAAATCGAATATTTGACCTTCTTGAACTATTTGCTTGATCCATAAACTGAGAAAAAGAAGTATTATTTGCAATGGAAAGACAGCCGTTATCAACTGAGAAAAGAAGTATCATTTGCAATGGAAAGACAGCCGTTATGAACTTAGAAAAAGAAGTATTATTTGCTAAGGAAAGACAGGCGTTATCAACTGAGAAAAAGAAGTATCATCTGTAATGGAAAGACAGGCGTTATAAACTGAGAAAAAGAAGTATTATTTACAATGGAAAGACAGGCTTTGTCAACTGAGAAAAAGAAGTATTATTTGCAATGGAAAGATAGGCATTACAAACTGAGAAAAAGAAGTATTATTTGCAATGGAAAGACAGGCGTTATCAACTGAGAAATAGTAACATTATTTGCAATGGAAAGACAGGCGTTATAAACTGAGAAATAGTAACATTATTTGCAATGGAAAGACAGGCGTTATAAACTGAGAAATAGTAACATTATTTGCAATGGAAAGACAGGCGTTATAAACTGAGAAAAAGTAGCATTATTTGCAATGGAAAGACAAGCGTTATAAACTGAGAAAGCGTAACATTTTTTGAAATGGAAAGACAGGCGTGATAAACTGAGAAAAAAAAATTATTATTTGCAATGGAAAGACAGGCGTTATCAACTGAGAAACAGTAACATTATTTGTAATGGAAAGGCAGGCGTTATTTAACCCTTTCTTTCCCCGGAACAGGTCTGTTGTCGGTGAGAGCTGAGGTCATACTGGCTACCAGTCACAGGCCGTTCCTACTCATTTAAGTTGCATTAAACCAAAATACTAAAGTAGGCCTTCGGCGAACACGTCTCCTTTGTTTCCCCATACATGGGGCCTGAATAGCTCAGTTGGTAGAGCGCCGGACTCGTAATCCAAGGGTTGCGGGTTCGAATCTCCGCCGGGCCGTTTCGGTACAGGGGGATTTTTCCCTCGGAGTTAACATTGGTTCTGACTCCATCTCCCATACAGTCCTTCGAATGAGACTCTAAACCGAGGTTCCGTGTGTGAACGCACGCATAACATCTTGCACACACATAAAATCCCATCACCAACTTGCGGAAGAAAAGGCCAGTTTGGCCGTTGGTATGGATGACACGTTACACATAGCATGCACCTTCCCCGAAGATGGAGTATGGCTGCCTTAATGGCGGGATAAAAAACGGTCATACACACAAAACTCCACTCCCTTTGTTGGACAGATAGGATTAATACTTGCCTGTCAATATGGGGAGTGTCCGCAGGAGTATCAGCCTGCGTACGCAGAAGTTACCCCAGACTCTTAAAGATCATATTTGTCTTGTTGTTTTCTTGTTCGTATTGAAGATTGTGTGGATTTTTAGTGGTGAAAAAAGTCTGACTCAGAGACTATAAATTTGTCAGGGTTGTTTGTTTGGTTTGTTTGTTTGTTTTGTTTGCTTATCGTTTGAGTCGGGCAACACGATTCGCTGAATTGTGTAACTTCCATGGCATTGACGGTTATTAATAACCCAGTACACCCTTTGAAATCAGTGAAGTTGTAAAACATAGCCTTTAGATTATCTGTTATTTCAATGTGTGTGTGTGTGTGTGTGTGTGTGTGTGTGTGTGTGTGTGTGTGCGCGCGCGCGCGCGTGCCTCTGTGTGTGTGTGTGTGTGTGTATGTGTGTCTGTCTGTCTGTCTGTGTCTGTCTGTGTGTGTATGCGCGCGCGCCTGAGAGAGAGAGAGAGAGAGAGAGAGAGAGAGAGAGAGAGAGAGAGAGAGAGAGAGAGAGAGAAACAGACAGACAGACAGACAGAGAGAGGGTGTGTGTGTGTGTGTGTGTGTGTGTGTGTGTGTGTGTGTGTGTGTGTGTGTGTGTGCGCGCGCGCGCGCGTGTGTGTACGTGTGTGCGCGCGCCTATGTGTGCATGTATATGTGAGTGTGTTTGGCTCGCGCGCGCGCGTGTGAGCGCCATTTGTAAAATGATTGAATCGGTGAGTTTAGAAACATGTAACGATGAAATTGTCAATCATTTCACTTCCCACCTTAGCTCCTCACCTGGAACCATTGGCGATAGTTTTACATGTGACACGTTTAATCCCACCATTAAGGTCGCTACATTCTGTCCTCCGGACTACACGACCCCAGTGTGTAGTTTGTTGTTGTTGTTATTATTGTTGTTGGTTGGCTGGTTTGGTTTGGTTTGGTTCTCTCTCTCTCTCTCTCTCTCTCTCTCTCTCTCTCTCTCTCTCTCTCTCTCTGTATGTACGTATGTATGCATGCGTGTGCATGTGTGTGTGTGTCTGTCTGTCTGTCTGTCTGTTTGTGTCTGTGTGTGTGCATGCGTGCACATGTGCGTGTGTGTGTGTGTGTGTGTGTGTGTGTGTGTGTGTGTGTGTGTGTGTGTGTGTGTGTGTGTGTGTGAGTACAACCATGAGTTAATCTGACAATAAATTGGTTTCAGTCAGTCAGTCGGGTTGTGTGTTGTGTGTGTGTGTGTGTGTGTGTGTGTGTGTGTGTTGTGTGTGTGTGTGCGTGTGCTGTGTGTGCGAGTGTGTGTGTGTGTGTGTGTGTGTGTGTGTGTGTGTGTGTGTGTGTGTGTGTGTGTGTGTGTGTGATCCGTTCCATCGGCATACGCTGGCCTACTTTTGGACGAAAAATGGAATGGGACCCGATGTCCGCCCCCCGACCCGTCTATAGTGTGATACGTCGGCCGTTTTCCTTCAGTTTACTCTAAAGTCGTGGGAGATTTGCTTCAACGGTGATGAAGTTGCCCACGCCGGCCAGCTGTCCGAAAGTTTCGAGGTGAAGACCGGAGTTCGGCAGGGGTGCCTGCTGTGGCCGTTCCTCTTCCTCCTGGTCATTGACTGGATTATGAAGACCACTACATCAGGCAGGAACAACGGTATACAGTGGACACTCTGGACGCAGCTGGATGACCTCGACTTCGCTGACGACCTGGCGCTCCTGTCACACAGCCACAGCCAGATGCAGGACAAGACCACTTGCTTGGAAACCACATCTGCCGGGACAGGGCTAAGATTAACAGGAAGAAGACCGAGCTGATGAAAATCAACACCACTGCCAACACACCAGTCACAGTCGGTGGAGAGCCCATCAGGGAGGTGGAGTTTTCGTCTACCTGGGAAGCGTGGTTGACCAACAGGGAGGCACGGACCGAGACGTCACAGCCAGAATCGGCAAAGCAAGAGCAGCTTTCGTCATGCTCAAGAACATTTGGGCATCTGGAGGAATCGGCATAAGAACCAAACTCCGCATCTTCAACTCCAATGTGAAATCAATTCTGCTCTACGGATGCGAGACATGGCGGACAACACAGACGATGCAACAAAAGATTCAGACATTCTTCAACACCTGTCTGAGGCGCATCTACAAAATCCGATGGCAGGAGAAGATCCGAAACGAAGATCTGTGGGAGCGTGCGGGACAGGAACCAGTGACCAAGCAGATACTGCGAAGGAAGTGGAGCTGGATCGGACACACCCTCAGGAAGCCAGCATCCAGCACCACACGCCAAGCCCTGACCTGGAACCCGCAGGGAAAGAGAAAGAGAGGCCGGCCTCGCAACAGCTGGAGGCGAGACACTGAGGCGGAGTTGAAACAACAAAGGACCAACTGGACTGGAATGACCAGAACATAGCCCAGAACAGAGTGCGATGGCGAAGGGTCGCCGATGGCCTATGCTCCACCAGGAGCGATGGGCATAATGAATGGTGATGAAGTTAGGGTGTTTACAGAGAGAATGAATTGAAAGAATAGTTGCCGTTTGAAAATACTGAATCCCAGTATATCTGGCGGCTCCTACCAAAGCTATGCTTTCGTGTATTTGTGGGATTTTTCAGCCCCATTTCACTTCTACCCAAAGTCGTGGAATGTGCTGTGGGGTTACATTGTGCAAGACTGAACCCAAGCAGTAGAGTTCCACCCAACCAGTGCATGCGTCTGTAGAAGTGTTGCTCAGATTTCCTGACCAGCGCTGCAGGTGTCTGTAATTCTCGGGCCTGGTGGACGCCAGGATATCCGACGAAAGGAAGCGCAAGAGTACAGCCCTGTCATGTAGTCTCAGACTAGCATGGAACTATCATTCATTCATCATTCATTATGCCCATCGCTTCCGATGGAGCATAGGCCATCGACGACCCTTCGCCATCGCACTCTGTTCTGGGCTGTTCTGGTCATTCCAGTCCAGTTGGTCCCTTGTTGTTTCAACTCCGCCTCAGTGTCTCGCCTCCAGCTGTTGCGAGGCCGGCCTCTCTTTCTCTTTCCCTGCGGGTTCCAGGTCAGGCTTGGCGTGTGGTGCTGGATGCTGGCTTCCTGAGGGTGTGTCCGATCCAGCCCCACTTCCTTCGCAGTATCTGCTTGACCACTGGTTCCTGTCCCGCACGCTCCCACAGATCTTCGTTTCGGATCTTCTCCTGCCATCGGATTTTGTAGATGCGCCTCAGACAGGTGTTGAAGAATGTCTGAATCTTTTGTTGCATCGTCTGTGTTGTCCGCCATGTCTCGCATCCGTAGAGCAGAATTGATTTCACATTGGAGTTGAAGATGCGGAGTTTGGTTCTTATGCCGATTCCTCCAGATGCCCAAATGTTCTTGAGCATGACGAAAGCTGCTCTTGCTTTGCCGATTCTGGCTGTGACGTCTCGGTCCGTGCCTCCCTGTTGGTCAACCACGCTTCCCAGGTAGACGGCAGACTCCACCTCCCTGATGGGCTCTCCACCGACTGTGACTGGTGTGTTGGCAGTGGTGTTGATTTTCATCAGCTCGGTCTTCTTCCTGTTAATCTTGAGCCCTGTCCCGGCAGATGTGGTCTCCAAGCGAGTGGTCTTGTCCTGCATCTGGCTGTGGCTGTGTGACAGGAGCGCCAGGTCGTCAGCGAAGTCGAGGTCGTCGAGCTGCGTCCAGAGTGTCCACTGTATACCGTTGTTCCTGCCTGTTGTAGTGGTCTTCATAATCCAGTCAATGACCAGGAAGGAAGAGGAACGGCGACAGCAGGCACCCCTGCCGAACTCCGGTCTTCACCTCGAAACTTTCGGACAGCTGGCCGGCGTGGGCTATCCTGCAGTTCATGTCCTGGTAGGTGCACCGGATGAGGGAGATGATCTTCTCGGGAACTCCGTAATGCCTCAGCAGCTTCCACAGCGTCTCCCTGTCCACGCTGTCGAAGGCCTTCTCATAATCTATGAAGCTTGATGTAGAGGGGGGAGTTCCACTCCAGCGACTGCTCCACGATGATGCGCAGGCTGGCGATCTGGTCAGCACATGATTTGTTCCGCCGGAAGCCTGCCTGCTGGTCTCGGAGCTTGGGGTCGACAGCCTCTTTCATTCTCTCCAGTAGGACCCTGTTGAGAACCTTGCCTGGCGTTGACAGGAGCATGATCCCTCATTAGTTGCTGCAGTCCCCGAGGTCTCTTTCTTCGGCAGCTTGATGATGATTCCTTCTTTCCACTGGGCCGGTACCTCCTCCTCCCAGATCTTGCTGAAGAGGCTGTATAGCATGTTGACAGCTGTCTCTGTGTCTGCTTTGATGGCTTCTGCTGGTATCTCGTCCGGCCCTGCAGCCTTCCCATTTTCAGAGTCATGATGGCCTTCTTGATCTCTGCCTTTGAGGGTTTGTCGCAGCTGATGGGCAGTTCTGTCTCTGCGGGTGGGATGTCTGGTGGTGCGTCAGGGGCGGGGCGGTTCAGCAGCTCCCCGAAGTGTTCTGCCCATCGTTTCAGCTGTTCCTCGGTTGTTGTCAGTGGGTTTCCGTTCTTGTCCTTCACTGGCTTGTCTGTCTGCTGGAACTTACCCGTCAGCTTCTTGGTCACCAGGTACAGGTCCTTCAGATTCCCCTGTCCGGCTGCTGCCTCTGCTTGACTGGCCAGGTCGTCAAAGTAGTCCCTCTTGTCCTTCTTGATGTTCTTCTTTACTTCTCTGTTCGCTGCTGTGTGCTCTTCCTGTGCCTTTGCCTTAGCTGCTCTTGTTCGCTCGTGTTCAGCATAGTTTCTTCTCTCTCCTTGTTTCCAGCTTGTGGATGGTGTCGGCAGAGATCCATTCCTTGTGCTGGTCTTCTTCTTGCCAAGGATTCTTCACATGTCATGCCAGATCTTCTTGCAGTGTTCCCACTGTGTCTCGATGTCCGTCTCACCGTCTTCTACAGCTCTTGTAGCGGCTGGAACCTGTTGGAAAGGCTGATCTGGAATGCTCTTGTGTGTCCCTGTTTCTGAGCAGTCCGACATTGTACCTTGTCCGTGTGTTGTTAGCGTTGGTGAATCTCTTGAGGTGAAGTCTCACTGTTGTTAAAAGAAGGTGGTGGTCTGATGACACGTCAGCACCTCTCATCACTCGTACATCCTGCCATGATTCTGAATTTGCGGCTAATGCAGATGTGGTCAATCTGGTTCTCCGTGACATGGTTTGGGGATCTCCATGTGGCCTTGTGGGGTGCGCTTGTGTGGGAAGATGCTTCCTCCTATCACCAGCTGGTTCAGGGCGCACAGGTCTGCAAAACGTCACCATTCTCGTTCATCTGTCCCAGTCCGTGTGTCCCCATGATGTCCTCGTAGCCTGTATTGTCCGTTCCGATCTTGTGGGTTATCTCCTTTGATCATCTTCGTCAAAGGTTTGTGGCTGATCATGCTCTGCTCCTTTGGTGACCTCACTGGGATTTCTCTCTCTCCATGCTGGTGCCGGTGGTGAGTTCACAGCAACGTTTTCGGTGTCGGCAAGATCGTGGGGACAGCCATTATCCGGTATGGACGTGGAGGCGCCGTTCGTTGAATAACGCTCAGAAGGTCAAGCAGGCTTCACCGGCAACGACCTATCAACAGATCCCACGTTCTCTGAAAGGCCTTAGTAAGTCGCTGGTAGTATGTTACAGAAAAAAATCGTGCTCCTCTCTCTCTCTCCCTCTCTCTCTCTCTCTCTCTCTCTCTCTCTCTCTCTCTCTCTCTCTCTCTCTCTTGCATTTACTGACCTTTTATTCCATAAAATGTTTATCCGTATACTGCTTTCTGTAGGTAATGTTATAATTTCTATAACATGCATAACACTCCCGTTGGCTCTGCGTACTTTCTTCCTATCCCTTCCCCTCCCGCCCCCCTTCCTCACCACTTTTGTTTACGAGACGCTAAATGAACAGATGAATTAGAGCTTATTCTGCTTTCCCCTACCTTAAACACACACGCATGCACACACGCGCGCGCGCGCGCGCGCACGCACGCACACACTCACACACACACCAACACACACACACACACACACACACACACACACACACACACATGTTGTTCAATATTCTAATGTCAGATCTTCCTAGGGGGTTATCAGAAGATGCAGTTTTAGTTCAATGTGCCGACGACATATGTTTATGGATGAAAATATCAATGAAAAGAAAAACTCCAACCAGAGCTCTGAATTACACCACGAAGTTATACCAACACGAACTCGATGAAATAAGTAAATATATGACTGAAAATGGTCTTTCATTATCTCTTGAAAAAACCAATATGATGCTTTTCAATTCAGGATACAACCCTGAAAAACTTCCTGTATTTTCTATCCATGGTTCAGTCATACGATATACTCAAACAACTAAGTTTTTGGGTGTTTATCTCACGTCAAAACTTTCCTGGACCAGCCATATTGAGCATATACTAACTAAAGCAAGAAGGAGCTTAAACTTCTTAAAAAATCATTAGCAAACAAAAGTGGGGACAGGATACAAAATATGAATATTACTGTCAACGTCACTTGTGCGTTCCAAATTGACGTATGCACAGGAGGTATTTTTTAGTGCTCCACAACATTTACTGACTAAAATACAAAGTGTTGACTGCAAAGCCTATAAACTTTCCCTAGGAGTTCCATTTCATGCATCAAATTTAGGAACCTATAAAGAAGCAGGTGTTTTACCTCTTGATGAGCTAAGATATCTTTCTGCTGCCAAATATGTTTTACGAAACTCCTCGTTCGAAAATTTCACAGAGGCCGAAGTTTGCATGAGGTCCCGATCTTCATTTTGCAAAAAGGGCTAAATCCATCCAATCATTAAAATCCATTAACACATTTACTTCAGATCTTTTTTAAAAAAAATCAAAATTAAACAGAAAGGAAATAGCAACAAAACTTTCCTACTCACCTGTACCTACATGGCAGATGAACAATCTGAAGCTTGACATAGATCACACAAACTTATCCAAAAATGGTTCACCTAATATCCTTAAAAGTTCCGTCAGCTCCCATATTGATAAAAAGTGTTCGGAACATTTAAAGATTTATACAGATGGATCTGTACTTGGGAACAGAAAAGTAGGAGCTGCCTTCGTTATACCAGCTTTAGAAATGGAGAAACGGTTTCACATATGTGAAAATGTTTCTATTTCTACTGCTGAATTAATTGCAATATTGAAGGCCCTGAATTACATTTCTGATTTTCCGAAAAACATATTTCAAATTTTATTGTGTGTTGATTCTAAATCGGTCTTACAGGCACTTAAACCTTTAAACCAGAAAATGCGATCGCAATTGATAATTGAAATTAAACACACTGTTCATCTTTTTTCATTGACAGGAACCAGCGTCACTTTCTGTTGGGTGCCTTCCCACTGCGGAATCGTTTCAAATGAATGGGCTGATCGAGAAAAGGAGCAAACAGTCATGATGGTTCAGTTCCAGTTAAGATGCGGTTAGATTTACAAGAAGGTTACACATGTTTAGTAAATGCGTCATACAAAATGTTTGACGAGAAACTTAAAAATCTAAAATGTCACTACAGTCTGCACTGCATAAATGCTAAGAACACAGGAACTATTAAACCTCTTTTAGTGTTCTTGTCCGGAACTTATTCGAGGTCTGTTTCCAGCCTGACGTATAGGTTTCATTTAAATGCACTCCGCACAAAATACAGCAAAAATGTCCAGTGCATGTGCGGAAGAGAAATAACGATTAGTCATTTACTTGTTCATTGCTCCAAAGTCAAAGAACTAGTATCTCTAGGAGTGGGGCGACAGTTTTTATCCGAGTCTTCCATTTCTCTTGAAAATGTTTTGAACAGTTATTTACTTCTCCGCATTTTTTCGGAGTGTTTGATTAATTGTCCAGTTGGTATGTTCCTGTGATTGACTCAGTTTTCATCATCCCAAACCCCCATTTTTGTGATAGTAATGTCGTTTTTAACACACTCACTCAACACACACACACACACACACACACACACACACATACATGCACGCACGCACGCACGCACACACAAACACACACACACGCGCGCGCGCGCACGCGCGCAGCGTATCTCTCTCTCCCTCTCTCTCACATACACACACTTATACACGTACACGCACGTACACAAGCACGGGTGCAAGAACGCACGCACAGGCATGCACGCACGTGCATGCACGCACTCATATGCGCGCGCACCACACACATACAAAAACACACACACACGCACGATATATTTCATACATGTATATATATATATATATATTTTTTTTTTTTTTTTTTTTTTTTTTTTTTTTAATGACATGCAAATGCATGTGTTGGTTGTTGCTTTCTTAGTGTGTTATTTGCTAATTCGATGTTAAAAGGATTAATGCATTATTTTTTGTTTTTTTTTCGTATTTGGTAGATTCCCATTGATTTTCATATGTCCATAGCTTTGATCCTCATTGATTGGTAATTATGTAACATTCTTACCCATTTTCCCTCTGCAATAATTATATCTTAAGCTCTTGTACACACCCATGCAAGTACCGACATACACACGTACGTTCATATCAAACTTAACATGCAGTCAACTCCTTCCCACTCTCCCCACCCCTTCCCTTTTCCCCAATCCTTTCCCATCGTCTAATATCACTTTTAGTGAACAGACGTTAAACAGAATAACAACAACAACAACACACACACACACAACGATCTCTCCGTTCGTACACCGAAATGCGCGCGCGCGCACGCACGCACGCACGCACGCACGCACGCACGCACGCACGCACGCACGCACGCACGCACGCACACACACACACACACACATAACATCAAAAACTGCTCGCTCCATTTCAAGCACTGATTTCAGGCGTAGAGCGGTTTCTTGTGGTAGGCTTTCGGAAAAAAAAAAAATTAGAGAATTCATCGGACCCATGAAACCGGGCACATACATTAAAACGTTTTTTCAAGAAAAGAGACTGTCACGAGTCGGCCGAATGTTCTCCCGTCCTTTAGGCAAATTAAGGGCAGCTTTGCTTTTGTTGAGGTCAGTTTCCTTGGGTTCTTCAAGTGTGCGAACTCAGGCATTACCAGAGGGGAATACCCCGAGACCTATACTGAAGGAGGGAGAGTTACTGGGAAGTGATTCGCATGTCCAGGAGTGTAGTAACACGTACATGTCGACCTGCCGGTCCTGGATGGGGAGAGCGTCCACCTCCACCACCGGCTATTCACTGGGTACTCCAGTGGACCTGAGGTGAGGCGATCGTGGCAGGCAACCTTCACGGTTCGGTGACCTTCGGCCTGCAGGCAGGGCACAGTGACCATTTAGCCGTTCTTGTCCTGAGGGGGAAACACATTCGGGCAAGTTTCGGCATGTTGAGCGCTTTGCACCCTGTTGTCTATATAGTGTAGTAAATACTTGAAGCATCAGTCCTGGCTTATGGAGAAGTCCAGGCTGTTAGTACAATGGGTAGCTTCGGGGAATCGAACATGAGTTTGAATTGGAGGTTATTCATTAACCATTCGTACCCAACTATTTCTTGGTGCTAGTAGCTGTGGAGAGTGTGTATGTGTAGGTGACTAGTGATTCAATTGGTGGAATAAAAATAACTCAGGGAGTCATGAGTGCAAATCGTTGTGATGTGTGTGTGTGCCAGTGATTCCATTGGTTGAACAAGTTAAACTCGGGTTTTCTTCGGTTGATAATGGATATAAAATGCTCGGAAAACCAGGAAATGTGTGACTCACTAAGGGAAAGTGAATTCATCCCGTCTTGCTGAGGGCTCAAGAAAATACAGCGAGAAGCAGAGGTTTGCTGTCGCCTCGAAGCCGATGACGGAAGAGAATTGTCTCCTGGGTGGGGACGTAAGACAGTGGAGGTTGCTGTAGCCCTGGAGCCGACGACAGTAGAGAATTGTATCCTGTGTGGGGACGGTAGACAGCAAGACGTGTCAGCCTGTTGGGGCCTACACAGGGAGCTGCCAGACAACGGTGGGATGTTTGCAGCAAGAGAAGACTTGTGGGAGAGGCCGACAGGAGCCCTTTCCGTGGAGAGGGTGAAGTTCAGTGGAGTCCAGGAGACTCAGTCTGAAGGTGCAACTCGAGCTACGTTGCCAGTGTCCCCCAGCTGGGATTTGGCCAATCGGGAGGACACAACAGTGCGGCAGCTTCAGCGATCGTAGTGACACTGAGTGATGAGAGAACTGACTGAATGACTGATCAACCAAGAGAACACTGCCAAGTTCTGAACGTTTATTTCTTTCTTGTGTTTACAGGCGTGTAACCAGAATTTTGGAATTTGTCTTTCCTGGTTAATTAAGAGTATCTGAAGAATAGGGGATGCGATTCTGTGATTATCTGTATGATGTTTACATTTTTGTATAATACAGATAAATGTTTTACGTAGTGACGGGTGGGGCTCGGAGTCAAGTTAAAGAAAATTTGATTATTTTCTTTGAAATGTTATTGGTTTCCCATCACTTTTGTTCGGGCCCGATGTGAGTGACATTGTACGTGTGCCTATGCAACAGCTCAATTTGGTTGTGAAGAAGTGAATGCATCTGTCCATACCCCCCTGCACCCCTGTATATGATAATCATATTTTAATAACGAGAGGGAACGTCGAAGACCCGTCACAGAGACAGAGATTAAGAACGAAGAGAAAGTCTACACTATCTAGTCTCTTACCAGCTTCTCTCCGTTTAATGCTTGCCGTGCGTCGCATACAATTTTACGCACCAAACGTCGTAGGTCTTCAGGGACTCATGTTTTGTTGCATAGGAATGAAGGTTTGCCGTACGTCGTGTGTCTCCAGATACCCATGTTTTTTTTCTGAAGGACTAAAGCCTTGTTGTACGTCATGGGTTTCCAGGTACCCATGTTTTTTTTTTTTTTTTTTTTTTTTTCTGAAGGACTAAAGCCTTGTTGTACATCACGGGTCTCCAGGTACCCAAGGTTTTTTTCTGAAGGACTAAAGCCTTGTTGTACGTCATGGGTCTCCAGATACCCATGCTTTTCTGAAGGACTAAAGCCTTTTTGTATGCCATGGATCTCCAGGTACCCAGGGTTCTTTTCTGAAGGACTAAAGCCTTGTTGTACATCACGGGTCTCCAGGTACCCAGAGTTCTTTTCTGAAGGACTAAAACCTTGTTGGACGTCATGGGTCTCCAGGTACCCAGGGTTTTGTTCTGAAGGACTAAAGCCTTGTTGTATGCCATGGATCTCCAGGTACCCAGGGTTCTTTTCTGAAGGACTAAAGCCTTGTTGTACGTCATGGGTCTCCAGGTACCCAGGGTTTTTTTTCTAAAGGACTAAAGCCTTGTTGTGTGCCAAGGGTCTCCAGATATCCAAGGATTTTTTTTTTCTGAAGGACTAAAGCCTTGTTGTACGTCATGGGTTTCCAGGTGCCCAGGTTTTCTTTTTTTTATTTCTGAAAGACGACAGCCTTACCGTACGTCGTGGGTCTCCAGGGACCCATACAATTCAAAAGCGAATAAACCTTGACGTGGTTTTGTTATTTCTTTACTCCTTTATTTGTCGACAAAACTAAATAATTCTGGTGCAGATAAAGGGCTGTGCTTCATTGACAAAGCATAAAATTTAGTTGAACTAGCTTAAGAATGACTCAGCTATCGAGTAAAAATCACGAGTCTGGGTCATTTAAGCCTCACAACCTACGGCGAAGGTCAAAGTCCTCTTCACTTCCAATATACAATTCATGATGACGTACGGTCACCTATTACTTTCACCAGTCCTATCCCGCAAGGTGCGCAGTAAGAAAGCATGACTCTGGGGTCATTTAACACCCACAACCAACGGCGAACGTTAAAGTCCACTTCATATACTATCTACAACTTGTGATGTCGTGCAGTCACGTATGACCCTCACACATCCTACCTCACGTGGTGCGGAGTAATACAAAACTTGACAGAACTGAGTCAAAGTGAAGAAGCATTGCCAGTGCAATATTTGCAAAACAGTGTCTGCGGAACAAAATCATCACCATTATCATAGAGAGTACTTATACAGCGTGTCATGTGATGTAGCCTCACATGGCGACATGTGACGTTCCATCGCGTACGCCCTTATTTGTTATAAAGCATTTCCCTAGGTAGGGAAGAGGAAAGGTAAAAGAAAAGAAAGTTTGAATGGCCTGACCAGTGTGATCGGTGTCGCTGGTGGCTATTAAAACAGTTCATTGAATGGACGGACGTTGTCCATTGGTCAGCAACCATGGGCTGGTAATGCGTAGAGTTAGACGAGTACTCACTGAACGTGTACCCAAAAAGAGCGCAGGAGGGAAAAATAAGGAATAGGAAGGAGATGGCTTGGGGACACTGACCGGACAGGTGGTTTGAAGAACGAGTTCCACCTGCAACTCACCATTACCAGGTGAGGTATAGACAGATGGGGAGAGAAAAAAGAGAGAAGCTAAGAAAAGGGAAAAAGGGAAAAGAATTTATGATTATTCAGATTTTGAAATAGATTACTTACACGGACTTCATTCGTGTTTCAGCCCTTCCCAGTGCTGTGGCAGCACCAGTTAGGCGACTGAGGCAGTCGAACAAATATTTGGGCTACAGTGCTGCGGCAGCACCTAATCGTCTCCAGGGTTGGAGAATCGAGCTGTAGAAGACAACGACTGCACCAGTCGTGAGAAAACAAAGCATTTGTCATGTTGACTCATAATGACTTTTAATTGTTCCCCATTAGATTGGAACTCACTTGATATACCTATATTTTAAGCCATCTTTTTTATTCTTTCTTGAAAATATAAATATTGTATCTCCAGTGAGAAGGAGAAACCATTAAACGATATATGTATGTATTGCTATGTATAATGAGATGAAATTTGGTCCCAGCTAGTGGATCTGGGGAATGTCTGTACTTCCACTGGAGTGGAGGAACATAAGATTGAAAAGTTTGAAGTTGATTATTGTCTTGTAAATTATTCCCCGGAGAGGAGGGGGAGAAGAAGAGTTATTGTAGTGCGCCTTCTGGTTGTTTGGAGAGTTTGCGTGTGCACGGAGTGAATGCTGGGCTGAGTGCAGGCATGCATTTATGCACAGTGTGACAGTGGTGACCCCGACTAGGACTAGGGCTTAGGACATAGGACAAGGTTGGTTTTTTTTTGTACCCCCTCCAAGAAAAAAAAAAAGATTTCTATTTGTACCCCTCCGGAAGAAAAAAAAATAAGATACCCCTCCAAGGAAAGAATTAAAATTTCTATTTGTGCAACAACAACAACAAAAATAGAAGAATTATTCATTGTTGTCATTATTGTTTGTAGTCTTTATTTTTCATTTGTTTCTGTATGTGTGTGTTCGAGTGTTTGCGATTTCTTTTGTTTGCTCTACTCTGTTAGGGTTGTTTTTTTTTTGGTAGGATTTCCTTTTGTCCCTCGCCCCACCAGCCCACCCCTCCTCGTCCTGCAGCAGCAGCTAGACGTATTAGCCCTCAACATCCCACCTCTTGCTCGTAGCGGCGCAGGGGTCATGGCGTTGGGAGTCATAGTCCCTCCCTTTCTCATTACTATCTAATTCTTTATCTTTCCTTTCGTTTTATTTGGATTTTCCCCTTTACCCCTCTGAGTGTGGGATCGACTTCACCTCCATCACTCAACTAGTGTAGGTGGTGGAGTGGATTACCGCTCACTCCAAATAAACTCTTTTCTTGATTATCTTTTGGGTTTTGGGTTTGTTTTTGTTTGTGTGTGTGTTTTTCTGATTGTATATTTTACTTAGATTGTTTATTGCATTTGAGTGTTAGTATATTGTGTGTATTATTATTTGAACTTTTCCCCGTCTCCAGCTTTACGGGAGACAGTTGCCATTAGGGTGCTGTCTGAGGGCCTCTTTTGCTTTTTCTAATTTCCTCTTTCTATACCGGACCTGTCTATTCTTTCATTTCCTTTTCACCCCCTTTACAAAAAATCTCCAAACTTCTCTTCAATAGCACCTATCTAGTTTTTTTTTCATCATTGTCATCTTTTAGGTAGGATTTCCGTTAGTGTACGTTTTCTCCCCCTCTTTTTAATTGTTCGTTGATTCATTTGTTTTGTAACTTTGTAGTCACTTATTGTTTAAGGCGATTCATTTGTTTTGTGAACTCATCTATTGTTTTACCAAGAAACTAAGTAAGAAAGTAACAACTACAATAAGAACAGTTAAGAACATAAACATTATAAAGAATTTATTTCCGGGTAAAACTTTATATTTTCTCTGTTTTCTTTTCATTCGGAAAAAAAAAGTTATTAGTATTGCATTTCATTTTCTTAGCTGTCTTTTTCCCTTTTCGGAAAGAATATTGGTGAAATCTCTTTTGGAAAGATCACATTGTCAATTCTTATTAGTGCTTCTCTTTTGTAAGCCTTTATTATTTTTCTGTTTATACCGGCATTTAAATTCTTTATTTGTACATAGTGTAACAAAGTGTTTGTTTTTTTTTTGGAAACGTATATACCATCACATATCGCCTTATTTTAATCATTTTAGTCATTGTTTCTTGTTTGTTTGTGGTAATATTCATGATGGAAAATTTTGATGAATATGTACGACAGGCCGAGCGTTTAGGCTTTGAAGGTGATAAATTAGCAAACTATGTCCAACAATGTATGGATAGGGCGAGAAGAGAGAGAGAGAGAGAGAGAGAGAGAGAGAGAGAGAGAGAGAGAGAGAGAGAGGAAGGAGAAAAACAAGACAACTAGAAGAAAAATAATAAAGAACGACAAGAAGTCTAAAAAGATTAGAGTTTGAAGAGAAAAAACTACAGAAAGAGATGGAACAAAACAATTAGAGTTATGAGGAAAGGATAAGAAACGGCAGTTTAAACTGAGACAACTTGAATTAGAGACTGATAGGAAATAAAAAAATTACAGGCATCGAGAGAACCTCCATCACCTCCATCGGTCGGTTCCACGAGTACATTTCATCCGAAGTCAACATACATTCCTAGTTGCCGCCGTTCGAAGAAAAAACCGACGACATTGACAGTTTTCTTTTTCGGTTCGAGAACCACGCTACTTCTTGTGGTTGGCCGAAGGAGAAATGGACGTTGTTTATTGCGTCGCTGTTTAAGGGAAGTGCTTTGGCGCTATACCACACACTTGCGGCAAAGGAAGGGTTGACTTGGGACAATTAAAAAAGAACTCTTAAAGAAGTTCAATGTTCAGCTGACCGTTTTCGTGAGCGTTTCCGATCTATTCGTCCTGACAAGGGAGAATCATTTCCGTCTTTTTTGATAAGAATGAGTCATTGTTTAGACAGATGGATAGAGCTAACAAAGACAAATAAAACTTTCGAATCGATTGCGAGATTTGCTACTTCGAGAGCAACTTTTTCAAAGCGTCAGCAAAGATTTGGCCATTTTCTTAAGGAAAGACATTCGATAACGTTGGACGAAATGTGTCAGATGGCGGATCAGTACTGTATTGCTCATCCGGATAAAGGTGTTGCCCGCAAGGAAAATTCGTCCCTTTTCGAGTCTCACGCGGCATTTCAGATGCATTCTGGACAAGGAAACGATAGAAGAGGAAACCCCGCTTCATTCCAAGGTCCGCACTTTTACACGTCTTTTGGCAACAGACAACGACCTTTCCGTGGTCAAGGCCATGTCGGTTCTGGCGATTTCCGCCAGTGCCAATACTCACCACCGGAAAGACCTTTTCCTTTCCGAGGGCGTGGTGAACAACAACCGCGCAGACCCTTTGGTCCAGCTCGTGGACAAGGTCGAGGTTCGCAACTAACGGTAACCAGTTGTCCACCGATCAAACCATGCGTTGCCATTTTTGTGATGGCAAATTCCATTTGAAACGGGACTGTCCTTTCAAAGGAAGTGGAGCAAAGACTGGATTTGTTTCCACTACATGTGAAGAAGGTCTTGTTTGGCGCCAGATCAGTCCATGATGGTCTTCTTTTGGAGGATTGTGCCATTAATGGTTTACAGGTTCTGTTTTGCGAGATACAGGTTGCACCACAGCTGGTGTAAGGAAATGTTTTGTTCTACCAGACCAATATCTTGACAGTGTTCAGAGATGCAGATCGTTTGGTGGAAAAATTGAAACTTTCCCACTTGCAAAAATTTCCGTTGACACACCATACTACTCCGGGTCACTTACCGCCTGTGTTATTGAGAATCCAGTTTGCGATTTGATTTTGGGAAATCTACCAGGTGTTGCAACAGTACATGGTGGTGCCGGAGGATCTTTCGTTCCTTGTCTCATCAGTACAAGGTCAAAAGTTGTAGAGCAGGGAAAACCAACAAAACCGCTCAAGGTTTCAAAACTGGATGAACTAAAAGTTACGCCAGATGTTTTGAAGACCATGCAGAGAAGCGACGAAACATTGACGACTGTACTGTCTACTGCAAAGCAGAGTGTCTCTGACAAACCAACGGACAACCGACGTACATACTGGACTCTGACATCCTCTACAGACATGTATCTGGACAAGATAACAGATTGTGGTTCCCAAAGTGAAAATGGCAAATGCTGAAAAGGTGTTCCATGTAAACATGCTAAAAAAGTATGCTGAACGTACAAATGTTGCCATTGATGAGTCAATTGAATGGATTGTCCAGTGTCTGGAACAGATGTGGCTGTTACAGAAATCATTGATTCTGATTTTGTACCTGATGTCACATACAGAGACAGAGCAAAGACTGTACAAACACCAAATGTGGGATTGTTAACTCTACCAGTATAGATGACACTGTATCTCTGCCCACTCTTTCTGTCAAGGGAGAAACTTATCGTGATGTCATTGTGTGAGATGATTTGTCTTTGGTTCAGAAGGAACAATTGGAAGGTATTTTGAAGGACTTTCAGGATGTTCTGACTTATACCCCAGGGACAGTGACAGCAATTGAACCCCATACTATTCACTTGAGTACGGAAAACCCAGTCCGAGTCAAACCATACCCTCTCCCATTTGCGAAAAAACAGGTTGTCGAAAGAGAGATCAAGTCATGCTCGGTTGAAAGTTATTGAACCGTCCTCGTCACCATACAGCTCACCAGTTGTATTGGTGGACAAACCTGATGGCTCGGTGCGGTTTTGCATCGATTACAGGAAGTTAAACAAAATCACTGTGTTTGATGCAGAACCTATCCCAGACTTTGAGGAACTTCTTTGTCAACTTCAGAAGGAAAATATTTTGTCAAAATAGATTTGACTAAAGGATATTGGCAAATCCCGATGGCTGAAGCAGACAAGAAAAAACAGCTTTTCAGACACCTTTTGGACTGTTTCAATGGACGAAAATGCCATTTGGATTACAAAACGCCCCAGCTTCTTTTGCCAGAATGATGCGTGCACTAAAACTTCATGAGTGTGGAGCAGTAAGTTTTTTTGATGACATTTTGCTTGCTGCAAAGTCATGGAATGATCTTCTGGAAAACTTGAGAGCTGTTTTTTGTAAACTCCGGAATTTTGGTCTGACGGCTAGACCGTCCAAAATTCGTGCTGGATTCCAGACTCTTGAGTTTTTGGGTCATGTCATTTCTGTTGGGAAAATGACACCAGAGCAAAAGAAAGTAGAAAAGATCTTGGCCTTGAAGAGACCTAGTACAAAGAAACAGATCAGATCACTCATTGGATTGTTGTCCTATTACAGAAGATATGTACCACACTTTGCGTCCTTGACAGCCCCTTTGAGTGACTTAACAAAAGGAACAAAAAACAAAAGTATCGTCTGGTCAGATGAGTGCCAGAAAGCGCTGGAATGTGTTCAAAACATCCTCAATTCATTTCCTGTGTTGCTTTTGCCCTCTCTTTCAGAGGATTTTGTTTTGAGAACTGATGCCAGCTCCAAAGGCATGGGAGCTGTACTGTTGCAGGAAAAGAATGGATTGTTACACCCTGTCCAATATGCAAGTAAAAAGTTCTCTAACACACAAGTCAAATATCAACAATTGAGAGGGAGTGTCTTGCCATTGTTTGGGCTTGTGAGAAATTTGTCTGATTCCTGACTGGAAGACAGTTTCGGTTACAAACCGACCACAGGCCATTGACGTTTTTGCAGTCGTCCAAGACCAAAAATAGCAGGCTGTTGAGATGGGCTTTGTCATTGCAGGAGTTCAAGTTTGACATTGAGCCATTTACCTGGAACTATGTCATGGCAGATTTTTTGTCTCGTGCATGAGTGCACAGTATCCTTCGTGCTGCTGTAACTGCTGTTTGTTTTCATTGCGGACAGATTTTTTTATTCTGCTGTTTGTTTTCATTGTGGAAAGACTTGATTGACATTTGGCAGGGTTATGTCTGCTATTGTCAATCTGGATTGATAAGTAGTTGTGACTGATCTTTCTCTAAAAGTGCATATGTATTGATATTGGTGGCTCATTTGTATTTTGTGAATGTGTGCAGAATACTTCATTTGATGTTTTACAAGTGTGTTTTTTTTCACGTCAGTCCATTATGAAGAATGAAAAAAAAAGTGTTTAACTTTCGAGTGGACTACTATATTGTATATTTTTGCTTGAACAAAGACTTTTCACTTGCCAAATGTTTTTTATCAAGTGAGTCATGAGGAAATTCTCATTTTGTGATGATGTTGGGACATATGATTATGTGAAAACAGGCTAGAAAAAAATGTTTACATTTTGGTATATATAAACACCATTAGCATTTGAAATAATCAGTATCATATGTTCTTCGTGTTTGTAACTTGTGATTTGTGATGGAATGTAAATCTGTTTTTTTGTTGTTGTTTTTTTGTTGTTTTTTTTAAGGGGGAAAACTGTTTTTGCTTTTTTTCCCTAAGATTTTGAAATGTGATTTTCGATCTTTATGATGTTCATAAAGGCTAGTTCTATGCATTGATGGAAACTCTTGAATGATGAAAAATTGATGAGTGATGGCTGAAGTTGTATATTAACTAGATATGTATGTGTATTAAAAAAAAATTTCTTGGCGAAAGTTTTTTTTTCACCCCGGGATGGGGGGTGTCATGTGATGTAGCCTCACATGGCGACATGTGACGTTCCATCGCGTACGCCCTTATTTGTTATAAAGCATTTCCCAAGGTAGGGAAGAGGAAAGGTAAAAGAAAAGAAAGTTTGAATGGCCTGACCAGTGTGATCGGTGTCGCTGGTGGCTATAAAACAGTTCATTGAATGGACGGACGTTGTCCATTGGTCAGCAACCATGGGCTGGTAATGCGTAGAGTTAGACGAGTACTCACTGAACGTGTACCCAAAAAGAGCGCAGGAGGGAAAAATAAGGAATAGGAAGGAGATGGCTTGGGGACACTGACCGGACAGGTGGTTTGAAGAACGAGTTCCACCTGCAACTCACCATTACCAGGTGAGGTATAGACAGATGGGGAGAGAAAAAAAGAGAGAAGTTAAGAAAAGGGAAAAAGGGAAAAGAATTTATTATTCAGATTTTGAAATAGATTACTTACACGGACTTCATTCGTGTTTCAGCCCTTCCCAGTGCTGTGGCAGCACCAGTTAGGCGACTGAGGCAGTCGAACAAATATTTGGGCTACAGTGCTGCGGCAGCACCTAATCGTCTCCAGGGTTGGAGAATCGAGCTGTAGAAGACAACGACTGCACCAGTCGTGAGAAAACAAAGCATTTGTCATGTTGACCCATAATGACTTTTAATTGTTCCCCATTAGATTGGAACTCGCTTGATATACCTATATTTTAAGCCATCTTTTTTATTCTTTCTTGAAAATATAAATATTGTATCTCCAGTGAGAAGGAGAAACCATTAAACGATATATGTATGTATTGCTATGTATAATGAGATGAAATTTGGTCCCAGCTAGTGGATCTGGGGAATGTCTGTACTTCCACTGGAGTGGAGGAACATAAGATTGAAAAGTTTGAAGTTGATTATTGTCTTGTAAATTATTCCCCGGAGAGGAGGGGGAGAAGAAGAGTTATTGTAGTGCGCCTTCTGGTTGTTTGGAGAGTTTGCGTGTGCACGGAGTGAATGCTGGGCTGAGTGCAGGCATGCATTTATGCACAGTGTGACACAGCGCCTATCCTCGGTTTGAGACCAAGCTCTACGCGCTTTACAACCCACACTTTCCTTTGAACAACGGGCTGCCTACCTGGTAGAGCTGACTGAAGAGCTGCCTGTTACATTCAGTCGTTTCTCGCGTCATTCAGTTTGTCAATCAATCAGTAATTCATTCATGTTTTCATTCTTTGGGCGCATGCTGTGTGTATACATGTCATTCATATCAACACCCACAGATCAGAAAGTTCGCGACAGGATCTCACGAACGTGCAATATGTAATCTCATTTTACAGTCTCATTCCAAAGGCTTTTGGGAAGTGGAGTCAGAATCAATGTTAACTCCAAGGGGAAAAAATCTCCCTGTACCGAAACGCCATAGCGGAGATTCGAACCCACAACCCTAAGATCATTGATCACTAGTCCGACACTTTACCAGCTTAGCTGTTCCGGCTCCAAGATGAAACAAATTAACAAATAAGGCACTGTACTTGTTCATTTCTCAGATCTGCAGATAGACAGACCAACCCGGCTACCATAGTGATCCTCGAAAACTCCCAACTGATGCTACATGCTATGAACACGATCGTGCCAGAACCGCTATCAAGGGAAGTTATTGAATACGATTTTCAATAGGAAGCCCCCATTCAAATCCCGATGAAGAAGCCTCCCTTCGAAAGACAGCTTTTTTCTTTCACATAAGGTCGTATTTGTTTTAAAATGTAAAGATGTTAACTTGTGTATTTGTCTGGCGTGTATACTGAGCATTAGGGTGTTTTCTGAATACATTCGCTTTGATCCTTCACTGACTGAAAAAACAACCGAGAGGAATCATGTTTGAAGGCGAATGAGTGGTCACTTTTCCTGCGCGGATTCGGGCGTTTTACTCTGGTCCGACTGTATCTAACTTTCAATAATGCTACTTGAGCAAGTGGTCCTTATACAAACCGAAGAGGGAGGGGATCCATTTCATCTCTGTAGCCTACAAACTGAAGGGGAAGAAGGAATGGCTCCCTCTTGAAGGATGTCAGCGGAGAGCATCAGATGCAAAAGCTGGAAGAGTTGATATGATACGCAGGAGAGGGGTGGAGTTGGGGTGGGGATAAACAAAAGCTTATTTTGAAGACGTTTGTTCTTCAACACCATTTGTAAGGGCCAGAGATCAAACAAAAACTCTTTCCCAATTCTGTGCCACCAAATTTGTTTTTTCCACGCGCCATAAGTCGTAACGTTATCTGATTGATCCACGGAATAATCGTTCCTTTCGCTCATCTCGCACACAAAGCCTTGGTATGTCTGATTCCATTGGTAGCCTATTGCTTTTCGCAGACTCGCGGCACTTACAAGGCAAGGAAAGTAACTCTGTATATCGTCAACACTAAGCCTACGGGAGTTATGTCCCATGTTTGATTTCTGTTAGAAGCATTAATTTTATTGGTGCGTTTTAGGGGTTCAGTTCGACTCGTAACGCACAGTTGAGTATGAAGAGTTGAACCCAACTGCGGAGTACCATTCACTCAATACGTGGGTGTAACCGATGTTGCTCCAAATTTTCCGGTGACCAAATTGCAAGTGTTTTTTGTCTCACGGAGGGTGCAGGTGAAACAGCACACACGCACGCACCCACCCTCATAAGCACTTGCCCGCGCGCGTGCACACACACACACACACACACACACACACACACACACGCACCACACACACACACACACATACACACTCATACTCTCTCTCTCTCTCGCCTCTCTCTCTCTCTCTCTCTCTCTCTCTCTCTCTCTCTCTCACACACACACACACACACACAGATGTACTAATTCATGGGCAAGAATGTATAGAACATAAGGTCACACTGAGCCCTCAGCGCTTGATTTTTTTTTTTTTTCGCTTTTTCTGGGTTAAAAAAGAAAAAAAAAGTGAGCACAAAATCAATAATCACTTCATCATGTTAACTAACATGTAAAAGAGATTGTACAGGCAAACAGTCAGAGCCGAACAGACAGTTAGTGTCTACGTTGAACTGTGTGCAGAGTTGTCGCTCTGAAGTACCCGACTTACAACAACAACATCAGCAACAACAACAACAACAACACTGGTAGGTTATGACCTATTCAAAAGAAAAAAAAAGTGCAAAAAAAGACGTTCTTGAACAAAGACAGGTGGACGGACTAACAATGGCAGGAGAAAGAAATAGCGCAGACAGAAGAAACAAAGGAAAGGCAGAGTGGAAGAGAGTAACAGAAAAGAGGACATTCCCAGAACAGAATTCCCAAATGAAACGGTCCCCGGCATACGTACAAAGACAGCTGGAGAGATGCTCTTTTGAAGAGGATTCTGAATATGAAGGAGGACAGCACAATCATGGACGGACAGACAAATATAAGCAAACACATAAATTGAAATAGATTTTAAAAGAAAAAAAAAAAAGAAGAAGAAAGAAAAAGAAAGGAACTTATTAGTGCTGAAACTGAAACGTGTACACCTGCAATATTATGAAATAAAGTTCACAAAGAAACATTAGATATTATTACAGTTTATTTTATAACTCTGTGTGTGTGTGTGTGTGTGTGTGTGTGTGTGTGTGTGTGTGTGTGTTCGTAAATCTAATTTTGCCATTGACGACAAATGGAATATTGTAAACAAACGGTCCTTGCAAACATTTAGAAATTATTTTCGAGGTCATTAAAAAATAACGGTTTCTTTCAACGAGGTTTAAAAAAAAATTAAGCATACATCTCACATCGAAAAGAACTCCAATTCGTTTCTACATTTGGATATCTCTCCTTTCATTTGATATGAAGAAAATACCAGTTATCATGACATTGTCATAAAATCGGTATCCCGTGCGTGCGCGCGTGTTTTCGTGTGTGCATGTGTGTGTGCATGTGTGTGTGTGTGTGTGTGTGTGTGTGTGTGTGTGTGTGTGTGTAAAAGGGCATCTTCAAGTAAATTTACTTGATAAAGCCTCAACAGAGAGAATATGTCGCACTGGCTGACTCAAACCTTTTCTCAACCGGATAATTTAGACAAGAACTCTAACATTTTCACGGCAAGAAACGATGTGTTCAATATTTAGTTTTTGTCCGTAAGTGCATGTAATTTTATCAATTCTAAAGGCGTCAATTTTTCCATCAACGCATGAGCGACTGAACGTTTGGAATCGTATGTTTCTGTTTCTTGATGTCACAAACTTTCTGTTATCATTGTCCTATAGTTTCATGATGCTGTGAAACTGTACCCATGCGTGTGATTGTACTACGGTACAGTGTTTCGTAATGAAAGGGAACAATGGGAGCGAACTATTTCAGAATAAAACTTAGCACCCCTTTTCGCAGCTCGGTGCGTGCGTGCGTGCGTGCGTGCATGCGTGCGTGGTATGTGTGTCTGTGTATAGTGTGTGTGGCTCGCGTGCACGTCACACACGCCGGCGCGTAGGCTGTAGGAGAGCGGGGTGACTTCATCACCACCTGAAACACCACAACCCTGCAGACCAGAGCCAAGACTTCAGTTTCCTGCTACACAGCGGGAGGAGCAGCGGTGTCCTCTCCCTGCAGACCTCGGCCCCTGGAAGCTTCCTGCCGTCTACCCCATGGTGGAGCCAGTGGCGGGACACACCACAATGACCGGCCCTTTCGACCTGCGGCACGCCCCTGACCGTATGTCCCACACTACCTTGTACAGGGCCGACCGGAACTTCCGGTGCAGCGTGAGACAGAGGAAGGGGTTGAAAGCCGAGTTGAGGTAGACGAGCCAATAGATCAAGACGTTGATCAGCGAATCGGGGTCCACCATGTAGCACACGCCTTGTTCCGGTTTCCGGGAGGCGGTCCAGCATATGGCTTCCCCGACCTGCAGCATGATGTACGGGAACCAGCAGACCGTGGAGGTGAGCAGCAGCAGCACAAGCAGCCGGGGAAAGTGCAGCAGTCTGAGGGACGGGACGAGCATGGAATGGGTGGCTTGGCTATCGGACTGGCTCGTATGTGCCTCCTCACTCCTCCTCACCAGCCTCTCGCTCTCGTACTCTTCCGGGTCCACGTCCATCTGCGTTAAGGTGGTATGCACGTTCTTCTTGTGGTGTGTGGCGCAAACTGCTGAGTTCTCCCTGGGGCCTTCGTCCTCTTCCACCAGCGTCTGCAGGGTCGTGGTGAGACCCGCCTCGAGGGTGGTCTGAACTTTGAGCTGTCTTGTACGCAAGGGGTCACTGTCACACTCTTCTGAGGCTTCCTTTCTTTTGGACCTGCCCTCAGGGACCTCTTGTTCCTGACGCATCTCTTCTTCTCTGGCTAAACCTTTGGACATTTCCGGCACACGAATGTTGTCATGACAGCTCAGTGACATGCGGGGTGAGGAAGTCGATATCGTCGCACGTCGTGGATGAACCTGGAAATGTCGGAAGTGTTTCCACACAGATCGTTTCGAAGGCAAAGAAAAGGTCCTGAATCGTTTCGAAGGGAAAGAAAAGGTCCTGCGTTTCCACCCGCTTAGCGCCGTTTTGAAAGGAGCGGGAGCGGTCTGCCATATCCTCAAGGATGCTAATAACAGTTTTGTGGCTTTCACACTCGGCGCTGTCTCATCTCCATCTGCTTCATCCTCCACTCGGCGTTTCTCCTCGACAGCAACGCAGCCTTTACCTTCCGCGCTTTCCTCTTCTGCAAATCTCTTCTGTCTGCCGGGATCATCGTTTCCGTTTGGTCCAGTCTGTACGTTCCCCGGGAGCCCTACGTCAGTCTGTTGGGGAAGAACAGTAGGTTGGTCGTCTGTGGGTGCTGAATGTATCGCTTTGGAAGAGTCACCTGGGGAAGCAGCAGCATGATCATCCCTCTCCTCTCTTGGCGGACCTCGCCGGGGCAGCTCAGAGTGGGCCAACGATACCATGCGGACTGACGAGGATGAAACGAGTCCGTCTTCGACTTCCTTAAAAGCGACTAAATTGAAAACGATGATCCCAATGACAACCAGCAGCAACAGTGATGATTCAAAGATATTCAGCTCTGTGTTGTCAGGGTCAGAAAATGGTGCGTAGCACTGACCGAACAAGCCGGAATCATAGTTGGTCATGTTTCCGTGACCAGCATCTAAAGTCGCAAGGATGGGTGAAACTATCAAGGCGAAAGCCACGAGCCAGGGAACGGGTATCAGGGGCCACAAAACCCACTTGGTGCTTATCCTGTAATAATGATGATAGTACTTTATGGTCACGTAGCGCTCAAAAGAGATGATGAACAAGTTAAAAACGGACACACTGGAACTCAAGCGCAGCATGACCATCTGGAAAGAACACAGATCGTTGTTGTGCAAGAGATCGGAAACAGCAGCAGACTGTAGTGCTCTAAGCAAGGCAAAAACACCGGTCAGCATGTCCGCTAACGCCATATTGAAGAAGGAATATTCCGCGAGGTTTCTCAAACAACGTTGCGTGAGGAAGAGAAGAACGATGATCAGATTGGAGACGATGGTAATGACGGATGTCAGGGATAGGGTCACAGAAATACCAAAGCTTAAGCCCATAACGACTGAGGTTAATCAAGTTTGTCTTGTGTGGTGCATGTCGACTTCAGTGCAACAAAAAGTTGTTCAGGTTCTCCTGAGGGGATGAACGCTTCACGTGAGCGTGTTTGCCAGTATTCTCCCAACATTTTAAACACGAACTGGTAAAGATGAGGAGTCTGCGTCATGGATCCGAGTTTGGCTCAAGCTGGTCGACGCAGTTACGCTACCAATAGGCTAGTCCATCAACCAGGCCTAGTCTTTTGTTAAATAATTTTCGGGGGAGGAAGCAGACAAAAGAAAAACGCCGAGAACAAAAAATACACAGTAACCATCGATTGAAACGTGGAACATGTTCACAAAGAAATAAAGACCCCAGATGACTTCAAAAAATCGAAACAATTGCGTGTCTGACGAGTGTTTTATTACGTAGTCTGACACTCAAAATGACGAAAGTACGTCTTTCGATGTCATCAAAGAACTTTTTCTTTTAAACAAATCTTAAATAGGCCTAGGCCCTAAAATGTTAGCGAACTGCCAAAAGAAACGTGGACAAACGAGGCACGCGTCGTGTTTTGTCTTGTGACTCATTTGTCCACGTTTCTGTAGGCGGTTCGCTAACATTTATTTAAGGTTTGTTTAGATTTCTGCCTTCAGTCGTCTCACTTTACAACTAGATTTTTTTTTTTTAAATCAATACGGTCATTGTCTACGCTAGTCTAGGCACAGATTCAGCTACAACAGATTCTATCAGGATAAGAATGATGGTGTCCCCTGCCAACTGAATGCACACGCCCTAAAGGAAATCACAAAATACTGTCCTCCAAAATTAAAGTCTCGCGGTCGTAAAGACTCGCGGTCACATCCCAAGGCTGTCCTACAGTGTCTCACACAGTATAGTTGTGGCCAATATGGAAATTGTTTTCTGTATTAGACTACCTACTGTTCCGTATTATCCAACTGCGGAGCGAACCAACTCATCTGTTTCCTGAGCCGCTGTTCTCATCAACAATAAATTAGAGTTTTGTGTTTCTCCTCCTGTATTATCATTGTTGTTGTTCTTGTCCTTGTTGCTGTTTCCATAAAGTATTTTTTACCGCGCGCCCGTGTTTGTGTGTGTGTGTGTGTGTGCGGTGCGTGTGTGCTGTGTCCCTGCCCTTCCAGTGGCAATGCTACCACCAGAGAAGACATTGCGTGGCGGCTCAGTGCGTCTCTTCAGTGGTGTTCAGTACCATTTGTTCTGACCCAACGTAAGGCCGGGGACTGATAGCAAATCCCTCGACTAATGACAGCAACTGCTTGTTCATAGAGCCAGCATAAGCAGTCAATACTTCTACTTCTTCTTTTTCTTCTTCTTATTCTGCAATCGATTTTCTTTCTTCTTTTTTTTTTTCTTTGTGTCAGACCATCAGGCCTCTCGCCATGATAAAACCCACAGTCTTTTCGAGGTCTTGACGGCTGCCCCCCCCCCCCCCCCCCCCCTCACTGATGATTTAACGCTGAAACGACAACATGTGTGCGATGCTTGTCTGTTGGATAAGCTGAAGTTCAGTAAATTGGGAGCCCGTAAACAATAGGGCATCTATGGGAACAATCATGTACACATGCATATGTATATGCACACACACACACACACAAGCATATGCACATACACACACATACACACACACATACACACTCAAGCAAGCACACACACACACACACACACACACACACACACACACACAACATATGTGTACTGGCACTTTTGTAAATGGACACAAACTCTCATAAAAATTTCTTTATCATCATCATTGTTGGCATAAATGCTTTTCAAATTTCAATATCATTCACACTGAAAACGTTATTGGTAACATGCAATCAGTTAACCCAAACAATCAAGAAAACAATACAAAATAAAAGCAAGTCGGAACACATCAGTTCTGCCTTTTCTTGCATCTGAAACAGTGTCACTTTATATGGTTCAGCTGTGACCATAGCATGGCCGTCATCGCACCAATAAAACAAAGCAAAGCAGAAATTCCTGAAGGTGGTATGGAGGGGGGTGGGGGTGGGGAAGGGGAAGATGTTAGTGAAGAGGTCATGTGATGCATGACGAAGCAATCCTCCATCTTCCCTACCCTCCAATCCCCCCACCTTCCAACCCCCCCCCCCCCCCACCCTTCTCCTCCCCCATTGCCTAGGCAAAAAAAAAAAAAAGACTATTTACAAATAAATCAATTTTCGTAACTCTGTATCCTCAATACAAAAATCTTTGGGGCAGCCGTGGCAAAGGTGACCTGAATGAGTCAGTCATTAGATTCTTCACGCCCAGTTTTAAGGTTTTAATTCAGTTTTATCACTGCAGCCCAACTGACCACACAAGGCCTTTTCTGAATTGTCACTACAAATGGGGGGGGGGGGGGGGGGGGGGGAGTAGGAGGTACTTGTTACTGCCCTTTATATGTTGGATCAGAACAGGCACCACTGTACTGCGCTTCAAAGACACACGAGCAGTCCAGAGTCTTTATGATGAACAGCTTCATGATGACCCAATACTGAGTGGTTCCTGTACGCTTTGAGTGCTGAGGTTCCAACGATAGACCTGGCTATGGCTGTAAACAGGTGAGCTGCAATGAATGGTTTGGGAATACCGACTATCAGGGGGACATGGAATTTATAACAGCAAACATTAAAAAAAGCCAGAAAAAATGGTATAAATGCAGTCTTAGCCCCACTGAACAAACACCAATAACATTGTGAATAACAACCGAAATATAATTAACTTCTTACAAATCAACTCCTCTTCAATTTTCTCTCTTGTCTCTCTTTCTCCCTCCCATTCACCCATTCACTCTTACTCTTACCTAAACTAGACATTGTTTTCAATATCTGACTGTATCTGTTAACGAAAAGCAGCCACTCTTGGAAGACAAAGATATCATTTCTTATAACTGCAAATTTACATGAAATCTTCATGACATTTTCTGTTGTTGTTTTTTTTCTTTAAAATACAGAAGAAAAAAGTGCAAATTTGAAAAATTATCGATAAGGCTCCCAACAGCCCTGTTTTCATTCAACGCCCATTCTGCGCTGAATTGGGTAAGATAAGTGATTGCTCGTTCATGGGCATTGTCCTGAGTGTTGTGTGTCTTGCCTGAAGAAGACCTAAGAGATCTAAACGGGTCGTGTTTAGTCTTGTGGTTCGCTTGTCTGCGTTTTTCGAGACCAGTACCCCTTGTGCAAGTCCATAGTCCCACAAAAAGTCTGTGCAATATATGTACATTCAACTGTGTACCTGAAACTCAATACTGGCATAAATACAGAACATCTTGACTGGCTGTAACTGCTGAACATCTTGACTGGCTGTAACTGCTGAACATCTTGACTGGCTGTAACTGCTGAACATCTCTGATCAGTGTAAATGAAAAGAAAAAAAAAAAAAAAACGTGACCCATGGCTTTAAAATGGAAGGATGAAGGTATGATGAACAGCAGTTCAAATGTGCATTCTGCATAAAATTTAATGGAATTTGGCAACAAAGGGAAATACAAATTTGTCTGTATATGAATGAATATACACATCAGAATATGTAACATAAATTTACCATGCATATACCTATTACTGCGCAAAACATCCATCCCTTAATCTGGGTTTAACTTTTATGAACAGGGATACTGCAACATAAAAGCCAACAACAACAACAACAACAAAAACCCACCCCCACCCTCAAACTCCTGGGTATTTGTTGCCATACATCAATTTCAACCACCCTATATCTATTCCATCTCTGCTGTTTGTCCTATTGCTTGCTGTCTTTATCAAGCCTGACATCTCCTAAGACTATAGGCAAGTTTGTTAATAACATTTCTATTTTGACAAAGTGACGTTCATTGACTGAATTTTTGTTCAGTTTGTGTTCTACAGTTGCTGGAAGGAATAAAGAGAATCACTGGCCAACATGACAGGAACACTTTTATTCTGGAACGCTACAGTACCTTGTGAATTATTTTCTTAAATTTTGTGTTTCAGAGGGCTGGGTGTATACATGGTCCATGGTCATAGGAATTTGGCAATAAACACATTGGCAATTAAAAAAGAGGCAACATATTTGTGGGCAAAAACAATTAACATTCAAATCCCACGAAACATTTTCCAACAGCATCCATCTCACTGAAGAACATTTTAAAAGAACACAAACAGGAATCAATAATACATTATACAATCATTAATTTTAGCATTTACTTTAGCATGTGATGAAGATGAAACATTTCAAGTGGACAACATCTTAATCGGTCAAACAGCTTTTCTGTTGATAATTTCTCCATGTAAATGATAATTTTACACACATAATAAAAGATAATGATAAACAATTCAAATCATCAAACTTTGAAAAATGAATATCTGCACAATCATCCAACAAAATCCAAGTGTTCTTCTGCGTTTGACAGTTGAGGTGTTTAAAGGAGGGCGTCTTTACTTGGAGGACCTTTTGTCCCATCAGATTTCCCTGTGCTGCAGAGGAAGGACCAGAGCATCTCTTTCTGAGTATAATTCACTGATATGCCACATGCTCAACAGTGATAAATGCACTTCAGTGCCATTTATACCAAACATGAAGACAGAGAATCTTTGTGGATAACCAGCTTACTGCTCTTTCACTCCATCTCTCTCTCTCTCCTTCTTTGTATCATACATGTCATAGAATGTTATAAAAGCACAACAGTATCAAGTCTGGAGAAAAAATGGAAAGAAAGAAAAAAATGTCAAGTTCCTGTTAATCTGATCTTCAGGTTATTTGTTCAAAGTCCAAGGCGCGCATGCACGCGTGCACACACACACACACACACACACACACACACACACACACACACACCACAGCCACCGGCAGACAGGAGAATGACAGAAATGGGTTTGGAACAGAAAGATGTAGCCATCTGAATCAGGGCAAAAAAAAATTCAGAAAAAAATCTCTTCCACTGTTATAAACATGAGCACTCTAACACAGATATCTCTGATACAAAAACACACACACACACACACACACACACAAAAATTATTAAATTAGTCAAAGACAACGAGATCAAATGATGGCAGAAGCTGTGTCATCGTCTGCGCCTGTAAACTGTCTCAAACGCTGTGTCTTCGATTTCCGACTCGACTTCACTGTCGATATAGCCGTTGCCAACATTATAGATCTGCTCAGGGACACCTTCATCAGAATCTTCATCGGCCTCAATGTTTTGCCTGTTGTTGGAAACATTGTAGTGTGGATAATATGGTCTGTGGATGAAGTCTTCGTGTTCGTCCATTTCTGTGTCAGACAGGTGGGGATTTCCATCCACAAATTTCGCAAATCTGCAAGACAAGGTCAGACCAATGTGGTTAGATACACACATCATTGTCAGCAAATAATACTGAACTAATGGATCCAATTAAATGAAAATGCTTGTCCGCTGACAGCACCTGGAAAAAGAGTGAAAAGGCTGGAACATGCACACCACACTTTTCCTGACAGGTGACACACATGGCATTCAAGCTGATATCTGGGAAGTGTGGAATGCATGGACATGAAAACGGACAAGTGTGTGTGTGTGTGTGTGTGTGTGTGTGTGTGTGTGTGTGTGTGTGTGTGTGTGTGTGTGTGTGTGTGTGTGTGTGTGTGTGTGTGTGTGTGTGTGTGTGTGTGTGTGTGTGTGTGTGTGTGTGTGTGTGTGTGTGTGTGTGTGTGTGGGTGTGTGTGTGTGTGTGTGGGTGTGTGTTGCGTGTGTGTCTGTGTGTGAGTGTGTGTGTGGTGTGGTGTGTGTTGTGTGTGTATGAATGTGGTGTGTGTGTGTGTGTGTGTGTGTGTGTATGCGTACGTGTGTGCGTGTCTGCTTGCATGCGTGTTCCTCTGTGTGTGTGTGTGTGTGTGTGTGTGGTGGTGTGTCTGCATGCATGCGTGCGTGTGTTCCTCTGTGTGTGTGTGTGTGTGTGTGTGTGTGTGTGTGTGTGTGTGTGTGTGAATGTGTGAGTATGTGTGTGTGCGTGTGCATGTGTGTGCATGTGTGTGTGTGTCTATGCAGGAGATTGTGCACATGTGTGGTGCTGTCAAATAGTAACCTACAGGCTCTGTCCACATCAGTTCTTGATACAGCAACCATCTCCCTAAGCCTTTCTGAACGTCCACAGCAAAGAAATGAGGTCTTTGTCAATCACCACCTACTCAGCAAGTTCTTATAAGTCCACAACCACAGAGAGCTGCCTCCATCTCACTCACACCGACAGGCACTCTTGCCATAATCTACCTTCCAACAACTTTTACCTTCATCCATATGTAAAGGATCATAACAACAAAGAAATAGAGAACGAATAACTGAAGTGTTTACAAGAACAGCTATACAGTCCAAGACAGTTTTGTTGTGGTCACAGTTCAAAGCTACCTGTGACTGATCAGTTCAAAGCGATTTGTTTTTCATAAAAGTGGAGATTCTCACACAATCAAAGGGTTCGGCTGGGGAAAAAAAACATTTATGCAGACATTTGCGCAACCCACCTTTGATACAACCAACTTTCTCCCATGGACATGATTTTAGCTTTGTTAGCATCCCTTCAGGCAATGGATAACTGGACAAGTTCTTAGCTGGTTCTTTTTTTTTTCACAAAAAGGAGAAGTTCTCAGCTTTATTTACATCTCTTTAAATACTGAACAAAATTTTAGGTTAATTCTCTGAAACTTTTAAATCTTTTGTGTACACGATTTTAGCTTATTTTTTATCTGTTGACCATGGACAAGGTTTCAGTTTTATGTGTATCTCTTTGGGCATCTGACAATTTTTGACTTTGCATGACACAGCACACGACAGGCAAGGCAAGACCTTACTCCATGGAGAAGAAAAAAACAACTGACATGCAGACTTACAAAATCAAAAGCTTAAGGACAAGTGCTGGGAACTCAATTCACTGTGGAAAGTCAAGTGCATGGAACTCCAATCACTGCACAAAGTCAAGTGCTGGGACTTTCATTCCCTCTGCCAGGACAAGTGCAGAAAACTCTATCCTCTGTGTGAGGGGAAAATGCAGGAACTGAATTCCCTGCTCAAACACAACCACAGGGAAATGAATCCCCTGTGTGAAGGCAGGTGCAGGGAACCCTGTTCAATGTGGATGCATGCAGGTTGTGAAGAGTTTTCATATTTATAATACATTTTCTTAATTTTACGTTACCATTTTCTTCATCTTCAACCCCCTCCCCCCTCCCCCCGCAAGTTCAAGTCTTTGCCAAGTCATTACTGTGATGACGGAGGGGTTGTTGGCCTGCGCTTGTTTTTCCCCCACTATTAGATTGTTCGTCTTTGTATTTGTCTGACTTAATTCAAGTTTAAAAGGCTGTGCCAGTCTTGAATAAAATTTACTCTGTGTTAGGTTTTCTTATGGGAGCAAGAGTTACCCTAAAATTTAGAAAGAGAGGGTGTTAGTTACCACCATTGACATTGACAAACAAAGCACAGGACAAGACACGATAAAAAGAGTTACCCTACTTATTTATTGTTCAATGTGGATGGACAAGCGCATATGACTACTGCAGGGAATTAAATTCCCTATGCACAGAAGTGTAGGGAACTAATAAAATTCACCACGCAAGAACAAGTGCAGGAAACTAATTCACTTTTATGTGCAAGGACAAAACTCTTGGTACAAGAAGAACCGCATGAAAAGAAGAAATCTATATCAATGAGCAGAATTTTGTAACTTATGGCCCTTCCAACAAAGTGTGATGTGCTAAAGTTTTAACTTCTGCAAGATATAGATTTTTCTTCTTCTTTTTTCTTTTTTTTTTTTTTTGTGCATCCACAAGCTCCAAGCCACAAGGTTGACCATTTAACCACAGGCAATCCTTTTCCATACACTGAAAACAGTGTAGATTTCTCTGTGATAGTGTTGTCTGAAGACAGGTCATGGGTAGTTCTTCAAGATGGAAGGACGAAGGCAATTCTCATTTTAAGAGGAGACTGAATTTGTGATATGTGAAGGATGTGACGTATACAGGATGATGGTAAACTTGATGGAAAAAAATTATCTAATTCTTCCCACTGCATTAATGATGGACTTTAAAAACAACTTATGGCAAATGCATGTACCCTTCACATGTTTTAAAATATAGTGACGTTATTTTAAGAAATTCCAGAAATGTAAAAGTAGCACTCATTAAAATCTGTCCGAACTTTTTAAAAGTTAACATAACAAACTTTTAAATCATATAATGATTGTATGCTTTGGTTATTTTGTGTAAGTCAGCTGAGTTTTTATTATATGGCGAAAATGTTATGTCATGAAATGATGAGGAGTCTATTTTCAACATGCTGCCATTCATTGTAAATTTAAGTAATGAGGGTCTTTGTAGAGTCCCTTACAGCAAAAAGAAAGAAAACCACACAAGACACACAAAAGGTTATAAAGTTCTTGTAGTGAGAGTTTCTATATATCAATCTGAATCAGTCTGATTTTCTACCCATTAGAACATGCAGAGTACATCCTTTCTTCAACAAAAGGTCCATGTAACATGGGGTGGGGAATTCGTTCTCTTCTTCTCCATTACCACTTAAATGCAATGGCAACACACTAAAAAATCATCTCATCATTACATCGGGATAGACTGTTTTAGTCACATTTGAAAAAAATTCAACAGACTTATATAAATCAACAAAAACCTACAAAGTCTATCTGATTTGAAAGTTTACTTTTCCCACTTTTTACATCGCCATATTAATTTTTCATGAACACAGCTTGTTAATTTCTGAATTAAAAAAAAACAAAACCTATGTTGCTTCATTCTCAAGAGGAAAAATTGGAGAAAGATACATGTGCTACTTTAAGACTGTTTGTTCCATCCTTCAGCAAATGCACCGGTAAATTAGATGATTTTTCCATTTAAGTAATGTTCCCTTAGTTCACCTACCACAAGTTCAACTGTCTCTTTGCTTCATCATCTTGTTAGGGAAAAGTTTGAATGTCTCCTTGTCTCAAAACAACACTAACAGGAAAGAACTGTGTAGAGTTAAAATGGTCACAGAAATTGCCCAAGTAAATTCCCCTGCATTGAAACCCATATTTGTGTTAAAAAAAAGAAAGATAATCTTCCTGCATTCTGTTGATGCCTGAGCTTCATCACACCACCACTGAGTCACGCAGTGGTCTAAGTAGAAATGATGAAGTGAGGATCTGAATGCAGTGTGCTAAAAATGAGTTGTCCCTGGTCAAATCGTGCTTTAAAAAAACAAACAAAAAAACCCACTTCATTTCGACAAGTACACAAAAACACACAGAGAATACAAATTAAAAAAAACAAACAAAAAACCCACTTCATTTCGACAAGTACACAAAAACACACAGAGAATACAAATTAAAAAAACAAACAAAAAACCCACTTCATTTCGACAAGTACACAAAAACACACAGAGAATACAAATTAAAAAAACAAACAAAAAACCCACTTCATTTCGACAAGTACACAAAAACACACAGAGAATACAAATTAAAAAAACAAACAAAAAACCCACTTCATTTCGACAAGTACACAAAAACACACAGAGAATACAAATTAAAAAAAACACACAAAAAACCCACTTCATTTCGACAAGTACACAAAAACACACAGAGAATACAAATTTAAAAAAACAACAAAAAACCCACTTCATTTGACAAGTACACAAAAACACACAGAGAATACAAATTTAAAAAAACAAACAAAAAACCCACTTCATTTCGACAAGTACACAAAAACACACAGAGAATACAAATTTAAAAAAACAAAAAACCCACTTCATTTCGACAAGTACACAAAAACACACAGAGAATACAAATTTAAAAAAACAAACAAAAAACCACTTCATTTCGACAAGTACACAAAAACACACAGAGAATACAAATTTAAAAAACAACAAAAAACCCACTTCATTTCGACAAGTACACAAAAACACACAGAGAATACAAATTTAAAAAAACAAACAAAAACCCACTTCATTTCGACAAGTACACAAAAACACACAGAGAATACAAATTTAAAAAAACAAACAAAAAACCCACTTCATTTCGACAAGTACACAAAAACACACAGAGAATACAAATTTTAAAAAACAACAAAAAACCCACTTCATTTCGACAAGTACACAAAAACACACAGAGAATACAAATTTAAAAAAACAACAAAAAACCCACTTCATTTCGACAAGTACACAAAAACACACAGAGAATACAAATTTAAAAAAACAAACAAAAAGTGGGTAGCACAGAAGAAAGCTTACCATGTTTCACAGAAAATTGTTTTGATAATGAATTGATAAGCTGCAATTCAATACGTTCAACTGCCACTTTCAGGGGACAGGGGGTAGGATGGATGGGGGAGCGGAACGGGGAGCGGAAGGGCATATACATGTATACAAGAGAACTCCACATTGCCAGTGCTATCATTATTTACAGGGCCCACACAGGCTAACCAGTTCAAAATTCTATGGCTTTTCCATATCAATCCTGCTGTGATCAAAATAGCCATTTCAGTGATCCCAGTAATGAGGTAAACATTTACTTTTCGCATTCTGTCTTAGAACTATGCTCCCCCAGCAAGCATTTATGTTTCTTGATAGGCTTTATCATTAATTCCATGACATTTCCATGATTCAGACCATAATCCCATATTTTCTAGTCCTGGACAATAACTTTTTCAAAACTGCATGACTTTCCATGATTTCCATGACCTGTATGGACCCTGTCTAATCGATGAAAACCATGAACACATGAGGAATCTACAAGTATTCAAAAGGACAAACTGTAAATTCACTACAATGAAATAATTCTCACACAAGTCAAACACATGCTTGCATGACACATGAATACATTATGAATTTGCAGAGGCAGTCGCTGTTTTCATTTTTCGATACTGTTTTCTTGTTGCCTCTTTTCCACCGCAATCAGGACATTCCAGGATTAGTTCTTTCACAGCCATGTAATAAAACCTGAATAGTTTCCTACCCCTAAGAAGCACCTACAAACATATCTGCAATGCTGTGCAAGACTCAAGTCTCATAAACTGACAGTTGTAGGGTCAGTGAACTGCTCAAACTTCAATGTGTCTCAGACAGAAGCCCATCATTCAGTATCCATGCACTGGCTGGGCAAAGAATGACTTCATGCTGTAAAAAATTTTACCCTAGAGAACTTTGAAATCACAACCACCGTTTCGGATCTGAATGCTCTAAACCATTTGAGATTCTGACTGTAGCCCCTTGGAAGGACCAGCCTTTGGAACACAAGGACTGACAATCAACGCCAATGAACTTCATCACCGTGCACACTCTCAAAACAACCCCCCCCCCCGCCAAAACTGAGCACCTGCAAAGAATTCAGGAACCCTCTCTGAAAATCAGCATAACACTGACCTTATTGGAGATTTCAGGCAGCCTACCACCTTCCAGGCGTTGCAGTCAGGACTGCGGCAGAATTTACGTAGTTCTTCCAGCGCTTTTTTTGTCTCTACTTCTCCTTGACGAATGTACTCCTCTTCAGTCAGGAATCGATGGCGCGGTGGGAACAGTCGGAATCTGACATACACACTAATACAATTTTTAATCAGTCAGAGCTTTTAATTATACTCTCTCCCCACCCACCCCCACCATTCTTTAATCTATCTCCCCCATCCTATCATTCCCTGTTCTGCATACTCACATGCATGCACACACACACACAAACACACACACACATATACACACACACACACACCCACAAGCACATGCACACACTTACACACACATACACTTCTTGGGCAAGATAATTAATAGTAACTCTCCCCATACCCATTCTTCTTCCACCTCTATCCTTTCCCGTTTTGATAACTGACAATACCTCCCCTCTCATCCCCATCAATGTTCCACCCCTACCCTCCCCTGTTCTGCACACACACACACACACACACACACACACACACACATTTATGCACACCAGCACACACACACACATTTATGCACACCAGCACACACACACACACACACACATACTTATGCACACCAGCACACACACACACATACTTATGCACACCAGCACACACACATTCATGCACATCAGCACACACACACACTTATGCACACCAGCACACACACACACACACACACACACACACATTTATGCTCACCAGTATACACACACACACACACACACACACACACACACACACACACACACACACACATTTATGCACACCAGCACACACACACATTTATGCACACCAGCACACACACACATTCATGCACACCAGCACACACACACATTTATGCACACCAGCACACACACACCCACACACATTCATGCACACACATTTATGCACACCAGCACACACACACACACATTCATGCACACCAGCACACACACACACACATTTATGCACACCAGCACACACACACACACATTTATGCACACCAGCACACACACACACATTCATGCACACCAGCACGCCACACACACACACACACACACACACACACACACACACACACATTCATGCACACCAGCACACACACACACACACACACACACACACATTCATGCACACCAGCACACACACACACACACACACACACACACACACACACACACACACACACATTCATGCACACCAGCACACACACACACACACATTCATGCACACACACACATTCATGCACACCAGCACACACACACACACACACACACACACACACACACACACACACACATTCATGCACACACACACATTCATGCACACCAGCACACACACACACACACACATTCATGCACACCAGCACACACACACACATTCATGCACACCAGCACACACACACACATTCATGCACACCAGCACACACACACACACACACACACACACACACACACATTCATGCACACCAGCACACACACACACACATTTATGCACACCAGCACACACACACACATTTATGCACACCAGCACACACACACACACACATCATCACACCAGCACACACACACACACACACACATTCATGCACACCAGCACACACACACACATTTATGCACACACACACACACACACACACACACAACACACACACACACACACACACACACATTCATGCACACCAGCACACACACACACACACACACACATTCATGCACACCAGCACACACACACACATTCATGCACACCAGCACACACACACATTTATGCACACCAGCACACACACACACACACACACATACACACACACACACACACACACACATTCATGCACACCAGCACACACACACACACATTTATGCACACCAGCACACACACACACATTTATGCACACCAGCACACACACACACACATTTATGCACACCAGCACACACACACACATTCATGCACATCAGCACACACACACATTCATGCACACCAGCACACACACACACATTTATGCACACCAGCACACACACACACACATTTATGCACATCAGCACACACACACATTCATGCACATCAGCACACACACACACACACACAACACACACACAGCACAATATGCACACCACACAAACACACACACACACACACACACACACACACACACACACACACACACACACACACATTTATGCTCACCAGTATACAAAAAACAACAGACACAGACACAGGACACACACACACACTTCTGAAGCTAAACTAAAACAAACAACAACAAAAAAAACCTCAATTCCTTGTACCCAAGATGATCACTTGTATTACTGAAACTATTGTGTAAATTGCCCAAAATAATACAGAACATTTACCATATTATATTAAATGAGACTAATAACTTATAAAACATAACACAGTGCATTTGTTTTTTTATCTTCAGAGTGATGTTTTAAGAGCAAAATGCTGAATGCATGTCAAGTGCATGAGCAGCATGCAAATCACGCTACATGTTTCCTACAAAAGTAAGAAAATTCAACCGCATTTAGTGATTTACTACAATCTTTCGACCTTACTAATTATTCAGAAGTGACCTCTAGGAAAATGATGTTCAGTCATCCCCCCACCCCTATCTCCTTTTTTTAAACTGATGTATCTCGTGTGTAGCCCCATTTACTAGTTTCTTTTATCACTATATTGCTATTAGCACATTGTTCTGATTATTACTGTGTGATTAATTTTATTCCAATTTGATTTTACTGAATTCCATTGAGAGTGTTGCTCTTATTATTAATGCTTTAGTCGAATCAATCTGACTTGATTTCTCTACTGCAGGAGTGGGCCTTTTTTTTCTTCATTTTCTGGCTTTACTTTATGTCAATAACTCCCTCTCTTCTACACACACCCTACACACACACTTCCTCCTCCTCTCCCTCCTCTGGCCCTCTAACATCACTTAACTCCTCTAGTACCAAGTTAGCTTTGCCCTATTTGCTGTTGTGCACTAAGAATTTTTTGCACTGACACTTATTTTTACACCTACTGAGTTAAAAAAGAAATAATTAACAATCAAAATAAGGACAGATTTGCATGAAATTTTCTGTGCTTATGTACTTTGGAATAATAACACATTACATCTTCATATGACTCTTGTGTGCTTCATTGTTGTTGAACACTGATGGTGATGATGCTGTTGTTGGCTATGGCGGTTATTCAATTACATTAGCAAATATTACCATTTCTAAGCGTAAAGGAATACAAAAATGAAGTAAAACAAAAGCAAACATTCAAGCATGCGTAATAAATGTAAATTTTGAAACAATGTTAGAATAAAATGAGAACACACTTACAAACAAGCATGCAGGCTGACAAACAAACAAAAAATTCCAAATTGAATCAGTTCAAATTCACTTTGTGCTTACTTTATAGACAGCTGCAAATGTATTGGGAGGCCATCTGCACAGTGTATTTGGGATGAAGATTTGGGCTACAGTTGATTTTGCAGTCCAAGAGAGAGTGGTAGCGGTGGAAGCAGGGTTCAATACACACTGGAATGTGACACTCCATGCACATGTATGCTGTCTGATGTCTTGGGAGCAGACATGGCAGTCGGGATTTCACCTTCTCCCATTGGGCGGTTTGTGGGAATTTAGTCCAGTGAAATGCCTGTCCAACAGACGGGCAGGAGGGTCTAGTGCAGGCTTGCGAAAGGCACAACCCTTTCGAATGTATCCTTCTAGCAGACCATGGATAATGGCAGGTGAAATCTGTCTGTCTTGCAACTGTTTCATGCTCAGAGATTGAACTCCTTCCAGGCGATTTTGGCATTGGTCACAGACACTTCCAGAAGAATACAAAGGGCGATTTTTCCCCACCACTTCAGGCAGCAGCGCACGTTTATGCAGCAGGACATCTGCTGGTCACATATGTCCACACTACTGGGTGTACAGTTGGATGGCCTTTGGGGGGTTCACCGTCCTCACATGATCTAGATGGAAGCTTGAGCACACTTTCTTCTCATAGTGGGTACCATGGATCGTAAACGGGGGTCAGAATCCTGACAGTCCCACGATCCTGGCAGGTGAGGTAGGTCAGGTTGCTTTTCTTGTGCACAGATGGCAAATCATCTTTTTTTTGTTCAGTACACTTGACAACAGCAGGCACTCCCCTAGGGTCTCTTCTGAGTGTGCCACAGGCACCAGTTTGGTTTTCACTGAACGGCTGAGGACTGGAGAAAAAGTTGTCACAACAAATAAGGCGGCCTTTGTCCATCAAAGGAATGCACAAATCAAAGACAACCTGACATCTGATCCCATGTGCTGTTGTCACTTCTGCTTTGGGTACCTTGGCAGCTGGTGGCTGGGGCTGTTGGGAAGGAGAAGGGGGTAGTCGTGGCTGTGCGCTTGCTTCTTTTCCAGAGTAGTTTCCAGTTGTAGACCTGTGAAGTTTTAACATCAGCGAGAGTCTGCACCTTCATATCCCACCTGCAGGGCTTTGAAGGAATGTACAGCAGCAGCTTAGTTCTACCCTTGAAGGGATAAAAGAGTCATCCACACTGATCTCTCTCTGTGGGGGTGGTACACTCTCTGCCATTTGGAAAGAAACAGGGTTGAAATGTTCTCCGGTTTGCAGGCTGGGTTGTGCAAAGCCTGAGGATCGTTGTAGTTGGCAGCACGAAGGAATGTGAGCAGGTTTGAACATTTGTTTCTCCACATAAGGCTTCTGAATCCTTCTAAATTTATGAGTTCATCTGTGCTTCAGTACAGTTCATAACTTCGTAGCCTCACAAGCCCCACGTACAAGATCACGGCCAAGAAGGCTTCACTGACATAAGTGTCATGCCAAGAACGGAAGTCTGAACATTTTGGAGGTGTGTCCACGCCCCCTTTCTTTTTAATCACCTCCTTGTAGTAACAGTTCATTTCTGTCACGAGCGATTCCACTACTTCATCAGAGAAAAACTGAAAATATCTTGTACTCACTCATAGTGTTTTCCTGGTTTCTTGGACCACTATTTTCACAAAAATCCTTTAGCCAGTCACAGTCATAAGCCCCCTTAGCAGGGTCATTGTTCACAGCATTGTTGTCGCCTTCTTCATCACTTAGAAAGATTGGTAAACACACCACTTTTCAATTTTGTTCTGAAAGTCCTGAATCCTCTGTGCTCTTTCTAAGTCTTTCATGATCCTCTTAAGTTCCTGATTCTGCCAATCCTTCCATGGTAAACCATTCAAAAACTTCATCGTCACGATCACCATTTGAAGAAGCTCTCTCCAAAAATTATCATTCGACAACATTGTTGTAAAATTGTAAGAAAAAAAAAACTGCTTCAAAACTGCCCGGCTGCAGCACAAATTGCAAATGGTGGCTGCAGAGACCATCTAGATGCCCACTGCGCATGTCACAAGTGAAAAGGAAGTGACATCACAGCATATAAACAGCACAGCAGGAGACACCGGGTTTCCCCAGGCATTCAGCGGTCATACCCGCCCATGGCTTAGAGCAACGTGTTATAACTCAGCGGGTCAACCTGCCAACAGCAGTATGAGAGTTCAAGTGAAAATAGCTTCAACAGGAGACAACAAAGCCACACCCTTCCCCGTGACTCACCTGAGCGTCCTCAGCCACTGGGGCAGGGTTTTGGGGCACAGGTAGAAGAGGATCACCAGCAGGATGATGGCCGCCGAGGCCTCAGGGATCTGGGTGCCCTGGTAGATGAACACCAGCCCGCAGGCCTGCATGGCCCAGCATACCAGGTTCAGGGTGCGCCCGTCCGTCACGGGGCCAAAGCGGTAGACCAGGGCGAAGCTGACCAGGGCCGACACCAGCACGTAGCCCAGTGCAAACTGCAGCATAGGGAACAACGTGGGGGGGAGTTTGCTTTTTTGAGGTGAGGAAGGAGGATGGGATGGGATTGGGGATGGGTGGGGGGAGGTACGGATGAAGGATGTGGAGGGAGGGGTAGAGAAAGTGTGGTTGATGTTTGCATATATTGTAAAGGAGAGAATGTGTTCTCAGACACTTATATTATACAGGAGACAATGTGTTCCAAAAGACAGATATTAATATTATAAAGGAGAGAATGTGTTCCAAAAGACATAATATATATTGTAAAGGAGAGAATGTGTTCCCAAAGAGACCCTGGAGGAGGAGAATAAGTGTATGTGGGTGTGTGTGTGAGAGCAAGAGCGTGCCTCTGTGTATGTGTGTGTGTGTGTGTGTGCGTATGCGAGTATGTGTGTGTGTGTGTGTGTGTGTGTGTGTGTGTGTGTGTGTGTGTGTGTGTGTGTGTGTGTGTGTGAGTGTGTGTGTATGCGTGCCTGTGTGTGTAAGTGTGCGCCTGTGTGGTGTGAGAGAGAGAGACTGAGACTGAGACAGAAAGACAGGGAAAGACAGATGGAAAGAGACAAAGTGTGTTTGAATGTGTGTGTGTGCATTGCATATGAGCATGCACAAGAACATGTGTGCACACGCATGTATACATGTGTATCATATGTGCAAATGTCAGGAAGACTGAATTTATTTGTGTGTGTGTGTGTGTGAGTGTGAGTGTGTGTGTGTGTGTGTGTGTGTTGTGTGTTGTGTGTGTGTGTGTGTGTGTGTGTGTGTGCGCGTGTGTTTGTGTGTAGAGGAGGGAGAGCTGTGCAAGCATGCCTGTATGTGCAGTTGTGTGTGTGAGTGTGCAGAGAGGCAAGCGTTTGTGCATTTGTGTGTGTACAAGTGGTATTACAACTCTTCCATCCCTCCAGCTACCCATGCTACTAATACCTGTGTAATTTCATTCTTTGAAACAAAAAAAAATTCTGCAGTCAATCACTTCTACGCTCATCCTACGTGAACATAAGGTACAGACTAATCAACTAAGAATGACAACATTAGAAGCCACAAAAATACCAATTTTTTTTTTTTTTTTTAAGCCAGTATTTGAGCAGCGGGCTTGCAGAGGGTACTTTGCACAGTCTGAGAATCAACAGAGCTGTGGCTAACACAACTCAGAATTCAGCCATGCCAATCCAAGCTTTTACAATAATGGCTGTGGGGGAGAGCATTTTTCTGTGGTTGGGGGACAAAAACAAACAAAAACAGAAAAACACAGACATTACAATCATCAGCTATCAAATCGTCCCATAAGGCGGAGGCCATAGTGGACCGTGGTTTTAAAAGCCCTGTCCCGCCCAGCAGAACAGATTCATGAAAGTGGCCACAGATAATCCATGCTGTAGCTGGTAGCCGTCCCTTTCAAAATGGCGCGGACGAGGCAGAGAATGTTGTTGTTGTGGTGGTGGAGGAGAAGACGAAGAGCAAGACATTTCGCTGTTCACCCAATAAACAGACTGCAACACATCCATGAAGAATATCACCATCTGATGCCCCAACAGTGTGAAGACCCTGAGAAATTTCATCAGTCCCTTAGAATGACATCTTGTTCTTTCGACCATCTCCTTGAACTCTGATCTTCAAGAAACTCCAACAAATTTCTGTCGGGCAATTTCACCTGAAGAACGTCTTCTTGTTACACTGAGGTAACAATTTGAAGAAAAATTTTTTTTCTTGTCGTCCATGTTGCCAAGAGAGAATACCTCAGTGAAAAGTCAGGAGCGCAGTTCTTACCTGGAGAACCGTGAAACGGACGGTTTGCACCGCAGAACGACGGGTTGAAAATTTCGGGTCGGCCCGGCTCCACTATGGCCACCTGTTGCCGTAATTGATGACACCACAGAGGAGTTGAGCCGGGCAGGATTTTTTAACCGGGCTGTGCAAAGCACGGCCATCCCGCGCATGGGTTTACTATGGCCACCGCCTAACAGGCACCACTGAACACCATCAAAGTAACTCAGCAGCAGCGCAGAGATACTTCTGGTGGTTTGCCTCATGACAAGCTGATACTGATAGCTCCCTGCAGACTACCGGTGTTGGGACTGTGACAGGGTGTTGGGACTGTGACAGGAAAAGACAATGTGTGGCTGTGTAGGAGAGCGCCAGAATGAGCTGCCTCAGAGTAAGCCCGTGAAGTACCACGTACGATGTAATATAAAAAAAATGAAAAAAAAAATAAATAAAAAGGTACAGTGGACAAATTTCAAGCCTGACATCTCTACCTTCTCTCACTTTTTTTTACTCCATATTCTCTCTTTGTCTTTTGCTCTTTCTCTCTCTTTCCTCATGATCTCCTTTTTGCTGTCTCAACTCCTGTGCCACCTCAGTGGCATGGCACCCATGCCGCTCATTCCAACTCCTCATCCACAGTCCAGTCTGGCATGCCACAGCACCAGCACGGCAATCCACAGTTAGCAGTCAATGTCAAGTCGTCATGAGGCAACATATCCAAGAGACACTCCGTTGCTGCTGAGACTTTGGTGGTGTTCAGTGGTGCCTGTTCCGATCCAACGTATACAAGGCACCACCTACCAAACCCCCTACTGATGACAATGACAGGGGTGTACTCTATGCTTAATTTCACAACATATCCCAGCGTCAACCAGGCCTGAGAGATACAGACGCCTTTAGTGTTGCTCAGAAAATTTGAGAACCACTCTCAGAGACACATCCATCAAGTGGATGAAACTCGACCATGTGGTTCCGTCTTCCCAACTGAACTGATATCAAACCCAACTCTGGATAGGAGCCGGTCCAGGCAGAAACATCCCATAAATAAATGGCTTTGATGGAAATCGAACCCACGACCTCCTAGCTAGGAGTCAGCAATGCTAACCACTTTGCCACAGCGGCTGGTCTTCCTCACAATCTTCCTAGAGACAGTCATACCTAGATGGCCTGACCCACCTGCCAGTGATCCCTGATGATGTCTTGCAGGTAGTTTCTTGACCAGCTGGAACATGAAGAGGGAGGCTGAACTGCTGAGGGCCATCACCACATAGCTCACTGTCTTCAGACGCTGCAAACAGAAATAACAATAAACAACAACAATACTAATTATAACTGTAGCAAATCATTCCATAACCACAACTTTTGTTTCAGTCTATTTCAGCATGTCACAACGTAATGACTTAAAGCATGAGTCCATGTGTCTGTTTATGGTTATAGTTGCGGTTACAGCAAAACTCATGAAAGTAGAAATGAAGAGGGCATGATTCCATTTATCCATTCATGAACAGAGCAATGGATAGCACTGTGGATACATTTATCTTGACATCCTGACTTGAGTATGTAGCAACTGATGCCACACCAGATGGGTTATTGGATGGGCGTGTCTATCCTCATCATTTCAGGTGGGGTTTTTTAAGACATGTTTATGTTGGAAAGTGACATCAAAATCAAGTGAGGAACCATGCCCGTGATGAGTAAGCTCACAACAGCTAAGACAGCAGTGTATAGAACTCACCATAGAGAATGTGGCTTTACTTGACTAGAGCCTCGCCAGACTACAGCAGTTCAGTCCCATTCAGATCAATTTATTGGTCTAGCATATCTGCATAAAGAAGAATGGTGCTGACTGAAGCCGTGTCGTGAGTGAAAGGATAAGGGAGGAAAATGAACAGCTCTTTTTCTCAGAACATTCTCAATTCTCTACAGTATCACCACTAATCTGGTGCACAAGGACCTTTCAGTTTCAACACAATTAGGACCATTTGTTCCTACACAGCTCATTAACCTCATTCACTTTTGAAGCGTCTTGCTGGCACACTGTGTCAGAGGATGACATCAGCTTGCCATCGAGGCCTTCAGCCAGTTAGACAAAATGGCAACAGCTGCTCTTGTGAAAAACATGACATCTTCTGACTTCAGTGTCATCTTCTAGCATGCCACCAGAATTTTTAGAATCTGACTGTCAGATTTAAACAATTCTTTTGTTCCCGATTTCTTTCCCCTAAATAAAACATTCCCCCCTGATTTCCAGTTTTAGATTTTGCTAAAAATCTGTGAATTGGCAGAGAAATGGGGGCCCTGCATTACATAGCCTAGCTTTCATTGATACCAAGTTATGCAGTCCTAGACAAACTGAACAAACCAACGCTGAGAGTAAGGTAATTTCACTGGTGTTATCCCATTCCGGTGTGTCCACAAAATGGAAGTGACTCCAGATATGGAGGTTTGTGATGAAACAAGCCATACTTGTCTGGACAAATAAAGCAGTTGCAGGCAAACTGCCAAGGTTCTTAACTCTTTTATCCCTACAACCCGGTTTTCCAGTTTGCAGAAATCGTACCCTTTCTTCGTGCAGCCCGGAAAACCGGGCAGCACAAAATCCCTCCTTTCCTTCCTGCAGCCCAGAAAATCGGTTCTCACGGCAAGCGCTTTGAACTTCGCGCGATTCGCGTCATCGGTACATTTCATGACTGGGTCGCTTGCAGGGCAGTGTTTATGAATGGAGTGGATGCCAGATGGCCCCTACAGCCTTGGAAAGCGGTCGCCGCTCTATTTTGGCCGGATTGCTACTGCATACGTGGCAGTTCTCACTTTACACTTCTTCTTTTTTTCTCTAAATCCAGGAATGAAGGGAATACTCATAAGAATCTAGAAACGAGGAAGTGATGGTTCATAGAAAAGTAGGAATGAAAGAGTTAAAAGAATGGCTACAAGACAACTGTGAACAACTGAGACCTCTGCCCAACACAGGAAGACTGCATACATGCACAATTTCCAGGTCTGCTGGAGCCATTCTTAACAGGGTCCTAAATACCCCAAGAGAGCACATTATTTGTCATGGCCAAAAGTTTCAACCATTTGTGTGACTGACGATGAAGTTGCAGTGCTTAGGGTCCTCCTTCAGCAGTGAACCATACACCTAGCATACTCTTTCATCGTTGTTATTGCTCATATATTGCTTTTTATTTAGAAGTTTATGAATTTAGTTAGACTGCTTGCACAAAATATGTTTAGCATAATACTTGACCATTACCATTGCAATACGACAGCTGTTCATTTAAGACGTAAAAATAGTTTTCTTACATGCTTTTCAGACGTTTAGCATACTCATTTACCATGATCATCATAACTGTATTCTTGTTATTTCAGAAGTTAACAAATTTGCTATTTTCTTGCATATTACATGTTTTGCATACTTATTTACCACAATTATCATAAAAACATTGCTGTAAATTTTGTTATACACATATATTTTCACTTAACTGCTGCTAAAACAAAATTCCATCTGTTCAATAAACTCTACCTCATAGTCACGGAAATTAAACAAGCCATCAGCAACTGCCTCATGAATGTCAGGCTTCTGAAGGGATGTTTGTTCCGTATGCGCAATTGTACAGAACGATTGCACACAACAGGCCCATAAGTGCGTTGGTACCAGGATTCCATGCCGCTGTCCCACACCAAGAGGAACGAGTTGGGGCATCAAAAGTGACACTGCTGCCCTTGTGGAATGTTTCAAACATCCAATGGCTGGTACATCATGTGAAAGTAAGAGCTGCAAAAGGCTCTCATTATGCATAATGTAAACCTCAGGAGAAAAAAAAAGAACAAAAAAAAAATGGTGTGAAGGCTGCTCTTGGGCCTTGGCTGGCAAAACATCTATGAAAAAGCAACTCTGCCAAACAAACCCACATACAGCGAATCCTCAGCCATGGTAGGCCACCAGTCTAGGACAGGGACAGTCCAAATACATATTATTGCGCTGAAGAAATTGAAGGTAAGTGATTGCTCATTCATTTTCGTTGTAATATTTGTTTTGTATCTTGCCTGAAGAAGACCTAAGAGGTCAAAACACGTCATGTTTTGTCTTGTGATTCGTTTGTCCATGTTTTTTGGGGCGGTTTGTTAACATTTATTTATGATTTGCTTGGATTTCCGCCTGCAGTCGACTCACTTTGCAACTAGATGGTGGTTGAAAACAGCAGGTAGATCTTACAGACACTGGCGTCTCAGGGGCATACGGAAACCTGAAGCCCCCCCCACATTTCTGCCCATAATGACCACACAGAAGATCATGACTGCAGAAAAAGCACAACAGGTGTATGTAATGAGAATCCTCACTGTAAATCCAGTATGTACTTTGATTTCATTTCAGTAGCTCTTCATCCCTTCCATACTTTTCCAACAAACAACTTCTGAGTTCAGAATATATGTAGTTTGATACAACCTGTTCGTGTGTGGTGTATGTGCTGTGACCAAAATGTTAACGCTCCCAAAACCAAGTGGTTGTTGCTGTGTTTTACCTGGGGCATCAGTCGCGTGAGAAGAAACATGATCAGGAGGACTGATGCCAACACGCCCACTGCCATTCCTGTGGTGTAATGCAACGCGATGCTCCTGCACAGCAAACCAGGACAGCCACCAATGATACAGCCTGACTAAGACAACAGAGACTCTATCATATTAAGAAAGACCGTACATACGTCAGACAGCCACCATTAGCAAGGATGGGAGTGCTTTCATTATTATTCACTGCAGCTCTAAGTCCAGTTGTATGATGAAAGCCAGCTATATTGACCTGATTTCATCCTTGTCTTTGAATTCAATACAATCAACTGAAATCGCATTTGTTGTGACACTGATTCTCTCATCAGTGTAAAATGGCAGTCTGTGCCATATGAACAATTGTACCATACCCAGTAAAATCTCTCATTCATAAAACTGTATTCTTCTTTATCTTCTAGTCTTGAACAAAATGTTTTGCTCTAAAAAAAAAATGCATAATAGCACTTTGCGAAGCATAACCTGATGAAACAAACAAAAACAGACTGCATACATACAACTTGCAAAGGACAATGGTAGGATGCACTCTGAAAATCCCAAGGATTTGTCATTTTCCAACAGTAACAATAGTAGTGAGCATCGGAGTATCCAATCATTATAAAGAAAATGACTTAGTAAATGACAGTCAACTCTATGTTTAAACAAATGCCATCTACGCAAGTGATATTAACTTTAAAAAGCATAACAAAATCAGATCAGTACAGATGTCTCTATATCTGCTTGTTACATATGATCTATGAAGAAGACATTTGATACAATTCACTTTTCGGGTTTATGTGTTAAACAATCCTTGCTTCGCATTGTTTTTGTGTGTTTATATGTAGTTTGGGTTTGCTTATAACAGCAGTGCACACTGTTACAGTATTCTTACAAACTACATAATTGGTAAGATGACCAAACTGTCTCTACCTGCTCCATGATGGGGCAAACAGAAAAATGACCACTCCAATGGCAATGTACGCTATGTACCATACCTCAGGATCTGAAACATAAACAGAACAGATTTATCACAGCAACCACACGCACACACAGCCTCATACAACAGACATATATAGCTAAGTACCTTTTAAACAGAAATCAAGCGACTGAAATTTTGTTTTTAGGTGGGTGAAATCATAGATGAATTAATTTCAGGTCAGCCTCTTACGACCAATCAATCCATAATGTGACGTGTTATTTTGGCTTTTCCGCTTTTGGGGGGGGGGGGGGGGGTAAACCATACTAAACTGCCAATGCATATGTGCACACACAAAAGACATTATTATATGTGACTACACACACACACACACACACACACACACACACACACACACACACACACTCACGCACACACACACACACACACACACACACACACACACACACACACATTCACACACACACACATTCACACACACACACATACACACAGCATGTGCTCATGCTTATGCGAATGCATGCATACAAGTGAGCAAAAGAACATTTATGAATACGGTACATGTACACTCAATGTCAAGTACAATTTTCATATAATTTTCAAAAACCCTGTAAATTTTCTAATCGCCAACAATAATAAGCTAAGAGTCTCAAGTATCAGAACAATTTTTGCAATATATGACTGGCTGTTTTATACCTGTTAGCTTGACTGTGTACAGCCAAAGAATTGCACTCACTTTCTCCCACAACTCCTTCACTTTTGAAAGAGCAACAACAAATTCTCTCATGGGATTCAAACCAGGGATCTTCGGCATATCATTTGCACATTTGTTCCAAATATGACACATTTCTTAATCCTTTTTTTAAGTGCAATTCTTGGTTAATACAAACAAATTTCTCCTAACCTCTGAAATTCTTATTAGCATCATACATCAAAATCAAAGTTATAAATAATGAAAGTGGACTTGAACAATATTTCATCCTTACTACCCCACCAAATGGTTTCCATTCATAATACTCAAAAGTTTCGTATTTTAATGCACCTACACAAATACCACACATGAAAATTGATACAACATAATACTGACAATACAGAATACTGCATGCCTGATGTCTTAAATAATGCCAAAATGCTTACTTACTTCTTATACGAAAATTCACAGAGTAATGCTTTGCCGATGTTAGCCCAATACAGCTGAGATTGAATGGGGAGAAAGAGTGCTCCTCCTTGAGAAGAAGCCAGGAATTCAGGCCAAATACGGAAACAGATGACGACTGGTTTCTGACATCTGACACATTATTTCCATAATAAATGGACAGGTCATCAGGAACAGCCTTCTTGTTCTTGCCATTTCCTTCGATGGATATCTGTGAAATATTTAATATGTCATGCACATGAAATGAGTAAGGTAAATACTTAAATGAATAAGGCAAACAAGCTAAAAATGCAAAGAAGTAAAATGCTGAGGTAGGTCATTCTCATACTAGAACTCTTCTTTCTCTGACAGTGCTGTTGTAAAAACAGTGTTGTCAGCAATAAATGTTTATTTCAATCATTCATCACTTAGCTGCAAATAAGCAGGTAAACTTTGTGAATGTCTAATCCATCAACAAGATTATCAAAGTGACAGTCAATATCACAGCTTAAGTCAGGAAGCAGAACTGACAGCGCTTAGGCATGAAAAGACGGCACACCAACAAGCCATATGCAACCAAATTTGATTCTGCTCATCAATAATTTTGTTATAACCCTGACTGACAATCAACCTAGTATACGGGGGGGGGGGGGGGGGGGGGGGGGGAGCGGTTTGTTACTCAATTTTCTTAACATTTTTTTGTAACCCACCTTTCAGTACACAAAACCTGCAACACTGACCATCATTTATGTACTGGAAAATCTTTTTCTGCAGTGGGTAATCGAATCGTTTGTTAATTAAAAAGCTTCCATGGGGAGGGTGGCAGATGGCTGATTATACAGGTTTGTATCTGTTCTTAGCCATGATGATATAATAATGAAAACTGATCGTCCAAACTCTTCCTGGTGAGAGAAAAATCCATCACTGAGCAGCTTGAGCAAAAATAAAATGAGCAAAAACTGTAACAACATGAGACAAGAAAATGCATGTTTCTAAAGCAGCTCAGGATATGGTTCAATACTATGAATTCACCATCATCAATGTCATCAAACCACACACACACACACAAACACACACACACACACACACACACACACACACACACACAGAGTAAATGTGATACCCATGTATGTTACGCATACGCACAACATTTTCACATAAATGTAAAAAATAATTTCAGAGTCCTACACAAGTCATAATACACTCAATAAGGAAATAACCTTTCAACACCAAGTTTCAGCCCTAACAATGGACTGAAACCATCATCAGGCATTAACACTGCAGTGTTTGCCATAATGATAATCAAAGAAAGTACCGAAGTGCAAGAAAGATGGTCAGATGTTGTATCTATAGCCTCTCATCAGGATCTTTGTTTACTTTCACAAACAGCAGATTTACTCAGAAGTATAACGCACCCGGGCGTTCATCCACAAGTTGATCCATGACTTGTTGTGACCAGTGTAGCAGAAAATTTGTAATTTCTTTTCCCCTTCACGAACATTGATGTTGACGGATCGATGATGGGAAGGATCAAGCAGCACGCCTGAAACACAGCCCATGATACAAAATGATAATTGATGCATGCAGTGAAAGTTCTGTGAGACTTACCTGGTAGTGTCAATGAACGAGTCCTTTACTTTTTAGGTAACAAAGGAAAATTTTGCTAAATCATTATGGTGTGAACAAAAATTTTTTTTTAATAAAATGTGTATAGCATTAAGTTTAGGAGAATGGTGTTTACACAATAATAATAAAAGACTGCAGAGTTCCAGGGTGAAGATTCACACCTCAGCAAAGAACATATTTAAAATGCCGTGTATGTTTATCCCACCATAAACCTGTTGCCTCTGATCCTCAAATTTCTTTCTGTATGTTGAGGTTTGACCCATTAAACCAGTGATTGCTCAAGTACTTATTTTTTTAACCAGTGAATACTTTCTGTTTAAGTGATATAGCAAAAGAAAATGGCTTGAAGTTGAACAAACCTGATTACCTAATCTAGTTATACTAGTAATCTGTTAAAATCAAGCGCTTTGAACACAACATCCACTTCCCACCACCAACTCTGTTCAAACAAAAGTTCAATAAAACCAGTACACAGCAATGGTGGATGGTATAGTCTGTGTTTCGTCATCTGAACCCATAAAACATCAATGTTTTCTAGTAAAAGCAAAACCTGCTGTCATATCCCGTATGTCATGTAAATTTACCCTTGGTACTGGATGGCCATGCCAAGGCGTCCACTAACCGAGAGTGAGAAAGCGTTCAGAACATGGCTATGCTGCACATGTATACAAAATATGTAAACTGAAGAGCCTTAAAAATGGAATTAGACAGGATGAATTTGAAACTCAGTGCCTGAGCTCTTCCTCAGTAAGTTAGCTGCTGTGCTGGTTTGGGGGTGTGGCTGCTGGAGATCATCCCACTTCCTGTACACTGCTTCACATCATCTTGATATGTTGTGATTTTGTGTCCCATTTTTCTGTTAGTTTTTCAAAACATTATTAGATGTGTTAAACTGTACATTTTTACTACATTGCTGTATGTCCCACTTTAATCACCAATGTGTTAAACTGTACATTTTTACTACATTGCTGTATGTCCCACTTTAATCACCAACTGGACAATGCATTTGCTTAACTCTGTATCATTAATAAGAATCAGTAAGTCTAATCTAACTGGTCGCAAATAAAAGCTTCAAAACTTTTTTTTTAAAGTGTGTGGAGCTGCCCAATTGAAGATGTTTAAATAAATTAACACTCACTCTTCTCATTCATCTTCCAACTTTCTCTAAATTGAAAATATCACCCTTCTCATTCATCTAAGTTTTAACTTTCTCTATCATGTTTATTACATGATAATAAACTGCATGAATCCTATCAAGTGTCATATTAGAAATGAAATTATGGTGTTTTTTTCTCTTCAGTTTCTCAATACAAACAGAAACTGAACACTTCTTTCTATCGGTATCTGTCCAGGACAGGGGAAATCGTGATGGTATTGCTTAAGTGCACTAAGTTGATGTATTATTGGTCAGGCTTAACACACCATGGTTATCGTTGCACTCATACACGCATATGCACACTCATGCGCCCACCAAACATTCACCTCTCTCTGGGAATGGGATGTCACGCATTCGTTTCTCTCCTAACACGACTGAGCACAAGAAATACAATTTCTATGCTACTATAATCAAACATGAAAAATCCAGTTATACAAAATGAACAAATCAACACATAAAAGATCAATACTTCCTAATCCCGGGTTATAATAAAGATGACTTCTTACCTGGCCAGGTTTTCACACACACAACCACGCTTTCACACCACACCACAGTTCTTGAAAAGTCTCTTCACGTCTTCTTCAGCACTGCTTGATGGTGATGCCCTTGGTTGACTGGCTCCAGGTTTCAGGACTGGGTCTTCGTGGTCGTCTCTGGGATCTCGACGTAGAACTCTTCTTCTTCGTCTCTTTCACCCACCTCAGGGTTCAATTTCAGTTTGTCTGTCTTCACCCACCTCTGGGCTTCAAACTTAGTTTTCTTCTCTTCCAGCTTGTCTTTCCCTAAGACTTTGCTGTCTCTTCTATCTCCCAGACCACGTTTCTCTCGACCCGTTCTCTGTCCTGCCCACCCTTCTCTCTTCTCTCTCTCTCTCTCCTCTGCCTTCTCTCTCTCTCTCTCTCTCCTGGTGTTCTCCTTTCACGTTGTTCTCCCTCAGTTTATATAGGGATAGAAACAAAGGATTCCCCTTCGGGCCATGCCTTTGTCCATGCTGCTTCTCAAACCCCTAGTTCACAAGTACTCTGAATTCTCCATTCGCTACCACACATCTGCATTTACACACATCCCTACCTAATTGATTAGCAAACAAACACTTGGCACCAGATGGACATCGAAAATTCCCGCCGACTTCGGAGGCCACTTTAACACAGTAATTATCTTAAAGAGGGCTACGATAACAACATCCACGCGCGTTCAACCAGCCTGACAATAGAACCAACCCAGTGACCCACAGCAATACCATCCGAACGAGTCCAAGACTCCTGCTCTTCACTGACTGTTTACAAAAGAACCTCAGCTGACTGAGTATTTAGCGCTCACTTGGTGCACCGAGGTCCTAGTGGTTACGTCCCTCCCCCCTTTCGCTATCGGGCAGGTCCGAACTTGGAAGAGTACTTACTACCTTAGGTGCCATCTGTCACCTGACCACTTCGTCCTCCTTGACACAGTTCGACCGGGTGCGGTGGGTACGGCACCCTGATTAATGGGTCTATTACCTATTTGTATACTACCTACAACGTCCCTTTTGCCTCTAAGCGTTTGATGCCTTTTGTGAGAGGTTTCACGCACTTGACAAATTCCCCCCACTTCAAGACAATGCCCTGCATTGGCTAAAACACATTCAAGGAGCTGAAACTCTCACAATTCTCCCATTTAAACCAACTCTAATCTAGGCCTCTCATAAGCCTACTTACACCAGAGAATGCATGCAAGATTTATTTTGCAACAAAATTAGAGAAAAATCAATACCATACACACTAACCAAGCAAATATCAACACCAGTCTGAAACTTCCACCAGCTCTAAGTAGTGTGGCCATATATAGATAAACATTATGTTTCTACGGAAATTCTCTCCCTTTCTCTTCATACACGTGGCCCGCAACCAGCCACGTGCTATGTTTGCCACCATGCATACACGACACGGCAAAGAGACACACGCACACACTACTCGACTTTTCACCCGACCATTTTAATTTGGGCTATCGTCCCCTTTTTGTGAGACCCGTCCGATCCCCCTTCCTGTACACACACCTTGCCGTGCCCCTCGGCATGTGCTGCATTGTGCACAGAAACGCCTGATATCGCCTAGGATACCGGGCCAGTAGTACTCTCGCGTCACAACCTTTTGTGTGGCCTTCCTACCGAGATGGCCCGAGGCTGACGTCACATGATTTTCGGACATCACCGCCTTTCTGCGCTGCTTGGGAACGACAACCTGCTTCTTCGTTTTTCCCGAACGCGAATGAGTAAAAGTTCGGTACAATATGCCGTTCTCTAACTCGAACCCGATTGTACCCTCTTTAACATTTTTCTTCTGCCCTCTGTGAGCAAAACCCACCAGTTTTCTGAGCGAGTAATCGCCCTTTTGTTCTGTCCGTAAGTGAGTGGGGTTCGTCTCACCGGACACGCTCCAATGCTTTCTAAGTGTATGACCGCCTGGGGCCTTTCTCTACCGTCATTTCTTTTCGCTGATTCAACACAGAAATCACGGTCTGGGTCTCCGTACCCACGTGCTCCTGGAATGTTTCCAATTACCAGATCATACGGCGGCTTCGGGACAGCCAAAGCCTGTACAGTCCCACTATAAAATGGTGTATCAATAAATACCTGGGCCGTTTTGAATTCTGCTACTGTTCCATCTATTTGTCTACACCTCTGTGTTTTACCTGTGAATTGTCCCTCCTTAACCAGGGATTCCTTCACCATTATACCTGTGCACCCAGAGTCTCTAATGACATTAACCACATTGTCCCCCACTCTGCCTTTGTGCACATCCATGTTATCGCCTGAATCTGTGAACACACAGCATAACCCAGACAAAATAACACTGTCATCTTTTCCATCTCTTTCTGCCTGCCTCTCACTTGGCCTGACCCTCACTGCTGCTGCTTTCTGTGACTCGAATATGCAGTCCCTAGCCAAGTGCCCTGTCTTACTGCACAGGAAGCAGGTACGTTCATCTACAGCCTTAACCACGTGGGCCTTCACCCTTGTTTGCTCACGTGATGCCGTGGGCCTACGGGCGTGCAATACTGGCCCGTTGCGTGAGATATGTGCTGGCCTGCTATCCTCTGAATATGCTTCCGGGCTTTCCTCTTGTACAGGCAAATCACGCCTCGCTTCCCGGTAAGTCTCTGCCGTCTGAAGTACCTCAGCTATTGTGGTTGCACCTTTTTCCTTAATGTGGATGGTGAGGCCCGTCCCACAACCATCAAGTATCTGTTCCTTCATCACCAGTGTCTTGAGGCCTTCAAAATCACGGTCCACTCCACTAAGTTCTACCCACTTGTTGAAATAGTGATCCAGTCTAACTCCGAACTGTGTGTATGTCTCACCCTGTTCGATTCTCGCCTCGCGAAACTTACGTCTAAAACCTTCTTCAGTCAAATCATATGCCTTTAGTACTGCTTGTTTCACCTTGTCGAAATCCCTCTGATCACCATCACCCTTGGGTAAGGTGGAAACAGTGTGTAACGCACGACCTGTCAACAAGGCAGACAGGTTTATTGCCCAGTCATCTTCGGGCCAGCCCTCGTGCTCGGCAACCGATTCAAACCGACTGATATAGGCATCGATCGAATCAGTTTCTTCTCTGAACAGTGGGAGTTTAAGTCTAGGTGCGCAACTTAGTCTGCGGCCTACTGACTCAGAACTGGTGTCTATTTCACTACGATTTTCCGATTTTATTCTTTCCAACTCAATTTGTTTGGCTAAAATCTCCGATTCCGCTTCTGCTCTCGCTCTGGCAGCTAAACACTCTGCATCCGCTCTAGCCTTCGACGCAGCAGTTTCAAGTCTAAGTCTCTCGGCCTCAGCATCTGAGTTTCTTTTGACAGCGTCGAGCTGTTCCTTTTCAAACTTCCTTCTTTCAGCCCTTTCATCTCTCTCAGTCTTCTGCTGAGTTTCAATGAATTTACGCAGTTCATCTCCTGTATATCCCATTTCTTTCCCCAAACTAACTAGTTTTTCTATGGGGGTAAAACTTTCTTCAGCCATTTTTTTTCTGATATGTTTTAGCACCACTAAAACAGTTACGCTTATAGACCCGGAAAAAGTCAGTAAACAGTTTATCTACTAAATGTTACGAGTACACCAACCAGTGGTAATGTTCCTAACACAAAGGAGCCTTAATCTTAAACCACAGCTTCTGTGAGAGTTAAGACCAGAACCTCGTTCTTCGTTTCTCTGAACGACCTTTGATTAATACAACCACCCTACACACAAGTCAATACTCAACACTCAAAGAACTAAAGGAAATAATTATTAGAGCTAATTAAAAATTGCCTTTAGTGGATGCTTCGCCCCAGCACTACTCTAGTACTCACTTTGTTTCCCGCCTGAGACTAATTTGGGCCATGCAATCCTGGCAGGCTCGCCACTTTGTCCAGGACGGGGGAAATCGTGATGGTATTGCTTAAGTGCACTAAGTTGATGTATTATTGGTCAGGCTTAACACACCATGGTTATCGTTGCACTCATACACGCATATGCACACTCATGCGCCCACCAAACATTCACCTCTCTCTGGGAATGGGATGTCACGCATTCGCTTCTCTCCTAACACGACTGAGCACAAGAAATACAATTTCTATGCTACTATAATCAAACATGAAAAATCCAGTTATACAAAATGAACAAATCAACACATAAAAGATCAATACTTCCTAATCCCGGGTTATAATAAAGATGACTTCTTACCTGGCCAGGTTTTCACACACACAACCACGCTTTCACACCACACCACAGTTCTTGAAAAGTCTCTTCACGTCTTCTTCAGCACTGCTTGATGGTGATGCCCTTGGTTGACTGGCTCCAGGTTTCAGGACTGGGTCTTCGTGGTCGTCTCTGGGATCTCGACGTAGAACTCTTCTTCTTCGTCTCTTTCACCCACCTCAGGGTTCAATTTCAGTTTGTCTGTCTTCACCCACCTCTGGGCTTCAAACTTAGTTTTCTTCTCTTCCAGCTTGTCTTTCCCTAAGACTTTGCTGTCTCTTCTATCTCCCAGACCACGTTTCTCTCGACCCGTTCTCTGTCCTGCCCACCCTTCTCTCTTCTCTCTCTCTCTCTCCTCTGCCTTCTCTCTCTCTCTCTCTCTCTCCTGGTGTTCTCCTTTCACGTTGTTCTCCCTCAGTTTATATAGGGATAGAAACAAAGGATTCCCCTTCGGGCCATGCCTTTGTCCATGCTGCTTCTCAAACCCCTAGTTCACAAGTACTCTGAATTCTCCATTCGCTACCACACATCTGCCTTTACACATCCCTACCTAATTGATTAGCAAACAAACACTTGGCACCAGATGGACATCGAAAATTCCCGCCGACTTCGGAGGCCACTTTAACACAGTAATTATCTTAAAGAGGGCTACGATAACAACATCCACGCGCGTTCAACCAGCCTGACAATAGAACCAACCCAGTGACCCACAGCAATACCATCCGAACGAGTCCAAGACTCCTGCTCTTCACTGACTGTTTACAAAAGAACCTCAGCTGACTGAGTATTTAGCGCTCACTTGGTGCACCGAGGTCCTAGTGGTTACGTCCCTCCCCCCTTTCGCTATCGGGCAGGTCCGAACTTGGAAGAGTACTTACTACCTTAGGTGCCATCTGTCACCTGACCACTTCGTCCTCCTTGACACAGTTCGACCGGGTGCGGTGGGTACGGCACCCTGATTAATGGGTCTATTACCTATTTGTATACTACCTACAACGTCCCTTTTGCCTCTAAGCGTTTGATGCCTTTTGTGAGAGGTTTCACGCACTTGACAGTATCGGGTAACAGAATAGGACAGCAAAGTTTTAACACTTAACTCAGGTGTCACTAATATCTGTACTACATGATCTGCCTTTACCAAGGCAAACCCCCTACTCTGCTAATGTCCTTACCACTAATTCATATAAACTGAAACTATAACATATTTTAGGTCTGAAAATTCAAATTAACCTTGTTGCTCAACACCGCCCTGCCCAGAGAAATTTATTCCACCACCACATTCTGTTGGAAAGCCAAGACATTCAAGCTTTCGCAGCTCTTGACAGCCTGACCCACTGATTTTTTTCTTTTCTGTAACTGAGTGATTTTATTTAGAAAGTTAGATCCAACAAAGGCAATGCATGCTGAACACCAAACCCTCACCACCTCCCGTTTTTGATATATCTCCTGACACTTCTGACTGACTGATGATTAACAATTAATGAGGTTGTGGATGAGCGAGAGAGAGAGAGAGAGAGAGAGGTGCGCAGTGGAACTAAACTGGAAAGATGGGCATTACATTTCTTGTAAAACTGGTCATAGACTGGAATGGAAAAGAATGGTAGATGACAAAGTGACAAACAGAGGTAGAGTGATGTCAAGTTCAGTGCTGGTTTTACTGACCATGCAGACCATATTAATGCTTTCTGCCAACTGGACACACTATGCCATGCATCAGCTTCCATCATCAGAGTGGAGAAAATATCACCACAGTGTCCACCATGCTGTTTCTTTTTTTTGTTTGTTTAAAGAATGGGTCAGTTTTGCCCCTGCCAGTACACCACTCATAAATTTGCTATTTTCACTTCATAAAAACTTTCCTATTTTACAAAAGCACACGTTATTTTGTGAGACAAGGGGTGGGGGCGTGAATCAATGACAAAGTCATTCAATATCATTGATGAAATTCAAACTGTTTCTGAGTATGAATTTCTACCTGATTATCTGGTCAATTTAGACCAAGTGGGTACTTCCAAGGTAAAGCTTAACTTCATTCCAATAAATCCATTGCGACTGCAACATGGTTAAAAAGTAAACCACCTATATGTTTCACATAACTGAAAGTACAATTGTTTGCTCTGTTCTATCTGCGTCATAACCAAACTTGAAAACTAATCAGCGCAGCAACACGCAAACCTCGCTTGGCTAAACGTACGATTTCAATAAACCCGTGTACTGTCTGCTTTCACTCTTTTGTTTCGACTATCATGGTTTTGATATGGTATCTTTTGTGCGGGGACAATGAGAGTACTTACTTCGATGGCCTCCCTATCGAGATCTCTGAGTAACACAAAAACCCGAACAAGAAATAACAAAAGACTTGTCACTTCCTGAAATTCCAAAATTCCCCCTTACTCTGTCAAATGCTGCGAGCTAATGGGGAAATAAATCTTCAGAAAGCCAGTTTGACAAATCTGCTGATGAGAAGCATGCTAAGAAATGTGAAATATACTCCCATTACTAACATTCTGGCTTGAAACAATCGTAGTCGGTAGTTGCACGAGCATTCCACACAGAAACAAAGAGAAAAAATGAGAACACGAATCCCATCATTTCAAACGGAAAGTTGTGCGCCATTAAAATACTCTCAAACAAAAATTTTACTCGTGTGTTGTGCTTGAAGAGCAGTTTCATGCCACATTTCTCCAAATTTGTTTTTTCATCAGCTTCCAGATTTATTAATCAGAACACTAAGATTGTTTTTGAGCCAAATTCTGATGAAGTTGATCGGGTCAATCTCCTATCAATTTTAATTGTTTCAGCCTGGACGTTTAAGGATGGTGACCTCCCCTTAAAGAAAGGTCTTCAAAGCACAAACATAGCGAATTGATGTATCATGCATTATGTTTATTAGCAATTACAGAGATGGGTATCGGTTCAGACATCCAAACTGGTTTCTAACCGGTGTTTAAAAAAAACAACTTTTTTTTTTTTTTACACTAACTTAATCTTGTCTTTTTTTTCCACATCAGTGCATACCACAGTGTGATCTCCCAATGACTCATCGCAGTTAAGACACAAGAAGATTATGTCACAGCTTCTTGACAAATTCCACAGAGAAATTATAATTATTCCGCCGGAAAAAAAAGGGACAAACAAACTACAAAATAAAACACGACGCATTTCGACCTCTTTTGTTTTCTTCAGGCAAGATAAACAACATTCAGGACCATGAAAACAAAGAACAATTATTTATCTTTTCAAATTAGGCGCAAGATGGAGTAAAATTAGATGTCCGCCCGTTCTTGACAAATGCCAACACCCCGCATTTATTCGTTTGGATGCTTTACCAGCTCCCCTTCACACACGCGTGCGCGCGTATGCATGCATGCATGCACGCGTGCATGCATGTATACAAATAAACACAGCTTAAACTTTACGTCCTGTTCAAGGGGGAGAGTGTGTCCGTCTGTTTGTCCGTCTGAGGTGTCCATGCCGACTCTGTCTGTCTTTTACTAAACAGTGAACATAACAATGTCCGGATCGGCACATGAAAAATGTCATGATCTACATATATTGTGGGCTTTGACCTTTTTCTTGAATGGTATGTACTATACTAAACAGTGAACATAACAATGTCCGGATCGGCACATGAAAAATGTCATGATCTACATACATTTTGGGCTTTGACCTTTTTCTTGAATGGTATGTACTATGATCCGTGAATTTTAGGCCTACATCGTAAGGCGAAACAAAATATGGGGAAAGAATTCATTTGTATGGAAGCCGACAAGGCTTAACACTAACAATTCCCCGTCACTCGCCATTTAGTCGTTCATATGAAAAGCATGAAAGCAAAACTTCTTGTTCATGGCACGGAATGCAAGAAAATATAAAGGATTACTCATACCAGGAAAGATTAAAATATTTACTACTTCCAACACTCAAAGCAAGAAGAATAAGAGGGGACTTGATTCAAACATATAAGATATTTAATGGTATTGATGATGTTGATAAAGCATGCTTTTTTTTGTACTCCACAGACAAATACTACAAGGAACAGTGGAGATAAGATACTTAAACAATATTCCGGAACTAATGTGAGAAAATTCACATTTACTGAGTAAACCAAAATTTGGAATGAATTAACATCAAACGTGCACCTAGTATTTAAGAACCTCATAGATAAACATGAATTAATAACTAAAATGAAATATGAATTTGATGGATAATTTAGACTGAGCTAGTTTACGACTGAACCAACAAACATAAGAAAATGTACAGAAGGGGCGTAAAAAGCCCAAATAGGCTAAGTTGTTTTGATACAACGCCCCAAATCCTGATCCTGATCCTGATCCCGAGTATCGGCGTACGGGTCTAGGAATAGCTGCTCCACCTTGTGAGTTCTTGCGTCTGTCATTCTGTGAAACTTGCCTCAGACTAATTCTTCTTTTTTTTTTTAACTAGGGAAGGATGGGGTGGGGTGGAGGGTCCAAAGGTGTACAAGAAAATATGGAACTAGCATTAACCAACACTGTTGCAAACAGCGGGTGCCTCCTACAGATCTCCCGCCAGCCCCGCCCACCCTTCCAAAATAAAAAAGAAACAGAAAAGAACAGAAAAGAAGTATCAGTTGACTATGACGGTAAGGTGTCTTTTCCATCTATCCTGAAAATATCTCGGTGAGGATACGTAATTCTCGGATTCGGTTACTCTCGGTTTGCAGGTGTTTGGTTTTGTTTGTTTGTTTTATGAAAATTAAAAAAAAGAGAACAAAAAAAAGGGGGGTGGGGTGGGGGTGGAGAGAACGTTTGGTTTAATACCGGGGGGGGGGGGGGGGGGGGGGGAGAGAGGGGGTTGTAATAAAAATACAAGAGTCGCCCTTCTAATTACATTTTGGCATTTAGGCCTACTGTTTACTATTCCCTGCCTCTTTTAAGATTTCCTATCTCAAAATTAAGTGAATTAGCGTCAAGAAATCCTCAGATAATCGTCTATTTTCAGCGTAGCGCTATTGAGCCTTCTGATATCACTTAACAAACTCACCATACTGTCAGCTGAACAATTCGTTGGCCAGTAGGCCTATATGCATGCCGAGCTGGCCGACATGCATGCAGCTCAACTACGCGAAGCAGCGAGCCTGCACGCAAAGCCAACAGTTCAACAGAGCGCATTCTCTCTCTCTCTCTCTCTCTCTCTCTCTCTCCTCTCTCTGAAGCTTATATTGATCTTGCCGTGAAAGCTTAGTTAGGTATTTTAATATGTGAGCATGATTATTGTTTGTTTGTTGTTGTTGTTGGTTGTTGTTTCAATCACTTGACGTCCATGTATAGGTTTTGTTGTCCAGCTCGGAATTACGGAAATTGTGCGAGGCATACAGAGAAATAGAAATGCACACATGTTTGCCTTCAAACGAATCTAGGACCAGGCAGAAAATCGCCTAATGAGATTATCTAATAGACAAATGGAACAATATTCTTTTTTGCCATGAAATAATTTCTGGGAACAGGCGGGAAAACGACTTAAAGGTGATTCAATAGAGAGATGGGATAATATCCTGTGTTTATTGATAGAATCATCAGGGGTGTTTGGTGTTTATAAAAAGATAAGTAGAACTGATCAGTACAGACTTACACACAAAGCTTATAAATACTACACAGCCTAGATGAACGATGTAAGCAAATATGGACATTAAATATAATATCGATTTAAACTGAATTTGGTTTCTATTTTGTGTGGCCAAATTAAGGAGCTCAATCTATCAATTACTTTTTAAAGTGCTTCAAAGAGAAACGTACGGACAGTTGGAATCAAAATTGGAGAAGCCACATTACGGGAACTATAGACTAGATTTGTACATTAATTTATCAAGTAAACTGGAGCTTTGTTTAGACCTAAACGCGCACATGCATGGAGTGTATTTCTATTATTCCGTTTTTGAATGACTTTGTGGCATTGACATTGCAAAAAATAAATGAATAAATAAAATGAAAATTTGGAGAGAGAGAGAGAGAGAGAGAGAGAGAGAGAGAGAGAGAGAGAGAGAGAGAGAGAGAGAGAGAGAGAGAGAGATACACTCGAAGATGTCAGTGGGACCCAGAGAAGAACTGTCCTAAGCTGCAGACCAGTCAGCCTGTAGCAATACTGCACCACCTCTGGAAGCCTGCGCTGTGTTCACTTAGGATGCAGGCCCACACAGGGCACTTCAATAAGACGTCAAGGAACATAACTGTTCCCTGGCAGATGCCAATGTGTGACCACCAGACAAAACACAACAGCATCTCCATGGAAGCGCCCTAATGGGTGTATCAGCTCATATTTCATGACTGCAGAGCCCACCAGTGAAAGATACCACCAATAAAAGAACTGCTGCACACATCACGTGACTTCATTCATTGCTATTTCGCCGACAGGTGAAAACAGTACAACCCAAGAAACAGCCAAGCTTTTGCCACATGGTCTTATCTGTCCTCTGACGAGGTTCCCAGGTTGCAGTCTTTCCCGCTGTCAACAGGATTTTCCTGTTGTCTGTGGGTAATTCCTCATCATCACTGGGCCTTTGCCCAAAGTGGTCCAAATGGCAGACAAGAAAGAGATACACCCGAAGGTGCCAATGAGACCCAGAGAAGTACTGTGCTCAACTTGCAAACCAGATAGCCGCGGGAGCAATTTGCACCACTCTTAGAAGCTTGCACTGTGTTCACACGGGATGCAGAAATGGAGTGGGTTTTCCGTTAAGGCATGATGAAACATAACGCGCCCTGGCAGATGGCATTGTGTGACCGCCAGATGTTACACAACAGAACCTCCATGGAACCGCCCCTATGGATGTATCAGCCCATATTTCATGACTGCGGAGCCCACCAGTGAAAGATGCTACCACCAAATGAACTGCTTCGCACATCCTGTGACCCCATTCAATGCTGTTTCGCTGACAGGTGACGACAGTACAACTCCAGACACAGCCAAGGTTTCGCCTCATGGTCTTACATGCTCTCTGAAGAGAATCTTGAGTTGCAGTCTTTCCCGCTGTCAACAGGACTTTCCTTTGGCCAGTGGGTCTTTCCTCACAGTTACTGGACCTGTCCCCAGAGTCTGCCAAAAGGCAGTTAAGGAGAAACACCCGAAGGGGTCGACAAGAAAAAGATATACCCAAAGAGAGGAGGTTCAGGGGATGGGGGATCTTCTTCTTCTTCTTTTTCTTCGTTTTCTTCTTCTTTTCTTCGTTTTCTTCGTTTTCTTCTTCTTCTTCTTCTTCTTCTTCTTCTTTCTTCTTCTTCCTTTATACGACCAACATCATTTTGCTGATGGTTTTGTCGTAGTTTGGGGAGATTGCCGAAGATTGCGCTGTTATGAGGATTTGGAGGAGAAAAAAATGTGTGAGGTGTGTAGGGTGGGGTGATGGTGAATAAGTAGTAGGGGGAGGGGGGGGGCAGGAGTAGAAAAGTGACTGGGAAGGATGGCAGAGGGGGAGGGGGAGATTGTAGGGAATAGTGGTCAGGGGGAGGTTAAGGGGGAGGGTTGGGGGTGATGGGGAGGGGGGGGGGGGGTTGTTTCAGGCTATAGAGGTGGGAGGCCAGCCTGGACTTGAAGCAGTCCAATGACTCAGCCGTCACAACCTCCTGAGGCAACTTGTTCCGTTCTGGTATGGTCCTCGGAAAGAACGTCATCTGCCTGTACCGTGTCGTGCAGTTGGGAATGTCGTAGCTCAGGTCGTTGTTTACCCTAGAGCTCAGCCTGCTGTCAGATGGTTTGGCCAGGTTCGTGGAGTTAACGGAGATGAGACCGTGATGGAACTTGTAAAACATCTCCAAGCGGGCTTTCTTACGACGCTGTTGCAGGGAAGGCCAGTTAAGAGTCAAGGATGGAGTCCATGCATGATGTTTGGCGGTGGCGATTGGAGACCCATCTTGCTGCTCTTCGTTGCATCTTCTCGAAGGCCTCAATCTGGTTTGCAGTGTGGGGATCCCAGACGGTGGCTGCGTACTCAAGAAGCGGCGAACAAGTGCTTTGTACACACTTTCCTTTGTCTTCTTGTTGCCGATCTTGAGGTTGCGCCGGACGAAGCCTAGGGTCTTGCTGGCTTTCTTTGTGATGGAGTCAGTGTGAGATTCCCACTGCATGTTGTCCTGGGTGTTGACACCAACGTACTTAGTGGTGTTGACGTTTTCAAGATTCTGTCCATGTAGCTCATACACAGGGGCGGTCCTGTTCCGCTTCCGATAAACTCTCAGCGTTGAGCACTTCTGTGGATGGAACTCCATAGACCACTTCTCCTCCCAGGTGGTAAAGGAGTGTAGATCTTCTTGCAGCATTCGCTCGTCTTTTTTCTTCGTGATGGTCTTGCTGCACCTGGTGTCGTCGGCAAATAGGCGGACTTTCGACTTGATGGGGGGGGGGGGGGGGGGGGGGGGGGTTGCGGTTAGAAGTAGGGGTGGCGGTGGTGAGAGGCGTGGGGGAGGGTGGGGGGTAAGGGGGGAGAGGAGGGTTAAGAACCAAACGAATTTGAGTCAACCAACTAATATGTTAGTATACTAGCCGTATAATCCACACGGATCGATGAACAGGACTTCTTTGAAGACCTCAAACATCGTGTAGTTCAAGTTAATAATAACCTTAGCTCCCCTTATTTCTATGTCCTCTCTCCACCCACAATGCGATTTCCAGTCGTTCCTCAGTTCTTCTTCCTGTTAATTTCTCTCATTTATTTGTTTATTTATATCATTGACCTATTTCAATCCATTTTCATTTTAAGTTATTAAATAAAGTACTACTACCACAATTAAATTTATTATCATTATTGCCTTTCAGGCGATAGTTTAGACTATTTCTGTGAAAAGACAAATTGTCATTTACAAAGAAACCGGAAAAAGTTTGAAATACTTTTCTCTGTATGCTGTATTGGAAGTATTGCCATATTTCGATGATACTGCGTGTTTCTGATCAGGTTTTTTTGCTTGTGTGTGCGTTTTTTTGTTGTTGTTGTTTTTTTTGTAAATGGGAAAACCGGAAGTGAGGTCACTAATATGGTGCCATAAACTCTGGGCGAGTAGTGAAGGATTGTCAGTCAAGGATCCACAGCTTAAACAACCAGCACCAGATCAACGTCTACAGGTGTCCTGTGTCACGAGGTTTGTTTTTATGTCTTTTATGTGTGAATGTCCAGCGGCATGTAAGGACAAACTTCATCGACAAGGGTCCCGTGTTGTGAGTGTTTCAATGGCAGTGGCGGTGACAACACTGTCCATTTATCACCAGTTCAGTTCAGTTCAGTTCACTTGGGACTAAGATAGCCTCACCGTGTTCAGTTCAGTTCACTTGGGACTAAGATAGCCTCACCGTGTTCAGTTCAGTTCACTTGGGACTAAGATAGCCTCACCGTGTTCAGTTCAGTTCACTTGGGACTAAGATAGCCTCACCGTGTTCAGTTCAGTTCACTTGGGACTAAGATAGCCTCACCGTGTTCAGTTCAGTTCACTTGGGACTAAGATAGCCTCACCGTGTTCAGTTCAGTTCACTTGGGACTAAGATAGCCTCACCGTGTTCAGTTCAGTTCACTTGGGACTAAGATAGCCTCACCGTGACTGTCAGCAAGTACTCCAGTAAGCACTGTCTTTCCGTTTGGATAATAAACATGTTGTTTGCTCGTTATAGTGAGTGACAGAAAATCAGCTGTGATTGTTGTTTAATGTAACACTGCAAAGGAAAATTCCACCATCCAAAATGATATCAACAAACTACAAGAGTGGTCAGAGACCTGGAGCTTATTTTTCAATGTGTCAAAGTGTCATGTTCTACATATGTGGAAAAAAATCCTGTAATGAGTATGAAATGAAGCTGGGTAATACTAATAATGTTCAAAAGATTACAAGATGCAATGAAGAAAAAGATTTGGGTGTTACGTTTGATGAGTCTTGATTTTGACTCGCACATAAACCGAATTGTTGGTAAGGCAAACCAAGTATTAGGAATGGTAAAGAGAGCCTTCACATTTTTAGACAAAGATACTTTCACTACATTATACAAGTCCATTGTGAGACCACATCTGGAATATGCAAATGTTATCTGGTGTCCTGCAAACCTAAAGAGGCAAGCCATCCTGATCGAAAGAGTTCAGAGGCGTGCAACTAGACTGCTGAAGGAATGCAAAGAAATGAACTATTATGATCAAGTAAAATTTTTGAACCTACATTCACTATACGTAGGTGATCTTATACAGATGTTTAAAATTTTCCACGGATATGATGATGTTGACTTGCACTCTTTGTTTTCCTAGGCACCTGTGAATGTTACTAGGAACTGTGCAGGAAAACTCTTTGTAATGCATGCCAGAAGTGAGAACTAACAAGCGCAAATTCTCATTTTCTTTCAGAGTTGTTAACCCCTGGAATGCACTACCTTCCCTGATCGACAAACTGCCCCAGCTAGAAGATCTAAAAAAAATTCTATTTTATGGCTATGATGAGTAGAAACCCCATTAGGTACGACCAATCTAGATAAAAATAACCAGAACCAAACCATGAGGGGACAAACATTAGGCCTCATGGTCTAGGCGTAACCAAACACCATCCCTATTACTACTACTACTACTATTACTATGTATGCCCCTTTTTTGTTTGACAGGCGCTTGTAGTTGTATGGAGAGAATGAGGCCGCCACGTGTAGTCGTACACAGTGGTACTGGTAGTTAGTAGTAGTAGTAGTGGTAGGGGCTGACTTCAGTCGAGGCTGTACAGCCTGTAGATATATATATGCCCCATCCTTTTATATCTTGGTTTTAACTGGTATATTTTGGATTGCGCATTTATTTTTCATCATGGTCATAAAATTTTTCATCAAATTTCCTGTGAGCGTCAATAAAACCTTTGAAGGAGTTCACACTTTGTGCATGCTTTACTTCATATGGTAACGAGTTCCAATTTTCAATAATTCTCTGACTGAAGGAGTAAAGTCTATGGTTTGTTGAACAATGTTGTTTGAAAAATTTATCCTGAATTTCTTGTTTTGTTATACCCAGAGAACTTAAATAGTTTGTCCTTATCTACTTCTTCTATACCATGACAAATCTTATACATTTCAATTAAATCCCCTCTTATTCTTCTCCCTTTCACTGAATGTAGTCTTAAATATTTTAACCTTTCTTTATACTCCATCTTTGAACATTGAACATTCTTTAATAAAAGTTACTCTGTGTTAGGTTTTCTTATGGGAGCAAAAAACCCAATTTGTTTACTGTTTATTCTTTAATCAGCTTTGTAGCACGTCTTTGGACTCCTTCCAGCACTAGGGACTGTCGCTTTAAGAATGGGGACCAAATCGCATTTCCATACTCCAGGTGGGGCCAAGGCCTTGTACAATTTCAAAAATGTTTCTTTGGTTAAGTATCTAAATGTTCTCTTGATTATTCCAACTACCCTGTTAGCTTTGTTCACAGCTCCTTCAATGTGTGGGCCAAACGATAATTGGTCATGGAAAACAACTCCCAGGTCATTTTCTTGGGTACATGTGTTAATATTTTGTGATTTATTATCCAATTTCATTGAATATACGATTTTAGGATTTTTATTTCCTAAGTGCATGACTTTGCACTTTTCAACATTAAATATAAGTTCCATGTGTCTGACCAGGTTTGTAGTTTATGTAGATCATTTTGTATTTTAGTACTGTTTTGTACACTATTGTATATTTTAGTATCATCAGCAAATATTTTGCAAGTTGATTCGATACAGTTTGGGAGATCATTTATGAAAATTGTGAAGAGTACTGGGCCGAGAATACTTCCTTAGGGGATCCCACTTAATACCTCAGCTACAGATGAATTTCCGTCCCTAATACGAACCCACTGAGTTCGGTAGTGTAGAAAGTGTTGTATCCAAAGGAGTACATTGCCTGTGATCCCATACCTTTTCATTTTTGTCAAAAGCCTTCTATGCGGTACAGAGTCGAACGCCTTTTGGAAATCAAGATATATGACGTCAGAAGGAACTTTATTGTCCAATAATTGTGTAAAATTCTCCATAACTTCTAGTAGTTGAGTAATACAAGAATGTTTATGTCTAAAAGCATGCTGGCGCAGGGTATAAAAATTATTAATCGTTAAATATGTAACAACAGCATCCCTTATAAAGCTCTCAATAACCTTGCAAGCTATACAGGTAAGACTAACTGGTCTATAGTTACCAGGATTAGATTCGGATCCTTTCTTAAATATGGCTGTAACTTCTGCCTTTTTTCAGTCATCTGGTAGAATTCCTGTTTCTAAAGTCCTGTTATAGATAGTAAGATACACAAGGGAAGTGATAGCTCCTTACAGAGTTCTTTAAGTACTCTAGGGGGTATACCATCTGGCCCCTGTGCCTTATTTGGGTTTAAATTTTTTTAATTTATCCTTAACCGCAATGGGAGTGACTCTTTATGTCTGACAATGCAACTCCATCTGACTTCTCGCATTCTTGTAAACTAGGTACATTGGTAACATTTTCACGGGTAAAGACACTCACAAAGAAATCATTTAGTATTTCTGCTTTGTCTATATCTGTGACTGCCATTTCCCCATCATTCTATTTTAATGCACTTACACACCAATGTTTACTTTAGTTCTTTGTTGTACGTATTTCCAGAAACATTTAGGATTAGCTTTACATCATTTGCAATCTTATGCTCAAAATCTCGTTTTAACTTCCTCAATTCCTCTGTACATGCATTCCTTACTTTTTTGTAACTTTGGTAATCCTGTTTTTTTTTTAATTTAAATTTTTTTTAATACTTCTATAGAATTTATGCTTTTTCTTGACCAATTTTATTGCATTTTTAGTCATCCAAGCCGGGGTTCTGTTCTTATTGCGATTTGACTTTAGGAATGAATTCTTCCATGCAGCCATGGAGATCAATTCCTTAAGAAAATTCCACATCTCATTTACTTCTAAGTTTTCCATAGAAGCCCAGTCCACTGAGTTTAATTTTTTCCTCATCAGTATGTAGTTTCCTTTATTCAAGTTATATTTGTATTTCACATCTTCCTCCTTTTTTTTGAAGCTAACATACATTTGAAATGCAATTGCCTCATGATCACTCTTTCCCAGGGGGTCGTGATGAGAAATCTCTGAAATAAGATTACTTTCATTAACTAAAACTAAGTCAAGAACATTGGATTTCTGACCAGATCGATGTCTTGTGGGTTTACACACTTTTGGGATGAGGTAAGCATCTCTGATACATTCCACAAACTTATGCTCATTTGAACTAATGCTTTCATCGTCCCATCTCAGTTTTGGGAAATTGAAATCGCCCATGATACATACTTTGTAATTTTATATCACTCTTTAATAGGTTATAGGTTCTCTGTATTATCATTTGATGTGTTAGGACCTCTGTATACACAGCCCACAAGAACTTTATCCTTCCTTGGTGTTAAGAATTCGCACCATGGATACGGACTCTTCAAAATCAGAATCAGTCAGTTTGCTACATTCTTGTGCATTCAACATTTTTTGTTCGTGTATAGGATTGCTCCTCTTTTTTGTTGTTTATTTACAAACATGTCATAACCTTGGATATGTAATTCAGCAGCAGTTAGTACTGAGACAGCATTCTTAGGATGGATTTCTGTTAACGCTACAATATGTGGACCACAAGAGTCAATCCTTGCCTTCAACTCATCTAGTTTATTTGACAAAATATGTGCATTACTATACAAGACTGATAAACCGTCAACAATGGAATGATGACTAGCTTTGAAGATGCTTTCTTTTGTATTTACAGGATAACTATTTACAGGACTATGTACAGCCTTTCCTGATTTCACTGAATCAGACAGACAGCCTGACGCTTGGGAGCCAGAAGCTCCTCCCCCTTTGGCCTTGGCCTCGGATGGGACCTTTGCGTCCTTGCCAGTTTCCTGTGTACCCTCTGCACCTCTCACTGTTCTCTTCACAATTTCTCCATTTCTGATCACAAGATCCTTCTCTCCCTCTTCTTCCCTCTTCTTCTTTTCCTCTCTTAACTCTCTGTATTTCTGTCCCTCCATGGGTGTATAGTCTGGGTTTATGTAAATTCTATGCTTCTGATCTGTCACTCCTTTGTTTATCTCTCTTGCCTTCTTCAGGATCTCCCTCTTTTTCTCTTCCGTTTTCAGGGCGATTTTCAGCATTCTAGGGCGGTTTCCACCCTCCTTGCCAAGCCTTACAGGCTTGGACAACTCTTCCTGTACTTCCTGTACAGTACAAATTAAGTACTACTGGACTAGTGTGTGAGCCTGCTAGACAGAACACCCGGAGTAGGGTTTTTAACTTTGATTGAAAAATAGAAAAGAAGAATAGGTTACTAAAATAAGGTTGCCCTGAACTGCAGTAGTGACTTGCTGCCTTTTCAGCCATGGACCCCATCGACATCAAGATCGACACCAGCCCCACGGGCAACCACCGCTTCAGTTTTTCACGCACCAACAGCACAGGTTCTATCCCTGCTGGAGGCTGCACCTCCTCAGCCTCTTCAGCTCACAACACAGGTAAACCAAGCATGATCATTTTGCCTTTGAATTTGCTGAGTTATATCGATGCCATTGAATCCTTACATAAACATAGATAGCTCGCCATTATGTAACTTAAAAAAAAATTACATGAGGAGGAACATAAAGAGTAGAATGGCTTGTGCATCCAGCACACCTTACCTTTGTTATGTTATTAATTCAGTCGGTATATTTTGTTAGCAGTTACATCGTGTTTACTGTTGTTGACTCAGTTTCAGGACAGGACTTTCTTTCTCTCTGTATGTGGAGGATGGGGAGATGTAATGAAAATTGTAAGGCCTAAATTAGTGAAAACTGCTTTGATGGCTCACAAAAGAGCGTGAACCTGGCATATTACTCTAGCTATTCAGCTTCGAGCATTGAAAAGCTGCAGTGATTAAATTAAGAGTGAAAAACCAGTTATGATTATGCCAGTGAGTGTTGTCTCTTACTGACATTCTTGAGTCCGTGCCAAATGTCCAGGAATAGTTACCTTTTACACGTGTTATTTTCTCTCACATTTTGCTGCCCCTCGCTAATAAGATTCTTTAAAAAGAAAATCGGTATTGAAAAAAAATGCTCAGACTTCTTTGGGCTCTGTGCCTGCTGTCATTTTTGCCTTTGCTTCAGATGCAGCTGGTAAACCCTTTGTGTTAAGGATTTTGAAGACCTGCCAATTCTCACGATTTGAACATTGTTTTTTACTCCATTTGTATAAAGTGAATGTGCCTTGCATTATTTGCAGTAGTAATATTTTGATGATTTAAGAAGTGCCAAGGGTATTGTTTTGTTTTGGTTTGGGTTCTTTTTTTAATGCTTAATTATAGCTGTGGATTTTACTCTGTGTCGCTTGATGGAGCAGACAGGTCATGATCGCAGTGTCTCTAGAAATGAGGCATGCAGTGTGCAACCAGTCAGAAACATTCTTCATTCCAAACTGACCATGACATTTTTCATTACTTTGAAAACAAATTTGCTGGTGAAGACTGAGTAGCCATTCACTGTAGAGCATCGTCATATAGAAATGAAAAGATGTCCATTGATAGGGAAAACAATGATGTGCTTGTCCAAAACAAGCAAATGAATAGACCTGGCCTGCAATGGTGCATCCAACAAACATTCAGGAGGACTACCTGAATAGTGCCTCTGCATAGGGAATCACGTGGGAGTTCATCATGTCCATTGTAAAATCTGTTACATGGATTTCAGCATTGCACGTGCTGGAATATTTCGCATGCAAAATTTGCTTACCCCCTTCCCCCACTCCTCTCCTCACCCCCTTTTTATTGTTTTGTAATGATTACTCAAACGAAAACAAACATCAGATTACTCTCAATTTTGAACTCCTGCATGGGATTAGGATTGGCGGGTCTGATTTTACATGAAACATTGAAATTCGTTTGCATTTAAACATACACACATTCATTCATTCATTCACACCACACTCAAAACAGACAACTGGATTAAACAGATGTGTGCTGATACTAAAAGAAAATACTGGCCTTCAATTGACACAAATAGTATCTGCAGATGATGAGGATAGCGACACCAGCAGGACGCACACGCTTAACTATAAGGAGAGGCGGCGAGAAGCGCATACTGTCGCAGAGCAGAAACGACGTGACGCAATCAAGGTGAGATTACCACTCTACAAATAGGCTTAAATAAAAATTCTGTGAATGCATGAAGCTTACTTCATAATCATGCTTATTTTCCTACCAGCTTCGCAAGTGACATTTAAAGCAAGCTGATGAAGGAGTTTGTATTTAACTCTGATTTTCACCTTTAAATGTTGGATACATTGTCATTTACGCAATAGTTTACAGAAATTTGGTCCTCAAGTCTCCGAAATGTGTTTTTTGATTTGTTCTGCAATTTTATGCTGAAATACTTTTAAGATGACCTCAAGTATGTACTGGCAGGCCATTTTAAAAAATAAAAAAAAGAACTAAGTTTGCCGTAAGATTGCATTTTCTAGATAGGTCTTTTAAATCCAAGCAAGCCCCCCAAAATTGTTTTTCTAGTCAAACGGTAAAGAAGTTATGGCAGTTTAAAAAATGACACAAATGTCACGTTTTGGGACCTTTTTTTTGCAAATTGGATCTTGCAGCTACTTTGGACTTCAATTGTACTAAAACTAGAAGAATGAGAAGCCTGAAAATGACAGAAATTATTTAAACTTGTATATTGTCTCGGCGTATTTTTTTTTCCAGATGATTTCATTAAATGTTTTTTAAAGTGTGGTCTCCTGAAGGTGGCTTACCGAGCTAAAACGGTGCGCGGTAAAAACGGCGAAATTCTTGAAATTGGCATAACTTCTTCATTTTTAAAGATATTTTAATAAAATAAAGTGCTACTTTCTCAGCAAATGAAAAGCTACAAAACAAGATGCAACTTGACTATGTTAGCAAGCATTCTATTTATCCCCCACCCCACCCTGCCATTTGTCCCAACTTTAAACCTTATGTCAGTCCATCTATATCTCATATTGCTGATATAAGATTTATAAAATATGCTTACACTGGAAAAGGATACAACAGAATGCAACACACCATTTCAAACTGTTCTCACGATTCATTCAAAATACATTTTCTTGTACTTCAAATATCGCCTGCAACACAACATTTGGGAAAAAATATCCAAAGAAACCAAAGACAGAAGTACAAGTAATAAATAGATTAAAAAAAAAGTCTTTTCAGATAAATGAGCAGGCCGTTTTTTAGTTGTTTCGAACAATGTTTGTTTCTGATTCAACTTTCAAATGCCACCCCCCTCAGTTTGGAATTGATCAAATCAACATAGAAAACACTTCTTCTTCTTCTTCTTTCTTTGAGTGTCCACCTTTATCGAGTTGAAGATTCTGACACTATAGTACTAGGGGGTTTCCGGATCTGACAGTAGATCAGATTGCTGCCCGGATCATCAGCTTATGAAAAGGGGGAAAAAAAAAAAAAGGGGGGGGGGGGGGGGGGGGGGGATCTGGGGCCACCCACGATTTTCAGGCCTCAAAGGGAAGAGGAGTGGGGGGGGCGTAAGTGGGTCTTACACTGGAGTGGTTGGGATGGACTTAGGTGAGGAAGAGGATGGATAGGTGGGGGAGGGGGGGGGGGGGGGGGCAGGAGAGGGAGCAGGAGAAGGGAGTGGAGTGGGGAAGGGGAGGGAAGGGGAGGAGGTTAAATCCAGGATTTGAAGTCCTCCAGCGAGGCCGATGCCACTGCCTCGGCTGGAAGATTGTTCCATTCTCTCCCAGTGCGTGGAAAGAAGCTGTTCTTTCTGTAGTTCCTGCGACAGGATTCTACTTGGTACTGCAGCTCATGAGAGTTTCTGGTGTTGTACTGGTGGGTGTAATGCAGAGGGATGTGCGTAGAGTTGATCTTGATGTTGCCATGGTGAAACTTGTAGAAGGTGGCTAGCCTGATTTGCTGACGTCACTGTTCTAAAGGAGCCCAGTGCAGCTGGTTGTACATGGCACTTACGCTGGACATCTGGCGGTAGCGATTTACGACCCAGCGCGCCGCCCTTTGTTGAACCTTTTCAAGTGCCATCTTGTCACCTTCTTGATGGGGATCCCACACCTGGCAGGCGTACTCAAGGGTCGGACGCACAAGGGCTTTATAGGCTTTCTCTTTGGTTTGGATAGAGACTAATTTTAGGTTTCTCATCACAAAGCCAAGAGTCTTAGAAGCTCTGTTAATGACGTTGTTAATGTGGGGTTCCCAGTTCAGATCTGCAGACAGGGTGACCCTGAGTTATTTTTCCTCCTTCGTGGACTAGAGGGTTTGACCATGCAGATGGTATGAGGCTTTGTGTCTTGTGCCAAAATGTAGAATGTGACACTTGTCCGGATGGAAGGACATAAGCCAAGTTTATTCCCAGTCAGTGAGTTTGTCAAGGTGTCTCTGTAGTGTGGCTTGGTCACTGGCCTTCCTGATGGTCTTGTTACACTGAAGCAAAATGATTTTCAAAGGCAGGTTTTTGCTTATCATCGCTAAAAGTTGTATTTGGGGCATTTGGAAGAGTAGTAATGTTGTGTTTTGTATGAAAAATAACTTTGTAAATGCGATCAAAGACCAGAAAAGCAAGACCAAATTTTCATCTGCATCATAAACCACTTCGAGGCTGAGCGAATTAATATTCATGAGTTTGGCTGAGTAAAAATGTTCGAGTTTCGGCATAATTTTTCAAGTACTTAAACCAATAGTACGACCATGAAAAAAACAACAATACAGTTGAATCATTTAATTATAGTTTAGATGCAACATTGTAAAATTATTGGCAAAAGAAAATGGAAAGTCCAAGATTTCAGGCCACCCCCCATCAAGGCAACGATCGTAGGACGCCATTGAACTGGGTCAAGCTAACCCACGAGTTTTGATCAACCATAACCGCTCTTTTATAAATTATCTAACTCCTAAAATGGCATTAAATAAAAAATTCAATGTCTTATAAAAAGAATCACATCCATAATTTGGTGTTTCTTGCCGATTAAGGCTCTGTATTGCTGCACAACGTCGACCAGGCCTACTCTGTTTCGATCAGCCCCATGGTTTAACAAGTAACATGCTTTGAAGCAATGTGTGCTCGCCTTTCATTGGCTGGCAGGGTCTCACACAACACGTCACTGTTTTTATCTCTAAACCAAAAGAAAGCAGATGTTTTGCTCTTTCTTTCAAGCTGCCATGAGGGGGTGTTCGCTCCTTTATGGGTCAAAATTTTCACTCTAAAAGTTTTCCTTTTGCAATTTCTGACTCTTTAAGTATATCAACATTTTTTTTTTTTTTTTATCAAAACAAAGCTGAAAGCCTCTAGATTTCATTTATAGTTAAATCATGCATGAACAATGTAACTCGAGACCCTGCGCAAAGCGCAAAGACAGCAAACCCAAGATCGCGATCCCAGAAAAGCTGTCCCAGTAGCGAAAAATAGCCCAACCCCTACCGCTTTTAAAAGGTTTTAGAAATACATTCTCGCACATCACACATTCAACACAAACACCATTGAAAAGAGGAAACAAATATCTTTAATGTCGTAATAATCATTGTGCTGTAAAATGTATCCTTTGGGAGAAATTGGTTAAGGAAAAGTAGCTATTATGGAGGCTTGCTAGCCTAATCGACACTTCCAGTACTCTGTCTGCCGGTACATACCTTAAGGGGGCTGAGTGACCTTGTTGGAGAGATTTTCACTTTAGAATGAACAGCTAATGATCTATGCACATACTGAAGATTTGAGGTGATAATTTAAACAGAGATCCCATGCATAGATGTGAAATCCTGTTCTATCCTTCATGGAAGAGAAGGCAATTGTGTGAGGGGTGGGATGGTTAATCAGACACACACACACACACACACACACACACACACACACACACACACACACACACACACACACACACCACACACACACACACAACATACACACACACATGCACAAAAGGAGAACAGCACACTCACTGCTATTGTATTGAGACATCCCTTAAGATGGAATGCAACTACCTTGATCACAGGATTAAATATGATTCACATACACATAAATTCCTCCCTTTATAAACCTCAAGACTGATAACTGTAGAATAAAGAGGTAGTTGTTTGTGTTCTTAATCATAATTGTGTGTGTGTGTTTGGTGTACAGAAAGGTTATGATGAACTGATGACCATTGTTCCCACCTGCCATCAACAAGACCCCCTTGCCCCACCGAAGATGAGCAAAGCCACTGTATTGCAGAAGTGTGAGTGATCTTTGTATACTAGGTTCAAAGGCAGTATGTGTGTGTGTACATTTCTGTGTCTCACTCTGTATGTCTATGTGCGTGTGTGGGAGTGTGTGTGTGTGTGTGTGTGTGTGTGTGTGAGTGAGTGTGTGTGTGTGAGATAGAGTGAATGTGCATATGCCAGCACAGCTTATAGATGTTGTGTTTCTGTATGTGTAGTTGTGTCTGTACAGCCAAGGCTTGTATGTGTTTCTGTGTTTGCGTTTGTCTCGTGGTACAGCCAGTTGTTAATCTGATAAACAAGTTTCAGTCAGCATGTATGTGTGTGTGTGCATTCTAGTCAGTATGTATGTAATGTAATTTTTCATGTGTGTCAGTGTGTATGTATCATTGAGAAATGATAGAGAAAAGCAAAGATAATCACTTTGAGGGGGAGCCAGGGCATGTGCAACAGGCTCATTAATGTGTGGCTTAAATCTGTTTCAGCTATCGATTACATGCAGTTTCTGACCCAGCAGAAGAAAAAGCAAGAAGATGAACTGGAATCTCTTCGTAAAGAAGTCATGGCATTGAAAATAATGAAAGCGTGAGTTTTCTGTTTCGTGTTTTTTACTTTATGACCATTGCATGCCTAAGAGAAATGATATTTTGTATTTGTCCTTTTTTTCCCCCCAAAAAAAAATTCACAACACCCACCGTCCTCTTTTACACACATACACACACACTGTCCCTAACACAATCACTTGTCTCTCTCTCTCTCTCTTTCTCTCTCCACTCCACTCCTAATTGACAGCCATGCTCATTGACTGGATTTGCTCAACTGTGTTAATTGACCACTGGTGACTGTCTCTATCGTGAATTATGAAATTGCACTGGCATTACCGAACAAGGCCTACAACTGACTGACTGACTCTTGCTGCTCAGCTCGCTCACACTTTCCCATGTGTCCTATTCCTTCTTTCGGCACAATGGAATATTTTTCCTCCAGACATCATATTCTCTCTTACGGTCTCTCATCCTACTCACTCCCACTGTCCTCCTTTTCTCTCTCTTTCTCCCCATCGTTTAGGGTTGGCTTTCGTTTTTCATCATCCATAAAGTATATTATTTTCTTAAAGGATTCACTCAGTTGCATTGTGCTGATGCTATTAATTGATTTTGCATGCTGTTTAAGCCCTGTGGTATGCCAGAGCTTGATCAGCAGTATAGCACAGGTTTTCTTTTCTTTCTGAGAGCTTCAGTTCAAGGGAATGTTCTTATGCCATATAAGCTTGATCATTTAACAGTATGCAGTACTTTTCTTATAAATCCTGTTGATGTCGTTTTGAGACAGGTGGGATGTTTCTTGCCACTTTAAAAAGATGGTAGGTGGAAGGCAGTTCTTGGTCTGAGAAGTGGCTGAACTTGTTTAGGGGAATGATCTGACTTTGAAGATGTGTGCATAACTAAGGGGATATTGCTTTGATGAAAAAGTCATTGAATTCTTCCCTGTGCATTTTCAATTTCAGTCAAAAGTACAAACATATCTTTCACACTTTTTCCATTTTAGAATTCAGTGACATCATTGACAAAAAAATTGCTGAAATTTACAGAAGTGACTCAATGAGCAATATATTTGGCATTTTAAGATCAAACATAATATTTAGAATAATGTATACAGTGTTGGTACTAGAGCGCAGAATTGCAGGAATCCTGCTAGATTTATCTTTAAAAAAGGTTGTAGAGAGGGTGATGTTGCAGCCTTGTAACATTTGATGTAGAGCTGAATGCCCTAAGGGAGCCTGCTACAGGTGTCACCGTGTGTCTGCTGATCCCAAACACGATTCCTGTGCAAGAAGGAAACAACTTTAGTTATGATGGAGTATACATCACTGTTTTAACCTCATACAGCACATTTTTAGGAGACCCTAACCATGCCAAGTCCTTGCCTCCTTTCTGCATGGGCCCTTTGAATCTTTTATGGAAGTCCTAGAACTGCACAGCTTGAATGTTTAGGCCATTTTGTTTACCTTTGAATTTTTTTTGAAAGTATTGCCAGAATATGACATTCTGAAATGGTAGCAAGTCCATATTTTGGTGTGTTGCCATCGAGTCAACTGTTTCCCTACAGCTTGCATGTATGTATGTGCCACACATGTTGGATTGTATGATTAAGTGGCTTACTCAGCTCTCTGTTGTGTACAAGGTGCACAAACAGATGCCTTTCTTTTTCCTTTTTCCTTTTTTTTCTTTCAAACTCTAGCATTCAAGCTCCTTAAAAGAAATGATTCATGCCAGTTTGCAGCAAAATGGTCCAGTCATGGCATCGCACCCAAAGTAATTGGGTCAAAAAGAGTTCATGGTCACTATCAGCACTTTATGAATGAAGAACTGCTGAATGGGTTTTACTGACATAACAGCATTTCTTGTGATATGCAGTTTTGGTGAAATGTAGCATGATCATGCTAAATTTCTCAAAATGTTACACATTGAATTTAGTGGGGGGAGGGGAGGAATAAGCTGAGGTAGAGAGGGTGAGTGATGTTTGAGACAGGTTAAAGAAGTGGGGGGGGGGGGGGGGGGGGGGGCAGGCGTAAAGTATGATGAGGGGTGGGATAAGGCAGAAGTGGTAGAGAGAGAGGATGGAGAAAGAGAGAAGATCTCTATGGATTATTTACTCTCCCTGTTTTCACTTCAACACATGCTCAGGAATTCCAAAATGTCTGATTTGTCTTGTTTTGTGTCACCATATCACATTTGAAAACGGGTGAGGTTGAAAAGTACTGCACACATTATCTTGATCTTACTCTGTTTTGAAAATGGATTTTGATGCTGTGGTTTTTATCAGTTTATTTTCCATATGCAGTCCCATTTGTTTCACTTTAAAAAAAATTGCTGGCACTTCTTTTTTTTTTTTTTTTTTTTTTAGATAAACGTGAATGAAAAAGTCCATGAAAAAAAAATAGGGGGAAAAAACTTTCAGGTTCATTTTGTATTCACACATGCATTTCCTTTGATGTAAGTTACTGGGTTTGTGTGCGGTTATGTCATGGATACTTGATGTGATGCCCAGGAATTACGAGCACATTGTGAAGACCCACCAGAACACTCCTCAGCATGGACAGAACCAGGTGTCCGATGAGATGAAATTCCAGGTGGTAAGTATGTTTAGTACTGTCACTGAAGTGTGTCTTGTCAGGGCTGCATGTGGGTATGCTGGGAGCTAGATTCTGGGTTTTCTGGTCTGGTTTCAGTGCCAGTTTACCAGAAGAAATTACGCCGCCTGACTTGTTTGTTCTTATTGGTTACCATGACCACGCTTTGACAAAAGGTTACAAAATGTGTGGCTTGCAAATATCCAACACACATATTTCTCACAGCTTTGCGTGTCGGTTGTTCATGTATTGTTTTTGATGCCAAAATCGCTACAGAAAAGCCATCATGAAAGTCACCCAGTACTATTAACTTTGCAAGCTTCATACATACACTGTGTTTGCTCAGAGTAGGAGTTTGTTGGCCTTCCAAAAATCAAAGTGCTGACAGCAGCTAGAATTGTACCTTTACATGGATCTCTAAAGAGATGCAGATTCACACTGGTCAACCATACAGTAATATGTTGAACGTAACAGGTAAGTGGTGGCGGAAAACAAGAGCAGACTAACAATTCCTCTGTCATTACAACAATGACTTCGCAGAGATTGACAAAGAAAGACAAATAAACGAAAAGGTCTGTGTCAGAGAGAGGAGAGAGAAGTAAGCAGTAAGCAAGAGGGCAGTAGATTATAAAACAGGAATGAATAAGAGGTGTGAGATTATGAATGTCAAGTCCTCCACCAGCAACATATGGGGACCATCATAATGCATCATAAAAACAGAACCATTTACATCGCCTACTCGGAGGCCTCTCGCCCACTGATTCAGACTCATCACTGGGACATAGTTGATTGTGTCAGTCCTCCCTGGGCATCAAGTGGGGATATACTGTAATGTATAATTCAGAAGTAATCTCACTGCCAAGGGTTCAGAAACAAAATCCCTCTCGCTCTCTCTCTCTCTATATATAACCAGATGGCCCAGCATTGTCATAGTGGACCTCCTAAATTTCACAGAATAATTATCACTGTAGTATTCATAGACTTCTGATCTGAACTCCTTGGTTGACAAGGCTTTTAGTCTGAATGTGGTTTTGATTCGAACATGCGGAGATGTGTTGGTAAACATTCATTGGAATGACCGTGTACTTTTGTTGCAGTTCAGACAGATCATGGACTCGCTGTTCCAGTCTTTCAACTCCTCCATCTCCGTGGCCAATTTTGCAGAGCTGTCAGCGTGTGTCTTCAGCTGGCTGGAGGAGTACTGCAAGCCACAGGTAATGCATTGGTCTGCATTCTTACCCCTTCAGTACTATCCAAACAACTAGGGCTGGGTAGGTAGGGAAACAAACCAGGTGAAAGAAAAAAAATTAACTTGATTGGCTTGAATTGAGGTACTTTTTAACTGCTCCTGCAAGAGTTAGAGCAACCTTATGCCCAAATTTCCTGTCAACCCTTAGGCTAGTTGTCGCAACATAAGTTGTGCCACTATGTTACATCCCTTGACAGGGTGTTGCGATGGAAGTCGCGCTAGCGTGAGCCTTGCAAGCCTAGTTTTACCGACACACACGGATACAAAACTATGGCTTAGTGACAAACTAATTTGCATGAATGATTGAACAAGCCCTGAAACATGAATTTTCAGCCATTTTAGCTTGGTTTATAGTGAGTAGCAGCTTGTAATCAGGGTTCGTACAGAGTCCTGGAAGTTTGGAAAAAGTATGGAAAAATGTAAAAATAATTTCCAGGGCTGGAAAAGTCTTGGAATTTAGTAATTTGTGGCCATGGGTCTGGAAAAGTCTTGGAATTTTGTAAAAGCTGTGCAAACTTTTTCATGATGTCGAATTTCACTTTAAGTTTCTTTACAAAAACATTGAAATAGGAATAAAAACAGAAATTAAATCACGCACAATGATCGCGGTTTTCAAATTTCCTCTGGCCGGAGGTTTAGCAGACTACATTTTTTTCTGCAGAGTAGCTCCCCTTTACTGTGAAAACGGTTGTGCATGCGCAGTTGGTACCATTGCTTAACTTCCTTTTGAGTCAACAGCGCTGTGAGGGAAAATAGCGTTGAAGTATTAATAAAGAAAACATGGGAAAATGTGTGGTTTAGCCTAGCCTGGCTAGACAAAAATTATTGCAAATGGATTGCTCCTGCTTCTGATGGATGCAAGACAAAAGCACGGTGCCTGCTGTGCAAAAAAGACTTCGACATCGGGAACATGTGCGAAGCTGCTCTGAAAAGCCATTCGGCAGGCAAGAAACATCAAGAAATGATGCAGCTTTCAGACAGAATGACTTGGACTCCAACAATGACTGTGACTGATTATTTTCGGCCTAAGGATTGTGAAAAGTGAGTTCTACATTGAAGAAACGGTTGATTTTTTTTTTTTACTTCAGTATGGGATGCGATCATGCATTGAATGGGGTGGGGGTGGGGGTAGAGAAAATCAAAGGGCCCAAGGGCGATACCTTCTTCCTAAAAAACTGGTTCACTCAAAAATGAGTAGGTCACCAGCGCGCCTATTTTTAGACACATACATACACACACACACACTGTCTCTAACGCTCGCTCTCTCTCTCTCTCTCTCTCTTTCTCTCTCTCTCTCTTATCCAAAAATTTCAAAATTTAAATACAAAATTGAACAGAGAGCACATTGGCTTGTAAGTACTCCGCCATGTTGAACATCCAAATAAAAATGAAAGGACAGCTGAGAGGAGAGATGAAAGTTTTGGTAAGTATTGAATACCCTGTTATCATTAAATCAGTTCTTTTCTGAAGTGTTTAGCATGGTAATCACATTCAGAGGTGCACGTACATACACGTTCTGGGTTCTGGAAAAATTATGAAAAACCTTGGAAAAAGTCAGGAAAAAGTAAGGAATTTTGTTTGGACACATCTGTGAGAACCGTGTGTAATGCATAGTGCGACTCGACTCATCTGGCAAACAGCAATGGCGGCTGCCAAAGGAGAACATGACAAAATAAGGAACTTGTTTAAAGGTGTTTTTGCTGAATTTGTTGTGGAAAAAGCAGGTGAAGAAGAAGTTACGGACATTTTGAATGAACTGGATGTGGTGGGTGATAGTTTTGATTTGGATCAAGCACCATGTAATCGTGATTTTGAGATCGACACGGACAGTGACTGGATGAGTGCCTCACGTGCCTAAGGGTGAGGGGAATCTCAAGATGCCATTCAGTGGGTAAGAAAAACTCAGTGTAGCGCTTCCAGATGATCCTAAACCTTTCAAACATAAACGATGACAGTGTGGGCAAACTATTTGGGCTAACTGTGTTGATAGTGACCATTTTGGGGTGTTTTTTGTGTTATCAGCAAGTGATTTTAATGTGAAAACTGAACTGTACCTCATTCATTCTTACCTGGATTACCTGCATGGAAGACAGGTATGATCAACACTGACTTTTCTTTGAAAAAGGTGATAACTTATTTCTGGATACTGCGGAACATCATAGACTGGATTATTTGTGAGCAAGCTCTTGAGAATGACAAGCAGGATGTGCCACCTGTTTTCACCCGTTATTTTCACGTTCTGGACAGGTAACCTAATTTAACACTCGCAAACACACCAGTTCTGTTTAATATTATTCTTTATTCAATTACTAATAATTTTTTTTCTGCACGTCATGTTCAAATACTAATCATTGAAAAGTTATGCATATTATACAAACGTAAGTATTCTTTTCAAACTTTCCTTCTGGAAATTCACCAGACAACATACTTAATAATATGTTGTGAAATAACCAGTGTAAGGGTTAATAAAAACAAAATGAATCATCTCACAGTATGGGTTGATTTAATTTGAGAGTAAGTGGCAGATGGAGAGATCGGTGGTTAAACGTTTGATGTAGATGTTTGAGAGAATGTTTATATGTGAATGTTACAAAGAACAAGGTACATTGTATTCACCACCAAAGTTATATCTTAAGTGAATATGAGTGAACATGTGAAAGAAATCTTGACATGACTTGGTGTGTTTATGTGTGAAACAGATTTGTGTTTTCGACCTGTGTATGAAAGCGACAGAAGAGGTGGCAAAGAAAATAGAAAAATGGACCTCCACTTCAGAGATGTGTAGCTTAAGGCTAAAGGAGATACAGATGCTCATGCAGACCTGTGTAATCACACCGATCCATGAAGATTCACAATACTGTCCAGAAGTGACAGCCCAGCAAAATATGCGCACCACCTGGCAAAAGAGTCAGGCCTTTTCAGAAACGACAACTTGGCCGGCTAGAGGCGAATTCCTCGGAACAGGGACCCAACAAAGTTGTCAGGCCCTTTCAGAGGAAACAACCCAGAGAAGGAGGCGCCAATGTCCTAGGACGGTGACCCAGCCGTATAGTCAGGCCCTTTCAGAGAAAGCAACGCAGAGAAGGAGGCGCAAATATCCTGAGATAGTCACCCAGCAGAAAAGTCAGGCTTTGTCAGATGAAAAAGCCCAGCCAAATAGTCCCAAATGTTCGGAAACGGTGACCCAGCAAACTTGTCAGAACTGGTCAGAGATGCAGCAAACTCGTCAGAACTGGTCTGAGATGCAGCAAACTCGTCAGAACTGGTCAGAGATGCAGCAAAATCATCAGAACTGGTCAGAGATGCAGCAAGCTTGTCAGAGCTGGTCAGAGATGCAGCAAACTCGTCAGAACTGGTCAGAGATGCAGCAAACTCATCGGAACTGGTCAGAGATGCAGCAAAATCATCAGAACTGGCCAGAGACACAGCAAAATCATCAGAACTGGTCAGAGAGAATGCCCCAGTCAAATGCACAGGCATGGCCAGAGAAATCGGCCTGGCAAGAGCCACAAACACAACTGAACATGGGGGCTTGGCCACACAGTATATCAGAGGAGAAGAGATTGTGTGGGGATGAAAATGATTACGCCAGCTCAGATCGTCTTCTTGCCTTTACCTCACCTGTTGATCCTATGTACTCTTGGGATCACTTAATGTAACGCAACATCTGACATTTTCTCTGTAAAACCTACTTCTTTTCCCAACAGTTTTGTGTAGCAGGTGCTGTATGGTATAGTGGGAAAAAAAAAACAACAACATTGATTTGGAGTAAAGTTTGTGTGTGATTGTGAGTGTTTATATGTTCTTGCATGTGAGATTTAAAACATGTTTGTGTGCAAATGTATCTGTACATTTGATTCAAAAGATGGAGTTGGATGTTTGAAAGTTGATATTCGATGCTTCAATGTTTTTGAGTAGAAAGTGTGTTCAGCATTAAATCTGGTGTTCTTGACAGCGTTGGAGGGAAGATGGCAAAGATATTAATTCAGATCAGTATATGAAGCAGTAATGCCCTGGCTGGATAATCTCACACACGCACACATACACACAGAGAAACATATACACACAAACCATTTTATCGGAATAAAAAAAAGCTGTCTGTAACTAATAACCAATACTTCTTCCTGTTCTTAGGCACTGTGGTTTTGTGACAGTTTGCAGCTGTGAGTGGGCAGGTTCACATCTCATTCTAAGTGTATTACAATTGTGATTATCAATTACGGAGTTTTACTGCTTTGGCTGGTCTCTACGTAGAGTTGTTGAGTATGCTATGGACGCAAACAACTAGAACCACACAGTTGAGATTTTTAATTGGTGGATGGCTCTTGACAGTTGGTCAGGTTTTGTTGATCAGAACAGGCTTCACTGATGACTTGATACTGATTGCTGCCTCCGATCTGGAGTGATTAGCCTGCAATGGGACAGAGCAGCATGTAGCGGTGCTTCAAGGAGCAGCTTGGAATGAAGAGTCTATGAATTGTGCCTCTGAGTGGGCGCAGAAGATTAATGGATATATACATAGATGTTAGTACGTCTTTCGCCAGGTTGATTCCAGTTATTTTATGAATGGAAGCACAGAGTATAGTTGTGTCATGTATTTTTGGACCAACAGGTTGATCGTCGTAAACAGGGGGAAACAGGTCTCAACTGGCTTATCTCTTCATGCCCTGTTCCTATGGTGATATACCTTTCGATTTCCCCTCCACATCTGTGCCTGTACTGAGGTCATGTGGAATTCTTCAGTGTTGACAAGTTCATAGGTGGCTGTTGTTGAATGAATGTGGTGACGACTTCTGTCCAGAGATGTGAGGTGGGCGCTTTATGCGTCTGGCCCCAGGACTGAGCAGGTGTTGTCACTGACTGGGCACTTGGTGTCCTGAATGTGTTCATGTCAACGTCTTTGATCTGACCTGTGTCTTTGAATTCCTTGAGGAACATACTGCTGTGGGCAACACTGCTCCTGTGGACATGGCTCTGGACTTACCTCTTCAGCAATGTTTTTAAAGGTATTGATAATGCACCGCCAAAAAAAAACCGTAGGCAAATGAATCACAAGACAAAACATGACGCATTTCGACCTCATAGGTCTTCTTCAGGCAAGATTCACAACAATCACTTTTCTTCATCCAATTTGGCGCAAGATGACAAAATGATATAGGGCGGCTGTTTTATGGATGTGGTGATGGCCTTTCCTGAAAGGTTTTGATGTTTGCTGCATCTGGCTCCACAACTGAGCAGATGTGGTCTCTGGGGGGGCATTTAGTGGTTGGTGTTTTACATATGTAGAATCCGAGCAGGCATCACCGAGTACATGGAGGTGACTCAATGAAGAAGCAGTTTTGCCTGTGATGGATGGTCTTATATTGACCTAATAGTGGTTTTTGTGGACTGCAGATGCTTGAAAAGCATTGGGACAATCCTGGGTGTGGCAGTATGTGAAAGAGGTGGCATGAACGGTGAGAGAGAAGTGCTTCTGAGAGTTTTTCTGCCCTGACCAGCTCCTACTAGAGTTGAGTTTGCTATTGGCTCAGATGTAAAAACTGGGACCACACAGCGAAATTTCATCCACTTAATGGATGCGTCTCTCAGAGTGTTGTTCAAATTTCCTGATGCACACTGCAGGTGTATCTCTGAGACCTGGTTTACGCCGGGATATGAAGTGAAAGGAAGCATAGAGTACAGCCGTGTCATGCAGTCTGAGACTTGAATGGAAATCCGTAGCATCATCCTCACTCTCATCAATCAGCGTTAGGAAAAATGTCTTCAGTTCTGTGGCCCTTCATGCCCTGCTGTCGTGATGAACTCGGTTTCGATATCCTCTCCACATCTATGGCCTTGGTTTGATTCTGTACGGGTCACCAGTATTGGCGAATTCATGGGGGCTGTTGTTGGACAGATGTGGTGGCGTCCTGTGGAGGGAGAGCAATTATTGTTGTTAGTAGGGGGCTTAGTAGATGGTGTCCTGTGATGTTGGATCAGAACAGGCACCACTGAACACCACAAAAGTAACTCGGCAATAGTGCAGTGACTCCTCCAGTGGGTTGCCTCCTGACGACTTGACACTGACTGACCCCTGTGGATTGCCTTTGCTGGGGCTGTGGTGGGCCAGGCTGGGCTGTGAATGGGGGGTGTATGGGCGTGGAATGAGTGGCATGAGTGAAATGCCACTGAGGTGGCACCGAAGATAGGATAGCTATGAGTGAAATGCCACTGAGGTGGCACAGAAGATGGGATAGCTACAAAAAAAAAGCGCTTCTGAGAGGGCATAGTAGACGAGACCAAGGGAAACAAAAGAAAAGAATGTTCATCCAACATGTTTTTCTTTTTCCAGACTCTTAGGGAGTCGGTGATGGACATTCTGACGCAGCTGAACTGTCAGTTAACGTCCAGCCAACAGTAGACAGACAGCTCATTGGCCTCCTTCACCAAGTCTGTTTCACTGCTGTGTGAGGTCTTCGGTCCACTTGTAGTCGTGAGATATTTTGTTGAATATCCTGTAAGATTGCTAACGGGAGAATTGACAAAAAGATCTTGTTCTGTCAAATCACCAAGTTGTGGTGGTTGGTGATGGTGATTTTGTCTGGTTTTAACTTTTACGTCTCTTTTTAAAGCATGGCACAGAAAAACGATGATGAGAGCAGCTCAGCTGCACTTTACACGTACACAAACTCATGTGGGCAACAGGAGCTGATTATTGTACACTCTGAATCAAAAGCATTCTCTGGATACTGATTCAGTTGACTGATACACATGACCGCAGTTCACAGGGGTGAACAATGGATAGCTGGACAGTCAGAGATATCTGCCAAGTCTTTGTTTCCGATTATGCATTGTAAATCAATGACATTCCAGTTTAACATCCACACCAACTTCAGTTCATATGGCAGATCTTCAAGTTGAGGATATTATCCTGCCTTACGCTGGGCAATCCTCATGTAAGCCATTGTTAGTGTACAGCATGCATACTGTGTGTGTCATTCATATCATCTGCCTATGGGGCCTACCCTTCTGAAGGATAGTGACGGGATTCAACATGAACGCAATATGTTATGCCTTGCTTTTGCACATGCTGCCTTGGTATGTGTCTTATTCAAAGGACTTTTTAGGGAAAGGAGTCAGAACTAAGGGGAAAGTTCCTTTCAATGAGAGGGCTGTGCAGAGTCACAGTTTTGCACATCCAGATCATGAGTGCGATGCTTTACCAGTTGAGCAATTCTAATCCCCAGTACCTCTCCCAGAAGAGAGGTGTGATGGGACCTGTCCAACATACACTGCCATCACTGAAATGAAAATATATTAGGCGGCAAAAACGGCAGTTTTCATGCCAGGGGGGGTTCTAACTTGCAGTATTTCAATGCAAATTTGGTGCTTTACTTCCAAGTCAACTTGGCACCGTGATTCCCAACAGGGTAGTCTTATAACCAGTCCAGGATGTATTCTTACTCTCAAAAATTTTATTCTTGAGCATATCCTCCATTGATACCTTCATGTGCAAGCATGCTTCCTTTATTTGGGACTTTTATATGGTAGTTGTATCTGAAAGGCGTACCAGTTTACCTTTTTTGCCCTTTCTCATGTTCTTACCTTTCACTCTTGATCTTTCATGTAAGGTTGTGCATATATTACAAAAGTGTCGTTACTCCATCCTATGAAGACATAAACGTGGTGGTGTGGTTGATGGGAATGAAAGGAGAAAAGGATCCATGTAAAGAAAGGATTTTTATGTTTGTAAAATGTGAATAAGGTACTTGCTATGTAGTTTTCTATCACATTTACAGGACATGTGTTAACGTTTGATCTTATGACTGGTCTGCTTTTAACGATGTTATCATTATGTAATGCTTTTATATATCTAGATTTTATGTTTCTTTTGCTACAAGTGCCTTGGGCTTTGCATTTTAATGAATATATGATAACAAATATCAATATATCAGCCACCATACACCAGTGGTTGCCATGGATTTGAGTTCTGGAAGATTGTGGACATCGGAGATGTATATTTGTGAGATTTTTCAGCCCACCGACTCCTACTGGGGTTGTTGATGTGCATTGAGCTCAAATAGAAAGGCTAACTAGGCAGTCAAGTTTCCTTCATCTTTGTAGCATTGTTTATCATCGTCATCGTCAACACATCATTTAAAACAAAAAAAGAAGTCATTGTTTGGCCTATTATGGCTTGTTCTCAGTGTGATCTCCCATTACGTTGCCATATCCATGGACAGTGTTTCTCGATCTTTGGTGTCAGCAAGTTCATAGGAAAGGTCTTTGGATAAATTTGGTTGCATCCTCATTAAAGAGGTGCTCTCGTAATTATTGTCAGAAGAGGCATTAGTATGTGTATGCTCCTGGTGTTGGATCAGAACAGGTGCTGCTGAACAGCGTCGAAGAATTCCAGGTGTGCAGTCTTCCTGCAGGTGTTTGTCTGGTTGTGGGTGTCTATAGGGAGCTGGAATTCAGGGAGTGGAAGGACTGCCACATTGAAGCCACATATGATAAAACAGCAGTTCCAACAATTTTTTTAAATTTGTTATTATCAACTTCAGTGAATTGCAGACTCAGTTTTCAGACAGGTGTCTGAAGTGAATTTTGTCTCCCTGCCTTTCTTCATGCGAAGTCCTGTAAGAATGTTTGAAACTGCCAGTCATTGGGTGATCAATTTTTGTGATAATGAAAGATGTGTGTCCATTAAAATGTAGTTCTGATTTGTCAGATTTCCAGTAAAGCTTCCAAACAGGAACATCTGGTTATATTTGGTATCAAGGTTGTACTTTATAATGTTTCACAACTTGACTCTGTCGAGAGTTTAAATATTGTTTAGTGCACATGCGGTGTTATATGCAGGCAGTTACCAGGTATTAACACTTTGCTGGTATGTAAATAAATGTCATTTTCATGCAAGATTTGTGTGTTCAGACTTGAGTTTGTGCTTGAATGTTTCGGTGGCTGGGAAAGTTAAGAGACATATATGGTTTTATCATAAGGACATAATGTTTTGAGTTTGATCATGTTCATGGTCCTTATGGGTCCGGCATAACTGAAAACGTAATGAAAAGCTCGAACACTTATCAGTCACTGAAACGATGTGATTTTGGTAATGGGAAATGACAGGGAATTTGCTCAGACAGTAAATAACAAAATGCAGGAAAAAAAGCACACAGAATCTACTACAAGATCATGAACAGGACAAGAACAGTTTTCAGTTCACAGTGAAAATTAAAACCTTGTATAAAATGCAGAAGTAACTCAACTTTTGTTTTCTGACTATGCGCCAAGAACATCACATTCATTCACTGAAAGGTGTATTGATTCATCCTCTTGCATCTTCCACAGTTGCAATATGATTTTGGTCAAGGAAAGTCCATGAATTTTTGCATCATTTCATGATGGCTACAGGGATACCAAAGCCAGTTTGCCAAATCACCAGTTGTCCTTTTTAAAACATCGTCCATTCACAAGTGTCACACAGACATGATGTGCAAGTGGCTTAGTATGTATGTCTCAAGATGTTTTTCTTGTTACAGTTTAATCTCTTAGGTTTAGGGACAGGAGTAGGTTTAGGGACATCTCCTGACCCTCCGGCAAAGAAGTTGTGTTTTCACTTGCACCCGTTTGTCTGTCAGCAAGATCGTAAAAGCTATGGAACCAATTTTAATGAAAGATGCCAGGCAGGAAAGATGGAATGGATCTCGAGGACAAAAGCATGAAACTGAATTTTGGTATGAATCTGAAGCAAACAATGGATCCATGGGCATTACATCTGTCTGCAAGATCAGGCAAAAATTACTTGATATCTAACGGTGACTGAAGTTAGTTTGGGACCCCCGCTCCCCCCCCCCCCCCTCCCCCTCCAAAAGTATCATGGACATCAATATGTAACAATGAAGGTTGGTGAAACACACACACCACACACTTGGGGGACTTAAAGGTAGTTTAATTAAACAGTTCAAAAACAATGGACATCTTTAGACTCCGTAGACTGACTGTCAAAATATGGTGAAATTCAGGAAGGAGAGGACCAAAAAGAAGAAGAAAAATCGCTAAAGACAATCATAATTTTGTCGCATTATTAGTTGGTTCAAAGTCCATACTCTCCTCTACGTTCAGCAAACCCAGTTGTGTTCAAACGCCGACATGCAGGGGATCTAACAGTTGGCACAACTTTCCAAACGTACCCATCTTTTTCTACCTTTACTACACTTTCCATCTCGCTATACCTGTCATTTTTCCTTCATTCCATGCCTTTTTCTACCTCTTCCTACCTTTGATTTTCCATACTTTCCTCTATTTTTCATACATTATTTTCATCCCTCCTCACCTTTTCTCTACCTTTTTTCTGCCTTTCACTACACTCTACAGTGTCCTTCCCCCCCCCCCCCCCCCCCCCCCCATTTTTCTGCCTGCAATACCTTTCCCTTTGTTCCTCTACATTTTCCTACCTTTCCCTTTGTTCCTCTACATTTTCCTACCTTTCTCTTTGTTCCTCTACATTTTCCTACCTTTCCCTTTGTTCCTCTACATTTTCCTACCTTTCTCTTTGATTCATACACCTCTACTTTTTTTTTTTTTTTTTAATCTACCTTCTCTTCCCCCCTCCCTCCCCCTTCTCTTTCTCTCTTTTTTTGCTGTCTTTTTTTTTGTTTGTTTAAACCTCTTCCCAATGTTTTCTATCATGTTAAGTTTTCCATATCCTTTACTACCTTTCCCATCCATTTCTAATCCTCGCCTCTTTGTATCTTACCTTAACTCCCTGTTCAAGACCATTGTACAGGGTATGGTTGCGGGTTGCAGACCCTGAGGTAGACCAATGAATAACTGCTGTGGAATACTATGGTCTGACATGGTAAGTATACTAGCCAAACAGGGAGTATAATACAAACTCCCCATTTCTTTTACCCATAAGTCAGGACAGAAGGTTCGGATGATCCTGCTGGCCCAAGTATCTGTTGACTCGCAGCATCCTTTGGACATGCTGTAAAATGGTACTAAAAAACAAACATAACAAAAAAGCATGACACATAGAGTCAAAAGAAAGAAAATGGTTATTATCACTGCTTTCCTGCCCTGATAAAGGTAGTCACTTTTCAAACAAGTTGCTAGTGATAGAGATTGGGCCCTCACGCATGCATCGATGCAAAGAAAGAGGAAGTCACTGCCAATGAATGGGATGACTTAGAAGTCCAAACCTCAACAGGCACAGGCTGGCTGTAACTGTGGGTACTGTATTGTGCAGTGATTAGGAGTGGGAGGTTGAATAATCCTAAGACAGCCACAGAGAGATTTGGTGTCCCCATACACACAGACGGTGCTGCAAAACGGTGACAAGAGACGGGAGGAACTGGTATTTTCCTTTGTATCCTGTGGACTAATCATAGAACATATAGAATGCAAACACTGATGGCAAGGCACGTAAAACACACACAGATGCGTGCTAAGGCACACATGTAGGCATACAATGCACATGTTAAAATACAAAGTATTTTGCACATGTCCATGGACATACAAAAAAAACACTTGCACGCATGTATGCATGTTCACCAACTTACTTGTACCCCTGTCACTAAACATCAAAGCACGCACAGAATTCCCTTTCTGAAGCTGGAGAGCTGAAGAGTCGATGCCAAAAAAGGGGCGTGTATGCACGTTGAAGGATATCGTGTACGCATGCCTTGGTGTGTGGAGAGAGAAAAGGGAGAGAGAATTCTTGTCAAAACTGGTGTGTCAAATTGGCGGAACTTGATGTGCTTGTTCAACAGACAATATGTTGGACAACGAAATGTAGTTGAGTGCACTTTACCTAAAATTAGTGAGACTGAAATATTTTTTTCAGTAAATGTTTGTTTCAGTCAGACTAATTTTGGTGTACCCTTTTAAAGTGGTCTATTCTTGCAGCCAATGTAAAAATGGATTAAAGTTTGTAAACAAAAAAAAAGTAAATTTAATCATCTGAATTTAACATAGGAAATATAAAATGACTGGAGTTACTTACATTTCATGTAAGACGTCTCTTGCATGGATCCTAGTGTTCTGCTTTGTTTGTAAATGTAAATGCCCTCTCACGTCTTGTTGAAAAAAAGGCCATTTCTCTATGATTCAGAGAGAGACAGACAGAGAACTCTGAACACAAAACCTTTATTCAATCAGGGATTGAGATTTTAGGAACAGTCTTTTCTTTCAATACTTCAGAGAGAGAACGAGAGTCCGAAAGAGAATGCATATACACATAAGTAAGTACAAGCAACATAAACGATATGCATTCAGTTCAGAGTCTTTATTATCCAAGATTTGTTTCAAGAGAACACATGTTGTTCCAACTGAAAAAATCATGTTTCATTTCAAGTCTTCAAACCAGATTTTCACAACAACAATGCCAATGTAGGTGTAAGTCCCACTGACCATTAAATCTTTTCTCACATGTCGATTGTGACACGAGATTCTTTCTTTTTTAAAACTCTACCGGGTCAACAGTATGAGCAGGCCTGTTCGTGATCAGGCCCCTTCAAATGTATACACACCTAAAAAGGTTCCGATACCTGTGTTAAAAATCTTGAAATTGATGTCGGCATTTAGTGAATTACATAAAGTCAGAGCTATCCATCATGCACCGAGATATATGGAGACGAGACTGGCACTAATTAGCACTATCCACTAAATTCTGTTAAGAACACTCAGAAAGCAGCGCTATCATTGTTCATATGCCCATGGCAGCACCACTACAATGTATTGGTTATGGAAATAATAGTAAAGTGTGTTGCATTGCTCCTCTGTGTGGTACTGACCCTGGCATACCTTCACAGAAGCAGTTACTGTTTAATCACACCTTCAAATTTTGGAACACAGCTTTTGCTGTGATTATGACTTGCATCTTAGGTCTGTTCTTCTACTAAGATGAAAAGTGCAAACCTATATCATCTAGTCATGCGATTTCTGGGCCTTTATGATGCTCGTCTTTAATCTTGACTGCGTTTTTTAAAATAAAAAAAAAATCTTTATCGCTTTTTAGTTTGCAATCCGAGATTATCGAGTTACGTATATCATGATTATCCTAGACTGCAGGAACAAAAATTGTTCACTACACTTTGGGGACCTTTGGATTCATGAGACGGGAAAAAAGACAAAAGGTCTCCTGTCTGGGGAAGTCAATTTGTATTTGGTGGACCTAAATTTATGCTCTTGATTCACTAGGAAAGATTTAACTCGACGCAGCTACTTTGCAAATAAACAAGAGAAATTTAAGATGAAAAGATTCCTCAAATTGATACAATAATTTCTTGAAAACAGTTCAATCTCAGTAGACAAACACTATATTTCACTGGAAAACTACTGAACAGTATTTCGCAGTGTATGGGAACGAGCTCACTCCCTGAAGAAAATGTATGAAACAGCCATCTGTAGATCGTCCCACCACAGCAATGTGTGTAAACAACTTCATAGATTGCCGAGTTGAATTAAGAAAGAAAGTACAAACTGCCTCAGTCCACAAGCTAGTCACCTAAATGAATGTTTCATTCACTGAAAAACAGCATTTAAGCTCTCTTCCAAAACAACCTGTCCTTTGCATAAACAGATAAAGAGCAGACAGGCAGAGCTCCAGCTGGTCTCCCAATTTCTGACCAGACGGTTGAAACATGCGGATTTATGTACACACTACACACAGATACACATATTTCAATACCTGGACAGCTCACAATACCTGCAACACATAAAACTGACACGGCACAGGATTTGCTTTACTCAAGAAGACAAGGTATCAAAATTTAAAAACAAAGGAAAAAAAAGAAGACACAGAAGCAGATAAACAGTGACAGAGAAGAAAAGAGAGACCAAGAAAGCTAGTTAAAGCCACTGTCGGCACGCAGAGTCTGTTTAAGACGTAACTTCTGACAGACTGAAAAATGGTTCCATTAATATGCAACACCGGCGATCAGCCTCCCACTGGTGAAATTTTTCGTCTTCGGACTCTTCCCCCATCCCTCCCTGTTATATCAACTCTTACCTACTGTCTTTCCTAAGAAATGTTACATCTCCTGTGTCCAGGTTTATTTCAATAAACTGCATGACAAAAATAGGGGGAATTTTTTTTTTTTTTTAAATAAGGGCCAAAGAGGCGGGATTGGAGAAAGTGGGGGGGTTGGTGGGTTGGGTAGAGGTGTGGTAGAAAGGGGTAGGGGATTGCAGTGCATTTTTTCTTAAACAGAATACTACATATGATAGGACCAATTTGAGTTTACCTGGAAGCATTTTCTCTCTTACCCTTAAATTTTCCTCTCTTTTCTGCAATTATTTTGATTACTACAGTGGACTGCAAGACACTGAGCTGTTTAACCGACTAGCGTTAAGTAATAATCCTTTAAATGAAGACAAATTGTCTGACTGTAGACGTCTCAAATTATCACAATGAAGACAGAATGGTCTGTTATCACATCAATGAAGAAAGGATAAAGAAAAACTGTCCCTCAAACACAGACACTGTCAGTGAAATTGCAGTACCTTCAAAGTCATACATATTTACACCAGATTCATACACAAAATCAATTTGATGAATACATGATAAGTAACACACAATAAATTTACAGCCTGCACTCTCCTACAATGACCAGTAGCCTGCTACATGACCCCACACCCCATCCCCACTCCCTGACCCCTCCCCCTACTCAATCCCTGTGTTATACGGTCTTAAAATGCAACGGTATTTGGGAACCTGTAAAATCATTGAACAGTCAACACTGATAGCACATGGGAATGGCAGGCGCAGGTAGGGAGGGAGATTTTTGTGTGTGTGTGTGTTGGGGGGGGGGGGGGGGGGAGGTATATGGGCGCAGAATAGAAACTTGATTGAAGAGGGGCACTAGGGCAAGCTCTACATCAAAGATCTACAATCTGATAATTCAATTACACATGAAAGTCGTGCAAATTCTTGTCTGACATTTGCTCAAACTCCCCAAACCCCTTTTTGTTACTGGTGGGCTTGATCTTTATCCAATGAAAGGATGGACAAGCAATGATATCGATCAAAATCTGACTTTTTTTTCTCGTTTTTGTCTACATCTGTTTAACCATAACGCAAAAAAATGTTTTAATTTGCATACTACCAAAGGTCAAGCACTATTTTCCAAATCAGTTTATGAATAACAATGGTAATGATAATTCTTTATTGACCTTTAAGAAAGAAAAAGAAGACCAACACCAAATAAAAAAAACCAACAGCAAACTACAATGAAATAAGAAAAGAACAGAAGAAAAAAAGGAAAGGGGAAAACAAACAGAAAATAAAACACAAACAAAAATAAAGGAAAAAAAGGCAAAAAGAAAAAAAGAGAAAAAAAAAAGAAGAAAATAACAGAAATTTAAAAAAAACTTGGCAAATGAAAGGGAAACGATGCTGGAAGAAAAAAGAAAAACATGGAAAAACGAAAGGAAGGAAGAAAGACTGCTCCACTGATGCACTCTCAGCCATGTCCAGCTGGACAGCAAAGCGTCATCTGATCCCACATTAAAAAAAAAAAAAAGTTTTCAAAATGCTTCAGTGTGGAGTATGGCTCTAGACAACTACTACAGCAATTGCAGACTCACATAAACAAGGGGCTGCATCAATTATTTGAATAAATAATGAACGATGAAAATGAACAAAGTACTCTCCGTTAATTAAGTCTAGAAACAAGATGCTTTTAAAAGCACGAAATGAATGGTATGTACAGATGACGATCACAACACCAATGATGAGAGAAGATCATTTTGCTGTCTGCGGGATTTGTGGCAGCCCGAACTCGTCAACAGGAACGTCTCCCTGAAAAAACACCATACACGCACACCATGACATCAAATGATGATTCAGTGTTTAATATCTGTACTGATAATCACCTGGTTCAGAAGCACACATGGAACAGAAATGAGCACAAACTTACATATGCATGTATTCGCACAGTCATTCCATGGGGAAAATAGATGTGTGTAAAACCATTAAGATTTCAATCAAAATTAAGCAAGCCCAGCTGCTACAAGCAATAGTTTGGAAAACAAACTTTCTAACCTTCATTACTGCTGTTTTTACTGACATTATTACTAAAATAATATTTGAAATTAGAGGAATCATCTATTATGTAACAATACACATACATTCATATGTACTTGTACATACACTCTTACGTAAAGAAAAAAAAAAAAACGCACATGAAGACAAGAGGTAGTCGTGAATAAAAATGCCTTTTTAGTTCAAAAACTGGATTTCATCACACACACACACAAACACACCACTACACAGTAAAATGCAAGCAGAAGCTTGCAAACACTACACAGAGACAAACATAATAATGGCAACACTCACCCGCATGCTGTCACCAGGTTCAGAGGTAGGCGCCGATGGAGCGCCAATTGCATTGTCCAAATAAGACGCATCTTCATCCAGACCGATCTCGTCTCCAAGAGCATCCAGCTCTGCTTCCAGCTCGTCATCATCTATCTCTGGCATGCCATAGGATCTGCCCATGACCTCCTGGATTTCATTGGCTTGCTCCATCAAGTCCTCCATGTCATCTTGCATGTTCTGCACATCACCAGGCAGAGAATAAACAGGATTTGTGAGATTACAGTTGCGAACAAACATGACTAAAGTTGACTTCAATTCTGAACTTTTCACACACACATTGACATACGGTCACACTCATGCAAAATGAGGCATGTGTACACACACATACACCGCACAAACACAAAATTGATAAAAAGAAATTGTTTCCTGAACATTTGATATTCAAATCTAATAATTTTAGTAATTAGAAAAGCTCAGGAACAGGTTTCAGATTGAAAGAACATGTGAGAATGCAAGAATGTACAAAACTGAAATCTTAAGAATCGATATTTGGAACAGGTGCTTCAGCTTGAATTTGTTTTGTTAAAAATAGAATTGCATACTGCAATCCAAATCTAAAAAGCTTTCATAAATACTGCGATTTGAATGTCTATAAAAAGAAATTTGATTTTAGGTCTTAAAAAAAAACCCAACCCAATGTGTCCTTTTGGTGAAAAAAAAGAAAATATTATGAACACAAACAAAATACTTAAGAAAGCAGCAAACTTTCAATCATAGAAAATCTTTCTTCAAAATCTTCAACTGTTTTATTTTTGGTTGGCAACTGTCACATTTACATTTTCATGAATTCAAGCTTTAGTGCAAAACCCTTTAAAATTTGTTACATCCTCAAAGGGGCAAAGCACACTGCAAATTTTAATGTTTTGGTTTACATAAGTAGCTGAACTGAAGAATGGTTTGGCATACACCTAAAACATGTGTTTTGATTATCCTTATAACAGCGTCAGTCATAAGACATGTGTACATTTTGACAATGAATGAAGTCAAGATGACTACATGGGAGTAAGTGGGGAAAAGGTCTTCCATTCTACAATCGAATTGTAGCCGTTCTTTCTATCCTGAAATTGAATAGTGTAAACCACCTGAAATCAATCATGAAACAACACAATCGTAAAGCTATTTTCAGACAATAGAAGATAATCACAAGTGAGTAAACCCAACTCACTAAACCTAATTAGCCTTTTAAAACCACATGCAAAAATCCCAGACTTTTAATAAGTCTTGCAACTGAAAGCATGGTAAACATGCAAAGCAGCCTTCTTTAGACACGGCAACTCTACATTTTTAGCCTCAGTATAATTCCAGAGAATATGGGGTAGTTTGGAGAAAATGGGTGCACTCTTAAGGACACTCCTGAGTATATCGCAGGTGTGGATAATTGAACATTTCTGCAGTTTTGACCAGTCACAAGATCATGTGGAATTGGCTGGCGTCAACTCCAGCTTACATCTGAAAGTCTGGCATTTTAACATGAAGTGAGCATACTGTGTATCAAAAGTTCAGTTAGCTGACCACACAAACGGCAGGCACCTCTCCACCTATTTAGTGGTCACATTCTTTTTCTTTCATTCGTCCTCTGTCTTCAATTGTTGTCATGGGCAATACAAAAGTTCTCCACTTTCACTCACTTCTGCTGAAGCAAACGTACATTTCTAATTGGCTGTCAGATATCAATCGCTGGCAAAACACACAACCACTACACAGACAGATTGCTTCTTCTTCTTCTTCAGTGTTCCAGTATCTGGTAGCGTGTGAACTCGTTTTACCCTGTTGGGATACTCACTATACTCGAGAATATAGTCAGTTCACTCTGACTTTGTTGAGTGCAGAAATTTGTGGGAAGAGGTTGTGGAGAAAGATGGATAAAAGATATGGTAGACAGAAAGGACAATAGACGACAGTACAGCAAAAGGAAGAGACAAAGTTACTGAGAGCGAAAGGAAAAGGGGACGTTACTAGCACAGAATGTCCAGAAGGAGGGGGAACTATTTGTACAAAAGACTCCCTGGTATCCCCATGGGGGATAGATAGATTGCAAATCAGTTTCACCAAACATCACGCCTTTTTTCCCCATCATGTTGGTAATATGACGGGTAAATCGGGGTATAAGAAACGATATCATGTGGGTTCAAATTCTACTCCCTGACTCACCTCAATCTGATCGATGTTGATTTGTTTGTATGCCTTCTTGAAATCCTTCACACCAATCTTCATGGCATCCACCTACATCAACACAGAACACACTCCCATGAACATTTACATCAACACAGATCACACTCCCATGAACGTTTACATAAACACAAAACACACTCCCATTAACATATACATCAGCACATATCACACTCCCATGAACATTTACATCAACACAAAACACACTCCTATGAACATTTACATCAATACAGATCACATTCCCATGAACATCTACATCAACACAGAACACACTCCAATGAACATTTCCATCAACACATATCACTCCCATGAACATTTACATCAAAACAAAACATTCCCATGAACATTTACATCAACATGTATCACACTCCCATGAACATTTCCATCAACACAGAAGACACTCTCATGAACATTTACATCAACACAGAACACACTCCCATGAACACTAATATCAATACAGAGCACACTCCTATGAACATTTACATCAAAACAAAACACTCCCATGAACATTTACATCAACACAGAACGCACTCCGATGAACATTTACATAAACACAGAACGCACTCCCATGAACATTTACATCAACACGGAACACACTCCAATGAACATTTACATCAAAACAGATCACACCCCCTTGAACATTTGATTTACATCAACACAGAACAGACTCCCTTGAACATTTACATCAACACAGCTCCTACTCCAATGACCATTTGATGTGCCTTTTCAACATAACAGTATATATAAGGCTTCACGCTATAAGCCTAATGATTGATGGTTATACATCAGTCAGCACACTTATCAATTTGTTGATCTCTCTGACTGAGTTATATTTCCCCCAAACTAACTTTTGACCAACAAGAAATGACATCTGACTTCCTCCAGCATGGAAACCACAATATTCCCAAACAGGAAGTCCCCATAAATCTGTTGATACAAGAATTTTCATGTCAGTTCAACAAAACATGGAATAAGAAGAAAAATTTGAAATTGTTTTTTTTTTTTTTTTTTTTTTTTTTAACCAAGACCTTACAGAGAGCTGGGCATAAAAGGCCACCATTTTTCTTTGTTTCATAACAGGGGCTGTGGAAGAATACAAGGATTGCAAGAACTGAAGATGATAACTTTGATTGATTTTCATACATTCATATAATGTTGCACTTATGTTTGCTTTTTTTTCTTTCAGGGAAAGGCTGATGTTGGGGAAAAGTGGCGCAGGGTGTTTAATAATGATGAGCAAAGAACTGGGGCTGGCAAGATTACTTTTGCGATTGACGTTTCTCTGTGCATTGATTGTAAAGGTGAATTAAAGGCAAATTTCTATTGTGGACATAAAACATGAACTGAACTGAGCTGAACTGAAATACAGAACTTCACTCCAAAGTTCACTGAATTGCCTTTTAAGCATTTCTTTACAATGCCGAGAGGTAAACATCTACATGTTAATGCCCCCCCCCCCCCCCACATTCAAAATGGACCTACCCTTCCCACCACTCCCTCACGCCTCCCCAATCATCCCTCCACAGCTAATAATGAAACACATTCTGACAATTTTACCGTGGTTTTTGTGTCTTTGCAGGTCTGGATTGCAAAGTTTTGTTGCTCAAGGTTGAAGGACTGCTGGTTCAACTGATCTCGCTGACTTTCATACCTTTAATTTCAAAAACAGAAAAGATTTTTTTTTTTTTAAATCAAAGCATGGTGTGGCTTCCATCTAACTGATTTGTCACATTCAAACTTATTTGTTCAGCTGAATCATAAAGTCATCCAAACAAAAATAATGCTGATGACCAGCACTAAATAGTGGCAGGCTACATAAGGCTACCTAAAATCATATGCTAGTTTAAAACCAACCATACCCATCCAGTGATATTAATGCCACACTTTAAAAGTCAACCAACTCAGGGGTTTTTTTCCCCACAATCTTAAAGATATTTGTTCGCTCTCATCTACAATAAAAAAAAAAATCAAGACAAAAAAAACACCAAAACACTTTGTTATCTCAATTGTAATATGAATGTGTTGCCAGCCCTTGAGAAATGCACTTGTTCTCTTGCTTATAGCATCTACTGATCATATCATTTTCATTAACAAAAAAAAGAAAAACATCCACACTGGCATTCTGAGCACAAACTTAAAGTGATTAATTAACCGACAAATTTTTACATCCAAATAAAAATAAGAGCAAAACATTTTACGAGAAACAAACCAACCAACAACCAAAAACATCTAATAGGAATGCTCTGAAATTATCTTGCTGGTTCTGTTCAATAATTCACCTTCGAGAGTTATTATTTTACAATCATCATTGATTTCATAAACTTTAATATAAACAAAACTTTGAAATTAAAAAAAAAAAAAAGGCACATATATCTTACATCCTCTTCTGTTTTAAAACCCGCATTGCCTTCTGCTTCACCATGTTCTGCAAAAGCAAAAAGAAAAAAAAAAACCCTTATGGTCACATTCACAGTCGTGCAAGAGCTCCCTACATTTACAAGATTTGTACAAGTCCGTGAGACAATTTCAAGTTTTCAAAGACATGTCAATGGTAAACATTTCTGAGAATGACTAAATAGACAGAGCTGAAATACTTACACCAGACCTTTAAGAAATGAAACAATACTGCAAAACAAACTTTTCAGCCATAATCTCGAGTCCAGTGCCAATTCCTAATCATTCTCCTTGAGTTTCTGTGACCTACACCGTTTACCTGACATGGGTGATTCGGACACTCTTCTACAGTGTACGCACCATCGACAGGTGGATTATTTTGTTGCTGTACAAAGAGAGCATTACATTCAGGAAGACAGTTTTTGTACGCTCTCCTTGGCGAACCCCTGCCACTCCAGAGGAGAGAGAGAGAGAGAGAGAGAGAGAGAGAGAGAGAAAGAGAAAGAGAGAGAGAGACTTTCAGACATTTACGAGCATATCTCATATGATTTGCATTCATTTAACACACACAACAGGCACAACTGAACAAACATGCATACACACACAATATACAAAAAGCATGTACTCTCTCTCACACACTTTTTCTGCTTCAGGTCCCGCCCCCCCCAACACACACCCCCTCCATTCAACCCCCACTATCTACACTCCTTTCTTGCCTCTCTCCCTCCGTCCCCTCCCACCTGAAACAAGAGAGAGAGAGAGAGAGAGAGAGGGAGAGAGCAGACAGCCTTCATGCAGAAAACCTTAACAAGCTTTCAGCACACAGACACATACACGCACACTCACACACACAGATCTGCACACACACACATGCATGAATGCACGCACATATTCACACACACACACATACACACTCACTCATACTCAGTCACATGCTGACACATGCACACACACACTGTTTAATGTTCTTACACAGTCAAACCAAAGGGCATGTAACATGCAACACATACATGAACATAGCTAAATGAACATAGCTAAGACAACAAGAATGACACACATTTACCTACTTGTATTAAAACCATGCATGACATTTTGAACTTCTGTTTGAAGGCTTAATACATTTTGAATAATATTTGACAAAATTACATGAACATTTATTTTGATTAAATATTTACATCACATACCTTACATCAAATGCATACAGTAACAGATCACTTTCATTTCTTCATGCAAAATGGAATGATTAAAAAAAAATTATTATTATTTTTTTTTTTTTTTACTAATATTGTGGTAATAATCATTTCCCTCACTCCTGAACTCAATCTTTCATCCTACTTTTTTTTTTTTTTTTTTGTGGCAAAAGTTGATGTTGTGGGACAATGGCAGAAGTAATGAAGCCTACTCTACATGGTCTGGTTAAAAAACTGAAAAAAAAAAAAAAAAAAAGGAGGTAAGCAATCAAACTCATTATTATGGAGTGAACCACTTTACCTTTGACGGACCATCCCTCATCTTTTTCATTTGATCTCTGTATTTGCCAAGTTCTGCATCAAGCCTGGCAATCTTCTTGTCTATGGATTCCCCACGGCCGTCAATCTGGTGAAAAAAAAAAACCCATAAGTTTTCGAATGAACTGCTGTATCAGTATCACATGAGCTGTTCGATCTATAGATCCACACACACACACACACACACACACACACACACACACACACACACACACTACACCAAAACTGCAACAGCTGAATCTTTTTTTTCCCAAATTTTCATTTGGTTTTCATCTTTTATTCTAAAGTCGTGGTGTGTGTGTGTGTGTGTGTGTGTGTGTGTGTGTGTGTGCGTGCGCGCGCGCGCGTGTTGATGTGTGCATGTGCATGAGGCGAGAGAAAGAGAGAGTGTGTGTGTGTGTGCGTGCGTGCATGTGTGTGTGTATGTGTGTGTGTGTGTGTGTGTGTGTGTGTGTGTGCGCGCGCGCATATTACATTTGGATCTGAATGGAATCTTTTACATATGTGTGTGTGTGTGTGTGTGTGTGTGTCTACAGATCCACACACACACTAAACCAAAACTGCAAGAGCTGAATCTTTTTTTTTCCCAATTTTCATTTGGTTTCCATCTTTTATTCTAATGTTATGTGTGTGTGTGTGTGTGTGTGTGTGTGTGTGTGTGTGTGTGTGTGTGTGTGTGTGTGTGTGTGTGAGTGTGTGTGCTGGTGTGTGCATGTGCGTGAGAGAGAGAGAGAGAGAGAGAGAGAGAGAGAGAGTGCGTGCGTGCGTATGTGTGTGTGTGTGTGTGTATGTGTGTGTGCATATTACATTTGGATCTGAATAGAATCTTTTACATATGTGTGTGTGTGTGTGTGTGTGTGTGTGTGTGTGTGTGTGTGTGTGTGTGTGTGTGTGTGCATATTACATTTGGATGTCAATGGAATCTTTCACTGTTTTAGACCAGTGTAAACTTAATCTAAAGCTTACAAATAAACAAACAAACAACAGGGTTCTGTCATGCTTGTGCATGGCATAGCTGTGCACTTATCAATCAAATTGTTTTTAATTGCTGCTGACAGTGGTTTTAAATGATCATGAAGATATTGCTGTTTAAATGACTAAACACCTGATTTTCTGTATTAGAAGCAAGTTTCTCACTGCAGCTGTCATAATGCAATGGCTTCCCTCAGAGAAGTGCTGGCTGTGAGGTTATGGTGTCAATGCCTGTCAGAGGAATTTATTAACAGATTTTTCAGCCCTTGCCAATTTCTACTCAGAGCTGAGAGCACAAGCAATGGTGTTGACTGTGGAGACTGGAATCACACATTCAAGTTTCATCCACTTAAGGAAAGCATCTCTGATAGTATTGCTTAAAGAACAAAGTCACGAATCAATGTGGTGTGTGTGTGTGTGTGTGTGTGTGTGTGTGTGTGTGTGTGTGTGTGTGTGTGTGTGTGTGCATGCATGCGTTTGTGCACGTGCCTGTGTTTGTATATGGTGTGTGTGTGTGTGTTGTGTGTGTGTGTGTGTGTGTGTGTGTGTGTGTGTTTGTGTGTATATGTGTGTGTCTGCTTGTGTGTGTGTGTGTGTGTGTGTGTGTGTGTGTGTGAGTGTGTGTGTGTGTGTGTGTGTGTGTGTGTGTGTGTGTGTGTGTGAGAGAGAGAGAGAGAGAGAGAGAGAGAGAGAGAGAGAGAGAGAGAGAGAGAGAGAGAGAGCAGTAAAGCAGGCGGCCAGCTGATTTGATACCCAAAAGCTGACACAAGAGGATGCCTGGAACTGGAAGGCCCTAAACAGGCCAGGTAAGCTGTAGGACAAGACCAAATGCTGCAGGCATGGTGTCTGACAAGAGAAAAATCCTACAGGCATGGTGTCTGAAGAAAGAATCTGGATGTAAGCATCCTTCAAATATATATGAATAATGCAAAGTCCCCAGGCTAGATGGATCCCCTGAGTTGGGATAGAGTGAAAGTCTGTAAAACTGTACCTTCCGCAGGAATTGTCCAGGGGTGAGAGATTCACAACTGGTCTTCAAGCCCTGAGGTGTTTGGAATGAGGAAGAGTTGACAGCAAAGCACAGACAGGCTACAAACTCTGTGACCGCTCCCTTGCAATGACTGACAAACTTACAACTAGAGGATTCTCTCGTGTCAGCTGAAGTGGAGTGTACATGTGGGACATGCATCGGGGATGGAGTGTCTCGTCCTCCCAAAGAAGCAAGTACCCCATCTTCAACACGGAACGAACGAACAATCCCCTGAGCAGCAGCTGTCACAGCCATAATGCATAGCATGCGAGGTAGCCAATCTGGATGGTGATGCTGGGCAGGAAAGCTGTTAATACTAATGCTGTGGCTATTGGAAAGCTTTTCAAAAAAGGAAGGTCATGACTGGCTTTCTGATATAGGGCAACTTTGCTGCTGGTCCTGAAACTCTGGTATTATGGGATCTTTCTTCTTGGTGATGGGTGAACAGCCCCACCTCCCGGTTAGTAAAAAAGAAGAAAAAAAAGACACAAAATTTATAAAGCTTCTTACAAACTTTTATGATCCAACTGGACTAAATTTCCAAACTCACCACACACCAAGGGACTGCTACTCAGGCATACCAAGTACTTCAGTATAACTTTCCCTTTATTTCAGAGTGTGGCCCACCCAACTCAATCAATAAAAGCGGAATTCACTCAACCTAATGCTACTGGTTGAGTCAAATTACTTAACTATCTCCAAACAACAGAAAAGTCATCCAAACAGTCTTAATTAAATCTAGACAAGAAATTGAATTTGATTGCAACAACAACTTATCTTGAGTTTATTTTATTATTATTATTATTTTCTTTAGAAGGAACACCAAATGTAACAAACCCAAGACGATTCTAAAGACTTTTAAGCCCTTGAAAAGGGTAAACTGGTTTTTCAATTTTTTTTTTTCTGAACCTTTGAATAATGACCATGAGGTACTGTACCCGACACCACCTCTTGTGCAGAGGTGAGGTCGTGGAAACTGCTGGAGCCTGAGCTGCAAAAGAAGCTGTCTCTTGGTGGGCTTCTGCCCTGTGACCATTAAATGGCTGGCACAGTCTCCAGAAAAAAGTTTCAAAGTAAGGTGACTGCAGGCAGAAATTGTAACAAATTTTCTAAAAGGAAAATTATAGTTAATCTGCCAGGCAACTGGGACAAACAAAACATGATGCATTTCATGGGCACCAATTTCGAGAAGCTAAGTGATTTCTTGTTCCTCGTTTTCATTGTCCAGAATGTTGTTTATCTTGCCTGAAGACCTAAGAGGTAGAAAATTTGTTTGTCCCTGTTGTCTGACAGATTAACAATAATTTTTCTTTTTAAAAATGCTTTTTCAGAAAAGAAGTTAGGCTGACTGAGAACATTGTTAAAGGGTGTCTGCTGTCAAAAAACAAACTGGGAAATGGGAAACTAGTCCTTCCTGGCAAATACAGCAATACAATGCAGCTTGCCTGGACTGCTTGCTATCGCACAGAGATGAGCAGAGATCCAGAGAAGAAGCAAGACCTGATTCCTGAACCACCTCTGCTGGGAATCCTGGGTGGACAAGACTGAAGCAGAACAGTCCCTGACCTTCCACAACAATAGACCAGGAGGTGGGCTGCTAATGCCTTGTGCAGACACCATTTGTCCAATCTGTTTAGAACTATAAATGACTTCAGCCTGTCTTAAAATTTTAAATACGAGAGAAGCACAGGAGTGAAAAAAAAAAGTCTCCCTGGGAAGCAGGAGGCAGGTTAGAAGTTAACAACACAGCTTCCATGTAAGCCATGTAGTCTCAAAGGAGTAGTACCCAAAATTATAATCCTCCCTCTGAGAGTCCTTTGAAAGTAAAGACATAATGGTTCCATTACTTAACTATTTAATTAGACCAATGAAAATCTGACCAGTCCTAGAATACGGAAATGTTGTGTGATCCCCATACTTTTGGAAACATATAAACCATTGAAAATGTGCAAAGAAGATTAACCAAGCAAACATTTTAACAATGACAAACTTGACCACTGAGAAGTTTAAACAGCTTACAACTTTGATGTCTGGAGTTACGCAGATCGAGGGGTGATATAGTTGAAACCTATATATACTGTTATAAAATTCTGCATGGAAGCACCACAGAATCTTTCCACCTTGTAAGACAATACACATTCACATGGACATATACTAAAACTGGCAGAACTGTTCACTGAATCTAATCTTTTCCACATGTAAAAAAAAAAAATTGATGAAGTTATTCATTTGTGAAATGATCTGCCTGCTGTCACTGCAGGAACTCTTAACATTAAAAAAAAAGAAAAAGGTTAGACTCTGGAAAGATTATATCAACTGTGCACTCATGAAAGAAAATCAACAGAAATTAAAGTCTGAATATGCAGGCAAAAGGCTGATATATAGATAAAATCTATACAAAGCCAGTTATTGCTATTATCTGATATAATTGATAAGTTAATAGTTTTCAATGCCCATCTTGTGCCAAAGTGGACGAAGACAAGTGATCGCTCATTCATTTTTGTTGTCCTGAGTGTACAAGTGTATCTCGCATGAAAAAATCCTAAGGGGTTGAAACGTGTTGTGTTTTGTCTTGTGATTCGTTTGTCAACTTTTTGGGGCAGAACTTTATCAATAATTTTTTCAAATTTAATAGTTTTTCATTTTCTGAATGTAGAACTCTGTACAAAAATGTCGTTTCCTGCAAAGGTGAAAACAGAAACAGAACCATTTTTGTCTATTTACTTCAACACATTGTGGAAACCAAACACACATGACACTTCTGTGAAAGGCCTTCTCAAACAACACTAGTGTATTTTCCAGTTTTTCTTTAAGAAACGTTATGAAACAGCAGGTCCCTTTGCCACTGATGACAGAATCATAAAAATCGTTCATTGTGGTCATTCTACGTAGTAAAACGAAAAAGAGAGTCATACAGTGCTAATAATAACAAACTGAATATTCTAGGAGTTGGTCTAAGAGTCACGAGCAATCATCATCTCTTTATTTATAGTTTGCTTCAGTGCTTGTCTAACACTTAATATTTTTGTTTCTTTTCATATTTGATACGACTTACGTTCGAAATACAATCGGTGAGGTTTGGTGGGGGTTCCTTAGGCTTCCCTCTTCCAAACAGGCGATTCATGTTGATGCTGAAAACTTGTAGAGAAAAAAAAATACACAAAACGCGTTCAAAGCACAAGTTTCCACTTCCAGGTCCTGCTGTAGCCTTGCCTCAGGCAGCAAGAGTTAGACGTCACTTCCGAGGGACTAATCGTTACTTCCAGTAAATTAGGACAACTGGATAATTCGATAAAAGAATACAGTTCATTTAAATGCGTTGGCCAAAACAATGCATAAATTAGTACATTTATGAGTAATAACATTTACTTAACAATGAATAGTTCGACAAAAAGGACAATATAATTGTTTTTCAATACATGGAGTTACTGTCAGATCCACTTGTACGCATGCGCATGAGCATTTGACTGTAAACACAGAGAGCACCGCGCGTGTAGGTGATCATTGTGACACATTTTCAACAGGAATGTGAGTCATTTTTGTACACATTTGATGTGACATGTTTTTGGCATAAGGTCTGTGATCCTTTATCAACTATCTTACAAGTATATGCCGGCCTCAGCTGCTTTTGTGCATTCTTTATAGGCAGTGTGTTGACACAAGTCTTGAGGTGTCCCAATTTCAGACCGATCTGACTTTTCATTTTATGATGCTTTTCTGCGAGTAGCTTGAAAATATTTGACGCTGTAGCCGCTAGTTCTGGTATAGGAAAAAAGTAAATGCAATAGTTTGAATGTTTAGCTGTTTCCTCAATCATGTGATGATGTTACGGATCGTCTGTGAGTCGTGTAACAATATAAACAAAAGAGCGACTTCTGCACGACACAAAGCAGGGGCCATCGTAGCCTGCTCCCATTCAGTGATTCACATTGTGTACGGTCATTGTGAAGCCTCATGTCAAGCATGTTTGATTTGGCATGCCAGGAGTAACACATCCACACTTAGGTAGAGGACACCCACTACGAGATTGTGGAGGCCAAGAATTTAGCACGGTCGCATTACGCTTGTAATGTAATGCTATTAACAATGAATCAGGGTGTTTCCACGGCGCAGTCGTCTGCATAGCTTGATATTACAGCATTAAAATACAGTGTAAACTCAAGAGCCTTTATTATTATTGTAATTGCCCATTCAACCAAGAGACAATTACTTGGATCAGAATCATTCAGAACATAAACCAAAAGGACCAAACCTGGTTGTAGGTTATAAAGGAGGGACCAGAACAAATGCAGGTTTTAGTAATAAGCAGTATAGCCTGAGTAATTAATCAAAACTCTAGACCACATGTTCAGTCACAACAAACAGTTATAGCATTGAAAGGGGGTGGTGGTGGTTGTGGTGGTGGTTAAATCAATAAATTTTGGGTCACAGCAGCTCATTTCAGTTGTTTGTCTCAGTGTTTAACATGGCTGTCTAGTATTTAGTTCTAACCGAATAACAGCTTGAGCCAGAACCACACTTTAAAGTATTATTTATTGACTATGAGATAATTTAATCTCAATGTGTCAATAAAACCACTTTTTAGAGTATTGTTTGTTGACTACAAGACAATTAATTTGCAATTCATGTGTGAATAGGTTGTTTTTTTTTACCATCACCAACCCATCCCCACAATCCCATCACCCTCGCACACATGGGAAGAAGGGGTCTGGGGAGAGGTAATCAAATGAAGTAAGCTGACAGTAGCTATGTAGAAATGTCTTTTTAACTTTTAAGAATCAGCTCAACAGTCTCGAAAATTTCTCAGTCATTTCCATGGTTTTGGAGTCTTGAAACAGATACTATTCTAAGTCCAAGCGCCAGACCTTCTCCTAAAACAAATGTTGATTCTTGTTGATGTTTAAAGTGAATGAGTCGGTAACACATGATTCTGTAACTGCAACATTTCTGGTGCTTTTTGCATAGAAAAAGAATGAGAATCTGTGTGGGCTTGTATGTGTGGAACTTGCAAAATGGTTTGTTTTTCTGTTTATTTATGTACTGGCCTTTGAACCAGGATTTGCGCTGGTCCTTCACCAAACCCGCCACTCCTCTACTCATTTATGCCCTTCCCTTCCCCTCCCCATTCCTCTAGTTTCTGATGTGTTGTATTCACAAACTCTCTCCATATGATCTACCCCTCTCCCTTTACCAGCCTTCACCTCCCAAATTTATTTTACTCACAGCCACCACCACCCCCACCCAACTCTCTCTCTCTCTCTCTCTCTCTCTCTCTCTCTCACTCCCTCCCTCTACACATTCTGCCTTTCTCTTTGGCTTGTTTCCTATACCCATTTTCATTCTGTGAGTTCTCTCTCTCTCTCCCCCTATTCATAGTCTCTCTCTCATGCATACATACACTCACTCACACACACACGCACGCACGCACGCACGCACGCACGCACGCACGCACACACACACACACACATGAAAACATACATACACACACACACACACACACACACACACACACACACACACACAGTGAGCACATGTATTTATAAATTAAATATGAACATGCACTGCATACACACACACACACACACACCACACACACACACACACACACACACACACACTCAGAGCAGTTTCATTCCAAGAGACGTTTGTTTCAATTCAAAGAAAAATAACCCATGTTCAGTAGAGATGGGACTAGTACAAAACTAAACAAAACTAAAATATCAAGAAGTTTGCTAGCAGAGAAAGAGCAACCCCCCCCCCCCCCTTCCCCCACCCAACACAGGCACACACACACGCACACTGACTGAAACCAATTGTTAGATTAACCTGTGGTTGTACTGACGTTTAAGAAAACATTGTGAACATAATGTCAACATTTTTCATTTAAAGAAAAGGAACAAAATTAACACACTCACAAAACATATGCACGCACACATGCATGCATGCATGCACGCATGCATGCACGCACGCACGCACGCATGCACACACACACATGCGCACACACACATACAAATACACACATCTCCATACGAACATACCCATACGATTACGAACATACAAAATTAACACACACACACACACACACACACACACACACACACACACATGCAATCACGCAGTATGACTGCCTTAAAGAGAGAGATTTTTGTGTACTCTCTTTTTTAATTTCTAGGGAAAAATCTGGTTGAATACACTGAACACAATCTGTACAGATATTGGGCAATTAGAAACCAGAAAACAAAGGGTCCAACCCTTGTCACTCACTAAAGAGCTTCATTTTTGAAAGGGGGACGGGTAGAGAGAAAGTTGAACTTGAAGGAGTCTTGCATTTTCAACATTTCTGATTCATAATCAAAGATGCAAAACACGGGAGATAAGGAGAGAAGTACTCATGATTCAAACACCAGCCAGGATGAAGTCATAATTTTGTAAACACTGTTTAATTGTAATATATATAAAAAGAAGTCCCCGATTAAGTAAAAAACAAAAACAAAAAAACTCCGTTATACTTCCTGTGATGTGCAGCAATTTGCAAACAGACATATTCGTATAATATATCTATCAATCTATCTCAATCAATCAGTCAATTAATTGATCAATCAATCAAGAATCTTTAAAGCTTAAATTTATGTGCAAATAGAAAATTATTTACAAAATTACAAAAGCATCAAATGCTTTGAAATAGTGTTTGCCATGACAAACAGAAAACGCCAACTAATCATGCCATATCAATGTAGTATGTAATTGAACATTAAATATAAGTGCCCCAGGAAGTCACGGAGAAAGCAGTGTTTGCCTTTTTCTACAGATTCTGGTACAGCATCTCTAGCTGCAACAGACTAACGTCAGTTTCCTTGGCCGTTTCATGTGTCACTTGCTTCATCATAGTATTGATAACAAAGGAAGCTGACAGTATCAGCAGATCTTTATTTATTGAAAATGATGTGTTTGAAAACAAACAGTCGTGCACTCTTTCATCATGTGTGCATTGTTTTACTCCAGTTACAGGGAAAAGCATTTATTGATTTACCTCAGCTCTGTACTGCAGTAATAAAAGCTCAGTGAAGTTGTAAAAACAATGCACTGACATTTGGCAGTAAACTTCTGTCATTATCTTCGCATCAATAAAACGTGTTAGCTTGACTGAAGTTTTTTTTCCCCCTGAAAACTTTTCTTGTGTGAAATGATAGTTAGGTTTTTCGCAGCAGATGTTTTTGTCACATACTGGCATATTGAAAACAATGTTTTCACAGCAAACTGACTAAAGTAAAAACCTACAATTTGAAATGAGCAAAAAAACTGTTAAATTTTCTCAGATCTAAAACAAAACAAGCAAACATACACACACACAAAAGCCCCCTCTCCACTACCCCCCCCCCCCCACACACACACACACACCCTCTCTCTCTGTCTCTCTCTCTCTCTCTCTGTTCATTCCTTTGTTCTCTCAAAGCTAAAACAAGCAAACACATATACACACACATGAGCCCATGGGCGCGTGTGCACGCACACACGCACACACACACGCACACACACACAGACACATACACAGAGCAACACCAGTTATCAGAAACTGAAAACAGACAGTTGATGTAGTGTGCATTTGTAGAGAGCAGCCCTTATGTGTGTGTGCGTGTGTGTGTGCCGCGCGTGCATGTGTTATTGGGACTTAATAGCTACATTCATTGTCATCAATAATGGTGTTACATGTTAGGTGATTTTCTTTCTCTATATTTGCAGGTTGAAGCTGGAACGTTAGGACTGATGTGGACTCCAAGCTACCTCAAAGCATCTCCTTGGTTTGGTCGTGGCTTTTCTGCCAGTTGTTTAACTTGGCAGTCGTAATCATGTTGCGGGTGTAAAGCCTTCTGCAGGTTTTATCCCATGCAGGCAAGGCGAAGAGTTTCTTTCATCACCCGCCGTTTTCCTCCTGACCGGCGCCAATGAGTTACCCGTGGTTTGCCGGCGCTCCAAACAGCGTTTCTATTCTTGATAATGCTGCACAGAATGGATCCCTCACACACTCTCCAGCTACGATTGGTGGAGGCACAGACTCGCCTGGCACCAGCTCCCATCATACATCGGGTGCAGGAGGCAATTTCCCATCAACATCACCATATTCCTCCCTGAACACAACGACAAGTCAGCCGTCTTCAGAGGCCCATTCTCAGTCTCCCCATGGGCTGTCTCACACTAACCCTTCTTCATTTCTTCCCTCCTTTGGGGAAAACTCCATCCAACAGCATTTATATTCTGCCTCCAGTCGCTTTGGTCCGTTCTCAAGTGAAGGGGTGTCACCATCTGATCAGAACTTCTCTTCTCCATTTGGAATGACATCGCAGATGTTGTCTCAGTCTTATTCAGTGCGATCTCAACCCTACCCTGGAATGCCTGGGTATGGAGACAGTGGTCAACAGGATATGTCTCGGCTCAGCGCGTACGGTACATCCCCGTACAGCACGCCAGGTTTAGAGAACTATTATAACCCTTTGACGGTCGGCCAGTACCAGGAGCTAGCCAGTCTTCGGAGTCCATGTTCAGTGCTGCAGAGAGACTGATGAAATCAGATGCTTACGAAAATGGAGTCCCTCGACCTCCGACCAATCCATGGTCACAGTTTGGGGCTGATGGACGAGACGGTCTCTACCTCCAACCAGGATACACCTCACATCCCATGAGTCCTTATGGAAGTCCTCTGGGATCTATGTTCCATGCCAACTCACATTATCGCCCCATGGGCTATGATGGTCCACCATTCAAGGCAGACATGTCAGATCCTTATGGTCTAACGTCCTCAGCAATGGGCCCCAGATTCTCTCCACCTCAGATGATGTACACCAGGGACAAGAAGTCGCCCAAGAAACCAGACTCCTCTCCAGTTCCGAAGCCTGCCACAAATGTTGATGATTCTCCACCAGTGCCCAACAAGGCTGCAAAGTACTTTTCTGAGAGAGGAATTTTTGTGTTTCATCCCCCGGACACGGGACCAGCCATAGGGCCGTATGCCAGTATGATGATCAACATAGCTGACCGCTATATTATGTGTCAGAAAATGTTGTGTCAAAGATTGTCTGATGTCGACTTACCACCCAAAGTGACTTACGTCTACAACCCTCTGGAGTATGCCTTTGAGACCCATTACAAGTTTGTCAAGAAATACTACAACTCTTCTAAGAGAATCCTCTTTCTTGGAATGAATCCTGGACCATTTGGAATGTCTCAAAATGGGGTAAGCTGGATTATTATCATATTATTTCATTTTATTTATTTATTTTTTGTTACGGAAAACTTATGGTTCATCAGTAACATGATTTAGAAGAAATGTCATGAAATTTAGTCTATAATTATAAATGGTAACACAAAATGAGTTTATTTACAATGTATTTTGTATTGCGGTATTTTTCAGTTCACCCAAAAAAGAAATGTTAAGTTCGATCTTAAACTAAATGATCGTTATCTGCAGGGTTTTCCACACCAGTCAAATGTTATGATCCCCATATTAAATTTCTAGTTTTTAAGTAAGGCAAGTAAATCTAAAGGCTGTGAGCTGTCATGTTTTGAAATTGAAGTCACACTTTTCAGGTGTAATCCACCCTTGGAACAGGCTGTTATGCTGATCAATGTGTGTTGTTTAATTGCATACATACATACTGATCATGTACAATGAAACGGACATTGAGCCATGATATGAACAACTTCAAGCTAAGGAAAGAGCTCTCTTGGTTGCCATTTGTTGCATAGAATAGTTACTGTTTTGAATCGGCAAAACATAACACATGTAGAGTCGAGATGATCAGTTACAAAAATGAAGTATCTCAGTAAACTTTTCAAGAATTTTGAAAAATTCCATTTTGCTATCAACATTGGCGTTTTGTTTATTTCAGCAAGGGAAGACAGATAGGTAATGTTTTCTGGCTTAACTTTATGATGAAGAAAGTGGTACTTGGGAGAATTTGGTCTCATTTTTACCTGTTTCGTACATCAACTTGATTGATCTGAATTCTGAACTGGAAACATAAGCAGCACTTCAACAAATCAAGAGGAAATATATATATGGAGTTATGAGGTATTGGTGCATGGTCATGTTGTATGGTGTACTGGTTAATGAAACATTGACTACCAAACAGAAATGTTTGTTCACTACATAGTTTGTTAGAGAAGCCCTGTTGTTTGCTTGTGTGTGTGTGTTTTTTTGGTTGTTGTTAGTTTTTGTCTTTAATCACCCTTGTCAATATTAACGTTATTGTCTCATGGTCACGGGATGTCTTGATCAGTTGATGGTTGGGGATCTGTAGGCTGTACTAAATAACGCTCTTCAGCTTGATATTGGAGCTTCTAGTAGAGATATTGTCCAATTCTTTAAGCTAAGCGTCTTTGCCTTTGGAATGTTCACCTTCCCTGTGTAAGAATAAAGATGGTCTTGGATAGTGAAATGGCTTTCCATGAAAATCAAAACTTGTCACAGTGGTCCACTTCTTTCAGTGTCTGCTTAGCCAATTTAATAAATTGTAAAATTTTGTAATGTGTACTGCTGAATGTTGTCTAGAATTGATCACTGAGATCATGTGTTTTTCTGAACTTGTAGACCTGCTTTCTGCTGTATATGTTTTATACAGGTGCCTTGAGCACAGACTACGTTAAAAAAAAGTTCTTTGTGTCATGTAACACAGCTGATCCTACTTGCCTGTAGTGTATGGCTGTCAGCCCTAGATACTTTTTCTTCCACATTGGTGTGGCTTGAGATTTGTATCAAACACTCCATTTGCAGTGAGTGTTCATAGTGAGAATAAATATCAGTAACAAGAATAACAACAACAAAAATCACAGTGAAACTGAACACTGTGTTACTGTTGTGAATTGATGAGAAGTCAGTCAGATTATGAGAATATTCAAAGTTTCTTCTGACTGCTGATTTTAATATTTTTGTCCTAAAGAAAACAAGAATAACAAAAACAGGTGGGAGGCAACTATTATTAATTTTCATGCTTACTATTTTTTCCTGTGACAGCAGATAATGTCATGTTTTTAATGGACAGACTTCCTCACACAACACAGGAGAGAGAAAGAGAGGGAGAATGTACCAGCTGACCGTATGTTTTCCTCCAATGTTACATTTAAACTCAGTTTTCCCCCTTAATTTTTCCAGTAAGGTGGTGAGTTCCTGTAGTGCTGTTTCCCAGACTCTCAATGGGTTGATACTAATGATAGCATTGAGTAGCAAAATGCAGAGCTGATAATGAACTATAAAAAAAAACCAGGTTTCTGTATCACTATCAGAGTCCTTTCATGTAACTTAAAAAAAAAATTTTGACAGATGGTAAATTATTGGAATTAACAGTATAGCTCACTGTAAGCTTTAGTCAACAATTTTTTTTTTGTTTTGTCATTTTTTTTTTGTTTTTTGTTTGTTTAATGTCAGATAATTCGAGGAACATTCCAATTCTGAAATTGTTGCTATGATTTCCCGACATGTACCACAGTTGTCTCATTGTCTGTGTTTCTGTCAGTCTGTGGCGTGGTTGCTGTTTGCGTAGTATAAAATGTGGAATGCCAAAGAACAGTCCTGTGATGTTGTCTCAGACCAAAAAGAATGTGATCTCCACATGAGTTGTAAAACCGTGTTTATTCCACAGTGACTGTTCAAACAGCTCATCTCCTGCATGTGCTTTTGATTGTTCTGAAAATGTTTAACACCTACTTTGATTCCTCTGGCTACAGAACATTTCAAGCACCGAGTGCAAACATGATACTGTGCTGTAAGGGCTAGCGAAACTTTGTAAACTGTCCTTGAACTAAAAATAGCGCAATGCAGGAAGCAGAGCTTTCAACAAGACCTGCAGACTGTCAGCCCAGTCTTCCTGCCAGTGTTGTCTGTGGCAGCAAGGTGATGTGACTGACCATTTCAGGCCAATTACGCTTATTTTGAAAGTTCATGCTTGGAAAGCTGGTTTTCCACATCAGTATGATATCTTTTTTTTTTTCTTAAAAAAAATTTTTTTTTTGAATTTTATAAATTGGAGCTAGAACAGTAGAAGGATTTAATTGCAGACCAATATATGCACAGCCATTTTTATGTCATGCAGTCACAAAAATCCTCCAATATAGATAAAAAGTGCTTCATATTAGGATGGTATTCATGAATAAGATTTTGGTGGAAGTCAGTCATTCAGTGGAGATCTATGTGTGTTGTTTGCAGGTACCCTTTGGAGAGTGCAACATTGTGACAGACTGGATGGACATTGATGGAGAGGTGTCCAAACCTGTATTAGAGCACCCCAAACGACCTGTTATGGGCATGGAGTGCAAGAGATCAGAGGTAAAGTGGACTTGGAGGATGGTCTGGAAGTGTTGTGGAAACTCTGTGTGTGTGTGTGTGTGTGTGTCACTGTGTGTGTGTGTGTGTGTGTGTGTGTGTGTGTGTGTGTGTGTGTGTGTGCCGGTGTGCACACAGTATGTTGTAAATAATGTACATTGTGCATATTTGTCTACATCAGTACATGTGTGGATGTTTTGTGTATACAAAAATATGTGTACAGTGTTTGTTCACAGCCTGTATTATGACCACAAATCAGTTGCAAGAAAACGAATGTTAAATTTTAACATTTTTGTTTCTGTGTTAAATCTCAGCAGTGGTTCAGGTTCAGGTTCATAGGGACAACTGCTTTTGCAATTATAGCCAGAACTGGCTTTACATGTCCCTTCTATGTGTTATCTGGTCTTTGTACGGTCAGGTCTTTAACTCGCTCAAGTCTTTATTATCATAATCAAAATAAATAGTCTTCAATAATGTACTATCATCGATAGAGCTTTTGAAAAGATTAGTATTTTGACATTGAGAAAATAAAAGAAAGCTCTTTGCCCTGCAAATGAATAACCAAAATAAGTTCGAAGGAACAGTAAACTAATTGCAGTATTAATTGAAACATCTTGAACTGTTGTGTTTTTTGTATTTTATATTAGTGTGCCTTGTAAAAGTCACTCTGAGATCTTATATTAACCATGTTCTTTGTGTGTGTGTGTGTGTGTGTGTGTGTGTGTGTGTGCTTTTTAATTTTGCAATCTGTCGTCTTTGTTCTCGGTTTTGCAAATTTCACAGTTTTCATCTGAGATCCAGATTTAGCATGATAACATAGCGTAATGGGCAGGTAGGGAGTGTGGCACTTTAGTGCTAGAAAGTCACATACAATTTGTCACATTTGAATGCGACCACATGGTGAGTGAAGCAGTGTCATGATTTCAACTTTAAGAGAGATTTGATCAAGGATTCAGACACTTCATTTTTCTTTCTTTTTTTTTTTTCCTTCTTTTCAAGAGAGGGGAGGATGAGTAAGAGGAGGGGAGGATGGGGATGAGAGGGGGATAAGGGAGCAGAGGAGGTGGGACAGGGATGAATGGGGAAAGGGGGAAGGAGAAGGGTGGACTGGGGATAGGGTCGGAGAGGGGGATCTGAATGGTGCAGTCCTGAATCTCAAGTGAAGAGACTATTGGTATTGATATTTATCCACAGACTTGTAAGACTTTTTTCACATTGAAACGACACCCTGTGTCCGGCAGGTAGTGACTGTTCGACCTTTGTGGGAGTGTGTGCGCTGTCCCAAGTGACGACGCTCTAGTTTTCTGATGCCTTTTTTATTTAAAATGTCCTTTCAGTGTTCTTGTTGGAGTACTTATTCTAACACACGTTCCATGCATTTCTAGGTGTCTGGAGCTCGTTTCTGGGAGTTGTTCCGGCGGCTTTGCCCCACAGCAGAGGCCTTCTTCAAGAACTGCGCCATCCACAACCTCTGCCCCCTGGCCTTCATGACCGAGACGGGCAAGAACGTGGCCCCCTCCGACATGCCTGTGAAGGTGCTGAGGCAGCTGGACTCCCTGTGTGATCAGACCTTCTTGGACGTGGTGGCTCTCTTCAAGGTGGAGCATGTGATCACCATAGGAAAGTATGCGTACACGTGTGCCCAGAAGGCAATGACTTCCCACAATGTCCACGGGGTCCAGCTGCACTGCATGATGCACCCCAGCCCGGCCAACCCTTCCGCCAACAAAGGCTGGGCTGATATCGCTGAAAACCAGCTGAGGGAGTTCGGGGTCTACAACATCATCGCTGTCAACCCTCAGCCACCACCTCAACCTCCACCGCCTGCTCCACAACCCCAGCAGCAGCAGCCGCCACCACAGTCCCATCAGCAGCCATCTCAGCATCCGCCTCAACAGCAAGCTCAGCATCAGTCGCAACACCAGCCGCCGCCGTCGCACGCACCCCATCCGTCGCATTCGCAGATGCCGTCCCAGCACCCCCACCAACCTCAGGCGGGCCCGCATCATCAGCTTCCCCCCCACCACAGCATGCACGGGTATCCCAGCAACCTGTATCCCCATCAGCTCTCTCACCCCCACATGCCCAACCACCTGCCCCCTCACCCCAACGCTCATGCTCATTACTCTCCGGCCCATTCTCAGCACTACCCTGTGCCCCACGTCTTGCAGAGTACAGGAGGCATGAATCCTCTGGCCATTGGCATGGCAGGTGGGGACATGATCGGGGACGGCAAAAGGACTCATGACATTGTGGCCGATGGCAGCCATAGTCAGAAACGCACGAAACTGGAAGAGGCGTGATCCCTTTCCCTCCCTTCCCACCCTCTGTCCCTCTCCCCCCCCCCCCCACTCTTCCCCTCCATCGTCCCCACCTCCTTCCATTGTCATAATCACACGCCATTTGTTACCACCATCTTTTGAGTGAGTGAATGTCCAGTGGGGCAAGTTTGTCTGCGTAGAGTGAGTATGTGCACCAGTCCGTGGCTCTGTTGCAGAGTCTGCGTCTACAACTTTGTATCTGTCTATAGTAATGATTTCTTTTTTTATGCAGACTTTATTTTGGTATATTTACATCAATAGAATAGTGTGCAAGAGCTCTTGTTACTGTACCTTTTTTTTAAAAACCGTTTTTGCCATTTGATCTAGCATTGATGTTAAGTAATATTTCAGTTTTGAAGTAAATGTTGCTTGATTATTGTGCTTTGAATGGGTAATAAATCTAGTAGTGTAGGGAATAGACAAAGGTTTGTCTATAGCGTAGAAAGGAGATTTGTTGCGACTGAAACATAATCAGCCGATAATGGGTAGATGGATGGTTGTTTTTAATGAGTTTTTAACCTCTCGCTCTGATCCACTTTGAAAGAGTAAGAAAGTTAAAATTTTTGTTCATAGAAATATTTAAAGAGACAAAAATCAAGCAGTCAGATACGATTAAAACAAAACAAAAAATATTACAGTACACGCTAGAAAAAAGTGATGTGTCAGATGCGTTGGTTGATAGTGAAGATAAATGTGTAATTAATGATTACTTCGTTGGTTGGTTATTGCTGTCTATTTATATTGAGGTCAGTAGATCTGCAGGAGGAATTGTATCAGTTTGTATAATCTGTAATATAAATTCCTGTCTCTTTCACTGAGAGTCATAGATAATATGAATATATATGTGACTTCGAAATATCATAACTTGACACTAAATAGTTTTTTAATTTCCCTTTTTCTTATCTATTTTTTTTCATTCTTCTTCAGGTTTGTTTTGTTTTGTTTTTTGTTTTTCTTTTCTACAAGAATAAACAAACTATTCAAGTGAGTTGATGAGATTGTGTCAGTGATGAATTTTTTTATATTGAATCAAACAAAGGTCAAATAAGGTTTGTGGTGAGTTCCAAGTCCATTTAGTAGCAGGTATTGCCCTTTACACTATACACTTGTTGTAGGTTGTTGATGTGTGCGTGTGTGTTTTTCTTCACTTTTGTTTGTGTTTGGGTGATAAAAGCATATAGATTATCCTTGAAAATATTTTTGCTTTTTTATACAGTTCTGTTTGTTTTAAGTCCATGACTTTTCTGTCGCGGTGATAGCAGTTTAAACAGAAAAAGAAATGACACTAGATCATTACTCCTTTTGTTTATATGTCTTAGATGCCTCTTGTGACCTGATGAGCTTGTTGAGTGTTAATTGTTTCAGTATTTTGCTGGAAGATGGCGTTGCTGGCTTTGCTGTTTGTTTTTCTGTTTGCCTTTTTGTTTGTTTATTCTTTTGTTTCATATTTGCTGTTAGTCTTCGAGTGATGGTGTTAACGTTTTAAACCACCAGTACATTCAGTTCTTAATGAAGACAGAATGCTTGCATGTTTCACATCAAAATGTCGTCAAAACATGTGGGTAGGTTTTTATTTCAGATGATGTGTTCCTGGGGCAAAACGAAGACAGTTTGAAAGACTGTACTTCCTTTAGACAAAGCACAGAGTATTTGGAGGATCTTAATCATTGTGGTTCTGTCAGTCAGTGGATTACAAATTCCAGCCTAAAAGCAATTAAAATGATAATTCACGAAAATGTTAGTGTTATAGAAAAAGAAAGAGAGAAAAAATGTTCAAGGAAAGAATGAAACGGAGGAAAGATCCAAGGAACAACGAAGATCAAAGAAGAATATGTTAGCAGCTTGTTGTCAGAATGTATTAGCTGCATGTTGAAAAAACATTGTTAGCAGCATAGTGACAGCAAGCCATGTTTGAGCATCCGAGTTATAATTCACAGATATTTGATCATCTGTTAAGGTTGTTGCACTTTTTAAACTGTAATTTACCATCATTACTTCATTCTGTCTGAATGTTTTGATTTTTTTTTTTTCTTGAATGTGATCATGATGTTAAGATTGTTGATTTATTATAACATGCAGTCGAATGTTTATGGTATGAGGACCCAGTGACATGCTCAGGTGGTTAAAAAGAATATGACCCCAAAACCTACACAACAGTTTCAGTTATGTTTTATCATTATGTAATATGAGTGCACAGTCTTTCTCAGATAGGGCAGTACCACGATGAAAGAAGTATAGAAAATATGTTGAAATGGCAAATGGGACAGGGGCTTTTGTATCACAAAATTTGTACTACAATAATGAAGATCATTTTCCGAGAGTGACTGATGGGTATACAAATGTTTGAGACAGTGCCGTCGGATACATGAGTGCGTGAGTGAAATGGTTTTGCAGTGCAGTGAAGACAACCGTTGGAATCTCTCCAACAGGTGTAAGGAGTGCTTGGTGGGGGGCAGGGTGGAGAGGGGGATGGGTAGAGGAGGGAAAGTGGGGGTTATAGAAATGTTCAGAGAGGTGGGTGCTTCCATTTCTTCATGTCTCTGGAAGATTGTCTCTGCCATGGTTGTCTTTCAGTTTTCTTTCTTTTTTTTTTAATTTCTCCTAACAGTGACAACTCTTTTCATGATGAGACAGTCTTTAAAATTGTCAGGATGATCCGTGACAAGTTAAGAAGAAAAAGAGAATTGCTGTCGGTGAAATTTGAATAGCTCTCGGGCAGTCTGAGTACAGACCTCACATGCTTATGATATACATACGTACATCGACAGAGTAAGTCAGTAACCCATCTTTATGATGCATGGGTACACTTGATTATTGAGTGGAACCTGTCAGTAAACTTATTCAGAAATCATAGAAATAAGCTCTTAAATTGGAGTCTTGATGTGGTAATTGCGCACTTGTACACTCATCCTTTTTTGTGGCCGTAATGCATTCAAGACGGGGATCCCAGTCTTGAATGTTCCTGACTTTTCAATTCCTCTACCTCACGCACTCCCCCCCCCCCCCCCCCCTCACCCACACACACAGTTTCTCCAAGTAGAAGAGATGTTAGGACTGTGATCCGATCCAGTAGAAGGTAATTTCTATTAAGTGTGGTGACTAGACGTGATTACAGTCCTGTTTTGGGGGTCTCCACCTTCTTAAGTACATTGAACCAAGTAGCCGACAAGAGTGTGAAAGTATAGCCTTGAGGATTAAACAGAAAAATGATGTCGATCTGAATTCACTGAAACCTCTGCACCCAAGGTCCTACACTAGTTCTAAGTTCTTTTTTTCCCTGGCAGTCAACTGGGAGATAAATCTAATATTGACTCAGGAAAAAAATAAATTCGGAAAAATCAAGTCATTGAAGAGAGGGACAAGGTTGTGATAGGGATGTTTGACCCCTGTATGCGTTTTCTTACTGCACAAATTCATCATCTTTATTACCCCGCCATCTTTTACCTCTTCATTTATTGTACGGGTAAAAAAGACAAAAACCAACACATCATAGACTTCATACATATGGGGGGAAAAAAGGCATATATACGATTCGAATGTCCCAAAGTTGCACGAAAGATATGCTATGAAACCGATTGCAATACAGGGGATTTTGTAAGCTAGATTGGTCAGTTCAGTTGCGTGTCAACGAGGATTCAGGCTGATAGTGATACAGTGAGATCCCTCATGCATTCTAACCACCCAGTGAAATATCCAGCTCAACATAACTTCAATGCAGCCTGTCTCATCACAGCTGTCGCCAGGTGGAAGGGAGGAGGTGGGAGTGGGGAATATGAAAGGACATAAAAAAATTTTTAAAAACCGTCGTGCATTGAGCCGAATTATGAAATGTCACCGATGATTGCAGATGTTGGTCAGTTCCCCCACCCCACTCCGTCCCCTCCCGTAAATATCAGTGCATAAAGAGTAAAAGGAAAGATTGATTGGAAATAAAGAAGGTGTTGAATGGAAGGGAATCTTGATTTGTAGTTTCATCTCAGGCAAAGTAAAAAATATTCCAGAAAAGCGCAGGGTTAAAATTAAAGGAAGGGAGTGTTGTCAGGGAAAACTGTTATGGAATGGTTTGACAGAGTTTGCCTTTGGATGGTGTGGGCATTTTTTGATTCTTTTATTGTCAGTTGTTGGGGGAAATGCTTTTTGTATGATGACCAGCGTTGTCTTTTCAGCTTTCAAAAGGTACTTTATGAAGGCAGACTTGGAGTTAGAAAACTGAGAATACTGAACTAAAAATCGCAACAGATAAAACGTTCCTTTTTTTTTTGGCCATTGGCATAGAAATTAGAATTGTTGAAAAGAAAGTTCAGTGCTCCAGGTTTTTTTTTCCCCTAAACATATCCTGTCGTACATTGACAAACTTTGATTTGTTTGATCATTTTTATCGTAAAGATATCATTCCTGGGTTATTTCAATAAGGGAAATCTAACAAAGAAGCAAAACATATCAGTGATGGTGATAATTCTGTTTATTGTGTATAAACTTTATTCATTTACTTATTTATTTATTTGTTTATAGATTATTTTTTTGTGTGAGAACTATGGGGTGGGGGCTTTTAGTGAAAAATTGCAGTTCCACCAATTTGAAATTTTCCGCAAGAAATTCCCCTTGTTTTATCATGCTGTCACTGCCTTCTTGTTTTTGTTTTGTTTTGTTGTTGTTTTGTTTTTAGTAAAATTCTGTCACCTTTTTCCTGCTGTCCATTCATTTGCTTTCAGGGCAGCTGTTTTCTCAGATATATAGACTTATGTGGTTGTTAGCTCTGGACTCTACTTTTTTTTTTTTTCATTTATGCTTTTTTTTTTTCTTCTGGATTGATTTTCTTTTTTTTTTTACACTTTTATTTTTCATTTCAAAACTAGAAGGTAGTAAAGTGGAATGGCGGGCATCAACCATCACCACTACCTAGTCTTACTTGTCCAGGGAAGTCTGAATTTGTATCCTGAGAAGTCAGTGTTTTTATCCAGGGAAGTCTGTTTTTGCCCTTGGAGATCTTGAGTTTTTGTCCTTGGGAGTCCGTGTTTTTGTCCAGGGAAGTTTGTGGTTTTGTCCCGGGAAGTTCATGTTTTTTGGGTTTTTTTCTTAACAGGGAAGTATGTGCTTTTGTCCAGGCAAGTCACTTTTTGTTTACAGGAGTGAGAATTTTTGTTGTGAGAAGTCAGTGGGTTTTTTTTTTTGGTTTTTTTTCCCCCTAGGGAAATCTGAGTTTTTGTCCAGGGAAGCATGAGTTGTCCAGGGAAGTATGAGCTTTTGTCGTGGGATTTCAGTCTTTTTGTCTAGGAAAATCTGTGTTTTTATCCTGGGGAATCTGTTTTTGTCCTTGGATGCATGTGTTTTTGTCTTGGGAAGTCATGCGAGTCGTAATTTTTGTCCTGGGAAATCTGTTCTTGTCTAGGAAAGTGGGGTTTTTATCCTGGAAAACCTCAGTTTTTGTCTGAGGAATTCATGTTTGTCTTGGAAAGTCTGTGTTTTTGTTCTGAGAGGGTTGTAATTTTGTTTGGGAAAATGTCTGTTGTTGGTGTCTCAAGAAGTTTGTTTTTGTTCTGGGAAAGCTATGTTTTTGTCTGTAGAAGTCAGCGATGTCTTGGGAAGTCAGCGTGGGGAGGGGGGGGGGGGGGGGATAAGTCTTTGTTTTAGTTATGTAAGTCATTGTTTTTACTAAAAAAAAAAAAAAAGTGTCAGTTTTTGTTCTGTGAAGTCTGATTTTTTTTTTGTTCAGAGAAGTCTGATTTTGTTTAGGGAAGTCTGGGTTTTTGTCCAGGGAAGGTTTGTATTTTTATTAGAATGAAGTTTGTGTTTACGTGCAGAGAAGCCTGTGCTTTTGTTCAGGGAAGTCATACATTTAGGTTGTGTGAAGTTCGTGTCCAGGGAATTCTGTGTGTTTGTTCAGAGAGTCTGTGTTTTTGTCAGTTGAGGTGAGTGGTGGTGTTCAGAAGATTTTTTTTTTTTTTCTTTTGTGGGGGGGGGGGGGGGGGGGGGGGGGGGGGTCCAGGGAAGTCTGTGTTTTTGTCCTGGGAAGTCTTGAGTTTCAGTCCTAGGAATTTTCTCTGTACTGGTCCTGTAAAGTGTGTGTTATTGTTTTGTGAAGTTATGTGTTTCTGTCCGTGGAAGTCTGTGTTGTCGTTGGAAGTCTGTGTTTTTGTCCTGTTGGAACTCTATTTTGGTTTCAGGAAGTCAGTCTTTTTGTTCTGGGAAGTCAGATTTTTATATCGGGAAGTCAGGCAGTCCTTTTGCCCAGAAATCTGGTGTGTTTATGTCTAGGCAAGTCATGCGTTTTTGTCCTGGGAAATCGTGTTTTTTATCCAGAGAAGCTTGTGTTTTTGTCTAGGGAAATCTCTGTTTTTGGTTTGGTGAGTGCATGTTTTTATCCTGGAAAATCATGTATTTTTGTCCTGGGATGTCTCTGTTTGTTGTCCAGGAAATACTGTATTTTTGTCTGAGAAGTTAGTAAATCTTAAATAAATGTTAGCGAACCGCCAAGAGAAACGTGGACAAATGAGTCACAAGACAAAACATGATGCGTTTTGACCTCTTAGGTCTTCTTCAGGCAAAACACAAACAAATAGGACAATGAAAATAAACGAGATTGTCACTTAGCTTTGATCTCTTCAGCGCAAGGTAGGCGTTGAATGAAAACGAGGCTGTTAGAAGGGAGATAATGTGTGAGTCAAGGTAGTAATGATGGTAATTATATTACTGATAGGAATACTAATAAAGGTCAAAATACAGAAAAAATAAATTAAGACAGGATTACTGCTACTTTTGGTGATAATAAGGCAATAGCAGTTGTAGTACGGGAGAAAGGAGAGTGGGTTAGAGGATTCTTAATTAAACAGCATGGTTGCCATGGCAACAGTCTTAATGGCATTGGTGATGTTAATGCTAGTGGTGGTAAGATCAATACTAACAACAGTATTACTGATGATACTGCTAACAACTATTGTGAAGGTAAAGGTAATAAAAGCATGATACAGAAATATATTTAGATGAGAAGTTAGTGTTTTTTGTCGGGGAAGTATGTGTATTTGTCCTGGATAGTCTGTGTTTTAGCCTGGGGAAGTCTCTCCCCCCCCCCCCCCCCCCCCACACCCTCCCGTTCTTTTTTTTTTGTCCTAGAAGGTCTGTATTTTTGTTCTGAAAAGCATGTGTTTTTGTTCTGGGAAGAGTGTGTTTTTGTTCTGGGAAGTCAGTATTGGGGTCCATCATCCTGTTTTGCATGTATGGATTAAAAAAAATCTTTTTTGTTTGTTTTTTTTTTCATTTCATCCTTGATACAACTTCAGCTGTTCAGGCAGGCTTTAAACAATGAATAGTAAGTAGAGGGAATCTCTTAACAGCATTGCAAGCAGAAAGGGAAGAGTTTGCTGCAGGCTTCTACAGTGGAACCAATCTAGACAGTAGTCAATAAAAATCCTTATGATGTGAGTCGGTATGACCCAGGTAGCCCTTGTTAGGAGGTACATATAGTGCAGACTTGCACACACACAAAAAAATCCTTAACGAACAAGTTTTTAAAAGAGAGGGACTCTTTCTTTGGCAGCTTCGTCATTACCAGCAACTTCCTTGTTTGCAGAGCTTTCTTTCCTCAAATATGTGAAAATATGCTTTATGATGTTTCAGTGAGCATCAGAGAATGTCTTTGAAATTTAAAAAAAAAAAAAAAAAAAGTATTGAGAAGTTAGCTGCGATTTTGACTTGGAACTCTACTATTCTGGCAAATGTTTCTTTTCGCAGGTGTGTGAAACCATGTCATGTTCTGTTTTAGGAGCATCAGAGGATGTCTTAAAATGAGAGGCTTGTTATGATATGGACATGTGCAGAGCTCCATGCTGTGTAGAATTATTCAGTGGATGTAGGTTCGTCTGGATGTTTTGTGTGTGTACGTGTGTGTGTGTGTGTGTGTGTGTGTGTGTTGTGTGTGTGTGTGTGTGTGTTGTTGTTGATGTAGGTTTGTCTGGATATTGTGTGTTTGTGTGTGTGTGTGTGTGTGTGTGTGTGCGCGCGCGCGCATTGTTGATGCAGGTTTGTCTCCTTAGTGTGTGTGTGTGTGTGTGTGTGTGTGTGTGTGTGAGAGAGAGAGAGAGAAAGAGACAGAGACACTCCATGCTCTGTGTGTACGCATAGCAAAGGCTGTAGATCAGGCATCTGCTGAGCTCATCATCCAAGGAAAGATTGTAATTCAGTGGTCTGCAGACAAAGGATAACTTAACTCTCAACAGTTTTTGAGATTTTTGCATTTTGCATGAAGGACGTTTTTTGTTTTGTTACATTCTGCGCATTATTTCTTAAATAATAAGATTTTTGTTATGAATGTGTCTATTTCGGGTTTTTTAGGCGATGTATTGCTTCAGATAACAAAAATGTTGTTTTAAATACCATAATTCCAGGAAGAAAACCGTTGATCACCGGTGATCGAAATTCAAGGGAAAGAACTGAAGAGAGGTAAGTGTAAGAATTGCAGCGGACTGATGGCTTGCTGAAAAGAATCCATTGAGGTTCTAACCTTAACTTACATCAAATAGATTTTTTAAAAAAAAATATATTATTCCATCCAAGCTGACTTGTTGTGCTTGACTCCTCAAAAGTTTACAGCTGTTTATCCTACCAAAGTCTTCACAGGCTTACACTTAGCACAACTAACTTGCTTCTCCAGGTGTATAACTGTGCGTATGTGATGGCTGTGTTAACAACTTTGCACACAGTTATAGGCCAAGGCATGCAAAGACTTGGCAACATGATTCAATCTCACTCAATCTCTATAAGTTTTGGGGAGAGACACAGTGTTCAGTCTTCTTTTTTTGGTTTGTTTTAAAGTGTGTGTGTGTGTGTGTGAGAGAGAATTTTTTTTTCAATGAGCATTGTTTTCTTCAAGGTTTTACCTTTAAAACGCAAAGTATTGTAAAGACCACATGAAAGGACGCCTCAATATTGTGTCATATACAGTTGATTTACATGTGGCCTCCATTTCATTAATTGCATCGCTGTTTACATGGTGAATACAGCAAGATATGAATTGTGTGTTTATTGTGACCACATTACCTACCAGTAGAAAAGCACATGTGAAATTGTCTCATGTTTCTGTACTGATTTCGCCCATGCGTCATGATGTATGTTGTACGAAACAAAGTCATTACAACAGTATCCAGATTGTGTCACCATAGTTTTCGGTTGAAATGTGTCACGTTGTGAACATTGAAATGCTTGTGCAGTCCAGTCCCACTGACGATGTGAGAAGAAAATCGGTGTGTTCCTAATGACGATGTTCTCATCACGGAAGTAGATTAATACTTCCAGCCTGTCTAGGCTCTCAAGTGGCTTTGACTGTTGTGAAATGAGGGACGAGTGATTAGCTGAGTGGTACAGCTATGATAACAGTGCTTTTTTTTCTTTTCTTTTGATATAAAATACAAAGATGTTTTTATCCTGTTTTGTATGTGCTGGTATGAACATCAAACATTCACTGACGTCAAAACCACTCTCAAAGGCAGCTTTTAGTTTTTCGCACTCCCATTCTGCAAATCATAAACAGTTTTAACGGGATAAGAGACCAAGGTTTTTTTTTTGTTTGTTTGTTTGTTTTGGTTTGTTTTGAGAGAAAAGAGTTAAATGACTTCATGAGCAGGCACAGTTTTCTGGGCAAAAGGTATTGACTAAAATCTGCTGACTGTTCTGTGCCGGGGAAAATTATTTTAAACAGAGAGGTTATGCAGCAAATAGAAAACAGATTATTATAACAACAACAAAAAAATTAATGAAAGAAAGAAACTGCTTGTAATTGAATGTTACTCTCTTTTCCTACAATTCTTAAAATATGATCTTTGCATATATTTCAATTTCATTCATTTAAAGATGTGAGGTGTTTGGAAAAAAGCTGATAAAAAGAAGATAAGTGCTGATTTAATGCTAAAGAATTAACGAAGGAATTTTGCAAAATTTAGTGTATAACTTTTTGTTAAAACTCAGCAATAGATGCTTTAAAGCATATAGCATTTTTTGTTAAGAAAGAAATCTGTGCACAGAAGAAAAGTTGGCAAAGTTTGGGTTTCTACACATGATGCATAATGAAAAGTTCATCCATTCCATTGTACTTTTTACACATTTGACTGAATAGGCATGTTTTATGTGATGGTGTGTGGTAATGTACCATCATATTCATTAACTGTTTAGAGGAGGAAGAGTGTGCCAGAAGTGAAAGGGTGATGGGTTGTAGGATCTTTTATTTTTCTGCTGTGTGTGTAAGGGAAGCAGGTTGAAGGTGAGGAGGGAGGGGACTGTGGTGTTTGGTTTCTTCCCATGGAAATCAGTTCATACATTTGATTACCCTCGCCAAAGAGGTTGTGTTTTCTGCTGCATCTGTTGGTTGGTTTGGTCTTAGTCGGGATCATGCAGAAAAATAACAAACAAAACAACGAATATGAAAACATGGAAATGCATTAGTGCGGGGTTTTTTTTCAGGTGAAAAATAACACACGCACGCACACACACACACGCACACACACACACACACACACACACACACACACACACACACACACACACACACACACAAGCACGCACGCACGCACGCACGCACACACAGACAGACACACACACACACACACACACTGAACCGATTTCAACCAAACTTTGTCAACAAATGGAATGTGGCCCAAGAACGAAGCCATAAAAGTTATGGATGGATCCATGGTGCAGATCCATAACAAATGATGGATCCCAGATCCTTTTTCACAATACACACATATGTTGTTTCAATTGGTTCACAAGAAAATCATAACAAAAGTTTCTATGAATTAGAATAATGTAAAATCTTGTTGTCCATGTGTCTGTGTGTACTTTTGAATGCGAACATTTGTGTTCAGCATTGGCGTAGGTGTGTGCTTTCCTGAGTCCCTTCTACTTTTGTGGACTTTTTTTTCTCTGTGGTGACTAAACTGTCAATCCTTTTTGTTGAAGTCTTCTTTCAACATCTTCATCACAACGTAAGCACTGTGATTTTGACTGACAGTATTCCCCTTGGATCATGGTGGCATTCTAATTCATGATGACTTTGAAACGTCCCCAGTCCCACCTCTCTGTACACCTCCCCTCATCTTTCCATTCCACTCGTACCTTCTTCCTCTGCTTTTTTTGAGCTGCCTCCTTGGGCTTTTGTGTGTAAACTGTGTCATGCAGTGCGAAGTGAGAGATGTCGGACTCCGTACTTACTGGCTGTCTGCTCAATTCTGGGTTTTTTTTTTTTCTTTTTTTTTTAAATTTCCTATTTGGAAAATTGGCACATTATCTCTGTGTGTGTGTGTGTGTGTGTGTGTGTGTGTTGTGTTTTTCATGCTTATGTTGCCATGTTGATTTGCTAATTGGTCATCAACATAGTCCTGAAGTAATTGTCTCATATCCAGAATAGGAAAGAAACAAACAAAAAAAAAAAAAAGAAAGAAAGAAAGAAACCAATAGCAAAACCACCTAAGGGTTTAAACGTTTGGTGTATGTTTATCGTGTATTCTTTCCTGCCATTTGAGTCCGAATTCCCTTGGCAATAAGACTTTTTTTTTTTAAATCAGTGAAGCATTTATATGACTGCAATTTATATATAACATGTTGTGAGTGTTGGTTATATTGTCTGTGCCACATGTCAAGTCGTAAATAAGCATATGTCGGTGGAGTGAAATATGTTTAGGTAAGTTAATTCTGTTAAGCTGTGCATTTTTTTTTTCCAGATTGCCTTTGTATATAGTAACTTTTTTAACAGAAACTTTTACTTGTGTGGATGTATGCTAGATTCCGTCTGCTACCTCTGAAATGTTTTGAAGTCATTCCTAGATTAAAAAGGCCACGTTTGCAACTAATGTAAGTATACCTGAATGTTCTGTGAAGCCTAGGCATGGGAAAGTACAATAAGGTGAATTTTTCACTTTTATCACAACGGATGCCTTTCCGTCAGTCCGTCACAGCGGTTTTTCTTTTTCTTTTTTTTTTCTTTTTTTTAAAATTCTTTTTCGTTCATCAGTTTGGTTGTTATCAAATTTTTTTTTTAATCTTTAAATGTACATTATGTTTGTACAGCCACAGTATTTCTTCATGTTTTGAAGGGTGTATGAAACCTGTTTTCTTTCTCTCCTTTTTACCTCCCTTTCATCCGTCTTGATTTCCCTCTGCGGATGAAGAGTTAAGGGAACAAACTGGATCTTTTGAAATTTATCATTTAAAAACTTTTTTAGCACTATTTATTTGTAAAGAATGTTGGAATGTGTTATTTTGTGATGAATGAGGATCTTCAGCTATCTTTTTACCTCTGCAATCTACTTTTGTTCTGACCAGCACCTTGTCTTTTGGAGCTGTCGACCTTGATGATACGATGACAAAGATGTACAATTCTGTCGTGTGTAACCAAATGAATGGTCTGTTTTTGATATATAATGTTGTCTTACCAGGGTATAAAAGTTGAAGGCATTTTGTGTCCCAGCACTACAGTATGCTAAAAATGACAAAGTGTGTGTGTACATGAATATTATGTACATGTACTTATTTGTGTTGTGACAAAACACATTATATGTTTGGCTTTGCATGTTATGGTTGTGTGGACAGATCTGTGTTGTGTGAACAGTGGTTTTGGTTCTTTTTTTTTTTTTTTTTTTTTTTTTAAAACAGAGTGAAAGCAAAAGATAAGAAAGATATCTATGCCATTTTTTGCATTGGTTAGATTGTGGTTTTCCCTTATGTGTCACCCATGTGTGTGTTGTATAGAGAGAGATTCTAAACCTATGTGGCGGCCCTCCGTGTTGATCTCTCGTCAGCGTTTGACATAGCTTGTTCCTCACACAAGCTTTCAGTGACCTGTATGTTTACTGCAGTCTGTATTAACTTTGTAATAGTCGACTTGATTACCTGGTTGTGTCACATGATCGAAATCCATTTTCTTCGGACAGCACGGTTGAAAGGACAGCCATTATTTTGTGGCGAGTGAGTATCTTCTTTTTCTTATGTGAATGGTCTTGGTTTGGGTTTTGTTCTCGGTTACACTTGGCAATACTACCAATTGTGATCTGCTTCCTTTGTCATTCGTTTTTTTCCTATTAAAGTCCCATTCCCTTCCCTCTCCACTAACTTTCTCCTCTCTCTTCTGTCTTAGAAAGCTTGGTTTTTATTGTGATCATTACTTTTGACGAATGGAGTGAAGACTTAATTAATGATTATGCAATTAATGTACATTATGATTTTTTAGGATCTGACGTTTTCTTTGTGACGTAAATATTAGGTTATTTCTCACATTATTTACACTTGCTCAGTTGCTGTTTTTGTGGGCTGTCTTTTTTATTTATTTTTTTATTTTTTATTTTATTCAGTTGTACATGTTACATTTCCTCTTCTCTCCACAGACATGTTCCTTCAATTTGATCAGTTTTGCAAAAGCAATACCATAAACCAAAATTGACTCGAGTTTGATTTGTCCAAAGGACCAAAGCAGCATGTGTGTTTATCCCTCCATTTGACTATTTCAATCCCTGTGTGTACCTCCTCTTGTATCATGACATTCAGTTCTCCTTTCTGTACCACAACCATTTTTATATACAACCATGTTCGTCTCCTTCCAGATCTTTATAATACTACCATAGTGTGATACTGAAATGGTTGATTTTTTTTTTTAAAGTGTCTTCCCATGTGTCTTCATTCCATGGTTCTCCTTCAGTAAAATCCTTTTTTTTTTTTTAAATGCCCCCTTCCCTCATCCCTTTCCACTCCCACCCCACCCTTTTTTTGTAGTTCACTGTTTTTCAGCATTATATGCACAAAGATTATGCGCAAAACCTCAAAGACTGTCTCATATTTATCATGCGTAACAGGGTGTGCTTGTTACCTACCTTTTGATGGGCTTTGTTGGCCAGAAAGTTGTTGTTATTCTTATCTTCTCCCCTCCAGACGATACGAATGGTATGGTATTCTTTTGTTGTTGATTTGTCTCTCTTTTCCCGTGCAAATATGAATTAGATTTAGATTTGACTTGTAAAAGTTTATGGGGATATTCCTTTTTATTTCGGTTCCTTCTACCTGATGAATATTTAAATGTATTGCATTTTACGAACCTCTGCGTGAGAATGTGTGCCTGTGTGTTCGCCAAAAATGAAATGGGAAGCGTGTTCATGTCCTCATATCACTGGAAGTTTGTAAACCTGCAACAGGATTTTTTAAACGATGCATAGAGTAAATTCCTCTAAGCAGAACCAACAATGTACAGTAGGAAGAGTAAGGCAGCAATTTTGTCCTTTTTTTTTTCTTCTTGAAATTATGGATGCACACGGGGGAAAAAAATCCAGTAGTTCTTTGTTGTTGTTGTTTTTCATTTTGAGTGATCCATTTCATACTCCATACACATAATGATTAACAAAACTTATTTGCTAAGCCTTTCCGTCTGTTTAAGAGGAAAGCAAGAGGTTTTCTGTCAGTATGTGTGCATGTGTGTGTGTGTGTGTGTGTGTGTGTGTGTGTGTGTGTGTGTGTGTGTGTGTGTGTGAATATAGCATAACCTGCCAGTAAATTGGTTTCAGTCAGTGAGTGACTGCCATTCATTCAACACAAGAATGTGCATCTATGTTCTATGAAAATATGTTTCACTATGTTACAGTTTATGTGGACCTCGAATGTAGGGATACCCTCATATATTATTCAGGTCACAGAAGGCTGTTTTACATACTTTTCTGTCTGCTTTTTAAAATGTTCATGAATTCATCTTGGAGAACGAGTGACCAGAAGCCATATCACCTCATCGATGACCTGTCTTATTATCTGTACGGGATGGCGTCACCTCTCTGTCCTCTGACCCCATCTCCCTCTTCTTCCCTATGATCTGTAAATAATTCATGACACAAGCATGCAGAAATTATATCCATATTTATCAAACATTGGTCAGTACATTGTGTTTGCTCATAATAAATCCATATTGTTCCATCTGACTAGAATTTATCAACAGTCTGTTTCCCTCAGATTGAATTGGGGATGTCCTAGAAATGATTTTTTTTTCTTTAAATGATCATGTCCATCAGTGTTTGTCAGGTGTAAGTTTTAATGAAATATTGAGTTGATGTGCTTTTAGCTCCTTGAAGTGATGCTCAGAATTTGACTAACTGAACAAGAATGGACCAGCATGATAGATGTTGTTGGAATATTGTGCTCTTCAGGGTAATAAACACGCAGTTTTCAACGACTGTAAATATACGCAAAACGATTTTAAGGTCACAAATACGCAAACCAGTGTCTGAGCACATCAAAAGATGGTGATCATGTTGCCATGGCATGATCTTTCGTGGTTTTTTTTTTGTTTTTTTTATGAACAGTAATTAATTATCTGTTGATTTTTATTTGAAAAAAATAGAGACAGGATAAATTTCCCTTTCCTGTTTTTAAAGCCTGAAAATAAATCCGTTTATGAGAAATCCATGTTCAATTACTCCTGCTTTTTTCCTCTTCAGCCAGAGACCATAAGTGGTATCTCCACCTTCTGGAAGTTTTATTCTGTCACTCTGTTTGATTTTGCAACCCCCGTATTCCCTCCCACTTTTTTTAACTGTCATCGACTGTACCTTTGATTTTGCAACCCCTGTATTCCCTCCCACTTTTTTTAACTGTCATCGACTGTACCTTTGTACTCAATTCTCCTGTCTGATTCTAGAAACTCGTCAGACTGTTTTCTAGGGTCACAGTTCATGTCTTGCCAGCTTTTTTGTTGTAAGCTGATGATTAGAGAGCAATACTGTACACACCGTCTACGCCAGAGTGGACTCGAGCTTTTGTGCAGTGAAGGTTTGCTCATATGGCTTTTTTGTTCGATTTATTTTTTAAAATAATTTTTTGTATTTTCAAAGTTCAGTGCTCTTTACTTTTCTTTGAAAATCAAGAAATGAAGAATTAAAGTTACTGGCTCTCTAAGCATTACCTAGTCTTATCGGTCCAAAGGATGTCAGTAATTTCAATTACTGCGTTATTAATTGATGTCTATTGTTTTTTTATCGTTTTTGTTATTCGTTTCTTTTTGTTGGATGGGACCTTTCCCTCCTACGTGTTCACAGTCTGCATAGGCCCTGCGCATGTGGCTGAATGATAAAAATGAGTTTTCAAGTCTTTGGGACCTCCCCTCCCCTGGTCTCCCCGTTCTCTTTTCCATTTCTCCCGCTCTTGTGGTTGTGTCTCCCAGTATTGATTTATTGTGAATGAAGAGCTCAAGTTCGAGGACAGGCATGGCTGTTGTGGCTTTAATTACAAATTTTCCCCGTGAAAGGAAAGTTAAAGACATTGCAAATTTGTGTTTACTGTGGCCATCTTCCCTCCACCACATCCGAAGGAGGTGAAAAGGTGTTCTTGATGCAACGCTTTAAACCAATACAATAGCGACAGAATTGTTCAAGCTGCTTAAAGGAAACATGACAACTGTTCTTTGGCATGATTTCATGATTTTTTTTTTTTTTTTTTTGGTTGGGAGTTTTCTTCAGTGGTGAGCAAGTGTATGTGCATTACCTTGTTTTAACATTTATGTTTCTTAGCAGTAACGTCTTCCGTTTCTTTCGTGGTTTAAAGAGATGTTTTCCCTCATCCATCCCTCACCCCTAGCGTGTACCACCAAAAAGGACCATAACATGTTTTTGTTAGTGTTTTATCAGGAAACCATGACACTGATTTTGTCGTTTATCATGGGGGTGCGCAGTGATCAGATCGTTGTATATTAACATGGAGGCAATGGTCTAGTAATTGCAGCGTTCACCTCCAGAGCCAGAGGTCACAAGTTTTGATCTTAAAAATGTATTCCTTCCCCCTCCCTCCACCTCCTTTGCACTCTTTATGAAAAAGGTTAGAACATTCAGGTGAGCTGGTTGGGAGGGGGAGGGTATGTGTTTGAATTTTATGTTCGAAAATGGTCTCTATTCACTCAGCAGTAAATGGAGAGCCGATTTGGTTCAGGAAGGATTAAATTGTCGAAAGCAGAGTTTTGGGCTCTCCCTTCTTAGTATTTATGATGTGCTGCAGACACAGAGAACATCTGACAGCTGTCTGCTCCTATGGCCATTGGACTATAGGACTTGTTTACTTTCTTCTTTTTTTTAATCTTATTTTCTGTATTTTTTTTTTGTTTTTGTTTTTTTGTTTTTAATGATGAGACAAATTCACAGATTGCTTGTAGAGCATGTTGTCTTGTAATTGGAAAAAGATTGTTCAATTGAGTTCTGTTGAACACAGATTGCTTGTAGAGCATGTTGTCTTGTAATTGGAAAAAGATTGTTCAATTGAGTTCTGTTGAACATTCCATTACACACTAAAAATCGCAAAACAAACAAGGCTTTGATGATGCGTCGTCTCCATGAACAGTAGTGAGTCCATATTTCAAACCAGCTTTTCTTGTGCGTCCAGAAATGATGGCAACACGGCAGCAACTGAATAGAATGGTGCTGGAAACTGACAAGAGGTAAAATGAATCCAAGGTGTCAGAAAAAGAACACATCACAGGGCTGATCATAAGGCATATTTGGACCTTTTAATATTATTTCATGATGCAGTCCGCAAAATTCTTCAGTCTCTTGTAATTGTCTCCCACGTGAGAGGTATGACAGATAATGGTCATAACATGAAGTAGCAGCATGGTTTCACAAGAAAAAGGACTTGCATAAGTCAATTTAAAAAGTTGTGGGCCATTTTACAAGTACCTTGGATGATGAAACTGCACTTGAAGAAGTATTATTATACTTTTTTTTTTTTTTTTTTTACAAGCTCTTGACTTGTGGTTTGCTATGAAGGGTTGCATCTGAAAGTGAATGCCTACAGAATTTATGATAACATTCTAAAATGACTGGAGGCAAACAAAGAGTTTTAGTTTGCCCAGCGCATTCAACAAAAACTAATGTATTAATCGGAATACCTCAGGGCAGCACCCTTGGACCAATGTCATTTAATATTTTCATAAACGATCTACCAAATGATGTCAAAAGCATGTGCAAAATGTTTGCAGAAGACACAAGGGCTTATATATTGTGTTGGAATGTATTCATCCAAAATGACTTGAATAATCTATGAAAATGATCTGACGATTTGAATTTATATTTCAACATATCAAAATGCAAATTACTGCATTTTGTTGAAATTGTCTAAGCTTGAAAAGGTTGTCCAAAAAAAAATCACCACATGCGATGAACAAAAAGGCCTTCGTGTTATTTTGATAATGCTCCGACTGTTGATACAATCTGATGCGGGAATTATAAAATGAACATGTGTTTGTTTAGATAAGGAAATTTAAAAAAAATTATTTTCTAAGTTAACGGTTCACCTGCAGATTGAAAGTGGGAATGTAATCTGGTACCTATATCTGAAATGCCAGTCACGAGTCCGGAGAAGAGGTACCAAAATGATCAAGGAATGAAATGGTATGAACTATTAAGACATGCTTCTGAATTTACACACATTAAAAAGAAGATACAAGACATGATCTCATTGAAACCTAAAGAATATTGAATAACTTAGAGTAAATGAGCTTTGAGACATTCTGTGCTTAATCAGTTTATGATAAAAGTGGAAATGCAGGCTTAGCGTTTTAATACTGACATGCATAAACATTGCTTGGGCAGAAGGGTTGCAAAACCCTGGAACTTCCTGCCACCAGAGGTTAAAACAGAACAACCTTCTGATATTCAAAAATCTCCTGGATACATCTGCAACTGTTAGCAGGATATGTTTTGAGTTTGCTGATAAAGTTATAATCGATTAGAAAGCGCTGTGCAAGTTGCAAAATGTTGAAAGAACTTTTAACGACTTGAGCCATACCCCTTACTACTGCTACTTAGCACTGCTATATTGTAAAGATCAGATATAACCGTGATGCGTGTTCAGTGATCAGTTGCAGTATGTTGTATTTGTATCATTCACTTCAAATGGTATTTTTTTCTGTATAGTAAGTATTCTCCCCCCCTCCCCCTTGCATATTAGGGTTTCCATTTGAAAATTGTTAGCTGCATTTTGTTTTATATTAGAGGAAACATGCCTTGTGTGTCAGCTTTTTTACGCCAAGTTCTTTATTATCCATTGATCTTGACCATATTGGGTGTATTCTGTCAAAGGTGTATGGGAGGGAAGGAGGGAGGGAGGGGCGATGGGTATCCCTCAGGAAGATGATGTAATACCATATTTGAAGAGGTTTATTTACGTTGTGTATGAATAATGGATGAACATTACTTTCGCCATCTATTAAAAGGGAAAAAAGGAAAAAGAAAAAAATGGCACTGCGTTGCTTTGCATATATAGAGGGGGCTTTTTCCCCCTCTCTCAATTTCTCCCACCCAAGTCATTTATTTATTTTTTTACCAGTGAGTTAAAATGGAACTAAAACTTGTATCTTTTGTGAAACTTCAGGTAGAGTATTAATCAAGTGGATGTTTTTTGTGTCTCTCATCTCTGACCCATCCCTCCACTCACCAGGAGCAAGGCTCTTTGTGCGTCCCATATTTTTCTTGATGCTGTGTTCCAGGGCTTAGCTGTGACATTGCCTCTGTGTTCTGTATAACATGTGAAATTGTGCGTTCCATTGTGCTATTCATCATGCGGTTTGTTGTTCGAGTCGTCGTCATGTCTCATTCTCCAGTATATCAAGATTTTGTTTGCGAGACCATGTCATTTGTATGTGCGTGCACCTTGCTGAGTTCATGATTTGTTACGTTGTTATCATTACTATTATTATTATGCACTTTGGTGTTGAAAGATCTGACAAGGCTTGTGGCCATGCCTAATGAATGCAGAAAATAATTGAATCTCGAATGTTTTTGTCTCCCCTCCCGTCTGTCGATCTGATGTGTGCGTGTCCTGACGACATCTTCTGTTTCTAGCTGACCAATCAATGTAGATAATCGTGATGCTATTGTTTGTCTTGCTTTACTCCTTCCCGTCGAGTGGTTGTGTATTGCTTCTCTGCATCTCTCGTGTCTATCATCCTTTCTCTCTCTCTCTCTCTCTCTCATTCTCACCCTCTCTCTGCGTCTTTCCATCTTTCCCGACTAACTTGTGTGCACTTTTAGAATATTGTAGTTATACCAGTGAATGTCAGAATTAGTTTTACAGTAATTGTTAGAGAACAACTTTACAACTGTAACGTAAATAATAATAAAAAGAATTTGATCTTTTAAAAGAAAAGAAGCATGTGTGTACGTGTGAATGAATCAGAAGCAGGCATACACATTTCTTTCTGAACTCTTTCAACGGTCTTTCTTTCTGTCTTTCACTTTGGATGATACAAATCCAAACCATGTCTGTGGATCGGTTTTCTATACTAGCATACATAGCACCTTTGTTTGAAAGAGCTGGGAGGGAGGGGGGGGGGGGTATTTTGTTTTAATATCAGTAACAATGAACTGCCCCCTCATCTTTGTAATATGACTTCCGAAATGCAATTCTGATTATCGTTAAGGACAGAAAAACTCCAGTGGGAATTTTAACAGAAGTGGAAATAGTCCTTGTGTTCCCAGTCACACTTTCAACCAGTCGTCTTGAAATCCAAGTCAGTTCCATCCCCCAGCTCATCAACTAGCCATGCAAAACGCACCGTGGTTTGGATTTAGGTTGTGCCAATGACAGAGGATTGGGAGCCAGACATCGCTTCCTGCCCAGATCTCTACTGTCAGAAAAGGGAGTCACAGACCACCAGGTATAGACAACAGTTTGTACTGAGTGGAACACAGTGTGTCCGAGACAGAATGGGTGAAACTGTGACAGAAAAGCTGATACTGCTGGGCTCATTGTGAGAGGTAAGCAGGTCTCTCCCTCAAACATGCAACTGCCACAAGAAAACGTTTTTCTTTCACTGCCCAGCATACAATGCTCCTTTAATGGCGCTTACTCCCCTGCCCCTCATCGCTCTATACACAACAAAACCCAGGCTGCTTCTATTGCAGATCCAGCTCTGGCGTCCTCGAGGAGCAGTCAAAATCGGGCTGGCATCAGGCAACCCATTAGAAAGGACACTGCACTGTTGCCAAGTCATTTTGAGAGTTCAATGGAGCGTAACCCAACATGCTCGGGACACCTCCTCCTAAGCTCCCAACTGATGGCGACAGCTGCTACGTTGTGGAGCCAGCATGAGTGGATGTCCCCTCTGTAAGGCTCCCCCATGTCCTTCCACCAACAGCCCCCATGGGAGTACCAACACTGGGCATTATGACACAAACCCACTACACGCATGGACATGAAGAGGAAATCAAACCACATTTCACCAATACAGCAAAGGGCCACAGAGTTTGAATAAATTTTAGGATGTGTTAATATTTTAGTCTGAGACGTGACGGGGCAATACCCAATGCTTCCACTCATAATTTATCCCTGCACAAACCAGGCCTGAGCGATGCAACACTACAGACCAGGCCTGAGCGATGCAACACTACAAACCAGGCCAGAGCGATGCAACACTACACACCAGGCCTGAGCGATGCAACACTACACACCAGGCCAGAGCGATGCAACACTACAAACCAGGCCTGAGCGATGCAACACTACACACCAGGCCTGAGCGATGCAACACTACAAACTAGGCCTGAGCGATGCAAACACCTGTAATGTTGGTCAGGAAATTCAACCGACAGAAATCAATCCATTAAGAGGATAATGCTTAATGCGTGATTTCCAGTCATCTTATTTCAGCCATTAATACATTCATGTAGTTGGTTGGGATTGAAGAATCACACAATTAAATGCCTCTGAGAAACCTTGAAACCCCTGAGCTCCCAGCCAGCGATCCACAATGCTAAGAAATGAACCATGCCATTAGAAACCTAAGTGTTGATAGCAGTGTCTCATAACACGATCATACTGTCAGGCCTTTCAAAATTCTACATCAGTAGCTTGTAATAGACCAAAATGCTAGAACAATAAATTTTTTGTAATGGAGGGAATAGCAAAGAATAGGCAACGAACAAGTAGGGAAACACATTCCTTTTATGAGATAATTACACGCTCATAACTCTAAAACAATTGCTGCTTAAAAAACAGCAAATGGCCTAGCAGAAATGCCAACACAGAACACAGAACAAACAAGGACATATCTTCAAAAAACAATGTTCCAGGTTTGCTCATATACCCTGTAATTAACATGTACACATCAACAAATGGAGAAATTAACAAGAATTCACATTATTTTATTCAAGACTGCCAAAAACCTTTCTGACCTCTTATCTAGCCCCAAAAACACATGGACGAAAAGAAACAAAATACTGGTAACCTCGATTTCACTGTCTTAAGTGTGGCATGGAGCAGTAAACAGTAAATAAGGAATCACTGCCCAACATGAAGCACACAGAACAAACAAGGAGACACCCTCAAAAACGGATCTTCAAAGCATGTACACAGCAAAAACTGGAGAAATTCAACGAACGCAAGTTAAGATTTGTACAAAAGCAGCACAAGCTTTTCGATTTTTAATCTAGTCGAACGAAAAGAAACAAATACAGGCGAACTCAATTTGACTGGTATAAAAGGAAATCTTAAACGAGGCAGGGAACAGTAAAATAAGTAATAAAGTCAATTCATGTTGTTTACAACCTAGCTGACCATGAAGGGCCGTATCATGGCTGTCAAAACTGAAGTCATAATTCACAGTTCATGAATGTCTTCAGTATTCTTTTATGTCCCAGCTCTTGCTGTACAGCGTGAATGAAACAGTGCAGGTTGTCATTCACTCAATGATAGCTTTGTGACAACAGTGTTTCATTTGTACTGCAGAGCTAAAGCCGAGATGAAAATAGACCCTAGAGACAAATGTATAATTTGTGAACTACAAAAGCACTGAAGCTGTCTCCCTCTGCTTTCTCTACCAACAAGAAAGAGAAATGTATAGTTCATAGGTGGTTCCAGGCACAGCAAACATAGTGTGGTGATTCTGCTTGAATATGGGCCGGAGTTCTAGATTTGCATCAATTGTGCGTTTCTGCCATCTGAAACACTCTTAACACTCAAGATTGTTAATATAGATGCCTTCAGTTCCCTTAAAACAAATTTTCTGCGACTGTGGTCTTGTTCACCTCAATCACAATAATTCATGCATTCTGAGTTTCTGCATGATAGTGATGCTTGAGGTAATGTGGGCCTATGAAACCCACATGGTCGGGATGAGAAACCCACTTTTTTGTTCCATAAAAATTGGGGATCTTTGAGAGTCAAGACTCATACTGTATGAATGAGTAAGAATGTATGAATGGGTAAAAGATTGTTTATTCACTTACAAAAGAAAACAAAAGAACTTGTGCATAAATGGTATAATGAGAAACTAAGGCATGTATCTGACCAAATTTCCAGTGACTTCAATGAAAACTAGATTTTTTTTTTTCTTCGGGGTGGGAGAGTGGAGGGGTTGGGGTGGGGCTGTAGTTTTTAAAGTGAAAAGTGGGTCCGTCAAGTCCTCGGAGTGTGGTGAAGGTTAAAGCAGTCTTCAGCTGGGCGTGGCTGGTTATAACACTTATTGGATAGTAACAAGGAACTCGGGGGAACAATGACAGAAACAGAAAACTGAACACTCAGTACACATTATGATGCTCTTTAATATGACAGCAAAGATTACAGAGCATGTGACAACAAAGACCACAGAGCATCAACAATGAAATCCAATGCTCACTTTATCTGACAATATTTTAACGACAACAGAATTTCATAACGACACAAAAACAAATTCTTTTGATAAACTGCAATTAGTTTATAAACTGAAGTGAACAACGAAATCCTGAATTTTTCAAGGATGACCAGACAAAAATATAAAATTCAAATAAATAAACAAGTAAAATACAAAATAATCTGAACAAACAGAAACAAAAGAAATACACCACTAAGTGATAAATGTTAGTATGCTACTGTTAGTATTGTTTTAGAAGAGATATGAAATTTAAATATGTCAACTCAACCAACCCAAAAGACTTTGAGGAGCAGCAGATCACACCTACAATCATGAACAGCTCCCACTCTTAACCAGTTCTGACCATGGACAACCTGTAATGTGTAAGAATGATTCAGCTTTGCTCTAACCGGGTCTACTGCAACCAAATCAGGCTTAAATGAGCTTTCCAAAGGACACTGTAAGACTACTACCAGCATTCAGTGAGACATGAAGAGAAAGCTGTCAAATCTTCATTTTTGTTTAAAAGTGAAGAAGAACTCTTCAGACACGGAGTTACAGGTCTGTGAAGAGTGACTGCCAATACTGCCTCTAAAGCAAGGAACAGCCGTCTTCTAGAACAGATGGCTCTAAACAGATTAAGAAGACAGTAGTGAATATTCCTTGATGAAAAGTTGAACCTTGCTGACACTGGAGTCAAAGAGCAGTGAATATTCCTCAATGAAAAACCAAAACCTGTTGACAGTGAAGTCCAAGAGCTAATCAATACACAGTGTTCCACAGCCTAACGTTGTCTGGAGGTATCGTATCTCCTGTATGCAAGAGTATTCTTACCTCCTAAAGAATGTAATGATTAACAAAGAAACAAAACAAAAAAGTATACAACATAAACACAGCCTAACGATCAACAGGAATCATAACAACACAAGAAAAAAACCTTGTAACTTAAAAAAAAAATTGGACTACCAGAATCATACGCAATGAAGAGAGGTCTGTAACTCGTGTATGTGGCAACAAGAGCGAAGAAAGATGACTGACCGACTATACCAAAAACAGCATTCCACTTAGCGGAAGAAAAACACAAATCTGTTTTGCCATCCTTCAGTGGGTATGATGGGAAGATGCTAGACAATCAAAGGGCAAAGACAGCTTTTGTTTTTATACCTCCTGAGCATACATGCTGGAACTGTTCATACCTCAGAAATGCTAGAAAAAGAAAAGAAAAAAGGAAGCATGTTTATATCCCTTTGTCACGATTTTCAGCAGTTTTCAGTAATTTCACGTAATGTGGAACACTGCTACAGATTACTAAAATCAGAAAGAAGCCTTATCAAAAGTAAGGCTGGAAGCAGAAATGTTCGATCAAGTTCAACCGTTCTGGCTGGGCAAGTTGACACACTCTACACTGTGAGAACATTGTCTCAGCCTATAAGGAGGCCTTTCGGATTATGATCGTGCCATATTCCTGACAAACCATGCACATGCCTCAGAAAGATCACAAACGGTGCAGGAATAGAGAACAGCAACTCATGAGAGACTATCCTTTCTTCTTCCTTCCTCGTTGACAACTAAGCGGTTTACCTCTGGTGAGAGTTTTGAGCATGCTGACACTGTGTATGCATGTGTGTCTAAGTGTGCGGGTCTTTTCATGTGCCTGGTAGACTTGTGAATACCTGAAATGTGGAAGTACAAATTCAGGAAGAACACTGGCTATGCCAAGCTTCTTTATCTGCTATCTTCTCTGGTGCCCAACAACAACGAAATGTCAATTCATAAAAATCCAAGCATTTAAGGAACTGTTCAAGGGTTGACTGCCAGAACCCAGTATCTCTCTTCTATATATGTATATTTTCATATTTCTTATTACACAAAATATTTAACAGGAGAAAAACAGGGCTTTTTATTTTGTAAAGCAACAAATATGCCACCAAATGTGATTTTTTTTTTCTGGCTAACTAGCAAAAGATGCAGGAAGATAGAACTCATGATTTTTCCATGAGAAAATAGTTTATGAATGATTTATTTCTGTAAATGATCGCCCTCATAGCTCTCACTTTTCCCATGTACCTTAATACACAAACATAACCCACACAAAGCACAGGAAACCCCCAAATGTCAATCAGGAGTGGAGAAAGGCAAACATTGCATGTAACTTCCAAGGATACGTTTCTCACCAACAACAGCTTCTGGTAGCCAATTGTTTGACCAGTACATCCCTGCCATCGCTGTCATGCAGGTCCGCCTAGTGAATTATAGAGATGAAGGAAAGATTTGTTTCTTCTGTCTCATCTGGCATGTACCTCCAGTAGCATTACTTCTACCTTGCTCACTCTGACTTGCCCATGTACTGCCACAGGATGGTCGTCCTGTCACATCTTTAGCAATGGCAGTCCACAGTGAGAATCAGTGTCTGCCGTCATGAGGCAACCCATTAGAGGAGACAATGCACTGCCACCGAGTCACTTCTGTGGCGTTCAAGGTGCCTGTTTTGATCCAATACACACAGGACACCATCTACTAACTCCTCTACTGATGACAGAAAATGGCTTAGCTGAACAGTCAACGTAGTCAGTACCTTTCTCTGGACGGTGCGATCATGTCTGTCCAATGACGGTCATGGTGAACTTGCTGATTCCAAGGACTTTGAAACACATCACCACAGGCCTGAACACTAAGAGGACACCACCCACAGAGCCTGACAGCATGGCAGGAAGGAGCACAGCATCTGACACACCTCTCTCCCTTTTTTTTTTTTAATCAAAATAATCATCATTGAGGATGATCCCCCGTGGGGATACCGCGAAGGTCTTTTGTACAAATAGTTCCCCCTCCTTCTGGACATTCTGTGCTAGTAATGTCCCCTTTTCCTTTCGCTCTCAGTAACTCCGTCTCCTCGTTTGCTGTACTGTCGTCTACTGTCCTTTCTGTCTACTATATCTTTTATCTGTCTTTTTCCACAACCTCTTCCCACAAATTTCTGCACTCAACAAAGTCGGAGCGAACTGACTATACTCTCGAGTATAGTGTGAGTATCCCAACAGGGTAAAACGAGTTCACACGCTACCAGATACTGGAACGATGATGAACAAGAAGATTGAGATGAGAATGGTCAAGATGAGGCCGTGAAGTTTCATTATGGTCTGAGACAACATGACTGGACGTGGCTTCACACTTCCTTTCATATGAATCCCAGGAGCAATTAGGCCTGAAAGATACAGACACCTGCAACCTAGATTTTAAAAAAATCTGAGCAACAAGCATACAGATACATCAACTTGATTGTATTGTTCCGGTCATCCTATCAGAGCACCCAGCATGCTCTTGTCTGAGAGCCTATAGAGCCTGGAAGATCCCACAGATGGAAATTTTGGAAAAGTTTTTCAAGCCGTTTTTGAAAAACACAGATCAGTAACTGTGCTACCTCTGTGAGTTCATCAAATGCAATGTTGAAAACAAAGCCCACAAATGGTGATAGGGCAAGCTGTTCCCTCAGCCCAATGCAACAGTACTGCTTAGGAAACATTAACAATTAACATGTGTGTGTGTGTGTGTGTGTGTGTGTGTGTGTGTGTGTGTGTGTGTGTGTGTGTGTGTATGTGTGTGTGTGTGTGTGTATGTGTGTGTGTGTGTGTGTGTGTGTAAGTATATACATCATGTAACCTTATGTAATGTCATGTAACTTCCCTATTTCTTTCAATAATAAAACAGGTCAACTGGCAGTTGAAACATGCCCTTTGAGGAGGGGCAGCACCCTTATATTACCAAATTTTGCCATTTACTCACAATCAGAGGGTTTGGCAAGACTTTTTTCTTTTTTTTTCCAATCAGTAAAACTACAATGTTAAGAACAAGGGAAAAAAAAAATGCGTATCACAGCGTATGCATTCCTGCTGTCACGATTCGTTTACATTGTTCTCCCCTGCTTCACCAACCCTCTCCTTTGTTGTCTCCTCTGCGGCTGCTTCAGGTGCTGTTTCATCGGTGACCTGTCCGTCCTCTTTCTTGTCAGCGCTGTCATCTGCAAAAACCCAGACACCAAATAATACAGTAAAACTGCATGTAATGTAATGTAATGTAATGGGACCAGGCAGGAAACAGGCAGGAGTGGAAAAGAAACTGTCCAAGACCAGGGTACAGAAAGGATTGTGACTATGCCGGGGGGGGGGGGGGGGGGGGGGCATGAAGCCCAGGAAGGTTTGGCATGATCCAAGAATTTTTCACCTGAACAAGGATAAGGGAAGTAGTACAACACCAGAAACGGAATGAATATAGCCTGGCCAGGCCTAATTTCCACACACACACACAACAAAAAAAAAAAAGAATAAAATGAAATAAAAAATTAAGCAGGAAAAGGTTTGTGTGGTTTGACACACATACACAAAGATACATAAAACTGGATCCTGCCATATTCCTTGCAAACCGTGCACATGCCTCAAAAAGATCACAAACTGATGATTTGCATACACAGGTCTTCCTGTGGCTTTTTTTTTTTTTTCCTGTGTAACACCTGACTATGAGCTCCAGAGCAATGCTCAAAACATACCATCCAGCTCAGAGCAAGACAGTCTGGTGCATAAGTGCAACTGAAGACCTTCCTCTTTTTATTTTTTTCACAAGCTCTGAACTAAACAGGCTGAGGGTAATGGAGCAACTAATGTCCCTCCCTGCCCCCACCCCTCACCCCCTCTCCCCCTTTCCCTTTTTTTTTTAAATCAAAAAGTAATTTCAGGCATCCAATATTTAATTTATCGAACCAAAAATGCTGATAATCAAACCAGGTCAAAAGTCTTACACAGACATTAAAAAAAAAAAGAAAATTCACATATTGCCTTACTGGTTGTAGGCAAATGTTACGCCACCACACACTGCGTGTGAGCACAGGAAAAGGCTGGTTCTGCTGGTATTCATATGGAAAAAGTTCAGACTGCCAGAAATGATTAGTGGAAAAAACACAAACCAACCCAAAGCCAGTGGAATCATTTATGTTTTCCTTGTGCACTGCCATGGAAGTATCAACAACATCAGTTCACTCCTTAGTGCTTGTAATAATGGAGTCCTTCCTGACCCTGATCTTTCATATTTTTCCAGTCTTACTGACTGCAAATGCACCATCTTTCTGCCACAATTCCAATCATGACCAAAAATTTTCACCATTTCTTCTTTTTATCAAAGTTATGTACTTTACACCATATGAACAAACCAGTATATTTAGAGTCTCAAAATCTGGACAATATACTTAAATACAGCAGCGTAGGTATGTCAGAAATTGATTCAAACTTCAGTGACAGGGAGTTAGGGTGAGCCAAATATCATGTGGGCATAGAGAGTCATCACAGAGCAGGCAAGTGACCGCAATGGTTGGTCATAAGCATCAGCAACAAACAGGCAGATACACCCACTGTCAGTTACGTGTGCTAAAGTTGGATGTTATTCAGACTTTCAGGTGGGATTTTTTCTTTTCTTTTCTTTTTTTTTATTGAGGCAGGTGGAGCAGGAGGAGGGTACTTTAAAAAAAAAAAAAAATCAACACACCAGTTTGTTTAGCACCCTACAAAATAAATCTGGTAGTTCAGAGAACATTTTGTGGAAAACAATTTGGCTGTCAAAAACATAAGAAAACCAATAAACATGCTTGTACCTGCCAGCTGAGCTTCTTCCATTTTCTTTTCCATTTCTTCTTTGGCTTTCTGCTCTTCCTCTTTCATCTTCAGGCGTTCAGCTTCCCGTTTCTGGAATTCCTCTGGATAAAAAGCACAAGACCATAGGCAAGTCAATAAATTCACAAAATGATCAAAGCCTAAGGAAAAAATGTACCCTAACATCCTGAAATCTGCAGTGCATCAGAACTGGCCATGAGTAACTTTGTTATTGTTTGTTTAAAATTTTTTTTTTCTTTGGTCCAGTTAGCCACTGAAGTCAGGGCAACCCTGTAATCTTCTATCCCCACCCACCAATGATATCATTTACTTTTTACCTACCATTTGCCCTCAACTGTCACTACCATTTTGCCCCATACCATCATTAAAGCATAGCTGCCAACCTGTTGGAACAGAAATTCCTGTGAGAAGGCGGGGGTCCGGGGGCTGCCGTAGGCCCCCGGTGGGGTGCAGAGGCAACGCCCCTGCTGGGGGTCTGGGGACGCTGATGGGTACATGCACATTTGGAGGTAAAAAAATCAGCTTTTCTCGGGTCGAAAAGGGGATATTTCTTCCATCTCATCATGCTAGAATTAGACATGAACAGTACTGATAGCAAAGCATACAGATTACAAAAATTACAGTCATCACACATTACTCAACATTAGAAAGCACTTCAGCTTACCACTTCAGTCCAACAAGTAAACTGTGGCTTGACAGGTTATGCAGAGAAGAAAAGTCTCCAGACTATGTCCATTTGTGTTGCTCTTTGCTCCTAGATTATCTAGCTACGATGAAAGATGCTTTGGAAGTCTTGGTTTTTCAGTCTGTATACAATGGATACCACCAATATTGCAATTTTCTTGTTTCATCATCCCTGGATATCTGATTCTCTATAGTCTTGTAACAGCAAACTGAAAGTTTCTATCAAGATGTTGGTAATCATCATCACCATGGTAATAAAGAACACAAAAAAATGGGGGGGGGGGGAAATCACTAAGGAAAAATTTCTTTCCTACAATGTACACCTATATCTGTTCAGAACTCCACTTTTTTTCACAACCTGTCAGCCTAACAGGAGGAGGATGCTGAGGGAGGGGGGGATTGAGTTGTTCTCTGTCCTTGAGGGCATCTGATGTTGCCGACTTCGCTTTTTTCAACAGCTCTATTGGAAACTGCTGCTAATAGCAAGCCCCACTCATGTTGGCTTTGACCATGTACCACCATCATGGCATCATCGCCGCATTCCTCTTCAAGCTCTTGTGCTTGGCAGAAGAGGCATGAAGTTCGATGTCTTTTTTTCCACCATGTGAGATGTTGATGTCAGTACGGCATTCTTTACAAAACGCATGATATTCATCTCTCTTGGACGCATCAATGAAGGCGTAGTCGACTTTGTATCGCGGCAAAAACTTGACTTTTGCCCTTTTTTTCGAGTATATGTGACACTGCTTTCCTGAAGCCATTTTCGCGCGGATGGAAGTACCGGACGGAAGTAACGGGCGGAAGTCGATTTGTTTTGGTAAACCGATGTGTCTTTTTACCGACACCTTGCGAAAAATTACCGAAACGTGAAGTGATTTTTGATTTTTCATTTTTCGGGAAAAAAAGACAACTTTCGGGATTTCCTGTCAGATTTTCATTTTCGGGAGTTTCCCGAAAATTTCGGGAGGGTTGGCAGCTATGTTAAAGGATAATCACTGTGGACCCCTATACTGTTTTTACTCCACGCTTTAGCATACCTGCTGTATGTGCTTTTGTCCTAAACCCTTATCACCAGGTTAACTATTAAATAGATGTGTTCTGAACACTGGACAGATCTGCACACTGGATAGATAGATAATGCTTTGAGGTACACAGACATGAACATCATATGCGACTGGAGCTCATGTACACGTTAACTTACAACGCTTTGTGCTCAAACTGATTTGCCACACTTAGGATACTTCAGAAACAAGATGCCACAGTTCAGAATTGCTTTGCAATCCAGAACTTATGGTGCACAAATGTATCTTGCTTATGAATAACGACTGAACAATCGATGGCAAAAAGCTTTGCAGTCCAGAACTTAAGGCGCACAAATGTATCTTGCTAATGCATAACAACTGAACAATCGATTAAGGAAAATTACGCAGATTCAAAAATACACACTTTCATTAATTTCATTCACTGCACATGCCACTTTATTTTTTTTACAGTAAGTACTACTTTACCACAATAACAAACAAGCATCAGACATAAATGAGGTTCAGTGAGATTTTTGAGCAGTTTCTCCTGTGTGTGTTTACCTAATATGTAAGCATTTATGTGTGCTTATGGGTGTGCATGTTACTGCACAAATGTTTTTGAAAGCCTGCATACAGGTGTGTAAATTCATTTTATTAGAATCATTATACATCAGCTGTTTCATCAGTGTATAAGTCAGAGTCTTCAAACTTTTCTTAACTCTGAGACATATAGATAAAAAAAAAAAAAAATCATAACAATGCACAGATGTTACAGAAATGAAAAACCTACCTCCCAGCGTCTTGCAAAACTTTTTGTGGGTTGTCCAGTGCAGTCTCTGACAAACCTTATTGCAATATTGTGTCTGCAACAAACAACAAATAGTCCTCCTAAAAAACAACAACATTATAGCCACATCTTATCTACACAATAACAGATCTCTATGTGCTTTTCGAGCAAAATTGAAATACATGGTTGGCAATGTCATTCCAAGCATGGTGGTGGCATGGTGGGTTACGGACCCTGATGGGGAACCGACATCTCAGACCCCGGGCTGTGAGCCTTGCACAGACTGTCGTGTCTTTTCTCTTTCATTAGACTGTCAGTGATGGTCCTCCCCCGTGGGGATTCCGGGGGATCTTTTGTGCAAATTGTAACCCCTCCTTCTGGACATTCTGTGCTAGTAACGTCCCCTTTTCCTTTTGCTCTCAGTAACTCCGTCTCCTTCTTTTGCTGTACTGTCGTCTATTGTCCTTTCTGTCTACCATATCTTTTATCTTTTTCCGCAACCTCTTCCCACAAATTTCTGCACTCAACGAAGTCGGAGTGAACCGACTATACTCTCGAGTATAGTGTGAGTATCCCAACAGGGTAAAACGAGTTCACACGCTACCAGATACTGGAACGCTGAAGAAGAGGAGGTGATGGTCCAGCTTGTAGTTGTTGCGCCACAAGGAGGATTGTCCTGTCTCAGCCCTCTCTCTGGCAGTCCACAGAACGAAATCAATATCAGGTCTTCAAGACTTAACCTACCAGAGGAGCACCAGCTATCCCATAATTTCAATTTCATTTGGGTTACCTCAAAATTTCGCTAACCTAAAATTTAAAAAAATAACAAAGTCAGTCAGTTCAATCTTGGATTAATATAGAATATAAATGCAGTCACTGGTCACAAAAAAGCACTTTACATGAATGACAATTTGGTTCCAATTAAAAGTTATATAAAAGTGGTTTGCCATGCCCATAAATTCTATGACTCAAGTATAGCAGGTCAAGTAAGTGTAATCGTGTAATCATACATACATGAATAAAGCACTATGCTACTCTAATGAAATCTTTTGCTTTTCCTCTTATTCCTAAAAAAAAAACATGCACACAACAACATACAATACAAACAACAAGAGCCCTTTACAGCTTTCTGAGTAGTACAGTGATTAGTATAAAAAATTTTTAAAAAGAAATTTAAAAGCATTAGAAAAAAGGAGAAACAGAGAGAATGAGAGAAGAGAGAGAGAGAGAGAGAGAGAGAGAGAGAGAGAGACAGAGAGAGACAGAGAGAGACAGAGAGAGTGAGAAAGAGAGATACCTGTGGAGGACAGCTGATGAAATGCAGTATCAATGACAAGAACACCACTTCATCAGTTCTTCTCCCATGTCATTCCTTCTCCCCTCTCAGAGGCACAAGCCAACCTCTACCTCCAATGCCATGTTGAGGAGCCCTCCCATCATAGTTTTCCCCCTGTTTTGCCAAAACTTTTGCCAACTGAGGACAAAGCATTGTTGACCGAGTCATACACTGCTGTCGTGTCTACTCACACAGAGACAGGCCGTGCACTTTTTGATGGCTTTGGATTCCCCGCATGTGGTGCAAGCCGTGTCGTCCTCAAATGATGGGCCGTACATACCCGACACCAGGATGCTCAAGGCAGTGTTGCCTTCCCCTGGCAGATCATACAGGACAACAATCAGTTGATTCTCTGGCGAAGCAGGAATGATAGGAAAGCCTTTGCACTAACAAGATTTTTTTTCTTTTAAGACTGTTTGTTTATTTAGTGCAACATTTTCCCCACTTTTTAACCCAATTACTAAATCAGTATTTCTAGAGAGTCCGATTAACTCGTGAAATTGGAATACGGTCTTACCCCCCCCCCCCCCCCCCCCCCCCCAATACAAAACGTCAAATCGCACTACAGATATTACAAAAATCTAGTTGTGGATGCTGTTTGATGTACATGTGTCTGTTTGTGCATTATTGATGCTTAGACAATCAACATCACTCTCTGGGCCTTTGAAGATCCAGAATCGATCTGCACATCAAAGCCTACTCACTACATCTTGTTCCACCTGCCTTATTTTCACCCAACTCTAAATCAAATGCAAACACACTAATACAATGCATGTTGATATCCCTTTGATTTAGCAGCATACACATATTTTGGGTTTTTCTTGAAAACATATATTTAGATGTGAATATCGTATCAGTCAAGTGTGGGTGTGGGTGTGGGTGTGGGTGTGGTGTGGTGTTGTGTGTGTGTGTGTGTGTGTGTGTGTGTGTGTGTGTGTGTGTGTGTGTGTGTGTGTGTGTGTGTGCGTGTGTGCGCATGTGAGAGCAGTACCTTGATTTTACCTCTAATGGGATAACCATTCACTAAATTTTCACAGACTGACACACAAGCCCTACATCAAGCAGTTGTATTTTTGGAATGCTTTCTTTATAACTCCATGACTTTTCCCAAGACTTTGAATCATAATTTCACAAACATTTAAGAAATTCCACGACTTTCAATGATATCTATGATCTGTTCAGACCAAGTAGATCTGTATGAATCAAGAAACTGCTCACACATACACATACACAATCAAAAAAAAAAAAAAAAATCATGAACTTTATGTTAACAAGCATTAGGAACACAAAGGATCAACACACAATTTTGATCGGGGAGATCTGCCGCACAAGTGTCTGCAGCAGCTGAGACTCTGGGTAGGGAAAGTCCTTCACAGCTTGACGGATGACGCGATCCTGCATTTCTGGAAAGCCATCCTGGTCCCGACCTTTCACCAAACTGTAAACCAACAGAAAATATGGCAGCTATTCTATCAGTGCTTGATACAAAATGTCTAAGTTCAGTTTTGTGGTTGCTATAGGATTAAAAAAATTTTATGATAAAGAAAAACTTTTTTTTTCTTCAGAAAATCAATTTAAACATGGTGTGTTGTGTGCTAGTCAGTCTCTTAAATCATTCGAGAATATAACTTGCTGTGCCTGATACAAAATGTCTCAGTTCAGTTTTATTGTTACTATAAGTGAAGAAAACAAAAATTTCAGTCAAAAGGAAGACTTCATTTTTCCTGAATTTTTTTTTCTTGAACATGGTGTGTTGTGTGCTTTTTCATCTCATAAAGCATCCAAGAATATAACTTGCTGTGCATTCTGTCAAACCCGCACACATTTGTGAATGCGGTTTGCTGTTTAGGTTATACACATAATGTCGCCTTCCTTAACAATCTTCTATAACAATAACCATAACAGTACATTTTTGTTTCATACGAGAGTAACTGTCTGAATTTATATTTGGATCATCTATTTACGGGTGAAAAAAAGGCGTAAAAAACCCCCCACTCTTACACAAACTAACATGTAAAAAGGTTAAATGTTAAAAACTGGTGAAACAAAAAAAAAAAACACGTCAGTTTGAATAACACATCTAAAAGTGATGACAATATTGTGACACCATTACTACCAAAGGATACTCCAAATTAAATCACGAAGTTTTTAACAAATCCATTTGATGCTCAATCTGAGCAAATAACAAACTCCTTAAACAAACCCATCCATGGTACACTTTGAACTTATTCTCTAATTTTATATCAATATTATACAGAAATCCATCTAAAGCACGACTTAATCACTATCTTTTTTTTTTTTTTTTAAAGACGCCTATCCAAACACAGAATTTGATTAAGTTTTCTCATAAATCCATCCAATGCACACTCAGTAATGTATCACTCAACTGTAAATTAATCCATCCAAATTGCATTCAGAATTAAACCATAAATCATCTTTTTAAAAGGAACCTGTTGAAAGCATATTCAGAACTTAATTACTCACTTTTTAACAAAGTTTTCCAAGGAATCCTGAGAGTTTTTGATAGATTTGTTGGCCAGTCGGATGATGGATGCGTAGTAGTGACACTTGATAGCCTGCACGTCGTTGGTCTCCCGTGACTTCATGTTCCTCTCCATGATGATGTCCAGCACTTTACACACCTTGTAGGACTCCAAGACTAGCTCACGGTGGTCCTTCAAGTACATGGCCACCTTTTACAGAGAAAACATTGCAGAGAAGGTCAATGAACATTGTATGTTGATTTGATGGCTTGCTGGATAATTGTGTGTGTGTGTGTGTGTGTGTGTGTGTGTGTGTGTGTGTGTGTGTGTGTGTGTGTGTGTGGTGTGCATGTGTGTTTGTGTGTGTGCGCGCGTGTGTGTGTGTATGTGTGTGTGTGTGTGTGTGTGTGTGTGTGTTTGTCTGTGTCTCTGTGTGTGCATGCATGCATGCGTGCATGCTGTGTGTGCGTATGCACGCACATGTATGCACGCATTTGCCCGTGTGTGTGTGTGTGTGTGTGTGTGTGTGTGTGTGTGTGCATGTGTGCGTGTGTGCGTATGTGTACACAGCACCAGGACATATATATGTGTGTGAAATGATGAAGAAATATCTGCTGGGAATTTTTTTCAAAAACACAAGTGTGTGGGGGAAAAAAAAAGATGTAAACAAATAAACAAACACAGGAAAATGGAAACATTCCCTGAAAAGAAAGCGAACAGACAAAATACACACACTGTTTTGTTGGGAGTGCCAGGAATAACAGAAACAAACAAAACATTTTGCAAGAATGATAAGCTCAGTCTGTTCCAGAATGGATATAGTGGAGGCATAAGTGGAGCAGACAAGCCTACCCTAAAATCATTTCCTAAGGAAAAATCAGGAAGAAACTGAAATTTTCAAAAATTTTGCGGAACATACCATATTCTTAGACATGTGATATGGTGCAGATGTACTTTCATGCACATCGCACACCAACATCATCTAAGCTACCATGATTGATGAAGAATCACACAATACTCACTTACAGATCGTACACAAACTATTTTTCCCCCTTTCTTTCTGTTCTTGTAAACATGGCTACTATCAGTTTGCTGAAGTACCTATATGTACCTTTCAAAACTGACATTTTCACTAATTCTATTTTACCTTGACAGGATTCAGGTTGGTTGAATTGATCAGTTTGAGTAAAGGAGTTAACAATGCTGGAGGCAGCTTGGGTTCTGTCTCAAATCCTGCAACAGATTCATCAACACTAACCAACATTTCTTTCCCTTCACCCTACTAGTGGGCAAGGAGGCAAGGAGAAAAGGGGGGAGGGGGGTGGGGTATGGGAGGACATGGATTACATAGCAAAGGCAGGTGAAAAAGAATCTCACATGATAATATGAAGTTTAAACCTTAACACTGTTTTTCTTCCATTCATTGTAAAACTTTAAGACAAGCCCTGAGGTAACTTCTAGTTCTAGTCACGAAACCCTACATGTTACTCGTTCAATGACAAAGCAACTATGAAGCACCTGACTTCCAGTCTGCTGCTAATGATTAACATGGTTGCAGAGTTTAACCATTTGTGCTGACACAACATCAGTGCAAACATTTTGGATTGTTTACATTTTGCACTGACTGACATGAACCTTCATTTGACTCTGAGACGCTGATACTAGAGATAAGCTGCTCTTACATAAACCACGAGAAGTCTTATAAACAAACAACCAATCAGACAGCATAACACAAAACCCATCATGAAAAGAACTAATCCAACAAGAGAAACAACTGCCATTACATCTGACTGAATATTCTCATACATGCAGCTGTGCTTTATGCAAAAATGAGACAAATCTTGGACTGTTTTTCATCTTCATGTTTCACAGGCTGATGACACAGTGGACAGCAGGAGAAAGGGGAGTGGGAGAATGAGTTAGTCATGTCATAAAGATTAATTTTAAGCAGACACCACTGTATTTGCAACAATATTTAACAATGGTTCTGACTCAACTACATGCCTTGCACAAACGCTTAGGAACAAACACACACACATGCATGCATATGTTATACATAATCCGTGTCCCTGCACAGTTCATATGCTGTGCAAAATTTTGTGTAAAACGTTAACTTGGCAACATGGTTGCCTAATGCATCAATTAAGCAAAAGCAAATCTCCCGTTCAGCTACTTTCAGTATATGGTCCACATCATTTTTTCATACAAACAAGATAGATGGTGACGTCATGCAGAAATCGGTCCTATTGAAGGAAAGTACTATATGGTTAAGCTACAGCACCAGTGTCTACATTCCATGAAGACTGTCGATCACCAAGAGAAATTACATTTCTAGTTTGGCAGTGATGAAAAAAAAAGAAAAAAAGGAAAAAAAAAAACCCAGTGCTGTCAGAAAAGATTTTCTGACTTTTAAGTCTTAAAATAACAATTTCTATCTTGTTTGCATCGAAGACAATGTAAATATGAAACAAAAAGCACAGGGTTTTTCATGCACTATTTCAAGCAACAGTGCTGCCTAGTTAATGGTATTATGCAACATTCTGCACAGTACGTGAACTGCAAAAACATGGATTATGCACAACACACGCAAACACACAACTCACACATGACAGAGTACGATATACAACCTCTGGGCATGGTGAATTCTTCCAGTTCCTGTCTGGGAAAGAAGTTGTTGATGGCTCTCACACACTGATGCTGGCCAACAAATGCAGCCATCTGTGCTGCTGTGCGATTGACGGAATTGGTCTGGTCCGTCTTGGCTCCCGCTTCCAAAACTAAGTCGGTCACCTCAACATTTCCTGAAATAAAGCATCTTTCATTCATTTTCAGTTAACTAGGTCTATAACTGACTTCATTCATATCACATATAATCTCTTTGTTATTTCTAATCTTTTAAGTATACATGTATTAACCCGAATATTTTTAAAAAAAAACACACTTTTTTCAGAGGAAGTCCTGACAATGCACAGAGTTCATTCTGATGTCCTTACCTTTATCCCTTTGTCAAACACATCCAGTCTGTATTTATGCATTGTGTGTGCAGCTATCTGCTTTAATCTTATAACAAACTTACCTTTATCCCTTGTCAAACACATCCAGTCTGTATTTATACATTGTGTGTGCAGCTACCTGCTTTAATCTTATAACAAACTTACCTTTATCCCTTTGTCAAACACATCCAGTCTGTATTTATACATTGTGTGTGCAGCTATCTACTTTAATCTTATAACAAAAGACTCCATTGTTTTTTAGCTTGTTCAACAAAGGAGTATTGGAAATGGCACGAAAATTACCTCTCCTGTCGCTTTTCAATGGCTCATGCGACATATTGGATGGCAAGCTATTTATTTTCTAAAACAGCTTCAGATGGTGTGAATGTGTGTGTGTGTGTGTGTGTGTGTGTGCACGTGTGTGTGTGTGTGCGCGCGCGCATGCGTGTGTGAAAGCAGGTGCATTATTTTCTATTTTGTTGGAAAAAAAAATTTAGGATTATAAGGTTACTCTAATCACAACTATTTTTTTTTTCTTCTTGAGGGGAAGAGGAGGGTGGGTGGTAGTGAGGATAGGGGTGGGGCGAATTTTGCTCAGTTACTTAGGACTGACAAATTACAATTACATAATCTGGTCAATGTTCAGGCTGGTAAACATCCTTTGTATTTTTGTTTCTCCGACTTATTTGCACAAGCTCTAACAAGACCGATTTCAGTGTTGGACAGGACTAAAACGAGCTGTAACTTGACCCGATGTCATCTACCTCTGAATAAACTACTTCTACAGTACTGTATATATAGCACCACTACCATCTGACTAGTCCTGAAGGTCTCACCCGACAAAGCAGCAAAGTGGAGAGTGGAGTAGCTGTTCTCATGGTAGTTTGAGTTGACATTGGCGCCATTTTCCAGCAGGAACTTGCAAATGTCTGCTCTCCCCTTGAAACAGGCATGCTGGAGTGGAGTCATTCCACTCTGAGACAGACACATTGCAATTAGTCACAAGAGAACAGGCTGGCCACAAAAAAAAACAACTCTTCAAACCTTTAAAAAAACAAAATCAAACAGTTCATGGAGTCAATCTTTAAAAAAAAAAAAAATCAAGCAGTTTATACATTTCTTACAACATTATGCTTCAAAGTAAGAGTTGTGCAGAAACACAGATAAACAAAAGATTTCACTTTCACATCAAATAATCTGCAGTGGATTAAAAAAAAAAAAAAAAAAAAAAGTCAGTAAACAATTTGAGAAACTTCCCTTGCAAATGTGTCATGTACTTCTTTGCCCCCCCCCCCCTTATTTAACTGTTGTGCCCATCAAGTAATCTCACTTCATGATAGTGTTTCATCTGAAAATTAAAACGCTTTGGATATACCTTCCAACTCGAGCAAAATCAATAAAGTTTTGAACATGAGTAGGATGAAGTGTCAACATGCTTACATTACTTATGATATTCTCTTGCTCCTACTCAGGTGTACTTTCATTTGTAAAAAAAAAAAGACCTTGTTAACAGCTGGCATTCTGCACTGAACTGATATGGAACAGGATCAAATTGTTTTTTCAAAGTTCTCTATATCTTGTCCCATGAAAGTTAATATTCAAAACTTCAAAAGAATCTCATTTTAAAGGCTTAAATCACAGATATGGACTGGACTTTACATGTATCTGGTGTGCAGCAGTTAATGCTCTATTTGTCTTGGCCAGTAACCATAAAGAAGTCTTGGTTTACTTGGCTGTCATGTGGAAAGTCCTGCCCAATGCCCCATTTCAACATGGTTTGAACAAGACCATCTGAGTTAGTTCCCTTGAATGGAAAGTTGCTTTCACAGTGCCAATGTGAACACCGACAGACAGATCAGCTGCATACATGATGGGTTGAAATCATTTCAACCATGTTTGCGAAGTAGTAGAAACCATACTAAAAACTGATAAAAAGATTCAGCTTGGTCATAAATATTGTCTCATGTCAGACTTTACAAGCTAAAATCAGAAGAACAGCATGCTGATTCAACTGAAAATGTTTCAGTCATTTTCAAGAGCAACTGATCAAGTCTCCGATATCAGACACTTAGATGAATGCCTGCTGATTAAACTCTGGCAACACTGAATTTGTGGACATTTTCAAATTCAACATGGATCAAACAGAAACAACAACAATAATGAAAAACCACAAGCAACAACAACCTACACAGATGTTTGATTCCATGAGTGAAGAGAGGGGGATTTGAAAGCAAGTGAGGGTTAATGGGTTTGGAAGCATGTTGGGACTATCACCTAGACAGACTGATTCATTCAACATCCAAGTCACTCCTGAATGAATAAGGTAAGGTAATGTTGCTTATAGCCCAGCCGACCACAAAGGCCAATTGGAACCCAGTTGCCATGTACAGTGCATGGGAAACTTTGATCGTCCAGTTCTCTAAATGGCGAGTGTTCCAATTATCATGAAAGCTACAAAACTGATGTCATTTAATGTCTAAATATACAAACAAACAAAAACAAAACAAAACAAAAATCACCCACCCACTCCTCTAAAAACAAACAAAAAAACCTTTAATAGCTCAGTTACGCTAAGAGTGCTTCTATCATAGCCACGTCAGCTTATGAGTTTTCTGATCTTGCTACCAAGCTCTATTATATAACTGCCTAAGTACTATCATTTGGTACTGCCTCATGGAGTCCCTGCCTTCAACTCCATCATTCTGCATCAGTGCATGTTTTTGTCGTTGTGATTTTCGTTTCTCTTTTTTTCTTTTTCTTTTTTTTTTGTAAAGAGATGTTTGACAGGGATACTGACGGAGACAGAACTGCCACTATTGGAAAAAAAAATGCAAATCAGTATCACACTAATGATGTTTTCTCCTAAAATATGGAAAGGACAAGACATGTGGCTCGTTACAAAGGGGGTGGGAAAAGAGAGATGGTAGAGGGGGAGATTGGAGAGGATTTACCTCGATTGTTACCATGTCTGTGCACAGATGTGTTGCTGGCACAGTGCCAGGCAGACGTGTGGTTTTATACACTGATTTAGTCTGGCACACAGCTCTGAACATTCCTTCTTTTTTTGTATTCCTACTTGACATCATGTCCTTTCCTCCCGATACTGTCATTCATTTCACAGAATCCTTCACCTGCCAAAAAATTACATGTATAATAACAAATCCACAGGTCATAGTTCTAAAAGAAAGAAGTGTGACCGCTGTGAACTCACCTGGTCTAGGCAGTCGATACGTACACCTGGCTCTGCCAGCAAGCATCTTATGTCCTGTGTGGTACCTAAAGACACATTTCATTTTTGTGTACAGTATGCATTTGATTATAAAACAACAATTCATCAGGCAAAAGAATTTATCGTAACTATCAAAAATATTTGCTCAAGAATATTGAACAGTCTTTATCAACTAAATGCCCTAGCTTTTTGCATGCCACATATCAAACAGCACAACTAACTAACCAGAATAACTAACAATGCATAAAACTCTTGTTGCAGCTAAATGCTTGCACACACCCTAAGTTTCACACTTCTGAGTCTGCCTTCTCTGAGTGTTCTACTTCAGGTTTTGAGGCATGGCTGTCACACTACTGTCATGTCTGAAGTCTGCAGTGACTTATGGTGCTGCTCTGCAGCTCTTCTTTACACTGGTGGATCTGATCAGCAGTGTGGGGATTCCCTATTAACCACCACCTTTTTTTTCCAATCAAGGATACCAGGGACAGCATTAACTAAGAGGGAAGATGAGGGAGAGCGCAGCATCTTGTTTTTGATGAGTAACTCAGACAAGAAGCACAGAATGACGATCTGTCTCAATGGGAGGCAATGTATCTGGAGCTGCCGCTAAGACCATGAACCTTTCTCTGCTTCCTTGAAATGAAGTAAATGTGAGCAGGAACATGCGCTTTTAAGTTGGGAATAATCCAATATTGGTGGAAACAGGCTCTTAGAAGCTGAGGGGTCAGTTTGCACTGAGGATGAAGAAAAGATCCCATAGTAGTTCCGGCGAGGAGACTGGGCCTCCTTTAGAGCACCTCCCCGAGAGATTTCGCATAAAAGTAAGTTGTCTTGAAGGAGGACATTGTAGATGGAGAGTACAGGTGCAGGTGGCTGATTGATGGCCCCTACCAGACCTGGCCAACCGTTTCTATACTGAAGAGAGGAGGGAGATGAAATTAAAATTCCTACTTGGAAGTCTGAAAGGCCTCTTAGCAAGGACCAATATGTCCATGCACATGCCATCAACTTATGCCAGTGCTAATCATACGGGAATTCTGATTCAGAACAATGAGAACTAGTCATCAGTGACTGGAGTATCTATGTTGGCTAAGAGTTCAATGGTTTGACATGGTCGAGTTATATGCATGACATCAATATATACTGCTTTGTGGTAATATGCATTATTACATGCAATTATTCATTGTTCTGAGGGGTGATGTTTTAAGTTTATTCAACACAAGAGTATACATCTGTGTGAAGATCTATCTATTTTAATCCATACACAGAAAAGATGTATACGCCTCATGTGAACAAAAATCAAAATCACACAAACTCATGCACGCGTGCGAGCTCAAAGAAAATGGTACACATTTAATGGTAAAATTGAATGTGCTGATTTTTACTGAAATGAACGGTCAGAAACTTCAACTCATTAATCACTGGCAGCTGTTCTGTGGAAGGGGGGGGGGGGGGGGGGGGGGGGGGGAGCTGAAAATTATCTGGGAATTTCAGGTACTGATTTTATATGCAGTCTTTTCATTTCTCTTTTTGATTTAAACACAAATAATCACATTCTGAGCTACTAGCAGACTGAGACATCATGCAAAGACGCATAACAAGGAATATTTTCTGCTAGCAGCAGATACAGAACCAGTAGTACTGGTGTCTTCCAGATCATTCTGGAACCGAAAGTTGTTTCCAAGACTGCAGAACATTCCACAGCTGTTGAAAACAAATACGAGTTACCCATGCATGAAAACTGGGCTAGACCTTGTATTGATGAGGTGAGCTCTGCATTTATCAAGTACCTTTAAGAACAGCGTCCATCAATTTCTGCTCAGATTCACTGAGCTCTCCCCTGCGAACTGCTGCCATGTTGAAACCAATAATGCCAGTGACTATATCCGTTTAGCCTCCAACCAAAAGCGACACCATGTTTCAATAAATGTGCCCGTTGTTTCATTTAGACGTTTATAGACAACAAAGGGAAATATAGTTCCTGATGTTTCAATTGAAGACATTGTAAAAGGTGAATTGAAAGCAATATTCAAGACCATTTTGTGACTAGGAGTATATTGGAACATTACATTATCATTATGAGGTGTACCACCTTTTGATAAGAGGAATAATTGATTCGGTTAATCATAAAATGCTTATTTGTGTCACAATAACTACTGGTAAACACAAATATTTTTGTCTAGATAACTTTTTTACTTAAAAATTTCTTAAAATTGCCCATATTAGAATAAACATAAAATCCTAACTTTTCCATAAGACAATGGAATGAACCCAGAGGCCAAATGTGTTCACTTCCGGTCCACCCAACGCTAGCGAACGGGGCAAGGTTGATGAAAGCATAGATTGTTCCCAACGATACTGGCAAGTATTGTAATAAGCATATATAGATATATGTGCTGCTGATGAAGACAGAAACGTTCAGAATGTAATGGATTAATATTCTGCATGCATTTTCTGTGGTGTTAAATAAAATCCCTGTAGTTTGTAACCAACTGTACCGGGTCCACTCACTGTGGAACCGCCATCATACAGACGTTAGAAATGTCGGAAAACAAGAATAACAAGATAAAGAAAAAAAGCAACTGAATGGGGAGAAAATGTGGAACCGCCATCATATAAACGTTAGGAAGTGGAGGGAAATAAGTTATTACAAAGAAAGAAAAAACTGGGGAGAAAAGTATCTGAATCGGACTTGGGGGGGGGGGGGGGGGGGGGGGGGGGGTCACAATATCTACGAGTAGGGACGCAGGAAAAGTAGATCTGATGGGATCTAAAAGTGAACACTACCATCACAACAGAGCCTAAAAATGACAATTATTTGAAGAAAGTATCGCCATAGGACATTAGAAAAGAAAGTTATGAATTTAACTTTTTAAGCGATTAAATTTAAATTGTATGAAGTATCTTTATTGGATATAAAAACAAAAGTTATGACTTTAAGTGGTTAATAAATTTTTACTATTTTTTTCACCAGTTGAAATGCACACAAAGTCCGTGAGTGGAAAACGAGGTCTGAATGTATACTTGGGCCACATCACCCCAAAAAATGAAAGGTTGTGAGAGTTATAATATCACCAGAGATATGGTAACAAACATATTTAGTTATTGCATCCCCCTGACACGCCATCACAGCGCTTCAAACTTTCCAGATGAGATTAAGATATGACCAAACATTCCTATGAAACCATATAGGTGCTTGCGAAAGTGACAAATCTAGGGGATATTTACATTTAACAAGGAACTAAATCAGTCACATGTTTTTGAATTTCACACTAGTGAAGTGAAGGCGCACATTGGAACTAGCTTCCTGTTTATGTGCATTGCACAAAATTTGCCAGAGCAAAGCAGCTTGGAGAAACCTCTTTCCACTCATGCTGCCTCCTTTTCTCTCCCATTATGTATAATATATATATGAAGACTTGCTCATCACTGTCAGGCCCTGCTTGCGGCAGACAACTAAAATTTTAGTAACATGTACAGGGTTGGCAAGGAAGTGGTATCAATGCAAGATTTGCGTATCCCTTATAAAAATAAACGCCACCATCCATAAAAGAAGGGGGAAAAAAGGAGAATTTCAATGAAGTGGTGCTGAAACTTTCTCAACTGGACATTTAAGAAGAAAGTAATTATTGTTTTAAGTTATTGAATTTGGCATTGGAAACACAAGTTGAAGTATAACTGAGTTCATAGTGCAAAACGAGGTCATGTGACCCTCCAGACCAAAGGTCATGACAGGTGATCAAAGGTGATAGCAGATCAAGTTTAAGTGCCTATCACACCTCCCATACCTGCCATCTCAGCACTTGGAAATTCCCAGGAGAGGTTAAGGTTTGACCAAACAGATATTTGCATAAAACTCTGCAGACACATGTGTGAATAATTTACTCACTGTATACATTAACAAGGACTAAGTGAGTGTTATATTTACATTTAAGCCTTCCGAAGTGAAGGTAGACTCCAAAACCTAAAATTGTGTTAACTCAGCACAAAAATTTCACCTGAGCAAAACAGCGCGCAGAAACCTTTGTCATGCTGCAGTGTTTGGTTGGGCATCATGAATAAATTATGAGAGATGACTCGCTTTCAGGTCCTGCCCGCTGCAGACAGCTGACATTTCAGACACACGAAGAAGGCATGCGAGGAGTTGTCAGTGTGAGATTTACACTACATGCAGAATAAGATCAAAAATAAAGATCATGGCAAGTGATAATAGATAAGGTAACAGTGACTCTCGCACCCCACCTACCCGCCATCTCAGTTCTTCAGATTTCCATTAATTATGACCAAATTAATTATCATGAAACTGGGCAGATATGCAGAAAAGTGATGAATGAAGGATCTTTTTGAATTACATTGACAGAACGGGTCTCCTTGGATTTAACTGACTGTTCAGATGAAAGCACTCTTGGGAATTAAAAATTTTGTGGCTGTTCTACACAGAATTAACATAGACTAATCAGCATGTAGGAACACCTTTACTCTACATCCTGTTGCCATATACATATGATTTAGAATCATGAACAATTCATGAGGAATTGCACATTTTCAGGCATAATCTGTGGTAAGAAGTGAAAACACCAATCATACACAGTGCAGTAGTAGCAGTTGTTGCATCTCTGAATAGTGAGGTGTTGTGCACTCCTGAAGCCAGTCGGCGCTTGCTCAGCCTGCTCATGGCATGCATGCCCTTGGTGTGTAGATGCTGGCTCTGTAAATGAAAGGAAATGACAAACTGTAGTGTATTGAGTCTCTGTCCAACACTTTTTCACTCGTGCCTGCCATCCTTCCCTCTTTCCTCTCCCCAGTTCCCCCTTCTCATCCTGCTTAGATCTCTCCTGTTCCTTTGGTCAGTTTTTCAACAGTTAGTAATCATGCCCATCACCTCATTGACCTCCCCCATCCTATTCCAGGTAGCTACCCCTCCTCCCCATGCTTAAGTTGTTAGGTTTCACTTCAGATCCCAGCCCTCACCCTCCACCCCCCCCCCCCCCCCCCCCCCCCCCCCCCCCCCCCTGCAATCTTTCTACCCCTCGTCCCTTAATCCCCCACATCTCTCTGCCTGTTGATGTATTCTATCTCTGAATCATGGGTTGCTCTCCTTCCCCCCCTTCCCTCCATTTCCATCCTTCATGATATCATCACTTAACTGAGAATGGAGAGAGACAGAAAAAAAATGGCTTCATTGTAAAATATCCATACACAGTCACAGGTTCTGTTTTAACATGTATTAAGAGAAAGCTGTCCTGTATTAATCCTCAAATCTCATTTTGTTTCTACATCTTTACACACTGTGTTCTGTAAAGCAAATGAATGGGCTGCCTAGTTACTGGAAGTATTGAAAAGATCTAATGATTACTGTTATTTTTTGTCAAGTGACAAAATATATAGTACAAGGAGTAATCAAATAAAACACTGGCATGCGCATGGACTTGCACGCACACACACATACCACACACACACACACACACACACACACACGCACTGACACAGAGACACATAAACGCTTGTTCACATGGTCTCGCTCACTCGGTGGCAGTAGCACATTAAATTGCTTGCTTTGGAGCTGGATATAACTCAAAGCGATCAGTATTGGTAATATTTCATGAAACCCGAGGGAGAGTGTACTCACACACACAGACACACACCACAGCTTACCAGTAACTGTTGGGTAACTCTTGCCTAGATGGGTTTTACACATGTCCGCTAGTTAGAAGATGACTGTCATTGGAGCCCTCCCACTCCACCCCAGCCTTAACCCCACACTCTTTCCACTTCTCCCAGATCCACTCCACATGTTCATGCAGTGTAGGAAACTGCCATTGGTCAAAAATTGTGTACATTCAGTCCAATCAGGCCTAAAAGATGGCAGCCAATGGCAAATAGGCACAGGGCTGCTGCACAGCTCTTTCTCCACACAGATGGATCTGTAAGAACTGAAACTCTGAACTGTCGCCTAAATTTCTTCATGGCCATCGCATAGCAGAAGTTCTGCTCTTAATCAGTAAAGGTGATACGCTGGCCAAACACTGAGACACAATTTGAATTTATCATGGAAGATTTTTATGATATTTTACAGAGACATGTCCAGGATAAGACAAGGGTCAGGGTAGGTTAAAAAGGGGGTACATTCAGGAGTTGAGTCCTCCAGTTCTCTAATGCTTAAAAGTGTGCTTTATGCTTTGTGCCAGTATCAGGGTGGTGAGATAAACATGAGAATGCGTTTATTGTCAAACTTTTCTACTGCCAGTCAGGTAGACTGTCAGGGTGGTGATATAAACATGAGAATGCGTTTATTGTCAAACTTTTCTACTGCCCAGTCAGGTAAGTTCAGTATATCAACTTCACTTTACTGACAAAGTGATGCATTTGTACTGAGCAGTCAGGCAATGATTGATATTAACTTTAAGCCCTGCACACACAAACACACACACATGCACATATGAATAGATAGATAATTACATAGACAAAACACATATGCCTATACATCTCCCCTCTCTCTCTCTCTCTCTCTCTCTCTCTCTTCTCTCTCTCTCCACCAAAAAAAAAAAAAAAAAATCTTTTCAATCCCCAAGAGATCTAGTCTGCCTGAGTCCTGCCTCCAGTAGAAACCAAGCCCCAACACCAGGTCCAAATGAGTGGGTGAATGAAGAGGGGGGGGGGGGGGGGATGGTAAGTACTTAACTCTAGGCAAGTTTGCCAGACTAGCTGTCACCACCTCTCCCTCCTCACTATCCATTCATGTATGCTGGTTTCTATCACATAACAGAGGAGTCAGAACTCCTCAACCATCTCCACTGATAAGTCAGTTCTTCAAGGTTGTTGCATTTACTAATTGGGTAAGAGTATGATTATGAATTGCACGAACACATACAGGCACGTACATGTACATGTGGGTGAGGACACACACACACTCGCATGCATGCACACATGCGCACGTGCACACACACACACACACACACACACACACACAGTGTAAATTTTTGATGGGATAACGGGTCAGAAATGCGGTAAAAGCTCTAATATGATTGATGCTGTGACAAATGGGGATAGTTCAGGTTATAGGGGCCTATTGTAAAGACAAATTATGTCTTCTAAAAATGTGAAGCATTGAGTTGTGCTGAAAACTGACTTGTACATCATTTCTTTAAACTTTTTAAATACATAATTGGATGAATAATCGGTCGCTTTTTGTTGTGCTTGAAAGATCCTTGGTTTTTGAGTCACTGGAAGTGAACAGATTGTTTTGTCAGCGTCATTATTGTGGTGAATTTAGCAGATCACCTAAAATATGAAGAGGTGTCTATTTTTGCGACATGAAAGACTTAGTTTGAAGTATATTAATGCAGTATGCTGTTTTGAGGCACAGGTAAAATCAAACCATAACACAGGGCCAGTCAAAAGACATACGACACACATGCGCACACACAAGCACACATATACAGAAGCAGCCTTAATAAGCTTATGAAATCAGTGAATGAAAGAAGAAAAACAGAGTATTCATATTTTTTAGTTTTTTTTTAACCTTAACATAAAAGTTGACCACAACTAAGCATGACAGAAGGCAAACAGAACCAAAATGAAAGAAAGCACAGTGACTTGAAAATTTTGTTGATGTGAAAATGCAGTGCTGTTCTCTGATGATATTCTGGCAGCAAGTGTAGATCCTGCATTTTGCAGTCCGGTTGTAACATTCAGAGGCAACTGCATTTATAAATAAATTGTTACTTTAGTCATGTGAGAACTCATTCCTAGATTTGTGTAGTTTATGGAGTCTAATGGAGTCGATCATCCAGATTTCAAAGTAAGGAGTTTGGTATAATTTACTTTGAAATGGTTGTTACTCATGGTAAAAATGATTCATCAGCTACAGCTCTCATATTTTTAGTTGATCGTACACAAAGGGTTCTGTTTCAAGTTCTGGAGAGTCCATAAGATTGGATCCACCAAAAATTTTTGTTAGAACCATTTCTGATTTGTCTTTGTTAAGTTTGTTGTATATGATCCAGACTGTAAGCTAAATGACTCACTTTTGGAGCATATATAACATGGTCTCATTTCTGAAAAGGTTTAGAAGATTTATAAGATAACCTCATCAGTAACCTAGGCAACAAAACAAAAACATGCAGCGTGTCGCTAAATGATATTTGACCGAGGAGTCATTTAAAGGATAGAAATAATGTCTTCCTAAATCATTCTCTCTGTCTGTCTGTCAGTGTCACTTTCTCTTTCTCTCTCTCTTTCCCTCCCTCCCTCTCTCTGCCTCAATCCCTTTCCACCCATCTGCTTTCCTCTCATGTGCTTGTGTATATCTTGCATTCTTGTCTCAGAGGCTGTAATTTTATCAGGTGTTCTTTCATTTTTTCAGATGCATTATGGCAGTTCCAGGGTTCCGACCCCGCTGTTTCTTTGATGTCAGCATTGGAGATCAGCCAGGTATGAGTTTCAGTAGACTTTTCAGTTACTTTTTTTTAATAGGAAAATTAATTCCCCTCCACCTCCCCACTCCCTTTTTTCCCCTCCAAATTTTAGCAGTATTATGTTGTAGAAATGAGGGAAGCATCTTTAATGCATAATAGTGTGTCATATGATCACAGTGAAAAATGGGAAAAAAAATTGTATGACTTTAAAAAAAAAAGTGAAGAGAAGGTCCTCTACCGAAATGGTTTTTGTATGGAAAACAAGCAGCACGCACACACACACACACACAAGATGACACCAATTAAAAATTTGACTGTCTCTATAGAACGAGTCAGTATTAGCAGCCATGAAATGATTAATGAAGGCGTCGGTGTTTGCTGTTATCAGATCAGTTCAATTCAAAATGTTCGTAGAAGTAATGCTTAGGATCTGTGCCATTTTGTGTGATGTGAAGTTATTCACTTATTGTCATGGAAATGACAAAGCTCTGTAATTGCAAGGCCTTGCCGCCATGGATAAAATCAGGAATGTGCGTTGTCCACACGCATGCTATCTCGACAAATTAAAATTGTTGTTAAGCATATTCCTGTACTTGCATATTAAGAGCTGCTATGAGTTTTAGTGTTGATTACATTGTTTTTGTATGTGCCAGTGAAACAGTTTAAAGGTACCTTTACACACAAGATGTACAATACTCCATTGGAAGTCATCAACCTGTCATGAAAGATTTGATTTTCTCAAATTTGTTTAAGCGTGCTTTGCATGTCCTTTAGTATGTGCTAAACATTTTGGCTTTGGATAAGGAAAGAAAGTAATTGCTTATTTTACTTTGTATGCCAGATATTTTGCACTGTGGCGTATTTTGGCAGAGTGTGACATCACACTGAGAGGAATCTACTCTGAAGTGCATTTGAAAGCGTTTAAAGAGGAAGCCTTGAAAAAGCCAGTCTGGCTGTTCACAGACAATTCAGAGAGGTGGCTTACATCAACAAATGGAGAGGGACACACTCAAAAATACAGGACAGACTCTCCTGTTGGTGTCACAGCTGGGGCATTGTATTCACAGCCCCACGCATAGCTGGGGAACCTCAGTGTTCTAGTGGATCTGGCAGCATTCTTCAGATGGAATTGATGCTAGACAGACAGATCCTCCAGGCAGTTTGGGTCACTGGTTTTGTCCAGAGATGGCACAAAGTTCAACAGGAGACCAATAGTATATGTATTCCCAGCTCAGGACCCAGAGGCTTCGGCAGTGGACGCCCTCTTTCTGAACTGAATGTGCCTAATGACTGAAGCGTGTCCCCCGTTTCCAGTCTTGCATGGGGTAATCAGGAAGGCCAGATCACACTTTCCCACCCTCATCCTGATACAAAGTGATAGCCAAACAGTGGTGAGTGCAGTCCTGGTTCTTGGACCTTCAGCCTTTCCATCATGTTCCTTCTCTGGAGTGACCTCTGTCCAGATCTTCGTCAACCCTGATCAGGGATTGTTCACTTCAGCGCCCAATTCCTGTGCTTTCATGTGGCTCCTGTGCTGCTCTCAGTGTCCTCATCAGTGGCCGACATTTCCTTTTCTAGATCCCTCTCAGTCCAGGCAGCCCACACCCAAGAAAGTCCCTTGGTGGACCTCAAGATGGTAGCTACAGCTTCTTCGTAGCATATCAGGGACTGAATCTCTCTGTAACTGTCGCTGAGAAAAGTGGTAACATTAGTGTAAGAACACAGTGTCCCCTTCCCAACCGGTCCTGAAACAATCCAACAAGCCAACTTTCTGTGTTTTATTTCTCTCAGCATCTTTCTGCCAGTTTATTCCAAGACTGTTACCTTGGTCCACTGTCTGCAGCACCATCAGACAGTTAAGAGGTTCTCCCTCTGGGTCAACATCCTTCTTAGAAAAGTCTCCTGTGGTGTCACTTTCCTAAAGGCCCACAGCCCAAGACTGGTCTCTGCATGGAATCTTTTTCTGGTCCTTGATCATCTTTGAAAGCCCCCCTTTTAGCCTCACTCCTCAATCCGTTTCGACAGGCTGTCTAGAAAGACTTCTTTCCTGCTTGCTCTTACATATGGCTGGTAGGCACTGTAGCAAAATTCACAGTCTTACTAGCTGTGCCCAAGATTTCCACAATCACAGAGATCTCTCAGAGGTCCTCCACTTCCTCCCAACGTTGCTAGCTAAGAACCAGTCCCTGGATTCTCCCTCTCCTCTTACTATCCGGCCCCTCTTGTATCCCCGGAAGTGAAGACAAGGAGGACATGTCTCCCTGCCCCCTCCTGAGGCCTCTGATACTGCTGGGAAAGATCTAGACTCTGCAGACCCTCCTAGTGCCTGCTTCTCATCTCTTAGGGTGAAAACTATCATGAAGACATAGCTTAAGACACCATCTTCTGTTGGTTCTCTCATGCCAACCTTGAAGCCTGCATGCAAGTATGCAGAGACGCTTCAGTCTGCAAACTTAGGGCTCATGAGATCTGCGGCCGTCCAGCACTCAGTGCCCATATTGGCCTAAGACATATTTTGGAGTTAGCTTTCTGCCACTCCGAAAACTCTTCTTTAGCGACTACCTTGGATCTGAATGATCAGAGTTAATGATATGCAGGAATATTTCCTTAATTGCAGACAACTTGTCTAGTTCTGGACAGTATCCATCCCCAGTGGACAACTTTGGCATATACCCATCTCCTCATACTTTGAATTCTGCACTAAGGTTGATCTGGTAAAATATATGACGCCAAAATGGGGAGTTTTTTTTTGTTTGTTTACTAGACCTGCTATTTGGCTAAATATACTTGTTTTGTCAAACTCATTCTCGCACATCCTTCCCCGTTCATGTTGTTATTGCCTTCGGGTTGGGCCATGGAATGAGAGTAAAGAATGGAAGTTCTAGTCAGCCAGAAATGTGATATTGGTCACAGTAGAAAGCTGTGGGAAAAAAGTAAAAAGAAAGAAACCTCCCCGCTTTTGTTTTGTTCTCTTGGTTATCTCCATTTTTTTTTATGTGTGTGTGTGTGTGGTATTTCTTTTTTTCAGGGGGAAGAATCATCTTTGAGTTGTTTTCTGAAGAGTGCCCCAAAACTTGCGAGAACTTCAGAGCATTATGCACTGGTATGTTCCTTTTATGCTAGATATATTGCGTTCAGTATGTGTTACTGTTCCATACTTGTTTCAGTGTTTTACATTGTTTTACATTGAGGATGGAGAGAGAGAGAGAGAATCACAGAGAAATGGGGGCAGAGATGCAGGGGGACGGGGGTGGAACTGGGCTAGGCTCAAAGTGAAATGTGTAGTCATGGCACGTCTGTAAAGCTTTCTTTGACTAGTTGTTGATGTTTAGCACACTGGTGTCATTGCCTGACTAGACTCATTTTGTGTGTTGAATAAGAAATATTTTTGTGACAAAGTCTCACAGCTGAGCTCAGCCTCCCTGTCATTAAATGCATACTTTAGTGTCATATCTTACTTTTTTTTTTTCAGTAGGTGAAAATAATCACTTTTTTCACCTTTTTTTTTTCAGTAGGAGAAAATAATCACAGATGGTAGAATTTTCTGCGGTCAGGTTACTGTTTTTTAAGATGCTACCAGTTAGCGTTTGTAACGTAAACTTAATAGCTTCTTTTCATGCTTGAACGTGTGTGTGTGCATTTGTGTGATTATGTGTGTGGACGAAGCAGTACCACTATGTTTTATGAATGAAACTATACAGTGTATTTGTCTCTGTATTTAACTTTATTGAAAAAATAATGGTTTGCTTTTCACATTTCCAAATAATCATCGAAGATGCCATAAGTGAGCATCAGTCCTCAACAGGGAAGCTTGTAAAAATAAAAAGGATAAACTTGAATCTGGCCATAAATGACTGCCAAAAATAGTTTGATGAATAGGGCGTTTGTTCATGTTTACTGCTTTTGTTGTTACCAGGAGAAAAAGGTGTCAGCGAAAAGACGGGAGAAACACTCCATTACAAGGGTGCTCCCTTTCACAGAGTCGTCAAAGATTTTATGGTTCAGTCTGGCGACTTTACCAAAGGTACATGTATAATGATGCTGTTGGAGTCTGAAAAGGTCGTGCTTAAGAAAACTTGGGCAACACTTGAGAATCATAAACAGTGTCCTGTTTTTTTTTGTTTTTTTTTCTTTTAAATTCTGAATGTTATTTTGTTTATACCTCCATGAGATTATGAATTGAAATCCAGAAGTTACTCTTTATGTAATAGTAGCTTTAATTTTCAGGAAATAGAAAATGACATTGTCACAAGGTTTCTTTCACGATAAAACATTGTGATTTCAATGCATTAAGCTATCAAATGTGATGAAGGGTCAGTCAGATTTTGTGTCGCAGTTTTTAAGATCTGAATTGCCAAAGAAACCATTATATATAGATATGTAACTTATTAACAGTCTTTTTTTTTTCTTGTAATGGAACCATTTGAATGAATAACTTGTATTTTTTCATGAACACTTTGACAGCGTTTAAATCGACATAAATCATTTTGTGAAAGCTGACAGCTTCCAATTAAAAAAGTTATCCATTGTGAAATATGAGAACATTTTACTGACATGAAAGGACAGCTGATTTTTTTTGTTTGATTGAAAAGACCTGTCGGTTTTAAACTGATGTCTGCATATTGATGCATCGCTTAATTTGTTTTACTAACTTAATCCATTTTTATGTGTGATATTTACTGTAGAGTAAATTATTTGTTTTCGTGTTTACAATGATCATTGATCAGTTTTCTTTTTTTCTCTGCATTTCTTTAAGAATTCCCCCTCTCCTGCCCCCCCCCTTCTTTCTAAAAATGGTTTGCTTTTTTTAACTGCAGGTGATGGAACTGGGGGAGAGTCCATTTATGGAGGGCATTTTCCAGGTAAGTTTTGTAGCATTTGAATAGTCTGTAGATTCTGAGATTAAACCGTTTTAATTAAGTGTTTTTGCAAAAAGTTCCTGCAATTTCCAAATTGATGTAGGGCATTAGATAAACCAGTCAAACTTACGAAACGCAGGTGCTCATGAAACAATACTGCAAGTCTGAATCATAGCAGTGGATTTGATCTGCTGTTCATGTGTCTGTTTCTACATTCTTTTGTTAGTAACTGATCGTTGTGGTCATTTACTTGATGACAAAAATATTTGCAATCTATCTGTTATTTCCAAGCTGATTCCTCACTTCTTTTTTCTAACACAATGAAATTTAAAACAATATGGATGCACCCGCATAGTCTAAACTGCTTTCTGATATGTTGTTATTTATTCAGAAAGCCAGGGCTGCTGAATCACCTGCAGTCCTGTTGAGTTCACTGTCGCTATAGTCATGCTTTAGTGAAGACAAAAATTATTTTTCTTTTTTGATACTTTTTTTTGTGCTCAAATTGACTTTGCGAAAGGCAGTCACAAACCTTCCAAAATAGCTCATATTGGAGCGAAATAGGGAGGTTGCCTTGGATAGACAGATTGGTAGTTTACTGGTAATGATGGTTTGGCGGAATAGCGCAGAATGATGATTAAAAATTTAAAAGTGTTATAGTGCAACATGTGCATACACAAATATAATTTTTACTAACACTGTTGTTGTTCTTTTGAAGGGATGAATTTGCTTTGAGAAAGATGGGCGATTTTGATTTAGTAAAAAATGATGCTCTGTTGGTTTCTGTTTCAAGCGCCTTGTCAGCATATGTGATATGTTGGGTAGGGGGAGGTAACATTGGAAGAGAGGAGGAGAGGGAATGGTGTGTGTCTTCAGGGAAGGGTAGATTTGGGGGTGGGGGGGATGGTGTTATCTCTCTCTATTCAAAGCTTTATGTATCATAAAGTCAAGTTTATAATGCAAATTAGCACAAACACATGACGTGAGGTTTTCTTAAGAGGTACCTGTTACTGAGTTGCAACATTCTCTTGTTTTACAAGGAATCTGTTGGGATTTACATGATAACATCAAAAAGAGTGACGTAACAGGATCAAATGTAAGGAATCCTTTAAATTGAAGACAGTTGCATGAATATTTTTTTTTTATATTGTCATAGCTTTGCATTAACCCTTTCACCACCAGACGTTCTCTTTGTATAAATCCCCATCGCCAGCCTTTTTTTTTTTTAATCTCATTTTTTTACACCATTATGTGTGAAATGCGGATATCTCTGGAACTAAGCAACCAATTCTCATGCTGTTTTTTTGTGAAACAGAGAAAAGAAACTGTACTTTTATCAAATTATAGAATGTTAGTAATGGTTAGTCAACAACAATTTCAAATGTTTGGTAATTTCAAGTGCAAACAAAAAAAAGCAAAACAAAAAAATTGAATCTTATCTTTAGTCTCAACATAATAAAGAAGAAAGCATGCCATCAAACTGAACAAAGAAGGAAAAATACTCCACCGAACAAATGAAGATCAGAAAGTATGTAATATCCAACAGGAAAAAAACACACCTCTAAATGCACATACTCCAACAGCAGAAGAAGAGCTGGAAGTAGTCCACAGGCTGAATATCATCCTTGTTCACCAGCACTCCTGAAACAACAGTCATAGGAATAATTATTGATATGCCTAAGGAGGTGATGCAGAAAAGCAATTACACACACACTTGACACACACGCACTTTCATACACACACACTCACACACTCATACACACACACACACACACACACATACACACACACACACACACACACACACACACACACACACACACACACACACACACAGAGCAAACTTCTTACACCCCACTGGCACACACATAAAAGAATGAAAAAGGGAAGGGAACACACACACACACACACACGCACACTCATACACACACACACACGCGCACACACACACACACACACACACACACACACACTTTCTTACCCCCCACTGGTACACACATGAAAGAAAGAAAAAGGGAATGCGCACACACACACACACACACACACACACACACACACACACACACACACACACACACACACACTCCTTTCACTCTTACTGTTGAAAGCAATGTTTTTTTATGAGAAGAAAGTCTTTCACTTGCCTGTTGGTCTCTAGAACTAGGGAAGCAATTCTCGTATGGCGTACGAGTCCAGCTGGTCATGTAATTCCCACTCAAACTCCTCTCTGATGCATGTGCACACCTCTGACATGCATCAGTCGGCCACACCCCTTCGACGTCGATCAGTTGCAAGCAAGTTCTGTGTCCAATTCATTGTCTCTTAGCTGTTCGTTGCCTCTATCAGTCTCTCACTCGCACGGCTTTCAATTGAGTCACTGCTAGTTGGCCCAGGGCCAACACCAACACACTCGCACACACCATGCTTGCCCCACACTGGCTTAGTCTACTACTTGGCAAGTGTCCAACACAGTCGGCCTCTGTGGTAATTTGGTCAAGCACTCCCTATCACATAGTGTTTCTTGGTCTGTGTGTTCTTCCTCTGAATCAGGATCAACTGACCGTCTATTCAATATTTCCAGCACCTGATCTGTGGTAGATGTACGGCGAGGCTGAGTACCTGAAGTGCTTGTTTGTGATGTCATAGTGAATCAAAAAGCGATCAGTATAAATCAACAAAAAAAACACTTAACTGAACAGTGCTCTGACGAGGCAAACAGCTGTGAGCACCGGTCAGGGAGTCCCATAACTGTGACATTTCTTTCTGGCTTTCTATCATCAAATTGGAGAGTGAGAGTATCAGGAGTTGGGTAACCCTAGTTGGTCGCATTTCGGCTACGTTGGTGGTGAGCCACGTGGTCACAGAAATGCAACGTCGGTGACGTAAGGGTTAATGAATGATAGACGCAGAATTATTTTGTGTATATTGTATCTGGAACAGTTTGTGTTGCTGAGTTGGATTTCTTTCCAAGAAAATTTAAGAAAGTCTGTAATTCAGCTAGCGTTTTTTTTTCCTCAGGAAAGAAAATAGTCATAAAATGATTTTGATGAATGTTTCACATTTATATAGTGACTATGCAGTATGTCATTGGCAGGTCTAGTTTTATATTGAAATTATTTTGCATGTCCATTATAGGTTGATTTTGAAGACTTTGCAGAACATTTGATTAATTCAGTCTCTGTGTGTGTGTGTGTGTGTGTTTCCAGATGAAAATTTCAAATTCAAACATGACAAGGAGTTTCTTCTTTCCATGGCAAACCGTGGAAAAGACACCAATGGATCCCAGTTCTTCATGTAAGTTGTGGTAAATGTATGATGTTTGCCTTTCAGCTGCAATCTTTGGTCAAATCTACATGTGTGGAACACTGTTTCTGTTGATTTTTATTGCTCTTTAAAATAAATATCAGATGGTCAAACTGGTGTGTCAGAGTCGCCTTCTCAAATACATGTTTATCTGTGAGTGTTAAGTGATTCTTTGAGGTTTTGTAACAAGCATTTCTCATGTGTTTGTGCGATATACTTGTGTACTTTGTCTTCTGTTGACATAAAAAGTTTGTGACTTGTTTTTGAAGAGCATGTTTTGAAAGGTATGATAAAAGTGTTGCTTCATGAAGTATGCATAGTCAGAATATGTTTTGATCTTCTTCTCATTTTTCCATTTGAACTAGGCCTATGGACAGATCTTCCCTTGTTGTGTATCCCATAATAATGCGTCTGATAATGCTAGTCTAGAATGAAGATTTGGAGACATGGTTCTTGTTCTTGTTAACCCTGCTTATTAATGTCGGGAGAATGGAAGGACCTAACTCTTCAGTATATACCAGTTGTCCTTCATTCCCTTTTACATTTTTAGGAGTTGAAGTATGACCAGATTCTTGTATGCATTCGTAATTTATGTGTCTTATATGTGTGTTACTAACAAATGCCTTTTCTTTCAATTTTGAATCGTGTCTTCATTGTGAACTCACTTATCAAAAGAAGGAGTGGTTATTAGGATGTAGTGACCATGTTTTTAGAGGTATCTTGTTATTTATTATTGTTTGTATTCGGATCTCTTGCAATCTAGGTTTTGAAATTAAGTGCACAAAACATTTTAATAATATGCTTACCTTTGATACAGTGTTTACGCACTTTTCAGTACAATTTTCATTTGAATAGCTGCCATTCCATTTATATGTAGATTATAGTATGAGTATGATTATTAATCGGAGAACAGTGTGCATTACGAAGGTTAGATGTGTCTTGAGTTTACAGGTTTTTAATGATTTTTGACAGAATGTGGACAGTAAGGTAAGTGAAGAATTGTGTGACGCTCTAGCTTGACGAGGATTTTACCATATTGTGTACTTACCCACAGAGCCGACCGGCCAAAACTCGACACGGGAGTGGCAGGTAACTGGATCGGTCGGCCTGGATGATTGAAAACCAGTCTGGATGATTCTGGTGTCGGCCATTCTGGGAGACTTGTTTGCCATTTTGTCATGCGCAGTGGGGCAAGAAAAGAAATGGCGTCACTGCTCCGCTCAGTTCTTCATGTCCTCCTCCCATCTCCACCCTCACGGCCCATTCCCCCAGTTTTCCCTTATTGTGCAACTATACACTATGATTATGAGATTCATTGTTTCTTTTGTTGCAGATTTAGTGGGAAGGAGGGGTGGGAATGTTGTTGTGATAAAGTAGCTGGGTTTTTACTGATCTTTTTAATGGAATTTAGAGGGAAGCTTACAAAACTTTTGTTGTGTAAATTTAATGGTGTTAAGATCTCTAAAGTTTTCATAGATACAGATTAATTATTCATTTGCAAAGTAGGTTGAATGTTAATACAACATTTTGCTAATGAATTAGAAAACACTTATATTTGCCTTGTAAGAACTCACTCTTATTGAAATCAATATTGAACATCAGGAGAAAAGTAATTGTTGTTAATGTTTTCTTTTGACAGTTAAAGAAAACTGGAGTTTAAAGGAGTTGTCATTTTAAATGTTGATTTTAAGATACTAATCCAGCTTTAAGGTGAAACATATTTGAAAACCGATCTTGCGGTTCTGATGAATGAAAATTGGTAATTCAAGAACTATTGAAGTTCATAGTAATTTTTGACAGGGCCAGTTTCATTATAACCATGATAACAAGGGTTGAAAGTTTGTTTCATTGAAATGATGTTAAAATTTCCTCCTAGAGGGGTTACCAGTTTTCAAATAATTTCAGGCTGTCTGGAAATAGATGGAATGGTCTAATCATTGTTTCTGATTTTCAGAACTACAAACCCTGCTCCACATTTGGACAAGTGAGTATCCATTACATTGTGTTAGGTTTGTTGGTGCTTTCTTTGTTTGGATCCTTGATATGTGATTTGTTTTAAAGATGAAGAGAAGTGGAATGTCTAAATAGATTACTTGCTTGTCATATGTAGAAATTTACTGCAGCAGTTATAAATAAGCCACCTTTTTCTTGAAAATTTGAAAGTGTAATGGCTGCAGACCAAAGTGGCAACAAGACAGTAAACGTTGGATTACTTGGCGGCCGAAAGGAATTGCATAAAGAAATTAAAACACAGGAGTAACAAGCTTCTGCCTGTTGGTCTTCTTCAGATACAAGAAAAAAAAATGAAATAGAACTGGATGAAACAAGCACAGGTATCAGGGAATTGCTTGCCAGTGTAGCAAGTAGACTTTTTTTTTTAAAGACATCTATTATACTCTAGAATAAGGAAAAGTTCGATTTTTTTTTTTTTTTTTTTTTTTTTTTTTTTTTTTTTGTCTGCCAAGATTTGTGGGTTTAAAGAAAATTCTTGGGGGGGGGGGGGGACAAAAACAGGCAGTAGACTTTATATGTTGATTGAATGAATTAATACTTGCTGTGTTTGCAACACAGAATTGTTTTTTTATTTCAAACTAAAATTGGAAGGTTTCATGTGTGATGCACAGTGACACGTACGCATTTGTTCTACTACCGTCTTCTCCTTCTCTTTCAGTATCTGCTCATTCACATTCTTCATTTTTTTCGTCCTGCTGCGCCACCACTTCTCCATCTTTTGTCCATTTCTGCTTCCTGAGCCTCCCTTTTCCCATCTCTGTCTCCGTTTCCCCCGTTTACTTCTTCCTTCTCATTTTTCCATCTATTCTTCCACCATCTCCTTTTTCTGTCTCTTCTTCCTCCACCTTCTTCTGTCTTCATCTTCATCTGTTCCCATTTCTTCCTTTTGTGCCACTATTTTTTTTTTTTTTTTTTTTCATCTTTTCTCTCCCATATCTTCTTCCTCCACCTTACTTCCTTCATCACCTGGTCGTTCATCTCTTTTTCTCCACATCCTCTTCCTCATTTGTTTTTTCCTTTTATTTCCTCTTCCTCCAATTTCTCGTTCTCCACGTTTCCTCCCCTTCATCATCAGCATCCTCTTCCCCATATGTTCTTCCTTTACCTTTACGTCATTTTCCTTTTCTTGTCTGTCTGTACCTCGGTAAGCTCTTCCTCCAGCTTCTCCTATTCCACCATCTCATGTTCATCAGCTCCATTCTCCTTGTCTGATCTGTAGCTTCCTACATCACCTCTTTCTTCACCTTCTCCTCCATCTCCTCTCCTCACTCCGTATCTTTTTCTCTTCCTTTATCTCTTCTTCCTCTGTATTCATCTTCTCCCCTTCCTTTGTCAAATCTCTTCTGCATTTTTATACTTTTTTTTTCCATCTCCTCTTTTTTCTTTGTATTCATTTCCTGATTGTTCTCTGTATTCTTCTTCCTCTGTATTCTCCTGCATCTCTTGTATTCTTCCCAGCATCTTCCTCCATCTCCTCTTCTTCGTCTTATCCTCTTCCTCTGTCTCTTCTTCCTCTTCCTTTATCTTCTCTTCTTCCTCTAAATTCTTCTCTTCGATCTTCCCTTTTTCCTGTATATTTTCCAACTCCATCTCTTCTTCTGTATTCTTTTATTTCTCTTCCACCACCTTCTTGTCTTTTATGTTCTTTATATCGTTTTCCTTGTTTTCTCCGTTTTAACCTTTCTCTCCATCTTTTCCTTTACCTCTGCCTTCAGTATTATGAACTGTTTGCTCCTTAACTGTGCAGTGTCCATGTGGTCTTTGGTCATGTTTTGAGTGGACAAGATGTGGTGAAGAAAATTGAACAGTTGCCGACTGATGCACGCAGTCGGCCAGAGGTGGAGGTGAAAATTGCAAACTGCGGAGAGCTGGTGCTCCTGAAGAAAGGCAAAAGTAAAGGTAAGCCTCTTGAGATTTTTTTTTTTTTAAGTGAATCATATTCACTTAAGGCTTCAGTAAACACAGACACAGGATTTTTGGAGTATTTATTTATTACAGTGATTGAGCAGGTTATTCCCCTCTTGACTGCCAGCAACGTGTAAACATATATACTACATTCAGTCGAATGTTTCATTGCTTGCCAAGCATGTGTATGTATGTTGTTTAGGCATATTTTTTGCAATGGCTTGCATGCTGTGATTTGTTTCTTATTCATTATTGCCCACCACAGCCAAAACCAACTTGGCAAAAAGGAGACAACCACCAAAATAATATATACCACTGAAGTGGTTAAAAGAAGCAATGTTTTTATATGAAATGAAATATGATAATGTTATTATCAAAACAAATATTGAGTGGTGTCCTGTCATGTTGTCTGTGACCAAAATGAAATCCTGGGGCAGTTTTATAAACAGTTCATGACCGCCCAGTGACTACAATGTCCACCGACAGGAGTTGCCTTCGGAATATAGTCTGTCTGTTAAGTGAATGACCATGAAACTCTGGGCTTTGCAGTCGTGTGCCTTCACAGTCCTTACATTGGACTATATTTGGCAACACTGTTGTCTTCAAACTTTTTAACACAGGCAGGCAGATGGTACTTGTCACTGTTAAACAGCAGTTGTTTGTATCTCTTGAGGCTGGGATATATTGTAAGACTAAGCAAAGGGTACAGCTTTGGCATGCAGTTACATACTAGAATGGAACTCCATAGCATCGTCTTCATCTTCACTAAGCAGCATAAGAAAAGTATGAAATTCTAAGGGGTCTTCATGCCTCATTCTCATGTCACCCCAGTTCTGATTTTCTCTTGTTTGTCTATACCCTTGGTGAGTTCATGTGAAGCTTGTCGGCATCAGTACATTTGTGAGGACTGTTACTGGACAGATGTGGTAGTGGGGAAATGTCACCAATGCTGGCACTGCAGCTAGGTTACTGTTGTCAGTAGGGTGGCTCAGTAGGTGGTCTTTTGTAAGTTGGATCAAAACAGGCACCACAAAACTCCACTACAATGACTTGGCAGTATTGCAAGGTTTGCTATATGGGGTGCCTAATGAGGACTTGACATTGAGTGCTCTCAATAGGTTGCCGGTGTCGGGGCAAAACTGGAGAGTGGCTGTGGACAGGGTGCCAGAAGGAGCGACATTGGGGCGTTACCACTGAAGTGGCATGAAAGAGGAGACAGCATCAAAAACAGAAAGAAAAAAAAATCATGATTCAGAGGTAGCGTAGTGGTTTCAACACCAGCTTGTGAGTGGGTGTGGGATGTGTTTTGACTACATTGTTCCTATACCTCACAGATGTTCAGGAATTTCCCCATCTTAGAAATCATTCCCTAAATGCCTAGTTTGTTGAAAAATTTCAGAACTTGAAATTTTTGTGATAAGAATGCAGTGTGCCTGTTGCTCTTCTTGCAGTGCCTTTAATTTTCCTGAATTGAATCATTATATTATTGTTTTTCTTAATGGAAAAGGTGTTGAGATGTAGCTGAACGAAGCCAAAATTATGGTATGCAAGTTCTGGCAGTTGCAAGTAGTGGAACAAACATTTTCTGTGTGAGCATGCCATACACCGGTGGAATCAGTACAGGGTAAAGGTGGTTTTAGTCAAAATTAAAGTGTTTCCTTTATCTGCTTGCTCTTAAAGTTGAGCTCAGAAGATTCAACAGCTGTGTAACAACAGAAGGCACATAGGCTAGGCCATACTATCTGCAAAAGAAAAAAAATAGATGCGGGACAGAGGTGTGGGAGAAAGGGTAAGTGTAAGGGCTTTTTTCTCTTTTCGTTTAAGCCAACATTATAAGTTTTGTGGGCAATTGTTACATGTACCAGAAACTTGTTCCAGGTAAAAAGAAAGTCCCTGTTCCAACTGAGTCTTCGTCCTCGCCTTCAAGCTCAGAATCAGAGTCAGAGTCATCGGAAGAAGAGAAAAAGAAGAAACACAAGAAGAAGAAGAAACACAAGAAGAAAGAGTCCAAGAAAAAGAAGAAGAAAGACAAGGACAGAGACAAGGAGAACAGAGGAAAGAAAGAACCGTCAGAGGAAGGAGAGATTGAGGAGTGAGTTTTTGACCATACAGCAGTTCAGCAGATGTAAAGATCTTTGAAGATTTAAACTAGCAGCTTTAAATCGTGGATTTTTTTTGGGTTGTATTTTTAGTTGTATTTGTGTTTTCCAGGTAGACTATGAGTTTTCACAGTTTCTGATTTTAGATGGATCGTTCAATGATATTGATTGAGAATGAAAATTGTGATGTAGGTAACCAGATTAGTGCTTCATGAACTACCTACCTTGTTCTACATGCATTACAGTGTGAACAGTTACTAAACGTAATACAATATTTTTTTTTAATGAGAAATGGAATGATATGCTTTTGCAGAAAATATGATTTTTGTTGCAGTGTAGTAAAATATCAAAGTTGTTCCAAAATTTTAGCAAGCTAATGAAGCAAAAATCAAGTTTGTTATTTTATTTAATTTTTTTTTTGCATGTGTTTCCCTCACAGTATTTGCCAATTGGAATTAATGTGTATCTGTTATCTTGCCAAGCCCAATTCTGCTCGCTTTCTCGTTTCTTTCGTTATCTATCATCTGTAAATATTGAAACCCAAAGTTCATATTTATGTCAGAGACCTTTGGCAAGAGGACTGGAATACAGAAATGGATCATAAACAATTTTAGATCTGGCTAAACCAGAGAGAATTCCTAGGAACTGCCGCTGATTGCCATAGAAGAAACAGTTTTTTTGTGAGTGGGCTCTATAGTGTGTGGCAAGTGATAAGCTACTCACCGTGAAATTTGGATTTTTATTACATTTGACATAAACATTATACAGCATATTCCGTGAAGACCATTCTCAATGATGTTCTTCTAGATGTGATTTTAATTTTTCGACAGGGATATATATATTTCCTTCGATCTAAGATTTTTACCGAAAATAGATCCAGTATAAAGGCATTTTTAGTACGCTTGAAGGAAAATGATCAATGAAATCCATCCCACCGCCCACTCCTTGCCGCTATTTAGTATGTATGGAACAATTTTTTTATACAATTTGAGGGCCCTGGTATGGCCCCCAGAGGTTGGCCAGCCAATAAACAACATGGGTTGAATAAAACTGAAATCTTATTTCTTTCCCTCCATTGGTCACACCTGCAGATCCCTCTTTTTCTTCTTCCTTACAAGTCTGCAGTCATCTTTCTTTTGTGCTTAAGATAACTAAATGGGTTTGATCATGCTTTCAGCAGCTGATTTGTGCACTTTTTTTTCTTTTTTCTTTTTTTGAGGGGAATTTCTCTTTCCCTTTCCCTTTCATAAATAGAACTGTGGGCTTTTATTTTGGTTGGTTTTTGCTGGGAAAGGAAAAGAGAGAGGGAGGGGGGTAGTAATACTGTGTTAAAAGTCCTCTTTTCTTTGGCCTTCTTGACAGTATTGGCATTTATTTTCAGAATAAAGGAAAATAGTTGAGGTCCTTAAGTTTCTCAATGCTGTTTGTTCATTATGAAGTCATGATTGCAGTTTAACTTTGTATTAAAATTTCATGTTGATAAAAGAGACTAAAACGGAACTGATTCTGCTTAAGCTGTCGGTTTACATGCATGAGTGCTTTGCATGTGTTCTGTTGGAAAAGCGGTTTTTGTTTACATCTCTGCAAGTTGGATATTTCTCTCCCTAGGGATTCATGCTGAAAATCCTAATAAGGTATAAAAAACAAAAAAAAAGAAGAAAAAGAAAAAAAACTTGAGGATGGTAAGGATGGAGGTCGATTCTTTCGCAAACCTGTTTATCTTTACGATTTTGCCGTAATTTTTATGGAAAAAAATCGAAATTAGGGGAATTGTGGGAAAAAAAATCAAAGAAAGAAAATTGTTAAAAGCAAAATTTCGTCTGCTACTGTTTCAGTCAAAAGCAGTAAGAAGACATTTCCCAGCGTGCCTTGAGTCTTTTACCTTGTCAAAGATGGTGATGAAGTGGTGGTACGCGCCAGTGGCCGGCTCTTCCAAATCTTCAAAAGTTGCGAAAGTATTGCGATTATGAAGATAACGTGTTTGTTTTTTTTTTTCAAAGGTTTTTGTCCAAGATATTACAGGTACACAAGTTTGGGGTAAACAGGTCTGCTTTGGTCTCTTTTTATACAATGATGTTTTTTCAGTGCCATTAATTTGCAGCTGTCACAGATACTAATTTTTTTTTAATAGTTTTTTTCATTTCTATTGTCTTTGACATCAGTGGTGAAATAGAGCCAGAGAAAGAGAAGGTCCCCACAGTGTTTGCTGAGATCCGTCCTGACGAGATTCCTGACGTCCCCTTCCAGCAGTTTCTGTATCGTGGCAAGAAAGAGGAGGAGGTCACTGCAGCTGGAGATGCCAAGTAAGCTATCAACTCCTTCCCTGTGTAGCTTTCCTTGACATGTCCTCCTGTCTTGTCGTTGTAATCATGTTACCCTGTGTCATGCTTTGATCCTCATTTTCTGCTTTGAAGAAAATCTGTGATATGACTTTTAATGTTATTGATAGCATGCAGAAGAAGCATGCATCGAAAAATAGCATTTATGCTTAGTTTATGCTTGTACAGTAAAAAGGCAAGCATATAGAAATTGGGAAAAAAAAGTACTTGTTAATGTCCGCTTCCTAAGCCTTCACCTGTCTCGTTAAAAAATGTACAGATGCTAACAAGTAAACTAGTTTGGAGAAAATTGTGAAACCTTTTCATTTTCTTGCAGAGAAACTGATAGGGAAAGACGGCGATCATCCCAGGATAACCGGAGACGTTCCGATGACAGAACGCCATACAATGCACGAACCAGGGTGATGTATTCTTCCACTGGGAGACGCATCAAAGGCAGGGGCAGCATTGTAAGTATTGGGGTGCTCCGTTTCAAATTTTTCAATGCATATGCTTATTGTGGTGTTTATTGATTGTAGATTACTGCAGAATTTCGTTAAAATGCCTCATGTTATTCATACTTCATCTCACAGTAAAGACCTAATGGGCTCATAGAAATGTCTGAATTATATCGGTACAGTGAAGATAAGTAGAAAAGAAAGATACTTTCTTGGAAAATATAAACCGGAAGTTTGTATGTGTGTTTTTGTTTTTTTGATTAAAAACAAATGAATCATACTGATAGATCTTTGCCCAAACCTGTGTTAAATAAGATATATCTGCCAGTCAGATTTCAGAATCTTTTTGAAATGAACTATGTCTATATACCATGTTAGGAACTTCATTTCAGCTTTGATTTATATCTTTGACTGTCAGACATGTGGTGGTAATCAAAATTCTGTGCTTAATCTCATTGAAATTTTGTTGTTTTATAGACACCAACTTGTTTTGTTTAACTGAACTATGGTTTTTCTGAGATTTTTTTTCTTTAAATATGTTGGGATATTTTAGTCCTCCAGTCACACTTGCAAATTTGACAGTTATGTGGGTCAGTATTTAAGTTTCATTCAGTCTAGACACCTGGGCTGTCTGTGGTTTCTAGGTATTAATGACATCTGTGAAAATCACAATTGCTTGGCTGTCTGTGTTGGCGATTGAAATGAATGATTTATATAGAAAGTGGCAATAAGTGAATAAAAACATAAATTGTTAAAGATGTTTATATTTTTGATCCAGTCTAAGAATTTTTGGAAGAAAGATTTTTTAAAGCAATTTTGCGTGTTTTTAAAAACAAAAAGGTTTGTTTTTTTCCTCTTGATCACTACATCTGGATTTGACTTTGACAAGGTGACCATGCTAAAGTGAATTGAATCCTCAAGAGTCTTCATCACTTCCTGTGTTTTTCCAGAGATTCCGCTCTCGCAGTCGCTCACGCAGTACCACCCCACCTCACTGGCGGCGCGAGATGGAGCGCACCATGAAAGGCAAGGAGCCGGCAGAGCCGCAGGCTGAAGAGAAATGGACGAAAGGCGACTTCTTGCAGCAGCAGGAACGGCCCTCCGCCAAGTCCAGGCTGGGATCCCGCATGGAACTGGGGAAGGAAGCGGCACCACTGGGGAAGCGCTTTGAGCCGGAGCAAGAGGAGAAAGAAGAAGGGTAAAGTGTTTTGTTGCTTCATACAGTTTGTGCAGTATAGCTTTGTCAGCTGCATGTGTGAAATATTTTAATTAAATTCATATTTTTTTGTGATGTATTTCGTTTCAGGGTGATTTTGGGGAGGGGGGGGGGGGGGGAGTATAACAGTGGCTGGAATAAGAGTACTTTCACCATATAAGTGCTAATACTATGAATATTACGTTCAGAATTTTCCATTGTATGTTCTCTGCTAAAGCGTTGGTTCAGATCAAGGGGTGAGATCATGTGAAGGACGCTGCTTTATTTTGGGAGATCGGTGGTTAAAAGGTGAGTGACAGACATGCAGGCATTGAGACATGCAGACTCACTGACATAATTTGCTAAAAACTTGTGGCTGAAATGTTGAAGTACAAACTTTTTGTCAGTGTCTGAAATATTGAAATGCCAGCTTACAGTATACAAACTACAGTATACAAACTTGGTTTGCAACCGTGATGCATTTCTAAAAAGAGTCCACTGGTTGGCATTACAACAACGGTCTAAAGAAATAAACTCCTGAAGTGAAACAGTAATTTATCTTATTTTTATTACACAAATGGAGAAAATGCATTTTTTTTATGTAGTGTTGGAAATGAAAGAATGTTATTGTTGTGAAAACATGAATTAGCAGATGGAGGTCTGCACTGTTTTGTGGTTGTGGAGTGCATGTATCATGACTGATTAACACTTTTTTTTTTTTTACTTTCCTGCAATGCAAGAGATAGCAAATCTTGTTAGTTATTGCAGACAGGAGGCAGTTAATGATACTTCGATTAGACTGGTGTCTTTACAGTACCCAGTGGCACATGTGCTGTAATACTGGTCTTTTCATCTCGCAGGGAGGAAAGTGATGAGGAGGAAGAGGAGGAGGTAGAGAAGCCCAAGCACAAGAAGGACAAGAAAGAAAGCAAGAAGTAAGTGAAAGTGTCAGGTGTTACCAGCACCGCAGATGGCAGATAATGTGATATGTCCATGTGGTGCATTTTAACAGACAGAACTTTTCCAGGCTAAGTTTGTTAGCTGTGTTTGTCCAGCTGTTGTGGTTTACACAGTACCAACACACACCTCTGACTGTCCTGTACTTCCACTTCCTTTTATTCTATGGCTAAACAAGGAACAAAAGTGACTATCAAGTTTTTATTGTTCTATATCTTTTTATCTGTAAGTTTTAACAGTCTTGTCCATGCACACAACATAGGCCAGTTGCATTACAGTGATCATGACTACCAACCACAGACACAGATCTTGCAGTATGCACCACTTGAATGTTAAACAACTTATGATGAGTTGAACATGTTAAGCTTCTGTGTCAACGAAACAAACGACTGCCTTGAATGGCCTCTGTAGCTGGCTGGGCCATAGGCAACATGATTGTACTTGTTAGGCTGTTGCATGGGAATGAATTGTATTACCCTATTTCATTTTGTGACTTGAATCACTGAGCCCATGCTTTTGTTTTATCTGATTCTTAGGCACAAGAAGCACAAGAAAGATTCCAAGCACAAGAAGAAGCACAAGAAAAACAAATCCAGCAGCGATGAGTCGGACTCAGAAAAGGAGGAGAAGAAGAAAAAGAGCAGCAAAAAGAAGGAACACAAAGAGGAGTCCAAGAAGAAGAAAGATGTGAAGAAGAAAAATTACCGTAAGAAGAACATAAGCAGCAGCAGTGACTCTGAAGATGAGAAGGAGAAAGAGAAGAAAGAGAAAGAGAAGAAAAAATCAGATAAGAACAAAGAGGGCAAGAAGGACGACTCGCGGTCCAGGCGACGTCATCGATCCGGTTCTCTGGACAGAAAGGATCAATCAGAAAGCAGGCGAAAGAGCCGGGATGACTCTCAGAGAAGCAAAGAAAGGGAGATTTACCGGCAGGATTCAAGAAGAAATAGATCACCCAGTGTAGAGAAAGCAAAGAATGGCCTTGCTAAAAAGTCTGGTAAGAGAGAGAGGGATGACTTGACTGACCAGGACAGGTCACGAGAAAGACGCAAGTCGAAATCCAGGTCCAGATCAGGGTCAGAAGAGAGGCACCGTTCAGGGTCCAGAACCAAAGACAGGAGAAAGTCGCCTTCCAAGTCACGGTCAAGATCAGCATCCAAATCAAAAGACACAAGAAAGTCGTCCAGAGGCGATGAGAGTCGGCGGCGTTCAGGGTCAAAGGAGGTTGTGCAGCGAAGAAAGTCTCGCTCAAGATCAGATGAGAGGAGATTCACTCAGAGGCAGGATCGTTCACCAGACAGATACAGATCTAGGGATGACAGGTATATATATATTTTTGTTGTTATTGTTGCTGTTATCACATTTTTCAGGTAAGCTTTTTTATTAACGCACCATTGTGTTACCACAATTGTGCGTTTAACAGCAAAATGAGATAATGGAATATTTCAGTTACCAGGTGAACTAGATAGCAGGAACATTATAATTACCAAGTGAAACAGACGGCAGGAGTATGCCATTTACCAAATGAATTAGCAGAAGTATTCCCATTTAGAAGTGAATCAACGGGGCACAAATATAGCAAATTCTGCTGATGATTGGTGAAGAACCCTAAAAAATAGAAAACATTTATGCTATGTCATTACAATTGTTTTTACAACTGTGCCATTCCTCTCTTTCTCTCTCTTGTTCCATCTTCTCTTGCTCTGCCATGTGTACTGATGGCCAAGTTGCTTTAGTTAGCTTGATCACTCAGTCTACGGTACAGGCCATTTACCCTAAGCCCCATGATTTGCTTGATAGCCCCTCATTGAGCTTGATAACTCGGAAAGCAAAATGACGATGACTGAAGTTCAGGTCTGATTGGCTGTTGGAACAAGGCCACAGACTTTGGTCAGGGCTTCGAGCCAAGCTGATGCAAGAGTGGAACTGTATGGTACAGACAGAAAATGCAAAGTTAGCAAACCAAGCAAAGGGCTGTCTTCGTGAACTAAATGCATTGTGAAAAACACTTCGGCAAGATTGATTATGCCACCGAGAATGAACAGTATGGCAGACTTCAAGATTCATTATTCACATATTTCTTCAAAATTCTTCATTGCAATCTGTACAGTGATGAACACAAAAATGTAGTCCTGCAAGCACAGTTCACATGTTTCAAATACTTTGTTACGATCCATCCAGGAGTTAAAAACATTCCAAGTTAACTTCCATGGATTAGCTTATCATGGCATCCCAGTTTAGGTCACTCAGGACTTTAGTCAGGAAAAAAAGCATTCCAAGTTAACTTCCATGGATTAGCTTATCATGGCATCCCAGTTTAGGTCACTCAGGACTTTATTCAGGAAAAAAAGCATTCCAAGTTAACTTCCATGGATTAGCTTATCATGGCATCCCAGTTTAGGTCACTCAGGACTTTAGTCAGGAAAAAAAGCACTCCAAGTTAACTTCCATGGATTAGCTTATCATGGCATCCCAGTTTAGGTCACTCAGGACTTTATTCAGGATGATTAACTCCCTTAAGAAGCAGTGGTACATCTGATTAACAGTTATGTTTTGTAGAATAGAAAGAGCCTAATTAAATATGGCAAAAAGACTTTTCATGATCATGGGGGGGGGAGAAGGAAGGGAATTGTTTTTGAGAAAGATGTTGAATCATTACATATAGATAATGCAGATATGTTATAAGGAGTTATTGATGAGGTTTCTTGTTTTTTTTCTTCTTGAAATTGTAGGAGACGTTCCCCTGACCGTAGACGCTCCCGATCTACTGAGCGCCGCCGCCGATTTTCACCAGTGCGACGTGGTGGTTATAGCAGTCGACGTGGAGCCAGCCCTTTCCGACGAAGAAGTCCCCCACGCAGGGATTCACGCCGCAGCCGTACCCCTCCATACAAACGTAGGAGAGCAAGATCCTCCAGTTCTTCCGATTCGGAGTCTGAAAGAGACCAGCGTCGTCGTGCAGCTGCAGAGAAAAGAATGAAGATGTTTGGGTAAGGAACAGGGTTCATTAACAGATGATGTTAACAAGACTGAATGGAAAGAAGAAGTGAAGATATTTTGGTAAAGCTTGGAGTTGACTTATCTTCTCTGTGGAAAACATTTCACCATTACCATGCTTATGCCTGACTGGTCTGTGATGTATACAGTATTTTCACTAGCAGATGCAGGGTTCGTACCGAGTCCTGGAAGTCTGGAAAAGTCTTGGGAAAATGGGAAAGGCTTTTCCAGGGCTGGAAAAGTCTTGGAAAATTTGCTTTTACCCAGCAGGGTTTGGAAAAGTCATGGAATTTCCAGAGTTCCATCATGAACGTTCAAGTCATGAATTGAAACAAAACTGTTTACATCAAATTTCGGAAGATGTCGATTTGCCACCCCGTCAACACTCGCGCATCCGAACAGCAGAATTATTTATTTTGCCGTCCGAGTAGTCTCCCTTGTGTCGAGTGCGCATGTGCGCAATCTCCCCCCCCCCCCCCCAACTTCCGTTCTATCATTTCTTCTCCATGGTTTGCGCCTGCAGCAAGAATTAAAAAAATGGGGAAGTGTGTATTCAGCCAAGCGTGGTTGACCAATAGCCAGTACCAGAACTGGATCGGAAAAGCATCGGACGGCAGTAAATTTCGAGCCCGTTGTCGCCTGTGTCAAAAAGACTTCGATGTGTCCAACATGGGTGAAGCGGCCTTGAAAAGCCACATGTTGGGGAAGAAACACGTGTTTCTGGCACAGGCTGCAAGTAAGTCGACAGGGTCGACGATGACGATGAATGACTTTTTTACAGCCAGTGGGAGGTAAGTTGAAGACCAGAATGACCTCTCTCTCTCTCTCTCTCTCTCTCTCTCTCTCTCTCTCTCTCTCTCTCTCTCTCTCCGCTTCCCCTCCCGAGTTTTCTTTTTTTTTTTTGAACGGGGCTTCCTAGCACCTTTTTTTTTTTTTTTTTTAAAGCGGGTATTTGTACTGGGAATAGGATGCATGTTTTTGATTAGCTCACTCACTCTGTCTGTCTATCTCTCCCCCAGTCTCGGTCTTTATCTTTGTCTGTCTCAGTCTCTGTCTGTCACTATCTCTCTGAAGTTAGGAGATAGGGACAGAGGGGCAGGGGAGGGGAGAAGAGTTAGTTGCTAAACTTTGCTAATCAATCTGCAAAACAAGACACATGCTGATGCATAATAAGTAAACACACACACACACACACACACACACACACACACACATGATCAGTATCCATTCAGGAATTGTTTGTTTGGTGAGTTTTTTTTTTTTTTTTTTTTTTTTTTAAATACAGAATTTAAAATAGTGTTTTTATCATAAAAGAATAAAAGAAAAACGGGGTTAGTGTGTAACTATTTTGAACATCATGAAACAAAATAAAAATGTATCTCATCTGTCCGTTTCTGTCTGTCTGTTTCTCAGTCTCCCTCTGTCTCTCTCTCTCTCTGTTTCTCTCTGCCTGTCTGTCTCTCTCACTTGGCTGCTTTGTCTGTCTTGCTTACTGATTTAAACACACGCAACACACACACACACACACACACACACACACACACACACACACACACACACATACACACATACATACACACACATGATCAGTATCCATTCAGGAATTGTTTGTTTGGTGAGTTTCTTTTTTATTTTTATTTTTATTTTTTTTAAGAAAATACAGAATTTAAAATAGTGTTTTTATTATAAAAGAAAAAAAGAAAAACGGAGTTAGTGTGTAATTATTTTGAACATCATGCAACAAAATAAAAATGTATCTCATCTGTCCGTTTCTGTCTGTCTGTTTCTCAGTTTCCCTCTGTCTGTCTGTCTCTGTTTCTCTCTGTCTGCCTCTCTCACTTAGCTGCTTTGTCTGTCTTGCTCACTGATTTAAACACGCACACACACACACACACACACACACACACACACACACACACACACACACACACACACACACACACATGATCAGTATCCATTCAGGAATTGTTTGGTGAGTTTTTTTTTTTTTTTTTTTTTTTAAAGAAGATACAGAATTTAAAATAGCGTTTTTATCATAAAAGAAAGAAAAAGAAAAACATAGTTAGTGTGTAATTATTTTGAACATCATGCAACAAAATAAAAATGTATCTCATCTGTCCGTTTCTGTCTGTCTGTTTCTCAGTCTCCCTCTGTCTCTCTCTCTCTCTGTTTCTCTCTGTCTGTCTGTCTCTCTCACTTGGCTGCTTTGTCTGTCTTGCTTACTGATTTAAACACACGCAACACACACACACACACACACACACACACACACACACACACACACACACATACACACATACACACACACACATGATCAGTATCCATTCAGGAATTGTTTGTTTGGTGAGTTTCTTTTTTATTTTTATTTTTTTTTTTTTTAAGAAAATACAGAATTTAAAATAGTGTTTTTATTATAAAAGAAAAAAAGAAAAACGGAGTTAGTGTGTAATTATTTTGAACATCATGCAACAAAATAAAAATGTATCTCATCTGTCCGTTTCTGTCTGTCTGTTTCTCAATTTCCCTCTGTCTGTCTGTCTCTGTTTCTCTCTGTCTGCCTCTCTCACTTGGCTGCTTTGTCTGTCTTGCTCACTGATTTAAACACGCACACACACACACACACACACACACACACACACACACACACACACACACACACATGATCAGTATCCATTCAGGAATTGTTTGGTGAGTTTCTTTTTTTTTTTTTTTTTTTTTAAAGAAGATACAGAATTTAAAATAGCGTTTTTATCATAAAAGAAAGAAAAAGAAAAACATAGTTAGTGTGTAATTATTTTGAACATCATGCAACAAAATAAAAATGTATCTCATCTGTCCGTTTCTGTCTGTCTGTTTCTCAGTCTCCCTCTGTCTGTCTCTGTTTCTCTCTGTCTGTCTGTCTCTCTCACTTGGCTGCTTTGTCTGTCTTGCTCACTGATTTACACACACACACACACACACACACACACACACACACACACACACACACACACACACAGTATATATTATGAAAACGTGTATACAGTTACAGATGGCATTGAACTTTTTTTTCTGTTTCCAGTTCAGGTGTTCAGCAGTCCACTTCAGCATCAGGATGTGAACCATCTACATCTGCAAGTGATTTATCCAGCATCCAGGGCACACTAGACAAGGCTGTCGCCAAGAATGACCTGCTTACAGCTGAGGTGTATTGGACCATGTTCGTGATGGAAAAACATTTTTCTTTCAAAAGTTTTGGAGGGGTAGGAGACATTTTCAGAAAGATGTTTCCAGCATGTGAAGTTGCACAACAATTTCAGTGCAGTGAAACCAAAGCCAGGTATTTAGCGACTTTTGGAATTGCACCGTACTTCTCAGAACTATTAACATCCCAGGCCAGAAATGCAGAGGAATACGTTCTTCTGTTTGATGAAACTCTCAATCATCAACTCCAGCAAAAGCAGTTGGACATGCATGTTCGGTTTTGGGATGGAAATGAGGTAAAAACTCATTATTTGATTTCACGATTCCTGGGACATGCCACAGCTGATGTCCTGTATACTGAACTTGAAGATTGCTGCAGCATTTTGGGGAAATCAGGAATTTTGCAGTTATCAATGGATGGCCCCAATGTCAACTGGGCTACTTATGACAAGCTGAAAGATGACATAGAGAAGAAGACAGGAAAAGGCCTGTACAACATTGGCAGCTGTGGGTTGCACATTGTGCATAATGCATTTAGGTCTGCCTACAACACACAAGGCTGGGACATTGAACATAAATTAAACTCTCTTTACTGGATGTTTAAGGACTCACCAGCTCGGAGAGAGGACTTCACACAGCTGACAGGATGTTCTGTTTTTCCAAAGAAATTCTGTTCTCACAGATGGCTTGAAAATGTGAGCGTTTGCAATAGAGCATTGGAAATGTGGCCTCCTGTTATCACATTTGTGAATGAAGTTGTGAAAAAAAACAAATGCCCACAGACAAAGTCATTCAGTGAGGTGAGAGCCAGCTGCAGTGATCCATTGTTCATGGTGCGCTTGAACATCTTCATCTCTGTTGCCAGTCTCATTGAACCTTTCCTGACCAAGTATCAGACTGACAAGCCCATGCTGCCATTTTTGGCTGAAGACCTGAAATTGTTGGTGATGAACATTCTGGAGAGATTCATGAAGTCAGAGGTTGTTAAAAGAGTGGAAAGTGTTGGAAGTATGTTAAGGGAGATCAAGGATATTTCGGACAGTAAACTGCATTTGGACATTGCAAACATTCATTGTGGATACATTCCAAACAGAGATCTTAAGGATCTCAGGAGAAAGGGAACAATTTCAGAAACAGACTATGCGAGAATCAAGCTTGATACCAAGAGGTTTCTGATCCAGCTTGTGACAAAACTGCTTGAAAAAGCCCCTATTCGCTATGGCCTTGTTCGCTTTCTTGATTGGTTGAAACCAGCTCAGATTGTGGCAAGCAAAACAGCAGCAAAACAGAACTTGATGAAATGCCTGGATTATATGGTGGACAGAGGAAACATACAGAAAAATGACTGCGACAGTATCCTCAGCAACTATGGAGACTTTGCTTCTGAGATGGCAGGAAATGAACATGTTCTGTCATTTGACAGAGATAGAGACAGACTTGATACATTCTTCTTCTCTGTCCTGTCAGCTCGCAAGGAGTGGAAGAATCTTTGGAATGTTGTCAGAAAAGTGCTGGTTTTGTCCCATGGTCAGGCATCAGTTGAGAGAGGCTTCTCTGTTAACAAGGAGGTTGCAGCTGACAACATGAAACAGAGGACTGTCACAGCTCTAAGAATAATTGCTGATCATTTGTCCAGTGTTGGGGGTGCAAGCGAAGTGACAATCACCAAAAAACTTCTTGCTTATGCAGCCAGTGCTAAATCAAGGTACAATTCGTATTTGGCAGAACAGAGAGAAGAACAGGAGAAAAAAGAGGCTGCAGGGAAGAGAAAGGCAATGCTTGATGAACTTGAAGAGGTGAAAGCAAAGAAGAGAAAACTGGAAATTTGTGTCAAAGACCTGCTTAAGTCTGCTGATGAGTTTGCTGAGAAAGCAGAAAGAACACAAAACTTCACCTTCATAGCAAAGTCAAATGCTCTCCGTAGATCTGCTAAGGACAAGACAGCTGAAGTTTCTGTTCTTGAGGCCCAGATAAATGAGAAAGTGGAAGAAATCAAAAAGTAAAACTGGGGTCAAGATACATTTTCAGGTGTGAATGGGATTGTGTAAATTTTACATTACGTCTAAATGGCTACTCTTTGCATGGTAAAGGAACTGTGACTGTTAAATGATAGTGTGATTCAAGTGCTGGCAGTGTGAGCAAAGAAGAGGAAACTGGAAATTTGTGTGAAAGACCTGCTCAAGTCTGATCAATGAGAAAGTGGAAGAAATCAAAAAGTAAAACTGGGATCAAGATACATTTTCAGGTGTGAGTGGAATTATGTAAATTTTAAAATTACATCTAATGGTAAAGGAACTGTGACTGAATGATAGTGTGATTCAAGTGCTGGCAGTGTGACCATGATTCATTGATTGGTAAGTGAATTGTTCATTCTGTTGTGTTCACTTGCATTTGTGTGCATGCGAGAGTGTGTGTATATAATGTGTGTGTGTGTGTGTGAAGCCTGCATATATAATATGAAGGTTGAGGGGTGCCGGGTGAGTGGGAGGTGAGATTGGGGGGGTGGGTTTAGTCCTGGATTTTGGCCCTGGAAAAATTTTGCTGAGGTCTTGAAAAGGTATGGGAAAAGTATGGAATTTTGTTCTGACTAATTGGTATGAACCCTGCAGATGTTTTTCTTCCAATACAGATCCTGAAAACAGAATGTCTGGTATTTCTTCGCTCAGTCTTAGTTTAGAGAAAAATTTAAAAAATATGTAGTTAAAATGTATGGATTTCCCCAGCCTCCCCACTAAAAAATCAACTGGACCAGAGGAGAGAGGTTTAAAGAAAAGTTGTACAGGAGGTGAAAACTGACAAGTAGCTATTTCCTGTGAACTAGAATAAGAACTTGGTCAGTTTGTTAACTCGGTATTGGCTTGTCTCAGAATGCCCTTGGTCCGCAAGTCCGAGAGCCCACCCCCAACTCACTGGAAGCCTGGCCAGAAGCCTCTTACCATCAAATCCACCACCAACGTGAATGCCGAAGAGTAAGAAACCATCGCTGTATTTAATCATTGTTTGATGACATGTGGTTGTAACTCTGTAGCCTAGATAACGAAGGATATTGTCTTTTTTTTTTTTCAGTACATGATAGTTAATTTGTCACTACTCTACAACAAACAAAATATTGAGCAGACTAAGTCATAAGAGACAAATTTTGGTGAAAATGAATTCTTTTTGTCAGTCTTGTGTTTGTATTTGTTCGAAGCGCCATGTAGTGGGCTCAGCCAGTGCAAGACGCTGACTGATCAGCAGTCAACACAGAACTGTTCAGTAGTAAATTCAGTCTGTTGAACAGCACCTTCATTTGTGCTCAGCAGTCCACATTTGTGCGCTTAACCGATTATTATGAACATGGTCATGGAAGACAACTGGAAGGGAACTAAAGGTCAAGGATAATGGAGTCGACTGCTCTGTTTTATCAAATAATTCTTTGGTTTCTTTGTGTAATTTGATGTACAACTTCTGATTTAACTGCCTTTTTTTTTTATAATCAGATCCATTTCTACGCTTCCATGGACTGATATTTCAGACTACTCAGAGAAAAACAAAAGAAAAATTCTTTCTATTTCAGTAGTGTCTAAGTGACCATACTTTGTAGTGTTTGCATTTGAGTGGTGATGGTGAATCAGTTTTGATCTGAACGATAGAGGGTTCCTTTTCTGCGGAATTGCTGTAATGATTATAATGATAGTAATGGGATATTACTATGGTGCTATCAAGAATGATAGTAATGGGATATTACTATGGTGCTTATCGACATCTGAAAGGGCTTTGCCTTATCACGTGAATACTCATATCTGTGCTGAGAATATAGTTTATTCGTTATTTGCCTTGGTTAATATATTAATTCATTAGTTAGTTAATCGTCAGCTAATTTGTTTTTGAAAAACTTCAAAAGCAGTTTTCTTTCAAGAAAGAGCTTGATATTACACAACATACTTCAGCAGTATGTTTAAAAGTGAAGTTACTGCAGGCAGAAATTGAAACAAATTTTGAAAATAGTTCTTGGTCTGCTGAAAACAAGGACAAAAAAGGTACAAGACAGAACACTTTTTTTGTCATATAACTTGTTTGTCCTTGTTTTTGGTGGACTCGCTAAGTATTATTCTTAAAAAATATACTTCAGCAGATTTTTTTTACTGTATTCTATCAGTGAAGATTCATACGTACAAACGTGCGCCTTTGACGTGCAAATTTCCTGTCTGATGCACAGGAATTCAGTCCAGTGTGTTATTAAAATGTACCAGAATTTACTGTGACGCAATGATTTTCTCCTGTAGGTGTTGCAGTTCTGAGCAGCGCATCATGTAAAAGCACTTTCCTCCAATCCGACGCAGTCAAAGTGGATTAAAAAGTAACTTCCCTTGACGATTCGGAATATCCTGAATCGATGAGCAACTTCTGCATGAGAACTCTTCTCTGCTGTAAACCAACAAGAGTCATCAAATTAGATAACCCTGTCTGTGATTGAACCACAAGATCACGTGATTCCGCCAAGTGCGTACAGCATGGAAAACTGTATGCAATTCGTTTTTGCAGAGACAAAATCGACAGTTCTCTGTAGCTTGTGGCTTCCAGCAAATGGAACAAAAGTCAAATGATCTATGCAACAGGACCACTTTGGATAATTAAAATGGCTCTTATGGACATAGGAATGTATGGTGCACAGTGTAGGAGTGGCCAACCTACATAGTTTTGTGGTAGGTTCCACGAATATTCATCACTTGCCTCATATTTGTCGCTGGGCTCCCGATGATCATTGCAAAGCAACTGGAATATGGTCAGATAATGAAATGTTTTAGTGCTGACGGAATTGTAAATTCTGTGATGATAATTGTTAATCGCAAAGAACATTCCACATATCAAGTTTCACTGTTAAAATCCTAACAGTACAGGTGTTCATATTTATTCACTTTAGTTAATACTTTATCAACATTAGAACACGAATCTAAATGAATAATGTTTAGCATAATCTGGAGTGTTTTATTAACTTTGCTGATAACATCTCTTATCCAGTTCTGTCTGTCTCTTTCTCTGTGTATTTATGTGTGTGAGCCAGTTGGAATGCACTTGTGTGTGTGTGTGTGTGTGTATGGTTTTCAGTACATTTACAAGCAGTTATAATGTGTGACCCCCTAAGTATTTTTGTGACCCCCTGAAAATTTGGAAACAAATTTTTCGCACCCCGTAATTTTCAGGAAATAATCATTACTGTATGTAAAGATTGAGGCATGGTTGACTGACTGTGTTGACTGTGACATGACCCAGGCCCCCCAAAGCCCTGGCCACAGAGGTTCCGGTGCTGGTGGGCCAGTCCCTGCAGGACATCAGCCTGCCAGAAGGGTCCACCCCTCTGCCCTCGGCCAAACCCAGTGTGGAGAAGATGGAGGTGGCAGCAGAGAAGGCCAAGATCATGTACAACCTGGACAAGGAGGAGCCCATCACCACGCTCCCCGTAAAACCCCCTCAGACCAAGGAGAAAGAACGCAAGTCCAGGTCTTCGTCCAAGAGCTCCAGGTCCTCTCACAGTTCAAGGTCAAGCAGTGGGTCCAAGTCCCCGTTGCCAAAGAAGAAGGCCACCTCAAGTGAGTCGGACTCGGACCGAAAGAAGGAGAAGAAAGTAGTGGAGGTGAGGATTGTTTGGACTGAACTTCGATGTGTATTTGGCTGTACTTCTCAGAATACATTTGGCAGATCAACCAAAATCAAATGTTCATGCGCTCATACACGCATGCAAGCACACGCACACGCATGCACGCGCGCGCACACACTCGCGCGCGCGCGCGCACACACACACACACACACACACACACACCACACACACACACACACAAGCATGCACATGCACCATTTTCACCACAAGAATACAGAAACCTTATTTTCAAATTCTTTGTGTGGCAAAATTTCCCATCTATTATACTGTCTTTATCTTTAACTGTCTCTGAGAAAAGAGTGAATCATTCATGGTATGTCTCTCAGGTAGGTTCAGTTTCTGGCTCAGTGTTTGTTGCAGGGATATCAATGTCCACTTTTACTCAAGATTTCTGCATCTTTCTCCAAGGATTTCTGTGAAAGATAATCCAATTCTCCATGAGAAATATTAACTCAGAAATCAGCCTCCAGTAAGTGTCTTTTTCAAGTGCTTATTCCAGAACAGTTACAGTCTCAGTAGGATCAAATGTGGTGGGGGTGGTGGGGAGCAGACAGAAGCACATGATTGCAGCATCTGCTGATTGTTGAGAGAATCGAGATCTGTTCACAGAATATGTAATTAGCTTTCCATTTCTCTGCACTCCTAATCATCAGCTTATCTTTGGGCATGTGAGGTGTTTGCATTGGCTGCAGCATCATATTTTGTCTTGTTTTTTTTGAAGGGTATAATGATTGTGTGTGTGTGTCTCCCCCCCCCCCCCCCCCCCCCCCCCCCCCCCCGGCTTGTTAGAAAACTCGTAGTGATCATTTCTTTGACTGAGATGCTCCCCTTTCTCCTATCTCCTTTTTGCCTCTTCTGTGTGTGTTTTTTTTGTTTGTTTCAATAAACTAGTAGGCATAATGGCCACCTTGTGCCATCCCATTCCTTTTGAATTGATCCTCTCAGATTTATGAAAGCATTTAACAGTATATTACTGCTTCTCAGCTTTATGGGGTAGATCAAAGTGGTGTTCTTACCAGCTTAATCAGTCAGACGTTATTTGTGAATAGCAAATAACTTCATGCGACTCGTTTTTATGATTTTGTTTGTTTTTGGTATATTTTGTTTGTAGTTGACATTTACAGCAGTCCTCTCTCTCGATGGATGTCTCAAGATGTGTTGCTGTTTAAATGCTGCCATTACACACTATAAAGCTGAAAAGTTGGTTCAGTATGCGCTGCTTTGATTTGACATCATTTGATACAGTGTTGGTGTTCCATGACGTTTGTATCATTGCATTGTATAGTGTGGAAGGAGCCCAGTACTTAGTGTGTTATACAGAGGTGAGTGTTTACCAGGAGCGGATGAAATGGCAGCCACCACCAGAACCTGAAGACATGGAAGTAGATGAAGAATCTGTACCCAAGCCACCGAATACTGTAAGTGCTTTTTTTTTGTTGTTGTCATTTCTTAAAATTTGTTTTATATCATGTGATCCAAGTTCTTCCATTCGTACAGGCCAAGCCATTTTAAGATGAATAGGTGGCCAGTTATCCCCCTGTTTTCTGAATAGATTTTTTTTTTTTTAAATGGGCAAGTGGGTGGTTAGGAGGATTTGATAACAGGTGAAAGTGGACTCCATTCATTTGTGCGGAAAGTAGGACATGAGGTAGTGTGCTCAGCTGTGTCACAAAGGACTCGATACAGGAAGAAATGAGTTCAACTGATGTACTGATTATTGGCTCACCTGTTCCTGCACATTCAGTATCGACAAACAGCTGAAGTAAAGCACACTTAAGGACCTTGTGGCAGCAAAGCAAACAGCTGTAGTGTGTCGAGGAAAGTGAAGTTGCCAGTCAGTAGAAATGATTTTAAGCTGCATGCAATGTGCTCCTTTTTCCCCAAAATATACCAGTTTATTCAAGAAAGTACTGTGGCATAATTTATAATAATGTTGCTTTCTGTAGCGCATATTCCATAAAAATGCTCAACAGCGCTTTACATTTCAAAAAAGAGCAAGCAGTAAAAAATAAGTTATAAAAGTCATGCACATTGAAAAAAACACAAAGCTTCGAGATATCAGGTACTGACTTGCACAAATCAAATAATATACAAACATGCACCTTAGTACTAATTCACATCAGTTTCGGTCAGAGACCTGTACTGTATGTGCGCATGTGTGTGTGCATTGTGCGTGCATATGTGCGCGCGCAGGGGTGTGTGCGCTGAGGTGTGTTCACGTGCATGTGCGTGTATGCGCACATTTGTGTATATTTGTACATAATAACCTTACAGATATCACAATTATTCATATTATCAACATTAATAATTAGATATTATAATGACAGTAAAAACATATCGCCCCAAAATTCATTTTTTAAATAAGAAAACATCGCAGAACATTAGATAAATCACACTCACTAAGATCCTTGATTAACGCATTGTATATCAACACTAAAACAAATCACATTGCATTCACAATTAACACATCGTATCACAACAATAATAATGATTTAATAACAAATCACATAAGAAATTTCACAAAAAGTTTATTTAGTTGATTGTCAGGGAGATCAGCAAGTAGAGAGTTACAGTAGTCTCTAGTCTGGAGAGCATGAAAGAGACAGCAAGTTTGTTGGCAGCATCGGTGGATAGAAAAGAGCGGAACTTACCTATTCTGCATAACTGAAACAGAGTAAGGCATAGTTGTTTGACATGTGCTTCCATAGACGAGGTTTCATCTAGGTAGAAACCAAGATTCTTGACAGTTTGTGAGAAGGATACATCACAACCAGAGATAGACATAGTATGACTAACTCAATCGAGTCTTGTCGGAAGTGGGTTTCCGACACTGTTCACATCGCTTGAAGGCGTGTCGGACGCATACTTCCGACAGGGTTTGACGATGTTTAAATCATACCACCTTTTATTAAAGGGTAATGAATCTTGTTGTAGGGACAGCTTATGGCCTTTTTTTGCAGTTGCTTCCCTTAGACTGTTCTTCGTGTATTCTGTAGTAGTTTTTTTTTACAGATTTGAATTGTCCTACTCTCAGTTCGCGCGATCACACAATTTTGAATACAACCACACGATTTTGAGTGGATCAAGCATTTTGTGGTCAAATTTTTGTGTTTCATGCAGTTATCATGAATACACTATTCTCTGTAGGTCATACCAAGTGCCCAGAAGTGTAATTGAACTTGTGTGGGAGGACAGAGAGCATGAAGAAGTGCATTACAGTGTGCACAAAAAGTTTTTGTTTTTCTGCAAATGTGTATCATGTTGGATTACTTACATCATATGAACTGTGTAGATTCCTCACTGAAGGTAAGCATTTTTGATAAATATATTGTTTCTTCTATCCAGTGGTGTATGTTTCATGCTCCTAGGTGAAGTGGTTGATTTTTTTTAATGATTTTTTGAAAATTGCCAAAAATTGTGTGATCTGAGGGACAAACTGGTCCATTTTGGCTGTGACTTGATTGAGGTAACCTAATTTTTTTAATTAGTGCCAGTAACAATGAGTTCAGTTTTGTCGTCATTCATTTTCAACTTGTCACTCATCCACTTCGAAATATCCTCTATACAGTCTCTCAGACTGCACTCAAGAGAGTCAAAATCTGATAGAGTAGAGGAGTTATGCAGCTGCGAATCATCTGCAAAGAAATGGTATGAGTGACCTGACTGATGAATGACAGTGCTGAGAGGTTGTGTGTGCTTAGTAAACAGGACAGGTCCCAAGACAGAACCCTGTGGCACACCACATTTCAGCACTGATGGAACTGATTCATGGCTAATGACAACAGGCTGGGTACGGCCAGTTAAGTAAGAGTTGAACCAGTCCAGAACCGTTCCAGAGCAGCCAAAAGTGGTACGCAACCACATAATGAGGATGCTGTGGTCTAAGGTGTCAAATGCTGCTGACAAGTCGAGCAGTGACAAGATAGACGCCCATTCTCTGAGGCCTGAAGGAGGTCATTGACCATACACAATAAAGCGGTTTCTGTGCTATGACACTTATGATAGGCTGACTGGAACGGCTCAAGCAGGATATTAGACAAAAGATGCTGTAGAAGCTGTTTTAGTACAAGGCATGTATGATAGGCTGACTGGAACGGCTCAAGCAGAATATTAGATTAAAGATGCTGTAGAAGCTTTTTTGTACAATGCGTTCCAATACCCTTGACAAGAATGGTAGATTGGAGGCTGGACGATAGTTCTTCAAGCAGTTTGGGTCCAGATTTGCCTTCTTCAGAAGGGGCCTCACAAGAGCATGCTTAAAACATCAGGTACAATATCAGATGATGAGGACTTGTTCATTGTATCAGTGACAATGAGCGTAATTTCGTCTAAACAATCAAGCAAGATTGAGGCATAAATAGGGTTGAGGTCACAGGACTTCTTTGGCATTTTCTTTAGTATCTCTTTTACACAGATCTCAGATACAGGCTCAAATTTTTCAGTGTACCAGAGAACACAACAGCATCAGTGGGGCACGGTGTGTCAAAGCTGCTTGTGATCTGTTCAGTCTTGTCTACAAAACAACTCATTGAATATATTGGGAAGAGACTCTGGGGGATGTTAGAAGGAAGCACAATGTCTCCTGCTTTGCCCAACAGCTGATCACTGAGGCAAAGAGTTCTGTGGAGCTGTTTGCACCTGCTGTCCTATCACATATGTAATTTTTCTTTGCTTGTGTATCTTGTTTGTAACTTTGTTACGCTGCTCTGCATATATTTCTCTGTGAATAGTCAGACCAGACTCGCGCCATGCATGCTCAGCAGTACGCCACAGCACTTTAGCATGAATGATGCCTTGAGTCATACAAAGGATAGATGTATGGTCTGATACTGTACGTACAGTGAGAGGGGCATGTTGGTCAGGCACCTGTCGCAAGCAAGTGTTATAGGTACATATGAGATCAGATGAATTGGACTGAGTCTGACAGACTGATTCAAGCTCTGTATGAACGTCTTGAAAACATGCATCTCAATAGTCTTGAGATTACATGAAGCAATTTTCTTTGTTTCTACACCAGGCTTTCTACGACAGAGTTCAAAAGAAATGAAATAGTCTGATAATGGCATGTCTTGAACAGATAAATCAGACACATCAGAAACATGGTTAGTGATTAACCACTTTAAAGTATGATCTTTACATTGAGTAGGTACATTCACCATTTCTTGCAGACCAAGATTTTCAAGAACATTGCTTAAAGCCACAGTGCAGGGATCAGATAGATTGTCAAAATGGACATTGATATCACCAACAATGAACTTGTATAAGAACATTGATTTCTTGAGTTCGTTTTTTCTACCAGGTGGGGGATGGTACACACAAAGAAACACAAAGGTCTGACCCTCAAAAGTCCAGGCGGACCTCGCACATCTCAAAAGCTGTAAAAGTAAAGTCTTTGGTTGTAAAGAAAATGTATTTCTTAAGACTGTTTCTGTATAACACTGCAATACCACCTCCAGTACTGTCCTGCCGTGGAAAAGACATCAAGGTGAAGCCTGGCGGTGTCACTGCCGCAATGTCAGCTTCATCCTCCTGTGGCTGGAGCCACGTTTCAGTCAGAAAAACCACATCGTAGTTGCCCTGGATTATGTAGTCACAAGCATACTGAATCTTGTTTCGAAGGGACTGAGTGTTTAAGTTCATTATCTTTAACCGTTTTGAATGTTTTTGATTTAAACCATTAACGTCAGTTTTGATCGGGTTCGATTCTGAGAGTGTACAATCGTCATGGTTTACATGTACCGTGTCCAGATCATCTGAAGGATAGTTGTGATGGGAAGCACATCCATTGAGGGCAGGCCGACTGCTGACAATCATTTCAATCCGCCTCTGCTTTCTCCTTCCCCCTCGCGAACATCAGTGCCGCGGGCGTTAGAAATACGCGTGGTCCACCCCTATGCCTAAATCTTTCAAACGAGTGGCAAGGGGCAAGTCCAGTGAAACAGCACTGGCTGACAACAGCTGGTCATGGGTATAGTGTTTGGATGCAACATCAACACACTGAAAACACTGTCCCTCTCGCACAGTTGAACACAGGCTTAAGAAAAAGAGTGGAGGGTCATGGTGGCAGTGCTTTTGTTCACAGATGTAGAGGAGACAGGATCAGAGTGTTTTCCTGTTTGTAGATCTGAGTTCCATAGCACACATTGAAGGCATTTGTCACTTGCTGTTTATCAGGTTTGCTGTGTGTCAACGTCATATTTTTTGGTTGGATGTTTGTTTACCACACTTCACCGCTGATACTTCTCAGACTGTCAAGTTTAAAGCACACACATAGTGGTTCACTTGTGGGCAGAAGTTAGATGTAGGCAATTAGGCAGCCTAGCAGAACAGCAAACAAGAAGCAGCTGGCATGAGTGCTTATATAGAGGGCTGCTGAACCAATTGAAGTATTCTCTCATCCTTGAAGAGAACTTGGACAAAAAGGCAGATAGTAGGAAAGGGAAGCAAGATAATGATCTTTTTGTTGTTGTTGATCTTTTTGTTGTTGTTGATATTGATCAAAGATATTGATATGCACCTCTCCACATTTTTGCTATATTGTAATCATTACTTGGCTGTTCCTTTTGTGTACAGGTGGTCGCAGTGGAGAAAGGGACGGACAGTCCCACCGTGCGCATCAAAACTCCGCCTCTCCCCACCTTGGAACAGGTGGCTGTCGCCACTGCAGAAATGGCCAGGTAACTGGAGTTGTTGCCCATGTGGCTGGTAGTTGGAAGATGTGCATGGTCTAGTCACAGACATGAATGTAGGAAAGTGGGAAAACACCTTGATACGTGACTGAAAGAAAGCAACTAGGAAAGAGGAGAGAGCTTGTGAACATAACCTTTCAGAGAATTCATGGAATGTATGAGTTGTTGGCTAGCTGTTTTTCTCCCCCCCCCCCCCCCCTTAAAATCTGCAGTTCTTTGACATGTATTGGAAACTTACATTGATATAGTCCAGTGTTTGCACAGGGTTCGTTGTTGTTTTTCAAATTCATTCAAGAAGTTGAAATCCTGTTGTCATCATTTTGTACTCTTCCATGCCGCTCATTCCAGCTTCATCATGTTTATCCACACCAGAGTTTGTTCACCCTCAGCCTTGGCACACGATCACTCCACAGGGAGACGTCCGGCAGTGATAAAGACCTTGCCACAGGAGACAATGAACTCCTGCTGTGTCAGTTCAGAGATGCTTATTCTGATTCAGTTCACTTCATATCACTTACTAAGCCTCCTACTGATGATATTCATGGCATACATGAAACAAATGATTGCTTAGATCCAGAGTCGGCATGAGTGGTGGTTCCCCTCCAGATAGTGCCACTATGAACTTGCTGATCTGAAGAATGTGACACAAGTTTGTCATGGGTTTGGGGATGGAGAAGAAAATGAAATGAGACCACCCTCATAACGGGGTATGAAGGACCACAAAATTTGAGGATTCATTTTGTTTTTTGTTTTAAATGATGATCAGTGAGGTTACGCTGTGGGAGTTAAGTTTTGGTGCGAGACTTTATCATGGGGTTGTACTCTATGGTAGTTGTGGTGGTAGTGTTTTTGATGATGTTTTATAATGATGTTTTATATATTCCAGTGCCAACAAGGCATGAGAAATAATTACAACTGCTTGTCACAGAGTGGAGTGAAGGGTGCTTGTAAATAGATCTGTTACATCTGTCTCTTGGAAGTCTGAAGGTGTATAAGTTGTTCGTATTTTTATCAAATCTTTCTTTCTCTCACTCACACTACCCTACAACATAAGAGCACTAACAGGAATTTAGCAAGGAGTGTACATTTAGTAAACATTGAGATGGAAATGATTCTTATAGCACATGAACAACATCAACATGGAATTGTAAACTAATTTGCTTATAACAGTATGTGTGTATACTCACGCTTCTTGTTAGACTGGAAAAGAATTCACAGCATCAGTTACCGGGGGGGGGGGGGGGGGGGGAAGAGTTCACCTGCAGAAATGGACAAAGAAAATCTCTGGCTATGCACACAGCAAATGCGCATAACTCATCAAGAATCGTGCCTGTGACACTGCTATGTTGGCCAGAAGATTCTCGGATTCAGCCACTAAGCTGATGAAACTGGACAGTGAATTTTTGATTCTTTCCATCTGAGCCCTTAAAACAGTCGTGAGTAGGGGTGAGCTGGAGCCAAGAAGTCCCACAACGTATGCCTCTAATGAGGCTTCAACATACCCAGACCTGTAAAAAGGGTTCGCACGCTCCTTGAAACTAATAGAATTCTGAGAACCAATTTCAAGACCTTGAAAACCCATGAAAATCAATAAAATGTGGTTTTGTTGATCAAACCACTTTGAAAACCTTTGAAAATCAAGCCATCAGCTCCAAAAATTTTTAATGTGACAAAAAAAAAAGGCACTTGATTTTTCTGCATTCACGTTGATGAAAAATTATTTAAAAACAAATATTTACAAAGTTGCGATCCCACATTGTTGTCTGCTATTTAACCAAGGGAGATAATTTGTAACCTCTGCAATTTTTACATTCAACTCATGCGCGAAAGTCTTGTGCTTCTGGCTTGTTCAGTTCTCTCGAAGCTTGAAAATGCCGGGGGTGGGGGGGAGGGGGGTGCTTTCAACTGTCTGTGGTTTGTTAACCAGAGTATTCTGACTGGGTGAGAGAAGACAAAGCAAACAAACATGCCTGCTACTGCACAGTCTGCAAAAAGAGTTTCGATGTGCGAGCAGTGGGCGAGAGTGCCCTGGTTAGCCACAGCACCCTGGTTAGCCACAGCAAAGGAAAAAAAACACATGGCTCTACTGGTGTTGAGCAGATCTTCGGTAGTGATACCGATCTCGCACTTTATTACAAACAATACGGCAGCAGCAGCGTCGAACGCGAATGTTGTGTCACCATTAAATCCTGATCCTGATGTGTCTGTGCGCGAATCTAGTACCAGCTCTTCAGCCATAATGACTCGTTTTGCTCAAAAACAGATGTGCTGAAATCTGAAATTCTTTGGACACTGCACACTGTCGACTCGCATGAAAGCTTCAACTCTTGTGAACAGAATTCTCAGCTTTTTCAAACAGTGTTTCCAGATAGCCAAATCGCCAAAGGATTTCAGTGTGATGAGGGAAAATCAAGGTATTTGGCATTGCACCTCACTTTCATTCATTGTTGAAAAAAAGAACACAAGAAGAATCAAACTACATGGTAGTGAGCAATTTGCTGTGAGTGTGAGCAGTGACTTTCCAGACTTATAGCAGTTCTTTTGTATAAAATGACTTTCCAGTTAGTACTAACAATACTTCTGCTTCCTGCTGTGTGAAGTAACAGCTGATCAAGTCGACCTAGGGCAGAAAACAGGAAAGGGGCGGAACCATTTATGTATGTGTTGTAGCCTTGAATTTAAAAAAAGAATCATCTTGAAAACTTGAAAACTCTTGAATTTTGTTCTTGGGAGTCTGTAGGAACCCTGTGTAAAGCTTACCACTGCACACCAGCAACTGGTAAAACTTTTATTTTTTATGATTACAACTTTATGTAGAAAGTGTCTTTTTTGTTGATAAACATTTACACAAACCGTTAAGCTTAGCTTTGTGCACATGCCAAACAATATCTGTTATCAGAAAAAGAGAGGAATTGATCCGCAATGCCTCCAGCATACCACTACCGGTGGAAGACATCAAGCCTCCACCAGTTCCTGTACTAGAACCCCACTCTCCGGAGTCCTCGCCACCCCCATTAGCTGCTACAGAGGAGAATCCAGCCACGCAGCGCAGCAGGCATGACAGCAGCAGCAGCAGTTCTTCAGGCTCAGGGTCAAGCAGCTCAAGGTCTGGCTCAGGATCTCCTGTGAAGCTCAAGACCACTGAAAAAGCTCCTGTAGCTGCTGTCGATTTACCAAACCAGATCCCTTTACCGCCCACCACAGCCCTGCCAGAACCCGAGGCCAAAGCTAATGCTCCTGAAAAGAGCAGATCAAGGTCGTCATCCTCTTCATCATCTCGGTCACGGTCTCCTTCGAAAGAAAAGCCAGGGGCCCCCATCGATGACCAAGAAACCATGAAAGAAGAAAAAAGCATGAAGACTGTCCACGAAAGCCCTGTTCCTCCCAAAGCTCATTCTCGATGGGACTCCAAACCAGTCGGTGTCCCAGCTCCTGTTCCAGCGCCTGTACCAGCTCCTGTCCCAGCTCCTGAGCCAGTGCCAGTCCCACCACCTGTTGTCCTGCCTGCTGCTGATGAGCCGGCAGAAAGCAGAGAAGCAGAAGCGAAGAAACCATCACCACCAGCAGACAAGACCCAGAAGATCACAGCAGCAGAGAAGCCCAGAGCTCGTAGCAGCAGCAGCAGCAGCAGCGACAGTGACTCCAGCAGCAGCGGGTCTAGCAGTGACAGCAGCAGGTCTTCTCCTGACAAGAAAGGAACCAAGAAGAAAACCGCCCCTGCCCCCAAAGTCAAATCGCCAGAACCTAAAAAGAAAACCAGCAGATCAAAGTCACGATCTCCTTCAACCAGGAGGAGGAGCCCTGCTGGAAGTCGTGACAGACCCAGAACGGAGAGATCTCGGTCAAGGTCAGGTCGAAGGAGTTCAAGGTCACCAAGAAGAAACGGACGGTCTCCCCCACGAAGGTCACCTTATAGAAGTCGCAGGTCTCCTGTGCGCCGTTCTCCCATCCGAAGGCGATCACCACGCCCCCGCCGGTCACTGTCTCCTCTCCGGTCTCTGTCATGGCGATCTAAAATGGTGACACCAAGGATGCTGTCTCCCTCACGCCGCAAGCGTTCAGACAGTCCTCGCAGGTCAAGGTCCAGGAGAAGATCTCGATCCAGGTCTCCTCGTGGACGAAAATCCAGGTCCAGGTCACCACGCAGGAGGAAGTCTCGATCCAGATCGCCCCGCAAGAGGAAGTCCAGGTCCAAATCGCCTCGAAGGAAGAAGTCCAGGTCTAAGTCACCTCGTCAGAGGAAGTCGAAGTCGCCAACGCCTCGCCAGAGGAAGTCTCGATCAAAATCTCCTCGACAGAAAACATCAAAGTCGCCACCTCCTCAGAGAAAGTCTAGATCCAATTCAGCTCAAGAGAAAGCCAAGTCCAAGTCGCCAAACACAAGATCATCGCGAACAAAGTCTCCAGCAGAGAAGACAGGGTAAGTGTTTACTGTCAATCAGTACTTACTTTTACTCTGGATTTGCTGGACATTTTTAGTCGTTGTTGATAGTTTTAAGTGCAGGTATGGTGGCAGATTGTGTGACAAATGTCCTTTGCCTTTTTCTTAATTTACTCTTTCAGTCAAACTTTATGGCAACTGTTAAACCATTCAGTCGTCAGTAAAATGGTAGTTGCCAGGATCATTTACGTACACACACAGTGAAATTGTTTATAGAATGGAAGGAGCGGTCTTTCATTCCCTTTTGGTTCTTTTCTGTTCGGTGAAGTGCCTGTCAATGGCACAGCCAATTCACAGTAATCCAACATCTTTTGACTCATGTTTCCTTTCAATTCATGTCATTTAGCTCTTACAGTAGGACTCCCATTCTTGTGAACTAAGCATAAATGAAATCATGAATGCCACTCTCACTTCTGAATCCATCATGGCCAATGTTTGGAAATTACGGATACGTATAGTTTTCTCCCAGTGAAATTGATATAGAAACAAACATTTTTGATAAAGTAAACTTGATAGAAAATGGCAAATGCAAAACAGAAATGAAGAACGAGGAGAACACTTTGTTTTGCTTTTCAGTGTGCATGCAATGTGTATGTAGATGTGTTTGCATTTCAGTGTGCATGCATTGTGTATGTAGATAAAGAGATATATGTTTGTCATAAGTAATCGCACTATAATCAGTCAAGGTTATAAAAACCCCAGATGATTGGTATAGAAGTATACTATATTAACAAGAGCCTGTTTGGTCCTGAAATAGCTCTGCATTAACAAATTGTTCATTTTGGCACAGCTGTGCGACATGATCACAGATAGTTAACCTTTCATGGCTTCTGTAACAGACTGTTCAGTCAAGTGTGGGTGGGTGGCGATGACAAAGACCAGTTGTACTGAAACCCAGATTTCAAAGCCAGAAAAGGCTTTTCTTCTTTTGTACAATCAGCAAGGCTGTACAGCTCTTTTGCCTGAAATGTCTGTTTATAGTGCTAGATTTGTCGGCTATGAGCAGCGTTCAAATGTTTTACAAGGAAACGCTCATACTTGACAATGCATGCGCCCATCAGGCCAGGTCACCATGACCATTGAAGTCCTCCCTTGCCCAATTGACAGTTTGGACTTGGCCCCATGTGATTTCTGAATGTTTTGCTTTCTGTAGCAAACTTAGCTTGTAAGAAGTTTTCAAGGATCCAGGACTTGAGCAGGAGAGGAGAGGGTGTGGGGTAGAAATAACTGCTTGTCATCATACTTGACTACCAAAAATCTTTGGCTCTTGGCTGAAGCTCCATGTTGAAAGAGAAGAGAACTTGAAGGGTACAAGAAATTTCATGTAGAATGGACTAAACTGATCGTCTTTCATAAAGTATGGGACAAGACTTCAGATTAGCCCTCATACAAACAGTATAATAGGCATTGCTTCTGTATTCAGTCACAAACGGTTAGCTGCATCATGTATTCACATATTTACAAATCAGTCAGCGGGAGCATTTATCTTGATGTATGTCTGAGATCCAACACAGAATGTACTTCAATTTACTTATCATCTGTTACCCTGACTCGTTTCAAACAGAAATATCAAAACCAAACAGAGAAGTTTGTATCATAACAGAAGCAAACTGATGTTTCATGTTATTTGCCAGCCTGGCAAGTAACTCATATTTTTCACTGGCCAGTGTCTATGAACGGATATGAATTTATCTGCCAAACTCTAGTTTGGTGGTCATTCGTGTTAAGTTATTTATAAGTGATTTATTGACAGTTTAACGGGCTGAGCTGTCAAAAGGAATACATGCTTCAAATTGGTTTATGATGCCAGACTGAGTTGATACAGGTTTGTACCCTTTTTATGTCCAAGCCCCTTTACATTTTCTTGTGCATGACTTACAGTTTCAGTATGTAACATATTCCCTATTTGTACATGATGTAAAAATCCATTCTGTGCACTGTCTTCATGTTGCAGGCGTGGCTTCCAGAAACCAGAGGCGGCGCCCGCAAAGCGAGACCGCAAACATTCTTCTTCGGACAGCAGTGACAGTAGCAGCAGCAGCGACGCCAGCCCAGAGAAAAAGCGCACCAAACGAGCATCGTCCTCATCTTCATCATCTTCGTCATCTTCTAGCGATTGATTCCTTGTCTAAGGTTGTTGTCAGATTTTAGTTTCAGCATGTCTTTTGATTGTTGTTGGGAGATAGAGGTGGTTTTCTCTGTAGGTGTTGCAGGATTACTCTGTCTTCAGTGCTTATTCCTTGCTTGTTTGATGAAATCTCTTATGGAGTCCATTGTGCACTACACTCTCAGTTTTGTCCACATGACTAGTTATGAAGGTCTGCCTGTGGTTTCAGCACATTTTTTGTGGGTGTTCCTCCTGTCTGCATCCATCCATAAGTTTACAGGACTTCATCTTCCCACAGTCACACCCAGCAGCAAATTGGATTAGGTGTGCAAATAAATTTAGTGTGATGTCACCTTAATCTTTTCCCCGCTTATCAGCTGGTTATAATGCTGGTGAGGCACAGACACTAGGGCAATATTTTCAATTCTTTGTATGCACATAGGAAAAGTCCAGGGATGCAAACTGTAGTTGGTCTGTTGATGGATGCGGGCAGCATGGCCTGCAACACAGCTTCTTAAGTGCATGTGAACGAGTAGGCGGTACAGGCACATTCCACAAAGACTGTAAATCTTGCAAGTTTACTGTCTCTGTCGGAGAAAAGACAGTCCATTGCCCATGTTTTGTTGCTCTAAAGTAGTAAGCACCAGTTTTTGTTTGTTTTTCTCTCTTCACTTCTCAAATGCCTGAGGACCAAACCTAGGTTTATCTTTTAAGTGTCAGTGTTTATTCATTGATTGCTCTGAAAAATCTGTAAATTGCATTCTGGTTGTAGAATTTCCCTCGTTACATTTTTTTGTTCAATATGTTTTGTGGGCTTATAGGCTTTCAATGTGCACGTGTGTTTTGTTTTGTATTGGCATGGATGTTCAGATTCTTATTACTTCACTTGCCTGTGGATTAAGATCAGCTTGTTTCCGAGGCTGACTTTTGTGAAAGCTTGCATCAAAAGAATTGTTTGCGTTTCTCACCGTGGCATTATGTCAGCATACCCATCTTTCAGTAGTTTGATGTAAGTATAGATAATTGCATACCTTTACCAGGTCTGTCAGCAGATTAATAGAAGCTATCTCTGGTGACACTTGTATTTTGAAAAAGAAATGGTACTGGTTCCGTAAGACAATATGGACAAACAGATTACAGGACAAAACACAATGTATTTTGACCTCTTAGGTCTTCTTCAGGTAAAACAAACAACATGCAGGGCAATGAAAACGAAGAAACGAGCAATCACTTTGTGCAAAGTAGGTGTTGAATGAAAATAAGGCCATTGGGAAGGGGATAATGGGAGTTAAAATAATAATGACAATAATAATAATGATAACGATAGCGATGATGAAAATGTTTGAATAACAAGGGGAGGATTACTACCACTTATTTTGATATGACAATAGTAGTTACAATGTTAATAGTGGCTAAACACTAAAGGGGGGAAAAAAGGAGAGGGGTTAGAGGATAGTAGAATAGCGTGGTGTTTCTTTTAAGATTATTACTTAATAGTATGATGATGATAGTAGAGTAGTAATGGTTAGTAGCAAGGAATAGAAATGATCAGTGAATAAAAAGCAAACAAAACTATTGGGTAGTGATCATGACAGTAGTTATATGTAATGTTGCTACTAATGATAATGGTTGGAAAGAAATGGAAGCGATCAATGAGTAAAGGTTATCATTGCTATTGGAACAGGGGGGAAAAGGTGGGTGAGGGAGCTCCAAAGTCTTATTTTTCATGTTTACAAGGTTCTTGTTTTTTTTTTTATGACAATCCATTGACAGAAAATGAAAGTACACGTATAAAACTGTCAAAAATGCAATAAACCCAAAATATGTTTCAGAACACTTTTTCACCATATTCAGCCTGTGGGGTCTCACTTTGTATAATAATTTTTTTTTAAAAAACATTATCACCATAAATGGTAAGAATCCTTCCCTTATTATTTGAATATTTTCATCATCACCGTTATTATTATTGTCATTATTTTAGCTCCCATGGTCCCCTTCCCAATGGCCTCGTTTTCACTCAACACCCATTTTGCGCTGAATATGAGAAGGTAAGTGACCACTCATTCTTCATTTTCATTGTCTTGTATGTCGTTTGTTTTACCTGAAGAAGACCTAATAGGTAAAACTGCATCATGTTTTGTCCTGAAATCCATTTGTCCATATTATCTTGCGGAACCAATAACATTTCTTCACTCACATTGAAACTTGTATTTTGATCTTTTTCTCTTAAAGTAAAAATTAAGATGTACTCAAATAGTATTGAACATTTCATGTAAAACAAAGCGACTCTAGTGAGAGTGTGTGTGTGCAACAAAAATAAGAAATAAACTGGTGTGTATGCAGAGACAAATGGCTAGGTTTGTGCTGGTTTATTGAGTGACTTTGCAGAAGATTTCCTGCCAGAGAAAGTTCAGGACAGGTCAGTACCTCACTTCACTGTCCCAGCACCTGCAGCTTTAGCCCAAGAGTGAAACTGTGTGCATTAACAGTTGAATACTGTCGTCGGCTAGCTGTGAAGTGGTGTGAACTGTTGGTCATCTTACAACAGGAGGCAGAAGCACCAAACCAGGACTGGGAAAATGTCTTCCACCATTAATCCTGATCTGGTCATGAGTTATGCGTTTTACATAGACAAACCACCATGAGCTAAGATACACACTTGCCTTGATCTTAACAACATGAGCCATATACTGTAAATACTGTTTATTCTATCTTGGCAACATGAGCCATGTACTATATGTAAACAATGTACAGTATTTACAAACAGTAATTGCACCACCATCCTGAAGTGCAGACATCAAAGCTGACTCAATTCTCCATGGGTCAACGTAAATACCATGAGATCCTCTGCACACGTGACACAGCTGCCTAATATTTCCTGGGCCTCAGAAAGTAACCGTTGTACCGACATCTCTCCCTCCTGCACACACACACACACACGGAGAATATGTCGGGTAGAAGTCTACTTGTGAATGAAAGTAATAAGATATAGCTCAGTTTAAAGTTGACAAATCGTCAAACACACTGTCATACATGCAGTTCCATTCATTTTCAGTTGAGAATGAGGAAAAATAATGGTGGTCCCTTGCGAATTTTTTGTTCTTTTCCAGTTATGGCCAAATGTATGATTTCAAGGATTCAGCTATATCAACAACTGCTTGGACCAGTTTAAAATGATGAAACAAGTCATGTAAATGAGAGAAGAGGGTCATCAAGCATAAAATAACATACCCAAAAGGTAAAAGCTTACAATTTAAGGAATACAATATTTCTTCATCTGAAACAAAAGACCTTTCTGAAGAAGATTTTTACCTTCAGTTCACAGGAAAGGGGTCTGTAGCGTTGACTGAAATGGGTGATGATCAATCTCTTTGCATTGAGGCTTTTGGCCAGCTCTGCCGTCATTTCTGCACATAAAAATTGAAACTACTTTTGATCCTCAGAAACCTTACCAGACTTTAAATGTATTGTCCATCAAGGAAAACAGTTTCTAGAATTAAATCAGCACTTGTTGACAGCTGCTATAGCGCAGAGATTATATGCTATAAGGTCCAGGGTTCAAGTCCCATGAGAAGCACTTGTGGGACTTTTCAACCACACATGGCTCCCACATTGATGTATCTGCTGGCTCAACTGTGGAACCTGGAACCAGGCATTCCACTGTTGTCCACTAAAGGGATGTGTCTCTGTGCTTGTTATTCAAATTTCCTGGCTGACCCTGTAGGTGTGTGTATTTTTCTTGCTACCCCTGCAGGTCAGTGTATCATGAGCCTGGCTGAATTCAGGATATGTTGGGGAAATGAAAGTAGTTGTAGACAAAATGGAATGCCCATCAGTCCATGACATTATTTTTGTTATCCTCTATTCAAAAAGAAAAAAAAAAGGTATCAAATTCTGCTTTCATGATCTCAGTTTCAATTTCCTCTCCATCTTCATATTCGTGGGCAGTTTGTATCAAAGTTGTTTGTATGGGCAAGTTCATGGACATGTCGTACCTCTAGAGGAGGAAACTCATTCAAGCTGGTTCCACGACGAAGCAATTATTGCCGACAGTAGGGAGGGGGTTATCAGGTAACGTCCTGCCTTGTTTAATCAGAACAGATAAAAATGTAAACACCACTAAAGTGTCAAAATGGAGTGACTGACGGCGGAGAACGAAGCAAAATTTAGAAAGAGAGGGTGTTAGTTACCGCCAATGACATTGACAAACAAAGCACATGACAAGACACGATGCATTTCAACCACTTGGGTCTTCTTCAGGCGAAAAAATAAATCACATTTAACATTTAAGACAGTACAAACAAAGAACAAAAATGACTCATCTGTTGTTAGTCCATGTGGTGGGGAGAATAGAAAATGACTCATCTGTTGTTAGTCCATGTGGTGGGAAGAATAGCTATTCTCCCCACCACATGGACTAACAACAGACGAGTCATTTTCGTTCTTTGTTTGTACTGTCTTAAATGTTAAATGTGATTTATTTTTTCGCCTGAAGAAGACCCAAGTGGTTGAAATGCATCGTGTCTTGTCATGTGCTTTGTTTGTCAATGTCATTGGCGGTAACTAACACCCTCTCTTTCTAAATTTTACCACTAAAGTGATTAACCAGCTATGTTTCTCATGGACAGGAGGAGGCACGTCTGCAAGTATTAAATGTCAAAATCATGTGGGACCTAGGTACGGGCCCTCTTGGATGCATGAATGGTGAACGATGAGGAGATACAAAACAAGATTTTGGAGCGCAATATTTCAGTTTGTTTTGACCTCTTCATGAAACGAACTTCATAGAACAAATGTTATGGGTGTGTCTTGACAAGTGCTCCTTTCTAAAAGAAACAAAAATGATGACAAAACCCAACAACTATTTAAGGAGCCTTTTCAGCCTCATTTGCAACAATACTCATCAATTCTGATCTCTTTAACTATACAAGTGTCAAATGAAACGAAGTGGTTCTCATTCAGAACTAGTGAAGCAGCTGAGAGAGTCGATGTTTGCTTCCAAGAGCTGAATACAGTGGAAGCCGCTTATAACGAATCAAGATTTTTTCCCCCCCTAAAACTGAATACATTTGAAGCCGCTTATAACGAATCAAGGTTTTTTCCCCCCTAAAACTGAATACAGTTGAAGCTGCTTATAACGAATCAAGGTCCCCCCCCCCCCCCCCCCCCAAAAAAAAACAACTGAATACAGTTGAAGCCGCTTACAACGAATCAAGGTTCCCCCCCCCCCAAAAAAAAAACAATACAGTTGAAGCCGCTCACAACGAATCAAGGTTTTTTCCCCCTAAAACTGAATACAGTTGAAGCCGCTTATAACAAATCATGTTATTTTTCAGAAGCTGCTTATATTGAATCAAGGTTTTTCCCCCTACAACTGAATACAGTTGAAGCTGCTTATAACAAATCGCCGGAGACATTAAAAATTGCTTTGTCATATCCGGCTTTCGTGAACTGAGTTACTATCTGGTTGCTTCATTTTATCTGGCACAATTTGTTTCTCTCATGCACACGCACACACACATGCGCAACCACATACATGGGCAATAATCAAGTTTGTTTCCTAGGCTGTTATATACTTCCAACAACAGACCTGTCTCCCCTACGATTTTTTAACGCATTTTACGAAATTTGACTAGAAAATACGATAATACACCGAGTACGACAACAATATCAAAATCGGTAGAATTGGCTATTTAAAAAAAAAAATTTCCTGTTTCAAGACGTGAGGTATTGCCCCTAGTTCCAGTTGTGCATGCACTCGCTTACACTATGGTCAGCCATAAATTTTTTTAATTCATTTTCAGGCATGGGAATTGGCCGCGGATTTCAGCTGGAAAAAAAAAAAAAAATCTGTCCACTGAAAAAAAAAAATCTGTCCACTGAAAAAAAAAAATCTCCGCGGAAAAAAAAAATCCGCCGAGTAAGTTTTTCGTGTGGGGGGGAAAATCCTGTGCACCGTCTCGCGCATGCCCGGAGGCAACTGGAACATTGTGTGTTCAGCTTACTCTGCTTTCCGCTTCCGTTCGAGAAGAGAGAACAATGGCGACGCGTATCATTGAACGAGGCAATAAATTCAACGACTCTTCGTGTGCGAACGCCTGGAGGTGGGAGTGGGTGGCAGTTGTACACGAAGTACAATGGAAAGGAGAGTTAAGGAAAGAACGTGTCGGCACGCAATTCCGTAAAGTGGACTTGCCAGGCGAGGCACGATGCGTCACTTGCAACAAGCATGTCCAGTATGGAAGTCGTGGATTGGTAGCGCTGACGGACCATCTGGCCGGCAAACGACACTTGGAGAAGAGTGCTACTCTTGCAAACAACCAACGCTTTTTTCACCAAGGATACTGTTGCAAACTTGTCAGGCAACACTTTCCACAAGTGCTTATTGAATTCAACAGATGAAGGTAAAAAAAAAAAATTGCTTGCATGAAGATATTAATTGTCATTATTATTTTAAATTAATAACAGGGTATGACAGTCTATTACAGAGAGAATGAACATGAAGAAAGAATGAATACTTTTGTAATCACTGTTTTTAGTCCAGAAAATACACATTTTTGCTGTTTAAAATTAAAGGAATTATGTGCACAGAATGCACAGATTTTACCATAAATTTCAATTTTTTTCCGGACCCTAGTTTCAGCTGATTTTGAATTTTCCAATTCCCATGCCTGCATTTTATAGTGAATGACTGACACAGTTAGTCACTATACTAGGAGAATGCCGCCACCAGCGAAAAAAAACGTGTTCATGAGACTGATGAAGAGCTCGATGTTGAAAAGAAGGTTGCCAAAACGAGGAAGCAAACTTTCCCGAATGCATGCCATGCAACTTGGAAGTGCTTAGTCCCAAGCTCAAAAGGTCCAACTTTGGTGTGGTGCACTTTGTGCAAAACGGATTTTAGTTGTGCTCATGGAGGGCACAACGACTGCATGAAGCATGTTTCGTCAAAATCATGTAAAAAAAAACCTCAGAAGTGGTGAAAGGAACACCTTCAATTGTACTAACATCGAAAAATTGGGGACTGGAGCAGCAGGTGATTGTTGCCAAGCTGGAAGAAAAAAAGAAATTCCTCAAATTCTCACATTCTGTTAAACAAAAGGACGATTGCCACACTGGACAGGGAAAAAAGACATACTCAAATATCCCACTCTTTGATAGAACAGACAGGGTTGATTGTTGCAACAGCTGGACGAGAAAAAAACACTTGACCATGAACAGCTATGAGAAAGGGATATGATTTTCATCCATGCAACACACATGGTTATACAAACGCACCCCAAGTACATGTTTGACTACCTCCGACATGTACCTAAAAATGAATTCTGGCATGCTGAGATTCCTCACCTCCAAAATGCTAACTTTTACACTTCTCTTTGGAAGCCAGAATGGTTGCGAGTGTTGATGGCCAATTACATATTCTTCCGCTATTCTCTTCTGTTTTGGTGGATTTCTTTCACCTTCTTTAATAATTTCAATTTTTCGTTTTAGCGACAATTTTTTGCTTTAGGTACCAACCTTTTTGATACGCAGATGCCATGATGAAATGGCCTCAACTCAAAGCCTGACATCCTGACACCCTTCTTCCCCTTCACCCCGCCGTTGTCCCTCTAGCATCTCTCCTCTGTCTACTGTCGCTGAACTTGACCCCATGTGAGTCGACTGCTCTGCTTCGAAAATCATAGGCACTCGCATTACAGGACATAATATACGATTTTATTGCTTACGAATTACACAGGTGATGTTTACCATACAACAAACATACAGTAAAATATACTGTGTACTTTCAATCTACCTACATGAAGCTGTGTAAGAAAATGAAATAAGCTTAGGTTATGCAGCTAGTCAAACGCATGTATAAAGGTCGGATTTCAATTTCGAGCAATGCATAGAAAGCTCTACATTTCATATGCTATGCGGACACTCCTCCATCTCCCTAGAATAGCAACCGCCCATATGAAGCAAGATGCATAGCAGCGAACTAACCAACCATTTCCAAGAAATGGTTACTGAACACAAAAGAAACCATTTTGTTATATCTGACTTGAATTCTTCACGGGGCCGAACATATGATTCGCTATAGGCGTGATCACCCACTGGGGACTCCAAAACCATTTCGTTGTAAGCGGCATTTCATTACATTGGGCTTTGTTATAACCAACATTTTTTGTCATGCAAAGAAGGATTTTTGCCGGAACCAACCTTTTAGCTTTGTTATATCCAGCAATCATTGTATCTGACTTCGTTATTACAGCTTCGACTGTATATTTAGCACACATTAAAAAATCTGTACAAAAAAAAACTCAGTATAATTCACAATCTTAACTCACTTGGTGTGGAATCTCGATACACGTTTGGTGCCATGAGTTTTCTAACGTGGTTTCATGGACAAGCAGGTCAGCATTCTGGGCCACTTTCAGCAGTTGTGAGGAATCACTGGAGTCTCCTCCGATTGCGACCACCAGGCCTTTCTGGACTCCCCGAGCACATCTCCAGGGTTGACCTGAAACATTCCATACAGACATTAAACCCTCCCAATAAAGACTATTCCCAGTAACTATCCTTCCCTTTGAGGACTTATTTTTCTGTGACATCTTTCTCTTTGTCTGTAGTAGATTTACCATCCAGTTAAACTTTCAAATAACAATCTAACATTTCCCCTAAGCAACCTATCCACACATCCGAGTTTTATGTTTTGTTTCTATACGGGTATCTGAAGAGGGCCGAGTGTTACCGCATTTTGATACTTCCACTCCAGCTTATGCGGGCACTATTTACATGTTTAACCCGTTCGCTGCTTGAAGCTGCTTGAAAATGTTACAAACAAAGGCTTTCCCAGTGCCAGGGAAATCTAATGATTTGGGGGTAATAATTAACAAAAAATTCTAGCTCAGAAACTACAAAAGATATAACAATGAAATATATATGATTTTTGAAGGAAATTGAATGAAGATTTTGAATCTGGGCTTCTTTTGTTTTAATTTTGATAATAAAAAAGTATTTAGACAATTAGATTTGGATAGATTTTTTTGCACGATCAAAAGCGTATGTATTTACCACTACATCTTCACATCCAAACAAGAACACAAAGCAAAAAAGTTGAAAATAAAGTTTGTATTGTCACACTACACCTGTAAATGAAAGTAAAACAGTTTAGAAGTCTATCAAGACGCTCACACTCTATGCAGACAGGTCAGTCCACGACCACGCCCCCCTCTCCCCACCACGCCCCCTTGCTGGACTTCAACCCTCTCTTTCACTGCTCCTCTTCCCCTACCTTTCCCTCTGCCCTGTGTCGCGCCGCGAGCAGGCCGCGCTCCCCTCTCACGCTGACTACCACGTCACTGACCACTGGCACGCAGTGCAGAGTACACACTAGGCGAGCTCGTTCGACGCTGGCAAACCAGTCAGCTGAACACACACTGAGGTCACACAGTACGACACAATAACTGACGAATACGGTCGGCAATTCCATCACTATCATCATCTCACCTTCATGCTCGAGTGAGTCGTTGAATAAAAGATTATTGTCTTTGTCAAAAATCATTAGCAGAGCCTGCTCAGCTGTGTAAATACGTTGATTTGGTCGCTGCGCTTGTCGAAGGTTGCGCCGCCATCTTTGCAAGCGAGACGAAGTGCTGGCTGGTCATCCAGTCAGTGATGAGAATAAATGGGCTTTCCCCTCACGTGTAGTCATTTACATATCATTTTAATACTACAGACATATAAGGCTTACTACGCACACTCTATTTAAGTCCGTTGATAGAAATAGTAACGAATGAAAATTCAAGAAAAATGCATGACGTCAGTGGACGGCCCATAGGCACTGGGAAAGCATTTTTAATGCGGCGTCAGCTGACGGCTTAAAGGCACTCTACGGGTTAATCATGAGCTAAAACACTTTTTGAATATTTTTTCACCTTGTATCCAGTGTGACAGGCAAAACTAGCAGTGATAGAGGACCAACCATTTCGTATGACAGTGGAGGAATTAGCGACCCAGTTGGCACTCAATCAGCAAGGACACAGACAAAACAGGTCTGTTGGAAATCGGTTCAAACTATAAGAAGATGGCAATGACTAAGGGACCTAGATGTAGTGAATTGCCATCAATGTTCTAGTCAATGTTCAGATCTTCAAAATGCAGGTGTGTGACCACAATGTCTAATCATACATATCAACCACACACAAATACATGCACAACAAATCTAGTACTAGCTTTTCATACAAAAAGAAAGGGTACATTTTGGACTTGCACATTTTTTTTTTCATTTTTTTAACTGTACCCTTCTTTCCCAAATTTGTTGGCACTCCTGAAAACTGATTTGGGCTTTGGTACACGATAAATAAAAGAAGACAAAAGAACACCTGCTTACTGAAAAACTAAGACTCCATCCCAATCTTTACAGGAGGTTGTTAAACTGACAGGTTCCACTCATGAAAGTCATGTCATATCAAACAGCATCTTGAGAATTATTTTCTTGACTGACACCGTGACGGACGCTAATGGATTCTTAATCTTTGACACAGGAGATAAACTATAAAAATAATGTGACACACGCTAATGGATTCTTAATCTTTGACACAGGAGATAAACTTAAAGATAGTGTGACATATGCTAATGGATTTTTAATCTTTAATACAGGAGATAAACTAAAAATAAAAAAAAATTCCTGACTACAGAAAACAGCAGACAGTTTCATGCACACAGATCAAGTAGGTCATACTGACTGATGGCTACTTGGGGCTTCAAATCGTGTTCACCACATCAGGGTCCATAGGTCAACCTATGGCCATTCACACGTCTGGTTTGGCATACTACATGCAAACCTTAGTGATACTAAAGACACTCTGGCACACCTTGTAAGAACAGAAAAGTGGAATTTCATAAAACTGACCTAACTGCGTCGCATAATAGAACGATGTCACAGTCTCAAAGTATTCATTTGATTCTGGATGAAAAGGGTATAATTTCACTTCTATGCACTTCAGTGGCACAGTACCCACGCCACTCATTCCAACACCCCACCCCCCTCCCCCACTGTTCACAGACCCAGCTCGACTTGGCCCGCTGCAGCCCCGGCACAGGCAATCCACAGGGAGCAACCAATGCCAAGCTGCCAAGAGGCAACCTACCAGAGAAGACACTGCACTGCAACTTGAGTCACCTTGGTGGTAATCAGTGGCGCCTGTTCTGATCCAACGTACGCAGGACACCACCTACTAAGCCCCCTACTGATAACAATAATTGCTTAGTCGCGGAGCCGGTGTGAGTGAGCTCTCCCTCCGGAGGGCACCACCACGTCCGTCCAACGACGGCCCCCATTGACTCGCCAATACCTGTGACCCAGACAGAATCAAACCAATGCCACAGATGTGGACAGGACATTGAAACAGGTCACCATGAGGGCAGCGCATAAAGGGCAACAGAATTTGAGACTTACTTTTTTTCATGCGGATTGATGAGAATGAGGATGATAAAGATGATGCTACAGATATCCATCCTGGTTTGAGACTGCATGACAGGACTGTACTCTATGCTTACTTTCATAATATGTCCCAGCATCAACCAGGCCCAGGAGATGCTGACACCTGCAGTGTTGGTCAGGAGGTTTAAGCAATACTCTCATCCTTTAAGCAAATGAAACTCAACTGTGTGGCCCCGGTCTTCCCAACTGAGCTCATTGCAAACTCAACTCTGTGTAAGAGCTGGTCGGGGCAGAAAAATCCCACATGACTCTGATGGGAGTTGAACCCACAACCTCCCAGACGGGTGTCCGTGATGCTAACCACTTTGCCACAGCAGCTGGTTGATGCCGCATGTTTAATGGAAAGAAATTCTGACTGAGATAGGAATGTACACACAAACACGCACACATGCACACACACACGCGCTCACAAACACACACAGAGAAGACTTCAATAACTGACCTGAAGTCCACTGGGCAAGGTTACAGCCTCTCCAGCTTTGATGCGCCCATACAGTGGACCCGGCGGCACTCCAAGTGATTTCAGCTTTTCTACATCCAATCTATCATAGAAAGCAATATGCATCTGTCAAACTGCATACACTATGCATGCATCACATACAAAAATGCACATACAAATGCAAGCTTACACACACACACAGAGACTGTATTTTTGCACATTTTTCTGTCACTGCGCTGCCTGAAGAAGGAATTTCTTCTAATGCTCTACAGTTCATCAAAAACAAATAAACAAAAACAAAAAACAGAGGAAAGTGACAGTATAAATAGCTAATGTTGCTTCCGTTGATTCTGCATCATAAAAATCATGTTGTTTTTTTTTTCTTCAGAAATACATTTAAACAGATATTTGCAAGGTCCATCCTTTCCTTTGGCAATATAGGCAAAGTAAGACATGCATTATTTGACCTAAACCATCTGAATCAAGCATGCATCACACAACTGCTTGGTCTGTCCTCTTTCATGACGAAGGCAAAGCAAGGTACCCATTACAGTAGCCATAGTGCCTGAACCATGCATACATATACACACTTTACACAAAGCTGCCAGGTCCATCCTCTTCCACGACACTGGCAAAGAAGGGCACACAGAATTAGAACCATATCGCCTAGACCAAACACACATATACACTTGTCAGAACTGTCCTAACAAATGAAAAGTATGGCACACAAAACTGGACCCATTTCGGCTGAACCATACATACATACATGTACTATACACAAGAAAAGGTCATGATTCTCCCACCATTAGCAGAACTTGGTTGTTTCCCAATTAGCCTAAAAACTATATGTCAAACATTGGCATTCTGGTTACATATAACAAAAGCAGACAAATCGTCCTACCTCAAACATTCACACAGCAGCATGCTTCGGAATGCAGAAATATCTAACACTTCATGGCCTCAATTTATCCAAATTCTCTGCATAATCTGGGAATGAATCATATCTGGAAAAATCAATCAACTCTTGATATCGGGAGAACAAAATATGCCATCAAAGAGAAATAAGAATCTGAATACACAGATTTCTGGAAACGGCCAAAAAGAAGCGTTTCAAGACTTTACTTTTACTACAAAATTACTTAAACTACTGACAAGAACCATACATAGTAAAACGTTAAATACTTCAAACAGAGACGTGATCTCAGTAGACTTCGCATCAGCACTCATGACCTACAAAGGGGTAGATACACAAACACTACAAAAATAGACAGGCAGAGCTCAGCATGTGGTATAGTCAAAGATGTAACTCATTTTCTGGACAGCTCAGCTAGGTACAAACTGCTGTGACTGAAGCTAACAGAACAGCCATCAAAAGATATGTCAAACCCAAACTTGCAAATTCTACGCCTGAGTGAAATGCTAGACAATGATGACTTACAGTTACACATTCATATTGCAAAATATGTTCATGATTGCATGAATTTGAAAAGAAAATGATGGCTCTCTATATGGGCCCAGATGAATTATGGTCTATCCATTAATGATCATTTCTCATGCTACCATGCTGTGTCTATAGACTCGTAAGGGTTCTCGTGACAATTAAATTCTGAACCCGAGTCATACACCTGCCAGGTCTGTCTTCTTTCAAGATGTAGGTGAAGCAGGGCATTTGGAACTGTAAACATGTGACCTGAACTACACACACACACACACACACAAATATACACACACATAAACACACATAAACACACACACACACACACGTATTCCCACATACACACAGACATATACACACACACATACACATTCCAACATACACATACACACTCATTCCCACATACACACACACCTGCCAGGTCTGTCCTCCTCTTTGACGACATAGGCAAAGCAGGGCACACGGTGTTGAACCCACACTGCCTGCACCATACAACTGCTGTCCTTCAGACTGCAACACCACAACTGTCACCCCATACTGTCAACTCAAAGCCAACTATACTGTGTTGTGCTGTATCGTGTCGTGTGCCTTTTGTTCTGTTTTGCTGCATCATGCCATATAGTGCAGGTGGGTAACTTTAACACGCTACGCAAAAATATTCAGCAACAAGATGTCACCTTTTTCTGGGGGAGAATGTTTTGATAGCACCGCTCCACCACAGTATGTCCATTTTGTCTTTTTGTGTTTGACTGTCTGGATGGATGGGTCAATTCTCTTGATGCAAAGCATTCTTTCACGTATGCTGTGCCTGTGCTATTCATGGGACCTTGGTTTATCACCTCAACTCAAAGACTAGCTCTCAAATCATCATTTATCGTATTTTACACTTGCTCCGAACATCACTTATTTAACAACACCTTCAAATTGCTAAGACCATCATTTAGCACACTTTCAATAATGCTCAAACAACCACTTAACACTTTCACCTCACACAGACCATCATTTAATTGTTGTTTTCAACTCACTCAGATCTTCACTTAACATTTCTTTCAACTCTCTTAACTATCACTTAACACTTCCGATACACTAAAACCATCATTTGACACTTTTAATTCACCAAGACCATAACTTCACACTTTTAACTCACTCAGACCATCATTTAACACTTGCAACCCACTAAGGCCACTTTTTGACACTTTTCACTCACAAAGACTGTCATTTTATACCTTTAACACTGTCAGACACTGAAAACTCACTAAGATCATCATCCTTATTTATTATCATTTAGGAACTCAAAGTCAATCAGACCATAATGTGAGAGTTTCAAGTCACTAAGATTGTCACCCAACACTTTCAACCCTGTGCGTGAACAACGCCTAGGAGCCATTAAACAGCATGCCAAATCTGCACAAAACCATTGTCTGGGCCTCCAAACTCATTCCATCAACTAACTTCAACACTCATGCATACGCTTTAAACAAGAGTAAAAGGAAGTAATAGCAATAGAATTCCTGGCTGATTCCAACTGCCTTAATTTTGCTGGGTAATGCAATCAATCAAGGTGATTTCTGAGCTTTTTGTTTTCTGTTTACGTGACCATGGCCAAATGACAGAAGCTGTCAGCTAAACATTCTTGATGAGATTGAAGATGACTGTGTGAGTAATTTTGCTCCAGAATTTAATGATCAACTAACGAATCCTATGAAACTTCCGTCTGATTGTTGAAATGCCCGCACTGTTGAAGCATGCACTCAGCAATCTGACATAACAATCAACCCATAACCTTCACCATCTGACGTGTACAAGCCAGATCAAGGAGGTACGCTCTTCTGAAGGGGGTCTCATAATCATGACCACAACCCCTTTGATATCAGGGCACAAATCAAATCAAACTTGGAACCAGTTGAGGAAACATGATTGTTTCTTAACAAGTGAAAATTCTTAAAGTCTTACGACATAAAAACATATCTGCATTTTTTTTTTTTTGTAGCACTGAAGTATTTTTTCATAAAATTTCCAGTTCGTCTGGCAAACTGAGGATGATAAAGCAAAGCGAATACCTGACATCTTCAGGCAGGTACAGTTTTAACAATGTTTGGTGCATCAATGGATTATTGTGTTATGAATGTTATGTGTACATATTTGTACACCGATGTTGATTGCGGGACAGGACTTCTTTCCCCTGAACAGCGACAGCCTTTAAAAAGCCCTGTGGTCAGCTGGACAATAATTTTTGAAGAAGCAGAATCTGTTTACTTCCTATCTGTTTAACAGAAACAAACAAATTGATCTGCAGTCACTTATGTATTTGTGAAGCACACAAAATTTTTACAGTTTTTGGCGAGTTCTTCTTCTTCTTCTGCGTACGCAGGCTGAAACTCCTGCGGACACTCCCTATATGGACAGGCAAATATTAATCCCATCTATCCTACAAAGGGAGTGGAGTTTTGTGTGCATGACCGTTTTATTCCGCCATTAAGGCAGCCATACTCCATCTTCGGGGAAGGTGCATGCTATGTGTAACGTGTCATCCATACCAACGGCCAAACTGGCCTTCTCTTCTGAAACTTGGTGACGGGATTTTACGTGTGTGCAAGATGTTATGTGTGCGTTCACACACGGAACCTTGGTTTATAGTCTCATTCAAAGGACTGTATAGGAAATGGAGTCAGAACTAATGTTAACTCAGAGGGAAAAATCCCCCTGTACCGAAACAGCCCGGCGGAGATTCGAACCCGCAACCCTTGGATTAAGAGTCTGGCGCTCTACCAACTGAGCTATTCCGGCCCCCTGGCGAGTTCAAGAGCAACAGCTTGCACATAGTCCTTCAGGACCAATGAAGCATAGCGAACATCAACCTTCACAGGTTAGTGTTACCATCTGTTTACTGGTGTTTCTACTGAGGAAGCATGCATGTGTCAAAGTGGTACTGTTTTGTGGAAGCAGCATAAAAACTCTGCAACGAGGGGAAAAGTGTGGGTGTGGTGAAATTCCATAGGAGGGATGTGAGCAATGGTACATCCAGACAGTGAAGGTGAATGATGGTGCATGGGGGAGCAACAGTCTTCTCACCAAGTCCACACCTGCTGGTCATCGTACTGGATCACGGAGCCTGGCACTTCATTTGGGTGTGCACCAGCATCAGCAGACTCATCAATGGACCATTTCTGAAAGGGAATAACCTGTGTTCAATCAGAGGCATCACTAGAAATTTTCTTTCAAGTTTTGGAACACCACAATGGCTATCAGAACCATGCAAATGTGGAATGTGGAGAAAATAATTGATCTCTTGTTTTAAACTACAAAAATTTAATAAAGATAACACTTTATAAAGCACAGAGAATGGGTATGCTCAAAATTGGAGCTGAATTACCTGCATTTCTGTTTAGCTACAAATTACACATGAACTGGCTTCAAGATATTTAGTCTCCCCTCACATAATTGTGAATAGTCAAATATGACAGCACAGTCACCAATACTTAAAAATTTGAGTGTTGAAGCATGTGTGTATGTGCACACACACACACACACACACACACACACACACACACACACACACACACACACACACGCACACACACACACCATTTAAAAAAGCCTTTCATGTGGCTAATCATTCCTTGTTGTTGCATAAACTGGAATTCTATAAATTATCTCAAGAATTTATTTGTCTCATTTCATCTTTTCTTTCTATAACGAAACAATCAGTTCTGGTAAATAATCAGACATTATCTCAATTAGATATGGACTACCACGGATCTATCTTAGGACCCGTTTTGCTCTCCATATAGGTAGATGACTTACTTTGGTTTCTTACAGGTAATTGTGAAGTGTGCATGAATGCACAAGACAAAAAATACAAAGACTGAAAGAATGATTTCACAATTAAACCCATTATTTGTATGTGATAATAAAACTGACAAAGTCAACTCATATAAAATGCTGGGCTTCATTATTGACAAAGATTTATCTTGGGCTGACCACACCACATCCCTGGTTAAAACTATTTCCAACAAAATATTTCAGCTCGCTAGAGTTAATAATTTTCTTCATGTATATTCCCGGGTGCTTTTCTTTAATGCTCATATTCTATCTTATTGATTATGCTTCAACGTTATGGGACAGCTGTTGTGACACAAACTTAAAACTGATGCACTGTAAGTGTACATGAGCAATGAAATTAGTATTGTTGAAATCAAGGTCTTTAACCACTGAGGACTATAAGCAACTCAAAACTTTAACTTCCAACTACAGGCTCATCTGCAACAAATCAGAATGCATGCATAATGTTATGAATGGAAATGCTCCTAAAAAGATTAGAGACACTTTCAAAAATTAATTTTCACAGACATAAGCACGCAATATCGCTTCCCAGAATTAAAAATAATCTATACAGGTCCAGTTTGTTATACTCTGGAGGTGGTTTGTGGAACAGTTTACCAACAATTCTGAAAAATACCAAGAGCAAAATCCACTTCAAGAGAAATATGCAACTTCATCCAGCCAACAAAACAGAATATGTGGTGTGAAGCACACCATTGATGCCTTTTCTAAATCTTTCTTTCCTTCTGTTCCACTTATTCATGATTTGTCCACCTCTACTTTCATTCATGTATTTGTTTCATTTTCCATTTCCTTTTCACTTTATACTGCCTTATCGGTTCATTCATTTCAGCCATGTCGTGCAAAAGTATGCTCTTCTAATTTTACATGTATTTATGTAATACTTGCGTAGGTGTCAGTACACAATGTATGGCCACATATATAAGGGTGAGTGATAGTACTGAAAGGGGTGAATGTTTACACATTCCTTGTCTTTGTTCATGGTGTAAAGGTTTTCTTAACAGTAATAACCCCCTTTCTTGTAAGGGATACGTTTTCAACACTTACAATGTCACAATAACCTTTCATTTTGGGATGTTTAATATCATTCTGTGCAGCAAAAAGAAGACATACCATAACATGTTTAAAAGACTTCAAAAACAAAGCACTAAACAAACTTACACATATATATAAGCAAGGCCACAGAGAAAGGGCAGGAAAGATTCACCAGGAACCCTACCCACTTTCTCTTACTAAAACATACACACACACTAGTGCACCTACGCATGCAAACATACATACACACACATACACACACCAGACAAAACAAAAAAGACACCATCGCCTATCAACAGCACACACATACATACACACACACACACACACACCCTAGTACCTCAGGAGGCAGCTGCAGCTGAATTGGTTCCAACTCATGGACCACAAAGTTGAAGCCCAGCTCAGAACGGGAGTGGCCCAGCGTGACACGCAGGTAGTTCTTCAAGCCCAAAGGGCCGTAAATCTCCACTGGCTCCGACCTCTGGTTGTTCTGACTGACGGTACATAGAAGCCCTGGCAGTCCAAACACCTGCCCAATGCCAGTCATGAAGGTTGTCATGATGATAATCATCAGTAACAAAACAATAACATCAAATAAATTCAAATTCACCTTTTAAAGTTAGTTGTTCCTCCTCCCTCCCACCCCTCCCTATCTCCCTTCAATTATGGCAGATTTCTGCCACACCATCCAAACTCTACCCCACCCCCACCTACATCCACTTCCATCCTCCATCTCTGGAAGTTGGTGTTTTCTTTTTCCAAAATCAAACCTCCATTTCACATCATTACAAGAAAAAACAAAGTTTATAAATATATCAAATATTCACAAGTTTATAATCAAATGAATTGGGAATAGATACTTCAAAATGAAAAACTCTGCGGACACACACACACACACACACATAACACAACACACACACACACATAAATACACAGTATTATGAGGAGCAATTGAAAGCACTTAGGACATGTACAGAACACAATGAAGAAACACATTCCCATTAATCAAATCGATGTTTTTCTTATTTGTCTGCTGTTTTTTTTGTCATACATCATAATAAATATCCATCACAGGGTTCATACAGATTTCCTGACAAAAAATCAAGGACTTTTCAAACACTTTAAAAAAAAAAATTGGATACTTTAAAGAAAAATAATCATGAAAATACTGACACAAATGAAATTATTCACTGTCTAGGACCTTTTTGCATACATGGCAAAAGGCCTTGTGCTTGCCTGCAACCATTCTTTGTACTCTTCTCTTTCCAGCTAAACAATGTTAAACGACGCTTCCCCTGCATGTTGGCTTCTCAATTTCAAGACGGCGGATCACTCTATCATGTGCACAGGCTCCTTGAAGGCCGGTAACCCTGGTGTTTTTACCTGTAGCAGATGACTTATCTGCAAGATCATCAGTCAACTCTGACTTCTTTGACTTTCATACTTTTTTAAAAATTTGATTTCCGATTTTACACAGACTTTATCTAAATTCATCGGCAGATACAAAATTTAAGCACTTTTTAGGGACCTATCAGCAAAAGCCTTATTTTCAAGGACTTTTAAGGCCCTGAAAAGGGGCCCCCAAAATGAAGGACTTTTAAGGCCTGTACGAACCCTGCATCAGTTCCTCAAGAAATATATTTTCAACTTTCTGATTACTTCTTTATTCAACCAGAAATAAAGCAAAAATATTTCCATGAAAATAACTATTCCTTAATATTTACCTGACTAGATCATTGTGCCAACCCTTGCTTAACCAACAATTCACCTCTTTAACAAGAAAATGTCTCTTAAAAACTAACATGGGGAGATTATCTTACCAGTCCTATTCAGACTCCTAATCTGTTGTCTCAGCCAAAGATGTAAATTGTTCGTCCCCTTTGTCCTAACAATTCCAACTGGATTGCTCACTATGGCAAAAGTAAAGATGACTGTTGTAGTGAAGTAATTATTTTCTCTAATTATTTAATTCATTGTGGACTGCTTACCTGCTGTATTGACATTCACTGCAATGCATCATAATGGACTAAACTGGAATGTAATGTACTACTGCATGGTGACAACATTTTGTTTTGGTCTCCACTCACATTCAGACTGCTCTACTCAAGAGAGAAGACACTGTCGCAGTGTGGCACCAACCTTTCTCCCTCCCTTCTTCCTTCCTCCTTCACCTACCTCTTCCCTTCTTTTACTCCCTCCATCTCAATCAGCACCACTGTGACCAATCAACAGTGCTAAGGACCACTATGTGTGCGTGCCTATAGAGAGACTGAAAATTATTAAAGAAAAAAAAAAACAGGCACTTGAGATTCAATGAAGGGAGGGGAAGCACACACACACACACACACACACACACACACACACACGCACATTATCCATCATGTTAGGAATAATGACTGCAATGAGACTAAAATCAGTCACTTGGAACCAGCACCCTTACATGATCGCCATGAAGATGGGTGATGAAGATCTTGCTGATTTTCCCGGCCTTCAGGTTGCTCTTCATCAGCTGGATCTGAGAGCCCTCCCCACAGTCAAACAGCCACACGCTGTCCTCTGCAAACAGCACAGAGGTCAGCAAACAAGATTTCACGGCCACAGACTGTTGTAGATACAGTAACAGACAGTGTTCTCTTTGCCAAGCCCAGCACAATGGTTCATCATGACTTGTCATCCCGCACTAGGGCAATACCTCTCTTCTCTGAAAGTCTCCTCGCATGGTTGATGAGTACTCTTTAAATTCCTTAGCCGAGTGAATGCTTTAAGCGAGCAGTCTATATCCTATCTATACAAAAAGGGTATAGACTTTTTTCCCAAACAGAGTTGTGCATTTTTATACACAGAAATAACATTTTTATGTGTAGTTTATTTTTTTGTACTACGTTGAGTAGTTTAGGGGTAAAGTGTGGAGACACATGCTCCAAAGTTTTTTGTCTTTCTTTAAAAAAATAGACAAATAAGTAAAAACATATGTGACAGTATTTTCTTTTCATTCTTATAGTTCAAACAAAGCTACAACAAAAATAATGGACTACACAAATAAAAACATAATCACGTGACAGTATTTTCTTTTCATTCTTATAGTTCAAACAAAGCTACAACAAAAATAATGGACTACACAGTGAAATATAGTTAGCTCTACTAACAGGACAATTCAATGATGGTACCATCACCTTTTCAGCAGTGATGAAAAAAGCTTGGTCTCTGTAGGAACATTTGTACAACAGTTCTTGTCAATCAATACTGAGCTCCAACACCATGAGGTTAAGTTAACTATCGCATACACTTCTAGGTTTAACACGGATACATGGAAGGGTTTGGTCACTGCCACTGCTTGGTCACTGTGTGTGTGTGTGTGTGTGTGTGTGTGTGTGTGTGTGTGTGTGTGTTATGTGTGTGCGTGTGTGTGTGTGCATGCACACATGCCCTTTTGTGTGTGTGTGAAGATGCAATCATGTGACAGCCTGTTATCAGTGTTCATGTCATATATTGAGTGTGTGATAGCAATGAATTCAGCACCCCCAAAACTATGACATGTAAAATTCAGTAGTTTTGAGAGTTTGGCTACAGTAATAGCTCTTCTATATTCTAAGTGGGAAGTCATACATATTATTCAGTGTGATGCCCCTATGACTCCAAACAGAGTTGACGGAGAAGAAAAGGATGAAGAAGAAATGACATATGTAAGCATGTTCAGTTGTCTATAGATGACTGCATACATATATGCATATGCATGCATATATATGCATACATATGCACATGTGCATATATACGTGCATACAGTCTTACATAACCACATGTTGTGCATGTGTGTGCACATATCTGAATGAATCACTGTATGCATATTGTGTGTGTGTGTGTGTGTGTGTGTGTGTGTGTGTGAAGCCGCAATCATGTGCCAGCGTGTGTTTTTGAGGAATCGATTGCAGATACCAGTTGGTCCAAGTTTCTCTAAAACTCTCCGAAAATTATCAGTTTAACACTCATACTGCCTTTGTAATTTTTAACGCCTCTGGGTGGAGCCCACGTCATACTTTGCTAGTGAATCAGACACAGGGGCAATGGTATGGAAATGAGGTAGAGGCAATGAGAGTTGAAAGTGAACCTTGACAAGTTCAAGTTGATTATCAACTGACATAATGGCTTCTCTTTGTGAGGTGTGAGTCAATGAGATCGACAGAAAGAGAGGGGAGGGCGGGGGCCTCTTAGTCTTTAACTACCTTAAAAAATATTCATGGTGACACTGCCTACATTCACACTGCCAGATGGCAGTTAGCATACTCACACTCACTCACTGTCAGACCGACACTGTGACAATGAACTTAGTAAAGTCTTTACCCTACACTTTTGAGTATTTGTTTATAATATACTTAAGCACTTGTACATTCACCCATATGCACTCTACATCTACCTTACCGGGTCAGTCCAGAAACTGGCTGGGAGGTCTTGTCAGGATTCTTGCCAAAGACCTATGGAACCAGCTATGGAGTTTGAAGTCTGTGTCTGTGACTCCATTCGAGTCTCAGGTCTGCTATAATACTAGCAGTAATAGTAGTAGTAGTGGTAGTCGTAGTAGAAGTAGTTGTATAGTAGAAGTAGCAGCAATAGTTGTAGTTACAGTAGTAGTAGTATCAAAACCGTCTCTCAATGCTGTTGTAACCGTCTATGGCTGTCCTGTCACAGTAACAATGGCAAATCTGTCCCAAATGAATTGAAGGCCAAACTACTGGTCTGTCACTAACACTCTACCCGACACTACTCATGAACCAACTTCAAGTTGGCAGACCCGTCCACCAAATCTAAGAGCCTATATGTCATACTGCCGGAGTTTGTCTGCTCGTTTCCCCGACTGTCACAGTGTCAGTGAACACTACTCAAGCATTAATAATCAGCCTGTTGATTGTGGAGACTTAACGGAAGAAGCACGGTGTACTTCCACCGAGCTCGCCTGTATGCACAACATCCGTGCGTCACTACTGTACAAAACTCACTGTTCGTGAACCGCAGAGCAGTGCAAGAAACACATCGTGTTGGAGTTGGATAAGCAGAAGCAGTTCCTAAAAACGTCACCTCCATTTATACATCGAGCTGAGACTTATCTTCTGCGTACACCGCTTCAGTTCGGCAGGACTGCAACTGACTGCCAAACGAACCATGCCGCAATCATGGGAGATTAATCACAAGTGACAGCTTCTACGCTGGCTAGGGCTAGAGTTGCTGCCCGTGGAAAGTAGTCTGGGAGATTGGTTGATAGATAATATTTATCCCCCAACGCTAACAGAGAAGCAAAAAGATGTTTGCCCACTTTCAGGTACTAAGGATACTAACACAGAACTGTTACACAATATACAACTGATTATAACGTGGGAAATGAAATGAGGCAGGGAACAGTAAACGATAAACAGTAAACAAGTGGGGTATTTTTTGCTCCCATAAGAAAACCTAACACAGAGTAACTTTTATTCAAGACTGGCACAGCCTTTTAAACTTGAATAAAGTCAGACAAATACATAGACGAACAATCTAATAGTGGGGGAAAAACAAGCGCAGGCCAACAACTGAACTGTCTTCATAGTAATGACTTGGCAAACATTTGGACTTAAGGGGGGGGGGGGGGGGGGGGGGGGGAGTTTGAAGATGGAGAAACTGGGAACATTAAATTAAGAAATCATGTTACAGATATGAAAACTCTTCACTCGCTGCATAAGGGAACCATCGCAATCCCTTTTGAAGGCAGATATATTTGTATTGCCTGCTCCGAGGCCTTTCGTCCGCTGGGTCGGAACTCATCAGGGAGACACGGCTGGTTGTGTCTGTGCTTCTGGCGTCAAATAGAGACACACCACAGTCCATAATACTGTGGTATTCTCACCACCAAGGGTGCAAAAAAGACTCCAATAGCACCCCCAAAGCAGCCAGCGAAGAGTAGTAAATGAAACCAAACAAAAGTGTGGGGAGGAAAAAAGTTGCTGAAAAACTAAAGGCATTATGCAAATAGTATAAAATGTAGGGGACAATCTTTGAGCCTACGCTTGAGGATCCACCCAAAGATGCAAGGGAGATCAAAAGACAAACACACAGACGGACAGAAACAAATAACCTCAATTTAATCAAAACAAAATGGGAAATGAAATGAGGCAGGGAACAGTAAACGATAAACAGTAAACAAATGGGGTATTTTTTGCTCCCATAAGAAAACCTAACACAGAGTAACTTTTATTCAAGACTGGCACAGCCTCTTAAACTTGAATAAAGTCAGACAGACACAATACCCCACTTGTTTACTGTTTATCGTTTACTGTTCCCTGCCTCATTTCATTTCCCATTTTGTTTTGATTAAATTGAGGTTATTTGTATTTGTTTCTGTCTGTCTGTGTGTTTGTCTTTTGATCTCCCTTGCATCTTTGGGTGGATCCTCAAGCATAGGCTCAAAGATTGTCCCCTACATTTTATACTATTTGCATAATGCCTTTAGTTTTTCAGCAACTTTTTTCCTCCCCACACTTTCGTTTGGTTTCGTTTACTACTCTTCGCTGGCTGCTTTGGGGGTGCTATTGGAGTCTTTTTTGCACCCTTGTAGGTGAGAATACCACAGTATTATGGACTGTGGTGTGTCTCTATTTGACGCCAGAAGCGCAGACACAACCAGCCGTGTCTCCCTGATGAGTTCCGACCCAGCGGACGAAAGGCCTCGGAGCAGGCAATACAAATATATCTGCCTTCAAAAGGGATTGCGATGGTTCCCTTATGCAGCTAGTAAAGAGTTTTCATATCTGTAACATAATTTCTTAATTTAATGTTCCCAGTTTCTCCATCTTCAACCCCCCCCCCCCCCCCCCCCCCCCCCCTCCCCAAGTCCAAATCTTTGCCAAATCATTACTATGAAGACAGTTCAGTTGTTGGCCTGCGCTTGTTTTTCCCCCACTATTAGATTGTTCGTCTATGTATTTGTCGGACTTTATTCAAGTTTAAAAGGCTGTGCCAGACTTGAATAAAAGTTACTCTGTGTTAGGTTTTCTTATGGGAGCAAAAAATACCCCACTTGTTTACTGTTGATTATAATGTGTACAGTGATAATTCCTATTAGCATCAAAGAAAACATACAGACATGCTGTCGCGCGTGCGCACACACACACACACACACACACACACATGCAAAACTATGTAGTATATGATATTCCTACAAGGAACGATGATATGAGAAGCATATCAGTTATCATATAAGTTATCAAAAGAATATCATCAGTATAGCCCAAGAAGGAATAAACAGTGAATTATGAGGCAGTCATGTTCAGGTACACCAGCATATAATCATATTCAACATAATTATATTCATATTCACCATTCTTATTCATAAAGCAAGAGAGAGAGAGGACAAGACAAAATTATTTAGTTACAATGGTAATAGATGAGCAAGTACTGGTGTGCTTTCTTTTTTTTACATCCAGTCTTCGCCCTGAGTAGAGCATCCCCTTCCACATTTGTGTTTGCATGCACCTCACTCCACATAGAAATATAGATCCACTCCCATATATGTTTCCATCACTTCCTTATCTTGCATTGCCCTGCAAACAGCCATGTCCATTTACATTCTTGTTATCCGCAATCCACGGGGAGTGACCAATGCCATAATTATTGCTTTGATGTCACAAACTGGGAAGACCTTCCATTTCTGTTGAGTCACTTGAGTCCAGTTCAAGTGCCCACACATCCAGAACAATGATTCTACTATCAGTATCACTGACCCATCTTAAAGAGCAAGGAGAGGACCCAGTTTTACTTCACAAGTTTTGAGCCTCATCTTAAGAGATTTTCCCCTGGTACAGCAGTTCAATGAAGTAGGCTGGTTCAGGTTTCTGGTCATATGGCCAAAGTACTCATCAGCAAAGAGAAGAGTGTTAAAATATGTTCTGTTTTTATAATGTTATAAGCTTCTCCATTTTTTTCACAATGATCTTTAATGACTAGCACTTCGGTGCAACTCTATGAGACTCACACTTCAATATGTTTTGCAGCGTTCTTGTAGAGTTGAGTGATGCTCTTTTGGTGGTGTTTTCATGTTGACCACCTGGTGCCCTGCACTGGCAGTCTCTGCTATGCTGTTGTATAGATGCAGCACAAACTAATGACAGTTATTCCTTGGTCACTGAGCTTTGGTGAGTGCCATCCTTGGAGCCCATTTCTGTATGTTTCTCAGATGGCAATAATACCCATGTATCGAATCGACCACTTCTGAAGGTAAGGTAATGTTGCTTATAGCCCAGCCCAGAGGGCCATATCAGGGCTGTCACCGCGCTGAAGTCAACTCACAAGTCATTCATTCGTACTACTCTTTAAAATACATTTTCGACCACTTCTGAAGCCATGACAAGAGATTGCTACATAACATATATGTAGATATGAAACTGAAAGCAAAATCACTATGAAAGAAGAGAATGTGACTCATGCCATTATTCCATGATGAAGACGCTGAACATTTTTTGGTTTGAGGCTACCCAAGACAGCTGTGTACTGTTGTTCCACATTTGTCGGACACACTCTTTAGCTATGTTTGTATCAATTTTGGACAGAAGCTAAAGATCACTGAATTTTCAAATTATGCAAAGGAAACTGTAATACCTGTCTTTATTTGTATGCCTAAATACCATTTAAATGTTTCTAGCCATAAGATTTAAGCAAACAAAACCAACAAGAAGAAAATGCCTGTGAGACTCAGAATGTCATGGGGTTTACTTCTTTTCCCTCTTCATCCTCATGATGTTGTTGATGGCGCCCTCTCAGTATGAGTGATATGTTCATTTTATGAATATTTTGTGCTAAACAATTTTGATTTACTTAAAGCTTTCATTGTCTCTGATGTTTTTCCCTTTCTTTTGTCAAGCCAGAGTAGAGTGTTGTGTGTGTGTACGTGTGTGTGTGTGTGTGTGTTTACTTTCTTCGTTTGGAAACGCAAAATGCCTGTTGTCTGCTTTTAGTTTGCAAACTTGTTTTCAAGCTCCTGTCTGTTTTTTGATACCAGTATATAAAAAGATGGTCTTAATAACAATTGTACCTAAATCCTGGTGAAAAACTGACAAAATAGTTGACATCAGGGGCACAGTCTACACATGCTGTTTAACTCTCTTTCTCTCCCTGGCTGCGGGACACCTGGTGACATCATGTCATTTTTCTTTAAACCTCAAAAACAGAATCAAAAGGGGTCAAAATGAGAAGCTGCCAAGAACTGGCAAGGGAAGTAAACTTCAAGGGACTCTGTACTACGCCACATCGGTTTCCCTCGCCATGTGTTCACTCCAAAACGGTTATAGACATCATGTCTGCTGTTTAAAAAAAAAAATCTGCTTCACTGTTTTTTTCTTATTATTTATTTATATTTTTTTAACCAGGTTTCACAGGGGTGGGGTCTGATGACCAGATCTAGTAGAACTGCGGCGCTTTAGGTACTTTAGGAATACTTTGGTTCCACCAGAAAAAAAAAAAAAAAAAAAGAACACCAAATATCTGTGCATTATTCAAGATTTTTTCAAAACTCTAGAAGAAACAGACTAATTTCTAATTGTATGAATTTTTCTTGCCATCAGAAAAAAAAAAAATTCTTCAATTTCAATACAGATTTTCTGAATCTCAAAACTGTGTACAATCCTGGCATGAACACCAACTTCGGCTGCCCCAAAGCCGAGTAAAAACCACCTTAAATGCCTTTTAATTAAATCAAATAAAAAAAAGAAAATACTACCCCAGAATGCAGAAGAGCACACACGCATGCACAGGCACTTCTGAACTCTTGTGCAAACACAAACACACACACACACACACACACACACACACACACATTTTTTTTTCTGTTTATTGCCAAATATTATCATCATAACTGCTAATTTTTACTGGGAATACAACCAAATTTTTAAAAAAAAGGAAAAAAAGAAACAATATATAAAACTGTAGAACAAAAAAAAAACAACAAAACAAAACACAGAGAGAGGACAAGTGGATGGGGAATTAGGGAGATAAATTTAAAGAGCAGGGAGAAAAAGTATTCTGGTTAATATACAGAACCAACGCATCAAAATCAATGAAGCATCCAAAAATCACACTAATGCCAAAGCTTTCAAAGTTAATAATGCCAAATGTATATTAATCCAAAGCTTTCAAAGTTAATAATGCCAAATGTATATTAATCAAGACATACTATCCTGAGAGAAGAAAAATTGGAGGTAATGTTGTGAAAAAAAAAAAAAATTAGATTTCAGTGCAGTTAATTTTCACAACCCGTGTTAGTAATTTTCACAACCATTCTTTAACGATAGCTGCAAACTAATCTTACGAGTCTACACTTTCTTGGATAAGAATTAACAGATTGTTCATTGCAACTCACGTCTTAAGATTTACAGACAAGAAAAAAGTAAGATCAAATGAGAGAGAAAAGAAAAAAGAAAACCAAAAACAAATGAAGAAAATAGATGAATGGATGACAAAAATACACTGCATGTGAGATCCCAAGCAGAAAACTTGCCACAGCAGCGATGGACTTAAGCATAACCAGACAAGATGACAGCAAACAGTTCAAGCTTCAAAATAGCAACACTACCAGCTCGTATAATAACGAGACAAGTTAAAACCAAACTTTTCATCTGACCTTCACAGTGCTTTGGGCTTGAGACTGCTTTAAGCTGCTATTAATGAAGGATGTTATAATCATATTCTAACATCTTTTTTATTCCAGTTTTCTTACGCTCACACCCTTCCACCCCCACCCCATTATTTTTCTTTCTTTTCTTGCTGTAATGACGGAAGAATTGTTAATCTGTAAATCTTCTCTCTCTCTCTCTCTCTCTCACACACACACACACACACACACACATACACACACACACACACACACACACACATGCGTGAGAGAGAACTATTAACACTATTTTTAAAAAAATCTTTCAGAAAACACTTTCTACTATCTTTAAACTTCTCAATCCCAAACATGAAAACACTGTATAATAACCCTGGTATCTTATCTAAAGAAGCATTCAGATACATGAAAACATCAAAGGCAAAATGTGACAAGCAGCCACTTATAAATATGTTTCAAGACAGCTTGACCAAAGAAAAAAATGCAAGAAAATGAGACAAGTTTGACTCCATTTTAACCATCTGAAAAATATTCAAGACAACATGGCATATTGTTAGGCATGTCTTGCAATGTCCTGATCTTCTGGTCAGTACTGGTGAGAAAAAATGTTTCAGGATTTCGTGTCAGTTTTCATAGCTTTAAAAAAGCCACACACTGAATACAGGCTCTGTGTAGTACACATAGTCTTACAAGTTTCCAGTTCTGATTTCATCATGCCATGATGTACATGTAATAATATGATAATCTTTTTTTTTTTTAAAGAAGAAAAGAAAAAGAAGTCTGCTATTCAATCACATGCTTACTTTTGGAAGTGTGCCAAATCTACTACATTGTAAGCAGCTACATTGTCAACATTTATTTCTCACATTTTGTGGACAATTCTTCGATATGTACACCCCCGTTGGATACCGTCAGAAGATGGAGGTGTCCAATGAAACCTTGAAACTGACCAATGAAAAATAGGCCAGAAAAGTAAGAGAAACACATCATTCCACTTTCATCAGCTGAAATGTTACTTGACCAAAACATGGGCAAGACTGATGTGCAAGAAGACAGTGCGTGGTTAAAATATCAGTTTGACTGAATAATGAACCTCAAGCGCTTGTCTAGTTGTCCAGTTTACAGCACATTTGTCAACCTTATGAGGCTCTTTTAGGGCAGAAAAACTCCTGCAAAATAAGGTCAGATTTGCAGTTTCACAAGCTGAGCACAAATTGCATGATATCATGGATCAGGCTTGTCTAGTTGTCCAGTTTACAGTACATTTGTCAACCTTATGAGGCTCTTTTAGGGCAGAAAAACTCCTGCAAAATAAGGTCAGATTTGCAGTTTCACAAGCTGAGCACAAATTGCATGATATCATGGATCAAGCTGGGTCTAGCTGGACGATGCACTGATGAATACTGCATGACCTCCGTAAGTAAGCAAATGTACAAGCAGATATCCTTTTTTGTTTCAGTTTTCAGGATGTCCTGACATGAACAGGAAATATGAATGCACATAACACTACTCACAGAACTAACAAATCTGAATTCTCTTGCATATTTTCCAACACACCTATTTTCAAGCTGAATGTTCTTAGTGATACAAAAGCAGGTAAGTTAAAAACTTTTTTTTTTTTTAAAGCAAAGAAACAGACCATACAAACAAAAATTACTCATAATGAAAACATCACTCGTTTCATCGACATTTCAATCATAATTCACGACAAAAATTTCAAAATTAAACGAGAGAAAAGCCATTCAGCAGAGGCACAAGCAGCAAACTGAGGACAGAGATTCTCTGCAAGGAGATTCAAGATGTCATTTCCTATGAAGTTCATCATCTTTTTTGTTCTTTAAAGGAAGAATTTCAGCAGTCTATGATCATCAGAAAAGAATACATGACGCTGCCGCATTTTGCCTGTGCCATTGATCTGTATGCTGACGTTATGGTGATGCCGACTGGAGAAACTTAGCGACTGAGGTAGACACAAGATCACAAGAGATGAAAAAGAATCATTAAAGAAAGAGGAAAACAAATGTTCTACTATCTTTTCTTCTCTTTTCTTGTCCATCCCTAGCCACCAATGTCAGGGAAGAGGGGATGGAGAAGAAGTGAAGGCAAAGGAGCAGAGAGAGGGAAGAGATGGAGGGGGAGGGGGGAAGGGGGGGATATGTTTTCTTTGGCTGGTAAACATTACATTGTAAAAAAAGGTCTACGATAATGCAAACCTGACTATCTGTACCCAATGCTCCTTTTTCAACCGATCCTTAAGAAATATATGTATGAGTCAAACTTAAATTTCTTCCCCGAAGATGGAGTATGGCTGCCTTAATGGTGGGATGAAAACAGTCATACACATAAAACTCCACTGCCTGTCTATACAGGCAGTGTCCGCAGGAGTATCAGCCTGCGTACGCAGAAAGGAAGAAAGAAAATAAAACTTAGATTTCCTAAGCTCAACATCTGAACAGGAACAACCACACATAACTGATTTGAGCAGATGCGCCGATTGGTGCAAGATTCAAATTATGCACACGTTCTGACTGTCATAACTGAACACAGTTCTGGAACACACTAGTTTTGTTTGTGGTGCACACATTGATCAAACACTTCATCTGAGATGCACATGTGTGCATTAATCAAGAGCGTCAGCTCTAGCTTGTTTAGTAACAAATTTAGTGAGTTCTTATAGGGTTTATAAAGACTTGAAAGCAAAACAAAAAACTTAAGGACTTTTGATACAAATTCAAGGACTATAGTCTTTCTTTAGCTAGCTTAATACTGTTACTTCTGCAGAATCTAGTCAGCAGGACACAATAGGGACGTGGACACTTTCAGCAGTCACAACGTAAACTACATTTTTATTAATTCTCTGTACAGTTGTGCGATTTTCTCACCAAAATATAAATGTCCTTATCAAAATCTTCATTTCCAAGCACTTTCAAACAATGTGAGGTATTTTTATGCCCTGAAGTCCAACTTTCGAAGACTTTTCTGAGGATTCCTCAAAATTCAAGGACTCTTCAAGGAATTTCAAGGACTTGTATGAATCCTGCTGCACCCACCTACGGTGATAGGGCAGAAAACCATCCAGGGAGATTGTGGACATCACTAGCACCACCAGAATGACAACATGTTCAGATGGACAACAAAAGCCGCCTGTTCATGTTGGGCAACAACAGGATTTGAGCCTTTAATGCCAAACTGCAAACCCACTGGTATTACCATGCTGCCTTTTGTCTGTGTTACTGTTCGCAACCACAGTCTTTTTATATCACTGAACGTCATCAACTGACAATACTGACTCACTGAGACTATGTCAAAACATTTAAGTAAATCAAAATTGGAGGAAGCCTTTCTAGATGAAGGAAGCCTTTTTGGATCAAAGTGGTGAATAAGTGAATTCTTTAAAAAGTTCACCACCGCCATAACAATTCACATGAGAAACTGTTACAAACATATTTTGGCAAAAAACAAACAAACAACACCCATGCTGCAACCATAATTATAGCTGCAAGAGTCACTAAAATGTGACTTAAACTGCAGAAGTTATAGCAGTAAAGAAAACGAAAAATTTACACAAAAGTACGAGAAAAAAAATGGCACCCATGTTGCCAACATGAAAGAAAAACAAGGGAGCTAAATACCAATCAAGAGACAGTCAGAAGCATGAAAAAGAGTACCAGATACTGATCAAGAAACAGTCAGATCCACAAGAAATGAGCAACAGGTATAACTGCCTCCTACATGCTAATACTCCTTCGCTACGTAAAGTCAGCTGCTCGTCAACATTTTGGCCAACAATATTGCCGTCAACACTCACTCTCCATGAAACGTTTTTCTCTCCGTTGTCTTTCCGTAGCCTAAAAAATTCCAAGCAAATGCAAAAACTTCCTACCTGTTCAATAAGTGCCAAATGAAACACTTTAGTCGGAACATTTCAACTGATTTGATCTCATTTCAGAGACAGACACAATCTTTTAAACGAAGATTATTTTGTGGACTTTCAGCTGGGGGTATCAGCCTCCAGGATTGCCCAAAACTGATTGTAAGTATGTGCCACAACTCTTGACTCATCCAGCACACTTGTTTTAGATGAAGCCAAAGATAACCAGAGCACCATTGCTCAAGGGAAATTCTTCCACTGCGTTTCATGTGGCGACATCTTTGCAAGTATGGATAATTTTCTTTGTTATCTTCAGAGGAGGGACCAAAGCGATAATCATGAAAGGAGCACGCACTTTATAATGTAAAACACAAATTCATAATCAAGAAAGAAACATACGATTGATAACACAAAACACAAGTTGATAATCATGAATGGAACATGCACTTTATAATGTAAACACAAGCTGATAATCCTGAACAGGACATACACTTTATAATGTAAAACACCTTATCAACAGCATCAACAGATACCTCTTTCAGCCCAGAACACAAACCCAAAAAGGACACTCAAACTGACACTGCTTAGGAGAGTATCTTGAATTTGACACAAACTTTCAGCAACTGACTTGTGTAAGTCACAAGAATTTGGTCTTTTTCTAGGCACTGCAAGCTCAGACAAAACACTGAATGATTCACAACATCACAAAAACATCAACATGGACACAGAACAACCTGACAAATCGACAACAATCTGGCATTTACACCATCCTGATTCTAGACCGACCCATGAAACCACTGACAAACTGACAACATGTAATTCCAGCAAGAAGCTAACAGTGAGTCACAAAAAGCTTGATACAGACAACCAATATTGTAATAAACGAATTTTAACTGACTCACAGCTTGAAAACTAGAGTAAGATCATCTAACACTGATTAATGTGACAAAAAACAACTTCCAAGAAACAGTAGTTCATTAACAAGAAATGTAGTAACATTCGCTGCAAGTCAAATTACAGACTCAATATCTCAAACCTGCGGAACCAGTTCACCTTTTACATAGACAGACAAAAGGTTTGTGTGCCTTTTTGTCTGAAAATGTACTAAGGTAAATGGGTATCTTAACCAGCATCAGTCTAAAGTCAATTGGATGAAACTGTTTCACCCTCTGAAAAAAAAAAAAGTATCTACCTCGTTCACTGCTTTCATTTCCCCACCTCACCAAGGATTTCTTTCCCAGGAACAAGCACAAAACATGAAAATGTCCAGAATAGAAAATGAAAGATGCCAGAAATAAAACCAGTGCTGTCAAAATCCAAAGAGACGCATGAACAGCAGTCCTAAGACAGGAGGATGTGCCACAATCTGGAAATCCAAGACTTGCAAAGAAAGTGAAACAAGAGCCAAAACAGAATTACTGAGCTGCCAAACAAAGAAACATTTGTTTTGTCAGTTGTTTGGTCCATGATTTGGTGGCCTAATAATTCTGTTCTCGCATTAGTTTTAGACAGTAATTTTTTTTTTTTTTTTGCATTATTTTTTTAAAAAAGTTTTTTCTTTTTGATTTTTTAGAACACCCGTGAAATAATCTTTCACATGAGCAACAGTCTTGTGAAGAAAGTTCCACTTAAAAAAAAGTATCAACACATGAGAATAAGGACCTTTCTGATATCCATTGCATCCACCTAAAAAAAAGTATTAACACATGAGTGATAAGGTTCTTTCTGATATCCATTGCAACAGATGAGCTGAGTCACCATTTTTTTTTTTAAACAAAAAAGAAAATCAGCAAAGATTTAGGTTTTCAACAGCATCATGAAGAGAATGACACTTTAAAAAATGTAATTAAAAATTTTTTTTAAATGTGGTATCCTTTCCCATGCCCAGATCCTTTTTGCTCCAGCCAAAAAAAAAAAAAAAAAAAAAAAAGGAATTTTCAATCATATTAGGGCAGATGGTCACATTTATCCATTCCCATATGGAAAATTAACCTCCCAGTGAGATACAGGGTCACGATTCTCACTTCAGAAATGCACCCTCAGTCATAGACTTCCCGTAACTGATGGACAGATTAGGGTACACCTCATTTCCCACTGTGGACCACACCCGCAGCTTTCTGTACGCCCGCAACTGCTGTCTGCAGCGCCAAAAGGACACCACCAGCTTCAGGATCAGACCAACCACGCCCAACCCAGCCAGCACAGCAACGGCGATGGACGACGTCTTCTCCGGGTTCCAGTTCTTGGTCAGGATTCCCGCCAGGGCCACCAGAAACACCCCATAGGGAGAGAACGTGAAGCGGGAGAATCTCTCCACGACGGTGAGGTCGGAGACGACAAAGATGACATACAGGGTGGTGATGATCCCCAGGCAGATGTAGGCAGTCAGGTCTTGGTCGAGAGGGTGGTCGATTTTGTAGGCCAGGGCGCTTCCCAGGTTTAGGACGGTGGCTATGCAAGTCCAGGCTCCGTACATGGCTGAACATACAACAACATTGTCCAGAACTGACAGAATGTTGGTATTCTGGGACAGTATTCTGGGACAATCAGTTGAAAATAGCAAACAGTTCTTAGAACAAAACACTGTCTTCTAACCGTCTCAAATCGTCATTCCACGACAGAATTACAGGCTGTCAAACTGGTCCATCAACCAGTCATTCAATCAGTCCAATGATTTAGTGGATGATAAGCTCTTTCGATCCCTTCTTGTAAGCTCTAACAGTTTGAACTCATTCTAAATTCCAACTTTTCTTAATTACTTTTCTTTTAAAAAAAAGAAACAGATACATAGTTTGAAATTAGTGAAGCTAAAGCAAGGTTAGAATTCACAGAAGAAAAGGTATAATGTTCACCTGTGTGCCTGCATTCAATCTGTGTGTCTGTGCAATTTGTGTAAGTGCATACCCTATTACTTTAAAAGCATGCAGTTTACTACACCTATCACAAGACTCTGTGTGTGTGTGTGTGTGTGTGTGTGTGTGTGTGTGTGTGTGTGTGTGTGTGTGTGTGTGTCCATGCATATTTCTTTAGATCTGTACATGCATCTATCCGTCTATATGTCTAGAGGACTCTGTATGACATATATAACAGAGGGTTTCACAATCTTTTTTTTTCTTTTAACAAGAAGTTGCACTACATCCCCCTCCACCCCCACTCCTACTAAACCTACCCTTACATTCACTGATCTGACAACAGTCATGTGACACAGTCCCACTCACCGATACCATTGAAGAGGAAAGTATGGATGTAGACAATCTCATGCTGCCTTCCCTCATCCTCCAACTCCTCCAGGTTGACCTCCAGCCTACAGTACACGATAGAAAGCCCAAGGACACATGTGGCCACTGTCAGAAGCAGCAGACCCACAGACCGAATGAGCAGTTCCCGGTCCCAGGCGAACAGCCAGATGATGTTGGAAGCGTGGTTGATCAGGAACGTGCAGAAGAACAGTGGGGTCATGATGCATGGGGATAAGTAGGCGGGGGCATCATCGTAGCGGCGACAGATGTTGAAGACGGCGTACACAATCCACGCCAACTCGAAAAAGTAGATGACCCCCCAGATGGAGAAGGTCCAGCCTGCTGGGGTCAGCTCGATCTCATACTTGGCCGACACATTGCTGATGCTGTGCTTAAAGAGACCTGACCAATCAGCAGACAGCAAATCAGTATATCTCAAAGGAGGGGGGAGCACTGGAAGGTAGGAAGAAAGAGAGCAAGGGAAGGAACAAAGAAAGAACCAAAGGAATGAGAAGGAGAGTTAGGGAGAAAGAAGAGTGGAAGAAAGAGAAAGAATAAAATGGAGGATAAACCATTTTTTTTCTTCTAGTTTTAGTCATAAGATGCATTGTGAAAAGATTCAAAAGACGTAACAGTTGTGTCCATGCAAAAATAGCATGCATGTACATGTTCACACATGCACCCGCTCACACACACACACACACACACACACACACACACACACACACACACAGGCGCATGCATGCATGCAAACAAACAATGTTGAAATGAAAAGACACAAGCAAGCACATAAACATGGCCAAGGAACCCATAACACACACACACACACCACACACACACACACTCTCTCTCTCTCTCTCTTGACAAATTTCCCTGAGGGAGTTGGAAAAAAAAAAAAGGGGGGGGGGATCTGACAAATCTGAAGGGAGACAAGGTGGGGTAGGGGAAAAGAGAAGAAGGGATGAGAGAGTATGGGCATGGGAGAAAGAGAGGGAGAGGAGAGGGGAGGAGGAAGCTATAGCAGTAACGAAACATGACGGCGTCAAAATCGCAAGTTTGATAATGGCAGAAGAAACAAACCTATCAATCAGAAACAGGGGTGCAGACACCTAGATTCTTCTGTCATATTTCTCTACAATGTACTGTCGATCAGAGACACTTATGATAGTGGAGGAAGGTGGGGATGGGGTGGTGTATGGGGTGACATGATAGAGAAAATGATGGCACCTGAGGACAGAAATTACGGGGATGTGGAGATTGGAAGGAAGAGGGGTGGGGGTGGGGGGTAGGGGAGATAAATTGGGACAGGAATGAGGTGGATGTTGGTATTCTTTCATGAACCTGGGTATCACACTGTTATTTTCTTTCCCTCAGACACATATACAACATTGTCCACAAGCCCCATTTGACCTTCTCCACTCACCATGACTTATTGCAGGGTCTGCTGCCATGGCGTTGAACCATTGCATGACAAAGAAGGAGACTGCCGTCACCAGAATCAGGAGCACAAACAGCGGATGGGCGGAGATCCGGGCCATGTTGATTCCCTTTCTCTGGATAAAGCCTACTGACAAATTTAAAGAGATACAAAAAATTGAAATTAAAAAAAAAAAAAAAAAGAGTGAACTCGTGAACTTCTCGATCTGAGAGAGACAGAGAGAGAGAGAGACAGACAGACAGACAGAGAGACAGACAGAGACTCTGTGTATGTGTGTGTGTGTGAGTGAGTGAGTGAGTGAGTGAGTGAGAGTGAGCGAGCGAGCGAGCGAGTGAGTGAGTGAGTGTGTGTGTGTGTGTGTGTGTGTGTGTGTGTGTGTGTGTGTGTGTGTGTGTGGGGTGTGTGTGTGATGTGTGTGTGCACGCACACATTTGTATGGATCTCCATGCTACGACTGATGTCTGTTTCAGTGTTTGTTTTTCTGTTTGTGAAAAATTAAGTACAAAATAGCGTTTTCACAGATTGTTAGCACTGAAAAAAACTTTCCTTAATTCACATATTGCACATTTTCCTCTTTTTTTTTCCCTTCTTGAAGTTCTTCTTTAATCTGGACATGTACACGGACAGAATTATATATATAATATATATATATAATATATAAAACCTGACTGCTGTGACACAAACCATAACAATCAAATCAACCTCCAGCTTCTTACACCCAGAATTACCAATCCCCTCCATCAATGCAGCACTCAATAAACTGAAATTTCTGTTCGTCATTCTGTGTCAATGAGCATGACAGGCAGGGGCAAAAAAAAAAAAAATCATCAAACCCTGGTTGCACATAGACAGAAAACACACAAAGTGAGTCGTCTCCTCAGCCAAGTATTTCAGACTTCCAACTAGAAGGCTCTCTAGTGCTGACACCTGGTCCCTGTCCGTATGTTTCACACTGGTTTGCTCAAAGCAGGCTAAAGTCCTTACACAATGTGTGAGTGGAAAGGTATCGCATTACAAAGCTTTCACACAAACCACTGGGTACGCTCTTGTCCTGCACTTCACCCTCCCTGTTACACTTGTACGAAGAACCTATACCACACACTTATCGTCTTTCCCTTCTTTCCTTGCTCCACGATCATGACGACACTTACTTTGGCATTTTAACGGGTGTGTTCAAACATGTGCGGACAAACAGAATAGTCAACAAAAAAATCAAGTCCAGGTGTACCTTAAAGCTTAGGCGTTATCTGATACTAAACTCAGTGTTTCATAATGAAGACAGTCTAGCTAGTCTTGAGCTCCTCAAGATGGGCAAAGCTCCTGCCTATCATTTGTTATTGAATCCTAGGCATGAGCAGTTTTAACAGTTTATAACTTTTAGTTTTACACAGTCTCCTTCTTCTATTCAGTTACTTTGCTTTTCAACATGTCTTGCATATATACACTCCCCTCCACAGTCCCTCCCCTGCCATCTACTGATCTAGGGAAGCCTCCTCTTAGATAATTAGAAGATCATTAATGAAAGACCCTTGGCACAATGGTGGGAACAAACTGAGTTAGTCTCTGTAGTATCTTGTGGTTGTTCATTGTACTCAGTTTTGCAAAGAATGAGATTAGGATAAATCAAACCTGAAAACTTTTCTTTTCCCTCCAAACTGACATATCAAACAGTGTAGCTCGTCATTTGAGAGTGTGGAATGTGTTTGGGTATGGGTGTTCATTACTCAATTTGTGATTACCTTTGATATGTGATGGATGAATGGAGAGAGGGTTCAGATGGCCAAGAAGAATGGTAGTACACTTCTTGGTTGTAGTGGGAGCATCTGACTGGCATACGTTTTGTATTTTGCTAGTTGTTCTTGCTTACTTGTTCAGAAGTTTAGTAAATCAATTCTTGACTGTAAAAGCCAAGGACATTAATTTGATTATGGGCAGATCTCTCCAGATATCAGTGCAAGCACCTACACCGTCAAAGAATCATGGAAATCCCCCCCCCCCCCCTCCTCCCACCCTCCTCTTTCTTCCCAACCAAGAATATCAGAGAAAGCCTCAATCTGGTGGGAAGGTGAAGGAGTGCCTGGATCCTTATTTTCTGGCAAGACACTCTAGCAGGAAATGACTGACAGATCCATCTTGGTGGAAGTTAATGTCCATGGGGTCGCCAATGAGATCGTGAATCTCTTCGCAATACTGAACTGAGGCAACAGTGAGGAGGAAAGGTGGCTCAGCAGTCAGCAGTGGCCAGTTCTCAGTCTGAAGAGGATTGTTGGGTGGTATGTCTGGAGGTGATGGATCTCATCAACACAACTGTATGCACCCAGCCCTCTCTTACTCTGGTTTTGGTATTGGTATGCACTAGTTCCATCCAAATTAGAGACTTCCATTTGCCAGGACATTTGGAGTGATGGGAACAACGCAGCTAAGAGCCATTGTGTCCATCCACTCCTCAGTTCCCCATTGGAACTATGAACACAATGTGATGGTGCAGACCAACTAGCCTGTCTGTAAAAGTTAATGTTCTTGGAATTCTTGGACGCTGCTTGAAGATCCATTTGTGTGGAATGATGGAACCATGGACTTCATTAAGCCCAAAAGGGAGGAGAGCGGTCAGGTTGGAGCCTGAATGTCAAAGCTGGGAAAATGAGGTCCAAGAGACCACAGAGCTTGTCAGGAATGGGGAAGGAGATTTGGAATAGGTGTCAAAGAATTTTCCAGTAAAGGAGGACTGGCTGATGCATAGCTAAACTCACATTTGGCTAAATTAGCAATAAATCCAAAACTGGGTACAATAGTGCCATATGTAGAGAGCAATGCGTTTTGGAGTTGGCCATTATGAGCTAATCATCAAAGTAGATGGACATGTGAATACCCCCCATTCTGGCAAAGGAAGCCATTTCCCTGATCACCTTTGTGAAGAGGAAGGGGGTGAGGAAGAGATTGAAAGGAAGGATCCACGACTCAAAAACTTTATTGTCCTAGAGGAATCTAAGATATCCACAATGGGCTGGGTGGATTAACTAAGATCTGAAAGCATGTATCTTTCATGCAGATGGAGAACGCCCAATCCCCTAGCTGGATGGAGACCCTAAACTGGGTTTGGGAGTCCATATTGGACTTGACCTCAATAAATCAAAGACTGTGTGGAGAAAGGTCAAGGGCTGACTGACACACAAAAGGTGAAGAAGCTCCGTGGTGCACTCCATGTCATGTACCACTCACAGTGAAACATATTCTTTTAGAGTGTTGGGACTTGCATGATGTAAGGCATAAACATTTCACAGCAGATTCCATGGAAAGCTTATTCAGAATTGTCCCACCAGATGCGATCTTGAATTTCTGAAAAGATTAACATTTTTCATCTGATCTAAGATTTCACTGAGGAAAGATTTCAAACAAAATTTCCAATGTGTTTTTAGAAGATATGGTTTAAAGGGTTGTGTGAATGAGGTCTTTTTTGTTTGTTTATTTGTTTTTTTAATGACTTGTCCGCCTTGGCTTAAGGCTGTATCAGACCAACTGACATAGGCTAGAAGTAGAACACAAAATGTTGTCATGCTCTGCATAGTTATGCGGGAATTGTCTCCAGTCGTGACAAGCTCTTGGCGTAACATTATCAGTCTCCAAAATCCCCCGAAGTCGGAGTGTGGTTGCCCACGTGACGGGGTAATGAAAAACGGTCACACACATAACGTTCTCATCCCCAGCTGATGCATTTGTACCATAGTGTCCAAGTACTTCGGCTGTTCAGATGATCCCTGGAGTCTTTTAGCCAGGGTACAACGACAACAACAACAAATGACTTGTGAGTTGACTTCAACGTGGTGACAGCCCTGATATTGCCCTCTGCAGTCAGCTGGGCTATTTATAAGCAACATTAGAGCTCTTAAGAATGAGGATAGTAAAGAGTAGCATCCCAAAATCTAGTCTTTGGGTTGTTTTTTTCATGTTGTTGTTTTTTTTTCCCCCAATGTCAAGACTGTAAGCCTTTTTCCTTCTGATTTTAAGTCCCCAACACGTGCTAAAAACACTGGCCTGAAATAGTAGACCTAGTACTGTGGCTGTGAAGAACTCATAACGTGGAAAATAGCCACATGATTTTGGAGGAAGGATCGTAATGTGTTTGTGCTTCCTTTGGCTACAAAGTCACAGACTTACTATGACATACTTAGGGAACATTACTGATTCAGTGAAATGCAGCATTAGCCCTCTTTAAACCACTTACATTTACCTGAGGTCTTAATCTCTATTGTGTGTTGTCTGAATGTAGCCTAGCTGTCATCATTCCCATTTCCTTAAATTTGGCACATTATTACAGCCTTTGATGACGGACCCCACTGCTGGCCCCCCCCCCCCCCCCCCCCCCCCCCCCCCCTCTTAGAATAAAACAATATCTCAATATCAATCATCAAAATGAAAGCCTTAGTGACTTTCCAACAAGCTTGTCTTTTATCTGTAAAATCCAATAATTTTCTTCTCTCCCATTTTCCCAATCACTGGAGAAGCAAACAATTTCATATGGTTATTAAACAAACCATTTGATGCAAGGTCAAACTTGAGAAACAAACAATTTCTTATGGTTACTGACAAATTATTTGATGCTAGGACAAACTCAAATGTTTCCCTGTTGTGTAATACATTTAATAATTTTTGTTTTAAAAAAAAACAACATTTAAATTACACCACAAATGTTAGTCTTTGAGACTGGAAGTTTGGTGCAAGTTACCTGCCCTTTAAATGCATGCTAATGAACTGACTAGTTGGTTTATTGTTTACAAACAAAATACTAATCTAAATTTTGTTAGGGCACAGGCTGAGAATAATGTCCAGTGGCGTCTGAACAGATCTTTGGTGTTGGATTGAATGAGTCAAGAAATCTAACATTAATGTAGTGCACATAATCATATGGCCACTACAAAAATTAATCTTTGTACGAACATTTACCGTTCTCTCCCATCAGGAAAAGCCTGGTTGGATTGTACTTTATTTACCCTGCTCAGTGGCTTTTAGTTTGAAATCCTCTCCCCGTTCCTATTTCTATTAAAACGAACCACATTTCAGCTTGAGAATAAGTTCTCTCTTTTCATTCGGTTGTTTCTGATAAATAATTTCGGACTTTTTAGGTCACATCAGAAAAATAACTTCTCTTTTCAGAAACAGTAACACTTAAGCTTGAGGCTTTTTTCCTAGATGTTTAGTTTTTCGTTACAAAACATGTTTATTAACACTTTTTCACATTTCGATTTTATACACATCAATCAGATGAAATCAATGCTATACATCTAAAACCCTGTAAAAAGGCTGATCATGATGATGATCTTGGAATTACCGAATTCATGCCACACTCCAATTGAACTACATGGAATTCTGCCAGTCTTTGCCCCCTTCCGCCTCAGATAAGATACTTAGATTGCTTTACCTCATGTTCTAAATTTGGTGTTATATGGAATTAACAATAATCTGATTTTACCACGACATATTCTGGAAACAAAGTAGCTGACTTAACTTACCCGTGATCAGGCATTAAGCAATATGCGTGTTCTCATGCCAAAGGTGGATAACTCTTAGGTCCCATTGTTTAAAAACAACCTTGCTTCCCTCCCTTTGTTTCGAGTCGTTTTCTCATTCAGGTCATCTTCGACTTGCCGAAGGTTATTTCACATTTGAGGGGGAGAAAAGAGAGTTTAAAAAAATATAAATAAATAAAATAAAGAATCAAACGACTAGTTAAGATGAAAACATGCAGGCTTCATTGGAAGTATGTCGAGGGCCTTATCACTGAAAATCTCCCCTCACAGGGAGACGTATCTCCTCCTTGCTTGCAAAACCAACTACAGGAACGGAAATGAAATGAGGCAGGGAACAGTAAACGATAAACTGTAAACAAGTGGAGTATTTTTTGCTCCCATAAGAAAACCTAACACAGAGTAACTTTTATTCAAGTCTGGCACAGCCTTTTAAACTTGAATAAAGTCAGACAATTACATAGACGAACAATCTAATAGTGGGGGAAAAACCAAGCGCAGGCCAACAACTGAACTGTCTTCATAGTAATGACTTGGCAAAGATTAGGATTTAAGGAGGAGGGGGGGGGGGGGGGGGGATTTGAAGATGGAGAAACTGGGAACATGAAATTAAGAAAATATGTTACAGATATGAAAATTCTTCACTAGCTGCATAAGGGAACCATTGCAATCCCTTTTGAAGGCAGATATATTTGTATTGCCTGCTCCGAGGCCTTTCGTCCGCTGGGTTGGACTCATCAGGGAGACACGGCTGGTTGTGTCTGCGCTCCTGGCGTCAAATAGAGACACACCACAGTCCATAACACTGTGGTGTTCTCACCACCAAGGGTGCAAAAAAGAATCCAATAGCACCCCCAAAACAGCCAGCGAAAAGTAGTAAATGAAACCAAATGAAAGTGTGGGGAGGAAAAAAATTGCTGAAAAACTAAAGACATTATGCAAATAGTATAAAATGTAGGGGACAATCTTTGAGCCTACGCTTGAGGATCCACCCAAAGATGCAAGGGAGATCAAAAGACAAACACACAGACGGACAGAAACAAATACAAATAACCTCAACTTAATCAAAACAAAATCGGAAATGAAATGAGGCAGGGAACAGTAAACGATAAACTGTAAACAAGTGGGGTATTTTTTGCTCCCATAAGAAAACCTAACACAGAGTAACTTTTATTCAAGTCTGGCACAGCCTTTTAAACTTGAATAAAGTCAGACAATTACATAGACGAACAATCTAATAGTGGGGGAAAAACCAAGCGCAGGCCAACAACTGAACTGTCTTCATAGTAATGACTTGGCAAAGATTAGGATTTAAGGAGGGGGGGGGGGGGGGGGGGGATTTGAAGATGGAGAAACTGGGAACATGAAATTAAGAAAATATGTTACAGATATGAAAATTCTTCACTAGCTGCATAAGGGAACCATTGCAATCCCTTTTGAAGGCAGATATATTTGTATTGCCTGCTCCGAGGCCTTTCGTCCGCTGGGTCGGACTCATCAGGGAGACACGGCTGGTTGTGTCTGCGCTCCTGGCGTCAAATAGAGACACACGTTTGGTTTCATTTACTACTCTTCGCTGGCTGCTTTGGGGTTGCTATTGGATTCTTTTTTGCACCCTTGGTGGTGAGAACACCACAGTGTTATGGACTGTGGTGTGTCTCTATTTGACGCCAGGAGTGCAGACACAACCAGCCGTGTCTCCCTGATGAGTCCAACCCAGCGGACGAAAGGCCTCGGAGCAGGCAATACAAATATATCTGCCTTCAAAAGGGATTGCAATGGTTCCCTTATGCAGCTAGTGAAGAATTTTCATATCTGTAACATATTTTCTTAATTTCATGTTCCCAGTTTCTCCATCTTCAAATCCCCCCCCCCCCCCCCCCTCCCTCCCTTAAATCCTAATCTTTGCCAAGTCATTACTATGAAGACAGTTCAGTTGTTGGCCTGCGCTTGGTTTTTCCCCCACTATTAGATTGTTCGTCTATGTAATTGTCTGACTTTATTCAAGTTTAAAAGGCTGTGCCAGACTTGAATAAAAGTTACTCTGTGTTAGGTTTTCTTATGGGAGCAAAAAATACCCCACTTGTTTACAACTACAGGAAGTTTTCCTTCTTCCCGAGGACTGTCAGGGACTGGAACAGCCTGCTTCCTGAGGTTATCTCCTCAACCTCAGCGGAGTGCTTCAAGTCCCAAATCTGACCAACCAGCGCCCCCCCCCCCCCCCCTCCCTCCCCCCCTACCAACACCACCCCACCCCACAAGTCCCCCTACTGCCAGTCCTACATGTGTATACCAACAACCTTGAGGAAACCTCCCAGTTTTATACACATCAGAACCAACAAAATGATGATGGCGGATGTTTAAGGAAAGAAGAAGACCAACCCCAGAAACAAAGTACCAACAATGACCTATCTCTTCAATCTGATTAGTGCCTCTCGTCCATTGCTTCCATTGTTTTGAATGTTGTTTGTCTTGTCTGAAGAAGACCCAACAGGTCAAAACGTGTCATGTCCGTTTTGTGATTTGTTTGCTCCTTCGTTTGGCGGCTCAGTAATTCTATTTTTTGCTTTCATGTAAAATAGCAGTTATAATTGACATACAATTACATGCCTTCAACGCCAATTTGGCCCGGCTCTAGACAAGGAAGAAGAAGAATTAATTCTGTAAGTGTAAACAAAAACCATAATATATACGTGAACTTACTGCCTACTATGCTTCTATACAGTACTGTAAGTGTGAAGATGTAGTCCAGTCATACAACGCTCATGTTCCTTTTAAACACTTTGTGCTTTATAAAAGTGCGAGAATGAGACCAAAATATTTCTCGCTAAAACCATATAATTATCCACATTGAGCAGGCTAAAGGCTGAAAATGCCTAATATGCCACCGATGTGATATATGATATGATATAATTTATGATAAACATGCGTGCGCGCACACACAGAGAGAGAGAGAGAGAGAGAGAGAGAGAGAGAGAGAGAGAGAGAGAGAGAGAAGTAATTTCCTGGGTTAATATGTGAATATGACCCTCACATCAAGTTACAACAAATGTCTGAAGTGAGAATGTTAAAAACCACAGAAGCTTTTGCATGCTCAGTGAAAGACAACTCCAAATACAGCTCTTTTTCAAACGACTAAGATGACTATAATGCGATAACCTGCTTCCTCCATTCCAACTGCTGCAGCCCTGTTCTTCAAGTTCCCCATCAACTTGATAGGAAGCATACTATGGCGCTCTGACAAGAAGTACAAAATGTAGCTTTCTGCCTTCCTTTGGGAAAGCTCAACAGGAATGTCAATGGCTGACTTACTTTTAACAAGAACAAGTGGGTTGCAAAGTGAGCCGACTGCAGGCAGAAATCTAAACAAATCTTTAAAAGTTTATGTAAAAAATCTGCCAAACATGAACAAACAAATCACAAGACAAAACATGACGCATTTCTACCTCTTAGGTCTTCTTCAGGCAAGATAAACAACAGTCAGGACAACGGAAATGAAGAACGAGCAATCACTTATCTTGTCAAATTCGGTGGAAGGTGGGTGTTGAATGTTCCTCATAAGTTGACAAGATAAATCTTTGCTCGTTGTTCATTTTCGTTGTCCTGAATGCTGTTTATCTTGCCTGAAGAAGACCTATGAGGTCGAATAGTGTCGTTTTGTCTTGTGATTCGTTTGTTAGTGTTTGGCAGATTTATTGCATAAATGTTTTAAGATTTGTTCAGAACTAGTGGATTTGGGCGCATGAAGTCACTGAGCAGCAATCACGTCCATGTCTGTCCTGCATGTGTACACTTCATATGTATTGGTACAGAACATGCCCCAGACTCTTATTATGCAGTTGCTATACATTTGTATTCTTGTGTGTTTGTCATTAGTTGGTAGTATTTTTACTTGTCACATTCTGTTTTTGTGTAATTTTGCCAAGGTCAGGCAGGTCAAATAACATGCACATCATCCCAGACACCTATGCTGATGTCACGTATCATAGGACGATCGAGTTCGCTATTTATATGTGACTGAGTATCTTAATGTTGGTAACTCTGGTTAACTTAGTCACAATGTGATCTAACTAACAGTTTGAGAGGAAGTGGAAGAGGTAGCAGCCAAAGACTGACATAGGGCCTTCAGACCATTGCACACTCATCAACATTAGCATGGTTTGATGGTAAACTGAGTGGATTGCATATGCTGATGAAGTTCTTGTAATGATAACTGATTAAAATGATTAATAATTTAAAAAAAAAAAAAAAAAAAAGTCAATTTGACAGGTACTCGGCAAAGTGCAGATGTCTGCCAAATTCGAAAGGTTATTCGCAGCCAGGGGAAGTCATAGTAGGCACGGACTGAAAGAATTACTTCCCATAGTAGACACGGACTGAAAGAATTACTTCCCATGTACTTTCCCACCTTTTTCTTTTTCCTCCCTTTTCTTTCTTACCTTCTTCTCTTTTTTTCCTGTAATATAATACGACGGGATATAGAAAACGCCAACGTTTATAGCAATAGAAAGCATTTATAATATTTCATTAAAGTGTTTTAGTTAAAGATAATACTTTTGTTTGTAAACTGTGACATCTCATTTTTCATGTTTAGAGGGAAACCTGTAATGATCTTATTGAACAAATCTTTGGCCCGCCATTTGTCTGGATGTACATAAAAATTTTATGGATTCATCAAAGAGCTGCATTCTGTCTTGTTACCAAATTTGGTTAAAATCAGTTTTATTATAATCTTGCTGGCAAACCTACCAACCAAAGGAAGCCAGTGAAAATATAACCTTGGCACTGGTCATAATTTTGCATCTCTTATCCAGGCTTTTCTTGTGTTAGTCAACTGACAGGGTGCTGGTATCCAGTCTGGTAAGTTCTGCTGCAGCCATGGCGACAGACAAAGGCAGTAAAACCATGTGGCTAGTTTGGCCACTGAGTTTGGGGTCCAAGTTTGATTAAACTGGCAAGAGACGTCATGGAAAGGGTATGACTGCATTGTGAAGCAGATGGTATTCACCAGTGTCTGTGGTGTGGCTACTTTTAGCCCACCACACCAGAATGCACTGTTTCTTTGAGTGTATTTCAAAAGAATCAGTATTTGACGACCTTCATATCCAAACATGTGTGTGTGTGTGTGAAAAGAAAAAAGTGGAACATGATTAGAAAAGATTTACTTTCTGACCAATATTCTTCATGCCAGTATTTACCTTTTCTGCATCAAAAATAAAATGGATTATATGTGTAACGAAGCTAAATCAAATACTGGGTTGTTAACACTTTCTCTTTGCTTTCATCTCGTCTCTTATTCAGTAGTTGATTGATATGTGAAATCCAGCAATAAATATTAGTTGGCTGATATGTGAAATCAAGCGATGAATAATAAACCATTAAAAAAAGAAAAACAACAGAGGTTGTAAGAAAGGTGAATGTTCAAACAAACTGGTCTCTAGTCTGGTTTCTTTGCTTTTGTAGACCAGTTAATGTTTTCATCTTCAATGTAAACAAATGTTGTCTTTTGACAGCACAGATGCAGCTCATATTCCTGCTTCATCATGAACAGAAACTACTTCTGACTGGTTGGAGTTGTTCATGCAATCTTCACACTCTGTATCGGAGGGTGGGAAGTCCAGATGGTGCAAACTATCACAATGACATAACAAAGTCAGTGTTAGTCTTTGTGTATGTCATGGGTTATAAACGTCTGATGAAACTTACCAGAAGTCACTGCCTTGAAGATATTCAAAGTCTTCAGCAAACATAGAAATACCAGTTTTTTTGAGGGTGGTGTGGAGGTGGGCCAGGATATCTGAGAACAGATTTGATGCAACCCAAGCACTTGCACAGCGTGTCCAAACTGGAGACAACTAGTGCAGCATGCATCATGGCAGTGCCTGGCACTTTGCTACCCCCTTCCCCTCCCTCCCACCACCCCTCCCCCTTCACCCCAAATTTGCACTGGTGGAATTTTCATTCCATTTTCTTGCTGCCTCATTTTCCGTCTGCTTATTCCCGCACCCCCTTCCGCCCCCCACTCCCCCAAACACAGTTACACCCAAAGTAGTTCTGTTTCACCCCAGCTCAGCAATCAGTGTTGGTTTGTGTTAAGGTAGCCCACCAGACAGGATCCATATAGGCTGACAAGTTCCAAAGCCATGCTTTTTCAATGACTTTTATGTGTCATTCTGAGAAATTTCCATAAGCCCAGTTTAGCCATTTTCACACACAAAATGTATTCCTATAGCTTTTCAAAGTCGCAGTTTCAGTAATGCTTGTAAAAGTCTAAATGTCACTTGATTTTTTAAGACTGACAGACATGCACACACACTGAAGCTTTCTTCTTTTTTTTTTCCAGCTCTTTTTGATTCAACAACTTTTCAGACACAATGTCATGACTGTCCAGTCCTGAAAAAAAAAAAAATGTTCTCCCCCCCCCCCCCACCCCCCCGAAAACATGACTTTCCATGACCTGTATGAACCCTGACCTCAGGAGACGATGCACCACATCCGAGTTACTTTCCTGATGTTTGGTGGTGCCTGTGTAAATCCAGCATACAGAGGACACCATCAACTAAGTCCACAACTGATGAAAATAATTGCTAAATTGCAGAATTTGTGAGAGTGAGCATACCCGTCTGTAGTTCCCTACCTCCTTCATCCAAAAGTAATCCTCATGAACTTGCTGATTTGACAACTATCATAAACTCACGACCAGTATGAACATGGAGAAAAAATCAAAACCTAGATCACTACTAGAGCAGGGCATAATGGGCCACAGTATCTGAAACTTTTACATCCGTCCATTAAATGGATAAAAAAATTACTCCGTAACTCAGATCCTCCTATTTGAACCCACAGTGTAGTGTACTTCGAGTAAGAGCCAAGTGTGGGTGAAAAATAGAACAAATTCATACCTCTGAGGGGAAGATTCAAACTGAAACCTCCAAGCCTGAAACACTAGACACTGTCCTACGGCCGCTGGTGAGGGAATATTTCTACAGCAGAAGTCTCACCATTGCAGATTTGAAAACAGCTAGAAACTAATCAGAGAGAAGGGAGTCTTTGATTATCATCATAAAGCGAGGGAGGAACCCAAGCAGTAGACCAAGCAGGAAATAGGTCTGGTTCACAGATTTCGATGGGGCTTTTCTTGACACCAGTTCTGAGACTGTCAACAGAGATTGACAGGATAATAATGGAAGGAGAGGTGGAATCTGGTATGTGGTGTGTGTATGCAAGTGCGTGCGTGCGTGCATGGGTGTGTTCTTGTGTTCTGTGTTGTGTTGTGTGTGAGCATATGGAGTATCTTGCATGTGTGAGAGTAGAGAGGAAGAGGGCGAGAGCACTGCAGTGACCAATAGTAATGAGCAATGACCACGTGGCATCGTCTTCTGACAAAATGCTGTAGTCTCACACACACACTCCCACAAGACCACACACACACACACAGACACTACACACGTATGCATCTTTTCACATAAAAACAGAGAAACAAATGCATACTGCAAAACTTACCCTTTCATCTGTCATTTTAATTCAATCCTTTTGAATACAGAAATCCCCACAAACCCTGAATCTATACTGATGCAGTCTGAACAATGGATAAGAAGCCTTGGGCAGACTGTCTGTTATTGTGGGTGAGAATAGGGAGTTCTGATTTGGGGAAAGAAAAACTGTTGTGCATAAAAACAAGTTTACCCCAGACCATGACACCTTGACTGTGCATAGAATACACTGGTGTACTGCATAATCAAGGACGATTTACACATACTCACTTGTACAGCTCTACATCAACTTCACACCTGTAAATGCAAATTTATATGTATGCAAGCGTATAGCTAAAAAAAAAAAAAAAAAAGAAACAGAAAAAAGAGACAGCAGGAAAAGGGGCAGTGGAAAGGTAAACTGATGACACATTCATCTGATACTCTCAAACAAACAAATTACAAAACAAAACACCAAACAAACAAACAAAAAGGGAAACCTCTAACATCTGTTGTTTCAACAGACTGAAGAGAGTGGGTATTGACATGGAACTTCATAACACACAGACATGAGCAGCAACAAACGAACATGCACCTCTGAATATTTCTTTTCACCATAGGTCAATACAGCCAAGAAAACTTTACCTTGAACTGATAAGATGGGAATTCCCTCCTGGAGTCAGCCAACATTTGGGCTAAAGTAACCAAACTTCAGATCAGCCAAACCATATGAATGGTACCAATCACACCATGAAGGCTAGCCAAAATTTTAGCTCACCTGTTTAGCGTGAAGTGCACTTTGCTGCACAGTATGTGAATGTGTTACATGAAAAACAAAACGTGTTACAAGATCAACTTTGAGCTGGACTGAACATCAGGATAAAACTAAGATAAAAAGAAGAAAAAAAAAAGCTGTGCAAGATTAGGCGACAATACTCTACAAAACTGTCTCTGATGAAACTGGAATCATATTTTTAACCAGTTTTTGATGCTTTGATTTTCTAATATTGGATTTTCTAATGTGGCAACGTTAAAATGCCGAGGGGAGAAACACAATTACACTTTAAACACATACACAGGCTGAATCGTCCAACCAAGCGAGTCCACTGGATGGTTTCAATCTTGAAAGACTCCTCAGCAACTTTGGCAGTCTGCCAGTATTGTGATGTTTGTCTGACTGAGTACATTTCTGTAAGCATAACGCTGTGCGCATGTCAATGTGCATGTACATACATAACACAAAAGATGTACTCAAGTATTTCTGATCAGACTGTACAAGGATTTCAATGAGACCGGGGAGCACGCACTCACGTGCTCGTCTTTGCATGTGTCCTTTTAGTTTGTTCAAACAATGCACCAGCATGCAAAAGATATGTTTACTTCGTGACAGACATTGTTTTGCGGTTGTTTAGACAATCACCAAAGACAGGGGACGCAAGGTTGCGAAGTGTACCTCACTATTAGAGGTAACTTTACAAACGAACAAAACTTGAAGCATGGCTACATCAACAAATATTTACATCAAACCGATGATAACATTCTGACCATAGCTGCCAGTGCAACTGTCCATATGTTTTCTATATCTCCATCCCTCTTAAACTAACCATCTCATTTTCTTTTGTATACATCATCTCTGGAATTTACCACTCCCGGATAATCTTTGCCCTCTTGTTACAAACTAGCCCCTCCACCCCTTCCCCTCTCACTCAACCCACACCCCTCCCTTCCCGACCAAACCAACCAAAGAAAGTTGTGATACCCTGCATATGTACCAATGAGATTTGTTCTGCAGAGATGTAAATAACACACCAGAAGCAACACATGCCAGCTGATATTTAACAAATAGCACAGGGATAAAGGAAGTTGTACTCTAAGGTTCATTTCAAAAGAAACAGTGGCGTAACTGCACTGAGTTTCAACTGCATTCTATATTTATACACAGGTGGCAGTCAACTCCGAAGGGTCGTTGTTTGCACAATAAATATTACCTTTTCAATTGCACACATCAAGACAAACAAGGGGCCACAACTGTAGCAATATCATAGGTTTTAAAAGTCACTCCCCCTGGGGAGTTTTCACCTCCCATGCACAGGTCCTAAAACCAAACCCTGACATGAACTTTCCTCGCCACTTCATTCCAAAATGATGTCAGATTTTTGCGGTCACCTCCGACTTTTTACCCAGTAATTGTTGGTTTGCCAGACTGTTTGTCTACATGCAACACTAGGCAAAACCTAATGAACAAATATTTTGACCAAAACTTGGTGAAAAAATGGAAAATGGTCTGTGGATGAACCCACATCTTTCGGAAGGAGTCTAGATCAAGGGGATCTTGGGATTTTTTCCCTTCAATATTATGAATATCGGCATTTAAAAAATTTTTTTTTTATTCATATTTTTGTAAATTTCTCAAGATGAAAAACGCATGGATCTCTATAAAAATCCAATCTTATCAGACGTACAGTTACTTACAAATAGTGATATTACAATCTGGGTGCAGTGAGCAAAATAACATTCATAAGGGCAGAGGGGGTTGGAGGATATTTATTCAGTCACTGCACAATAACAAACTGAACTAGAAATCTGTAACAGATCCAACAAGAGTAGGCAGTAATGAGCATTTCTCTAGGGTCTGGAGGCTGTGGGACGGAATCTGAGGTTAAAGCAGGGTTCACCTTTACCTGTAATTACCAGTATTCTGCTAGCTCAGATAGCAAAATACCAACAGAAAACACTGGCCACCATTATTAAGTGCTGATTCCAATTTTGTTTCACTGGATGCCGACGTCGGGGAAAGTGGACCACTAAGTTTGTACGTACACCTTTGCTGCCTGCTGTGACAAGACTCTTGGTTTTGTTTCACCCCTTCAATTTTCACGAGTTTGACGCACCCATTTTGAAAAAATACCAGTGTGATCATAGTGTTAACAGGACTGTCTGACCTTCATACTATAATGGAGATGCGCGCTCTCATGCCATTCTAGTTTATTACAGCTTTTGTTTAAAATCCAGTCCTCTCATCTAGACATAGACTAATCAATCAGAAGGCTGACCCAGGCCTGTTTACCCATACGACTTCACCTATTTTGTACACATTTGGCGAAAATACTATGAATATGACAAACTAAAAAACAAAAAACAAAAAAAAACCCAATCTGGGGACAAAGTTCTACAGCGGTAGTTGTAGTTGTGATTGTGCTTCTCTGCTGTGTCCAAAGAGTGACAACTCTCGCTAACTTGTACATGCAAATTTGCATGTAACTTGTACATGCAAATTTGCATCTGGATGATGCTGGAACAACAGTGGGGAAACTACAGGCTCAGCGATATGGAAAAAAAATGGCGGGAATGGCTGAATTTGCAACAGAATATGCCGATGAATCAGTTGGGAGAAACCTTTATTACAGTAGGCACTGTAAGATCAGGTCTCCCTCTATTATCTACCCTCTGCTGTGTGATGCCCGAAGATTAATCCTTACACTGGTTATTAAGTATGTTATCTGGTGAATTAACAGAAGGAAAGTTTGAAAAAAAACAGTTATGTTTGTGTAACATGCATAACTTTTCAACTGTTAGTATTTGAACATGACCTGCAGAATAAAAGTTGTTAGTAATTGAAAAAAGAATAATATAATACAGAACTGGCGTGCTTGTGAGTGATTAGGTGCTTACTTGTCTAGAATGAGAAAATAACAGGTGGAAGCAAGTAGCACATCCTGCTTGTCATACTTAGAAGTTTGTTCAGAAATAATCCAGTCGATGATGTTCCACAGTATCCAGATATAAGTTACAGCCCTTTTCAAAGGAGAGTCAGTGTGGATTATACCAGATCCAGGTAAGAATGAATAAGGTACAGTTCAGTTCTCACATTGAAATCACGTGCTGATAACACAAAAACACCCCAAAATGGTCACTTTGAACAAATGTAATAGTTAGCCCACACTGTTGTCCTTAATGTTTGAAAGATTTAGGATCTTCTGGAAGTGCTACACTGAGTTTTTCTTCCCTACTAATGGCTTCTTGAGATTTCCCTCACCCTTATCACTCACCCAGTCATTCTCCGTGTCGATCTCAAAATCACGATTTTGCATGACCTAAATAAAAAATATCACCCACCACACCCAGTTCATTCAAGATGTCCACAACTTCTTCTTCAACTGCTTCTTCCACAACAGCATCAGCAAAAAAAATCTTCAAACAAGTTCCTAATTCTATCAAATTCTCCAGTGAGTGCCGCCATTGTTGTTTGCCAGACGATTCGAGTCGCGCTATGCATTACAAGTTGCTACTAACTATAAACTAAGCTAAAATGCTGAAAATCCATGTTCTGCAGCTTGTTCAGTCATTTATGTAAATTGGTTTGTCACTTAGCCATAGTTTTGTATCTGTGTGTGTCAGTGAAACTAGATTTGCAAGGCTAACCCTACTGTGTGACTTACGTAGCGACAACCAGTGGCGGCCATAACGTAATGGCATGACATGTCGCAGCTACCAGCATAAGGGTTAAAATGAATCCCTGGCCCCCTCCCCCCTCCACTTTCACAAAAATCTGGAAGACGTGTACACACATTTGCGAGAAAATACGCTCATTTCAGTTGAACAGTGCACCAATAGCAGTTTTGGGGGTAAACAAGTGTGCAAGAGCTACTCTTCTCCAAACCCAATTCTACATTGTGACACAGGAGCTGCAGAAAATAGTGGCTCTCATGCTACGGGGTTGATGGCAATACTGAAAAACACTGCCTCAAGTACTAAAAGCTATTCACGAGTGATCCTATGAATGCACAGATATGTCAATGTTTTTTTCGTAGTCTGAAACAACATTGAAAATCACAACATCAACACAACAAATGGCAATCATACAAGGTAGCAAATAATAGATTTGTTTCCACAGTATTACATAGTGTAAACAGCAATATCTAGGTATTTCATGTTTAGGTTGTTTCTATCTTTTGCATCGAAGCTTTTTGAGTTGTTTACTCTTACACATGTCATCCATCTTTTTCATTGTTGTTACAGTCTCCAGGACGGAAATATTTACAAAGGGAGTAGGGCAGGATTGATCAATCCATACAACTTTCAGTTTTAGGCAAAACACTGTCTTACACAGCTGTCAAGTTTTTTAAGTTAAAGTGAACAAGCATAGAACTGCCCAGAAATAATCTTTCAAAAACAGCCCTGGAATACCAAATGCTGAATCTCAATTGCTCTGTTTCTTCTTTTTTTTTTAACCCATGCTGCCTTTTCTGCTTTATCTGGGGCTGAACTCTTACACCGCTCAAACAACCTGACTGTCCCATGCACAGCCGTACCCAGGTATATCCTGTTGTGGTCCTCATCACCAGCTTCCCATATGGAAGTTTTAACACAAACCTGTTCACCAGAAGAGGCAGTGCACTGCTGCAGAGTAACTATTGGGATGTGTTCAGTATCGGATTAAAAGTGGAAAAGTTTGATTTTAATGGGCAAATTTAAAAGTGGCATGAATGCAGGCGGAAACTGAAACGTAAGAGCAAACATGGAAATGCTGAGCCATGAAACGCAGGAACAAACAAATCATATATTGTAATTTGTTTGTTCTTTCACCTGGCGGCTCTGTAATTCCATTTTTGCTTTTAAACAGGCAAGATACCATCTGTTATCCTTTACAGTTAAACATGATTGGTGAATAACACAGCCGGGCTGAGTGGACGTCCCTGTGGAGACATAGTTATTGGCCTTCTCCTTCTTTGAACATGTACAGAAACACACATTTAATATTTTTGACATGAAGTACCTTGTTTGGAACTTTAAATGCTTCCAGTGAAAAGGAATGTATTGTTACCAACATACAACAAGATTAAAAAAACACTGTATTCAGTAACCCATGTTCTGACAACATATATCAACCACACAAAAATTCTCTTTTTTTGATACTTAAAGTAAACAAACAGAAATAGGTACACAAATAAATAAGGCAAACATCTTTCTTGCTCTGCCAGCATTTTACAGTTGTTAACGACTTTCACATAAAGAACGGCCACTTGTATGATCTTGTTCGGATCAAAATTATCACATACACAACAGAAGCAAAGAAATCAAGAAAATCCTCTCTTCAATCATCATAACCCATTCCTTACAAAAACGACACTCAAAACAAACAAACAAAACAAAAATTAAAAAAAAAACTATGACTACAAATACCTATCACCAAGATGAATTCATTCATTTGTTCTGATAGTGACGCAGATTCCCCATAGACAGCGGATTACATATTATAAAGCGGGCAGTGAAACGCTTTTTATGAGTTGGAATTTCTGAAAGAAAAAACAAACAAAAAACAAACAAAACAAAAACACAGTAAGGACATACAACTCAAAACCACTCAACACCACACCAAGAATGAACAATGGGATTTTCTTTACCATGATGAAATGGGTGTTTGTACAGCTATTGCTGAAATGCAAAAAAACAAAGATGTTTTTGCAACTTCTTTTTAAGAACACTATGCCATAATTATTTATCCGTTTATACTTTCATCAAGTGGAGGTCCAAACTGAATCGCAAGGTTGAAACATCCAAACAGGAAAAATAACGGGAAGAAACACATACATTAGCACACACACATTCACATACAAACACACATGCAGAAAGATGCTTGCAGATCTAATCACCCACATCAAAAGACAATTTCTTCTGCTCTCTCTCTGTAACACACACACACATACACATCACACACACACACACACAGAAAACCACCACCACCATCAAATGATCATGCCAATTAAAAAAAATAAAATAAAAAAAATAACCACCACCATACTGTTATCTTAAATAAGTCCTGAGCACCAATCTCCCTCTGGTTTTCCTGTGACTAGGGACTTCTTCTTCAGAGAATGGAACCTGGCACTCCATTTTCTGCCACCCTGATCTCCGGCACTCTGCGGTTCTCATAACCCCTGCTCCGGCATGTCGGGAACCGAGTCCGATGATGATGGAATCTCGTCAGGATTTCCGTCATCACCAGTGATGGCGGACAGAGAGTCATCCTCGCCATCTTGGGACATGGTCTGGTCAAACATGAAGTTGTAGCCATCTTCCAGGGCTTCATGGCGCCGCTGTTCCTTGGCAGCCTCATTGCTGCCGCCCTGTTGGAATGAGCAGAGACCGGGGCTGAGAATGCAGATAGAGCGTCAGGAATTATGCACACATCAAACAAGCATGTGCGCAGATCTGATCTGATACAAATGCAAGCATGTACATGCGTGAGTGCACTATATGGGCGAGCACATTGATGCATTGCCGAAATATGAAAGTAAACACACACACACACACACCACACACACACACACACACACACACAGATATTATATGCATACAGTATTCACACATGCACCAGTACATATACAACACACACACACACACACACACACACACACACACACACACACACACACACACACACACACATAATTTCATTTTTGTAAGCAACATACTGTGAAGATAAATCATGCATGTAAATCTTGATTTTTCTCTAATGGCATAACAGCCATGTTATTACACAAGAAATGCAAGTTCCGTGCCCAAACATGGGCAGTAAACAGTTTTGGCTGCAAACCATTTTAACCCGTTCGCTGCTTGAAAATGTTACAAAGGCTTTCCCAGTGCCAGGGAAATCTAATGATTTGGGGGTAATAATTAACAAAAAATTCTAGCTCAGAAACTACAAAAGATATAACAATGAAATATATATGATTTTTGAAGGAAATTAAATGAAGATTTTGAATCTGGGCTTCTTTTGTTTTAATTTTGATAATAAAAAAGTATTTAGGCAATTAGATTTGGATAGATTTTTTTGCACGATCAAAAGCATATGTATTTACCACTACATCTTCACATCCAAACAAGAACACAAAGCAAAAAAGTTGAAAATAAAGTTTGTATTGTCACACTACACCTGTAAATGAAAGTAAAACAGTTTAGAAGTCTATCAAGACGCTCACACTCTATGCAGACAGGTCAGTCCACGACCACGCCCCCCTCTCCCCACCACGCCCCCTTGCTGGACTTCAACCCTGTCTTTCACTGCTCCTCTTCCCCTACCTTTCCCTCTGCCCCGTGCCACGCCGCGAGCAGGCCGCGCTCCCCTCTCGCGCTGACTACCACGTCACTGACCACTGGCACGCAGTGCAGAGTACACACTAGGCGAGCTCGTTCGACGCTGGCAAACCAGTCAGCTGAACACACACTGAGGTCACACAGCCCGACACAATAACTGACGAATACGGTTGGCAATTCCATCACTATCATTATCGCACCTTCATGCTCGAGTGAGTCGTTGAATAAAAGATTATTGTCTTTGTCAAAAATCATTAGCAGAGCCTGCTCAGCTGTGTAAATACGTTGATTTGGTCGCTGCGCTTGTCGAAGGTTGCGCCGCCATCTTTGCAAGCGAGACGAAGTGCTGGCTGGTCATCCAGTCAGTGATGAGAATAAATGGGCTTTCCCCTCACGTGTGGTCATTTACATATCATTTTAATACTACAGACATATAAGGCTTACTACGCACACTCTATTTAAGTCTGTTGATAGAAATAGTAACGAATGAAAATTCAAGAAAAATGCATGACGTCAGTGGACGGCCCATAGGCACTGGGAAAGCATTTTTAATGCGGCGTCAGCTGACGGCTTAATGGCACTCTACGGGTTAATCTTGCAGAAAGAATCCTAATCCATGCAATGGCAGCATTATTATTCCAAAATAATCGGAGGTGACACATCTTAAGCTTGGAGAACTTTAGCTTTTTGAAAACAATAGAGAGAAAGAGAACCAATGGCTGGTGATCAGAGAAAATTTTTTGGGAACTGAAATAATCCTGTACCGACATTTAACAGTTTTCCCTGAAAAGTCATCTGCACACACCACACACACACACACACACACACACACACACACACACACACACAGAGATATCAACAAGTACAACAATACATACATCTATGTGCATCAAACATGTATGTTGACATAGATATAATATATGCACACTCACTTAACACACACACACACACACACACACACACACACACACACAAACACACTATGTGCATATATGCACCTGCAAACAATACACACACATTATCCTTCATACACTAACATGAATATTCAAACACATATTGAAATATTTCACACACACACACACCACACACACACACACACACACACACACACACACACACCACACACACACATACACACACACACATGTGCGCACATACACACACACGCGCACACACATGTGCATGAACACAAACAAATATACATGCAGGCATATACACACACACACAACCACACACACACACACACACACACACACACACATACACAGACAGATACACACACACACACACATATCCACACACAGAGACACACACACACACATATGCACACACACCACACACACACACACACACACACACACACACACACACACACACACACACACACACATTCCAGCAAAATGCAAACAAACCTGAAGCACCCCTCTTACCAGTATGGCCACAATCATGTTCTGGAAGGAAGCGCTGTCCTCCTCAGACAGTACATGGAGCGTGGTGTCATCATCTTTGTCCGAGCTTCCAGCGCCAATGATTTTCACATGCACCTTCACACCTGACACCAGAACAAAGACACTGCAAAGTTCATTCACACAGATAACTGTGAGCAAATATGCGGCCTTTTTCTCCAGGTCGCATTCAAAAGGTTTTCATCCAAGAGCCTAATGGCTGTCGCAAGAGTTCAAAGTTGAAGGTTCACTGTCCTCAGCACGGCATTAGCGCAGCTGAAGCCTCCCCCCACCTTACCATTCCCTTCACTGAGTTGGGCAACTAGTTACTGGTGGGCAGGCAGAGAGGGTTTTCATGATGCAAATATCTGACTTCACAAGCTGATTTCATGAGGGGCCAAAGTAGCTCATGTGGTAGAGCACCCGAATGGTGATCCTAATGACCTTAGGGTTGCGGGTTCAATTCTCTGCCAGGCTTTTTGGTACAGGGGTTCCAACTCCACTGCCAAGAAAAAAAAAGAGAGTTCTTCTAATGAGACTATGAACTGAACATCCTGCAAACACATAAAATCCCATCACCAGCTTTTGGAAGAGAAGGCCAGTTTGGCTGTTGGTATGAATGACATGTAAACACATAGTATGCACCCTCTGTGGGTTAAAGACAACTACAAAAGAATGAAAAAATGAGTGACCGACTTTAGACTGAATGAACGGGAAACGATTGAACGTAGCGCCAGCAGGCAGTTCTTCAGCCAGCTCTACCCGAGTAGGCAGGCCTTTGTGAAAACAAAAGCATGGATTGTAAAAACGCTTAGAACTTGGTCTCTAACCAAGGACAGGCACTATTTAAATACTCTAACCAAGAACGGGCACTATAGAAACACTCTCATAATAAATAATGACAATAAACTCATGGCCATCAGCTACACGGCAGAACATTCTAGTCAAATGGCAAACGTGAATGTAGACAAATTTAGATGAATGTGAATTTTAAGTGGTCCTGTGCACCAGCTGTGCTGTTTTACTGATATTGGTGATGGTATTGTAAAACGCTGTAAGGATAGTGCCATATGAACTTTTTTTATTGTTACTATTAATCATCACTTTTCAAGGGCAGATTTTAAAATTTCAAAGACCAGCAAATAGACAATGAGCCGAATTCAATGTTTAAAGCAAGCTTTATAACAATAATGAATCAACAACCTCACAGTGACTTCTCAATCCAAACTTCTGATCGCTTCTCCTGAGTTTTCCTTGCAGCATTTTACTTCCTATCGATTAAGTTTACAGAAAGATCATCCTGAATGACATCAGTAACAGATTCTTTTTTCAACCTCCTTTATAACACACACACACACACACACACACACACACACACACACACACACACACACACACACACACATTCTGGCTGTGAGAGGTTTCTTTACAATCAGTCACTGGGGGGCCAGGTTGCCCTGAAAAAAACAACTGTTCTCTACACCTGAGGATCCTGAGTTTCATATTCGTTTCAAAAAGCCATGTCAAAAAAGTGTTTCTCTTCGGACAAAAGTTTACCTGCCCCCAAATAAAACAACCCACTCATCAGAAGGCAACAACTTTAAATTTAGCACAGTACCAAAACATGAAGAAACTGGAAAACACAACAATCATCATCTATCATCTTGTCAGCAAATTACCCAAACAAGACAACATGTGCAGACTATTCTTACCAGTAAGTAATGTTGATGTCATAAACAGTACCTTAACATGGTACTGAACTGTCCGATTCTTGCCATCATTAGTGATACTGGCAAAATGTGGCTAATCTTTAATTTCTCTGCAGCAGATGCTTGACAGGTTGCTCTACACCGGCAGGAAGGTTGACTTACACATGATCGCTTGCCCAGGGAAGTTGGGCAGCAAATGCTTTCCCAGTATGGTGCAGATATGCACAAGTGTATGTGTACAGGTACACATATAGTAAGCACATCTGTGTATATGTGAATCTCTGTGAGTGTGTGTGTGTGTGTGTGTGTGTGTGTGTGTGTGTGTGTGTGTGTGTGTGTGTGTGTGTGTGCTAGTTCTTCAATTAAACATCTTTTCACTGAAAGTGATATTAGATGAAGTGGTACAGTAGTACCTACAAATCTCTGTGTGTGTGTGTGTGTGTGTGTGTGTGTGCGCGTGCGTGCGTGCGTGCGTGTGTGCATATGTTTGTGTGTATGCGTGTGCATGCGCGTGCCCCAATGAGTTCATTTTTATGATTTTTCCCCACAGTTGTGCATTTTTCTTGTCTTCACTGTACAAAGTTTGCATTTTTGAGGCTGCATGCATACAAATCTACCCACACGTTTGCGTGTGCGTGTGGGTATGTGCGTGTGCACACACACTTGCTTAAGTGGTGTGCATGCATGCGCGTGCATGACTGCTAATGCGTGCATGGATATGTGTTTGTGTGTGCATGCACGTGCTTGTGAGCTGACACTTGATCATTTGTGTCAGTGTATGTGTATATGTGGGAGTATGTGCAGACGTAAGTGTGCATATGTATATGTGTGTGCAGACATTTAATTCTTCATGTGCATATGTATATACCCAAGCTCAAACACATATTAACAAATAATTATTACTTCAACTAAGTCTTTTTCAAATTGATAAGACCAAAAACAGTCAAGAGTAACTTTTGGGGTTATCCTTGTTTTCCTGTGATGAGACGATACTCTACCATGCAATTACAGCCCTTTGTAAACATAGCCGAAAAGTGAAAAATATGTGCCATTCAGACTTACTCTTAATTCATTATTTCCTTGCACATTACTCTCTCAGCAAAACTCATCTGTATGTGATTATCAGTCAACTGTCTGAACAAAATTACCTGGAAAAGAATATGGGAAAGAAAAGGATCAAGCTATTTGCACATATGTTCATACTTTCTCACTTTCAACAATCAAAACCATGCAGGTTTTAATTAAAAGTTTGCATAGGAACATTTCATGAGATCAAACATTCAATCTGCCGAGCTCCTATGATACAATACATTGTCAAGGCAAGCCACTTTCACACTAGAGACAAGTAAATTACTTGGTGAAAGAAAGAGAAAATAGGCAGAGACATAACAGAGAGAGAGAAGATAAAATTATCTGGAGAGAGAGAGAGAGAGAGAGAGAGAGAGAGAGACATATAGAGAGAGGCATAGAGAGAGAGAGAGAGAGAGAGAGACAGAGAGAGAGAGACAGAGAGAGAGAGAGAGAGAGAGAAAGAGAGAAAGGCGGAGAAGAAAAGACATATAATCTGACAATGAAAGAGTAAGAAACACCGAGGGACAGAAAACAGGAAAACGAATGGTAAAGTCAGGGAATTAAGAACAATAACAACAAGAACACACACAAGAAGCCAAGCTTAAAACACACACACAAACAAGGAAGCAGCACCATTGAAATTATGGCCAACAGCTCTGCGGAAACACTGATATTAAACAAGAACAACAAAAGCCACCTGTTCTGTTCCACAAAGGAGGAGACATAACTGGTTTAGTGTTTTTGGACTCTTACCAATTTCTGATCACTTTGGTCTGCTTGCTGGACATTTTTCAGCTGTTGTGAGACTGGGGACTGGTGACTGGTTGTAGGAACAACTAGGATCATCAAGCCTCAGAATTTGGTTGTGAACAGATGGGAATCCCGTTCCCTTGGCACCACTCAAATTTGGCATTCTGAGTTGTGAATGGATTCAAGTTTGACCAGATTCTTTTCTTTTTTCGTGAACAAGGGTCTCGCACAGTGTATGGTCTTTTCATTGGCTGTTGGTTTCAAATGGCAGCTCCTTTTCTGAATGCGTTCTCCAGCTGTCACAATGAATCCTCCAACCTGTTCCCAGTCCCATAACAACTGATGCATGTCCAACCAGAAGACCGAAATATCAACCACATGGGAAGTCTTAAAACATAAAACCAGCACTCAGGAATCCAGATTCTGCAAGCTTTTCTGTACAGTCAGAGAAACATGCCGCCAGATGGGCACAGCCATGCAGATAGAAACAGACGAACAAACAAAACGTACTGTTGGGGTCGACCCCTGCCTTTTCCAGGCTCTCCTTCAGTGAGTGTTCTAAGTGTTTCTGCTGTTTGGTGGGAGGCATTTTGGACGTGCCATCTCTGTCAAGCTCTTCCTGAGTCACAGAGCGTACTCTCATCTTCCATCGACCAACCCCTTTCGTGTCTTTGTCTGTTGCTAGGGACACACAGGGGAGGAATACAGCTCTGTCATCAATGGAAAACATCTTTGTTCATCCTCCCCATATCATCTTCTTTTTAGTATCTATGTATACAACGATTTTGAAAATGCTTGAGAATGATTGGGAAGGTCTGGTGTCCCTTGGATGTCTATGTCAAAAAAAAAGCACAGAAGCACACATATAATTAAATCATGGTTACAGTCAAGCCAACCATAGAGGCCATGTCACGGCTGTCGCAGTGGCACAAAAGAAAAAAAAAGAAGTTTTCAACAACATCCAAAAGAAAAAAAAGGATAAAAAAAAATGTTGACATGCGAAGCTATTTGCAATGACACTGTGCTGGATGCAGTGTGCCCCCTTTCCCTTCCCCATCCCCAAAAGGCTTGGAAGCTGTCAAAAAGACCCTAATCAATCAAAACACACACAACAGACACCACACACACACACAACACACACACACTCTCTCTCTCTCTCTCTCACTCACACACACAAAGCCCAGGCCAGGACCTTTCACGATGACCAACATGTGGAGTCACAATTCGACGTCAGGGGATGGCAGAGGGCAATTTGACTTCAAACTGATGGTACTTGCATTCCCAACCGCTTGTCTTTCATTACAGGTAGTTACGGGCATTCACACCTCATTTTGCCTCTATTCAGCAATGAACTTTGTCATCCTATTCCCGGTATGACCCAAACACTTCACTGTCTGAACCTAAACAAGGAAGAAAATTCATGATTTTCAAAAAAATGTTCATGACAGACTCTGCAGTGGCGGCAATCCTCAACTGCCACGTTTTTCACATGCGTCTACAACTGTAACTAATGCACAATTTCGGCTCTTTGATATTCGTATCACGTGCCGTAATACAAGCCTTGAAGCCTACTACGATATATCAAAGGAACGAGCAAAAAACACAAACTTTGCACTATGTATAACATATTTTTAATTATCTTGTAGTTAACATCACAACACTCATGACAGAACCAAAAATGACAAAATGTGAGCGACAACGGCCTTGTTTACATTAGTTTGGTTCATATGACATCAACAAAACATGGGAAAAAGGGGGTACAATGTCAGGCTTACCATGAACAGATGTGGAAAAAAAAAAAAAGGTGTGGAATATCGTAAATGTACCTGCATCTACTATCCTGCTGCCAAGCCAGGGAATTCTAGACACGCCCTTGTTTAGGCATTCCCAGTTGCAGACAGGGTTGCCTTTGTTTTGATACCATTTGGATGAAAAAGTCATGACTATAACAAGAAAATTATTTCTTTCCATTAGCTAGGGTCTTACGTAAATATGTGGTTGTTCCTCTTAGACCATACATGGAAATATGGGACAATTTTTTTTTTGTTTATAGACAGACTGATGAAATGCAGCATGTTTGCCCAGAAGAAGCAGGTGTCTTACTGACCATCATAGCATGTTTGTTCCAACTTAACTGTTCAGCTAGCCACTTGGTTGGTCAACAAAAAGTTAACCAACTCAGGATTTGTGGATTAAGAAAAAAATTTAAATACCAAACTCCATCAGAATTTGGGAAAGTTGGCCGTTACATCTTTTGCTACTGCATGCAAGGATCCTCAACTGCGGATCAACATGAACAGATTCCAGTGAATAAAAACTTTTTTTTTTTTTTTTTTTTTTTTGCGCTGTTCCAAATTCAGTATCTGTACCGAGTCATTCTCACCCTCTCTGACAAACACACACAACACCCCAACACACACACACAACACACACACACACACACACACACACACACACCACACACACACAAGCCGACCCCAAAATTACCTCAACGGGAACAGATGATGCAAAAATTAGGAACAAACATCAGATGTCACAATTTTTCAGGAACACTCTATATTCTTTTACAAATAGGATGCTGTACAGATGTACACGTATATTCATGCTCGCATGCTCACATCTCGCAGCCACTGAGACTAATGAAGAATGCGCACTTGCAGATTATTCACAAACCAAAGTTTTCATCTTTCTGTCCTTGTTATAAACATGCTTGGCATTCGTCCTTTCATTTCTTGAATGTCTGGCAGCCTGATTTTTGTTTTTTTCTGTGGCAGGATTTGCAGTCTATCTCCTCCTTCAGGCTCGCACATTCTGACTTGCTTGCTACAGACAGCTATCAGTTCAGTACTTTTTCTTAATTTTGGCTCAGTTCAATCTCTTCCATAGCTTGTTATGGTGTTATGTGCATGCATACTGAGTTCGAGTTACACTGTCCCATATTCCGTCAGGTTTGTCCAACCGCAAAAAAAAAAAAAAAAAAAAAAGGCGTACACATTTATTTGCTCATTTCTCAGAAACAAGCGATCCCCAGGCATAACGTCTGGAATGGTCATAGATTTTTATGTTTTTCAATAACAAATACCATCTGGGGACATTAGATATGTCTCCATACATACATACACGCATAATGAACACATATACTGAAATAAATACATAAAAATGGCAAACATCACAAATATGTGCATGCATGTACACATTCACATACGAGGCTAAATCTTTGGAACACCTTTTAGAAGAGAAGAAGCAAATTCTCAAAACTACTGGGAGTGGGTGACATTTTAGGAAATTGTTGAAAAGGAAAAAGGATGCATTACTGCACAGGACAGGATGGGGGAGAAGTAGATAGCCCACGAAGTAAGAGGAATCAAGCAGAGTGGCCGAGGAGGTTTTCTTTTTTTTGTTGTTGTTTTTTTTGTTCAGAGCTAACACTGGTTCTAACTCCATTCCCTGACAGTCCTTCAGATGAGACTATAAAGTGAGTTCTGTGGGTGAAAGCATGTATACCATCTTGCATACGCATTAAATCCCATCACCATCCTTCAGCGTAGAAGGCCAGTTTGGCCACTGTATGGATGACATGTGTACGCATGGCATCCACTGAAAGAAGGAAGGATACAACTGAATGACACGGGAAATGTCTAAATGTAGTGCCAGCAGGCAGCTCTTCAATCAGCTTTACTCAAGTAGGCAATCCGTTGTGTAAAGCAAAGGCGTGGATTGTAAAGTTTTAAGTCTCTAATCAAGTACTGGCGCTAAAAAGGTAGTCTTAATGAGAGTAATGAAATGATGACAATCATAATCAAAGTCCACTGAATGAGACTACAAACCAAGGTTCCATGTGAGAACGTTCGCGTATCTTGCACACACATCAAATTCCCATCATCGACCTTGGAAAGAGTAAGTCCCATAGGCTGACAAGACAGATCTTACATATACAGTGGCTGATGATACAGGTCTTACATATACAGTAGGCTGACGATACAGGTCTTACATATACGGTCAGCTGATGATACAGGTCTTACATATACAGGCGGCTGATGATACATGTCTTACATATACAGGCGGCTGAAGATACAGGTCTTACATATACAGTAGGCTGATGATACAGGAGACACATATGCAGTAAACTGATGATACAGGTGACACACATACAGTAGACGATGATACAGGAGACACATATACAGTAGATGATGACACAGGTGACACATATACAGTAAACTGATGATACAGGTGACACATACACTGTAGGCTGATGATACAGGTGACACATATACAGTAAACTGATGATACAGGTGACACATATACAGTAAACTGATGATACAGGTGACACATATACAGTAGGGTGATGATACAGGTGACACATATACAGTAAACTGATGATACAGGTGACACATATACAGTAAACTGATGATACAGGTGACACATATACAGTAAACTGATGATACACGTGACACATATACAGTAAACTGATGATACAGGTGACACATACACTGTAGGTTGATGATACAGGTGACACATATACAGTAAACTGATGATACAGGTGACACATATACAGTAAACTGATGATACAGGTGACACATATACAGTAGGGTGATGATACAGGTGACACATATACAGTAGGCTGATGATACAGGTGACACATATGCAGTAAACTGATGATACAGATGACACATATACAGTAGGGTGATGATACAGGAGACACATATACAGTAGGGTGATGATACAGGTGACACATATACAGTAAACTGATGATACAGGTGTCACATATACAGTAGGTGATGATACAGGTGACACATATACAGTAGGGTGATGATACAGGTGACACGTATACAGTAGGGTGATGATACAGGTGAGGTGACACATATACAGTAGGGTGATGATACAGGTGACATATATACAGTAAAACTGATGATACAGGTGACATATATACAGTAAACTCATGATACAGGTTACATATATACAGTAAACTGATGACACAGGTGACATATATACAGTAAACTGATGACACAGGTGACATATATACAGTAAACTGATGATACAGGTGACATATATACAGTAAACTGATGATACATGTGACATATATACAGTAAACTGATGATACAGGTGACACATATACAGTAAACTGATGATACAGGTGACACATATACAGTAGGCTGATGATACAGGTGACACATATACAGTAGGGTGATGATACAGGTGACACATATACAGTAGGGTGATGATACAGGTGACACATATACAGTAGGGCGATGATACAGGTGACACATATACAGTAGGGTGATGATACAGGTGACACATATACAGTAAACTGATGATACAGGTGACACATATACAGTAAACTGATGATACAGGTGACACATATACAGTAAACTGATGATACAGGTGCACATATACAGTAGGCTGACGATACAGGTGACACATATACAGTAAACTGATGATACAGGTGACACATATACTGTAGGCTGACAATACAGGTGACACATATACTGTAGGCTGACGATACAGGTAACATATATACTGTAGGTTGACGATACAGGTTCCACATACACAGTGGAGAGACGGGCAACATATTCCGAAAATGACGTAAACTTATTCGGTAACAAATGTTGCTAAGCTGGGCAGCTCACACTTCCCAACGACTGTGGGAGAGTGAAGGGGGGGGGGGGGGGGGGGGGTGAGGGTTTGGGAAGGGAAGGAAAGGGGAAAGGGGGGGGGGGGCGGAGAGTTGGCATAGATTTGAAATCTATACTGCCGCGTGTGCAACACAGGGGGAGAGAAAAGGGGAGGGGGGGGGGGGGGGGGGGGGGAGGGGGGGCACATGTGTTTGTACAGTTTGTACAAGAGGGTGGTTGGGACCGATCGGGTGGAGTTGTCATGTGACTCGTCACTCTGGCTCTCCATACAACCAACTTCAACATATAGGGCTTCAACTTTTATTTGTCATGGTATGGAGGACAGGGGGATAGGGGGTAGGTGCTTGGATGTAAGGAGGAGGGAAAGGGATGAGGGGAATGGGAAGAAGGAGAGTACTCTGGGAAACTTTAGATATATCTAAAAACTCCAAGCCCCCCTTTCCTGCTCATTTGCACACACACTGGGAGTCTTCCAACACCACCAAAACAGTTCTACAAACATCTATCAATGTTGGTGACCCTGTTCAGATTGTACTGAATTTCATTACATTGCATTGTGTTGTGTTGTAAATTGCACTTGTGTCACATAGCACTTTATGTCACAGCTTTTTCTTTTAAAACAGTTTTCGGTGACATTTGTGTTTGCTCTCAAAAGGATGAGTCCATCTCACAAAGATGGAGCCATCAACTTCTTTTTTGTTCTCCATCATTTTTTTTTTTTTTTTTAAACCATCAACAGCATTTGTTACTGCAGGGTTCTGCCAGTGACAACCGTCTCGTTGCCATGGGGTCTTTCTGTGTGTTTAATGCAAGATTTTCTGGTTTATCATCTCATTTTAAAAAAAGGTTTATTAGAGCAATATGTGGTAACCTTAACGCTGACACTGAAAATAAGCCGCATAACTCCAAATACACCAATGGTGACCCTAAAAGTCATAGCTGGGGCACGATAAAAAAAGGATAGACACGTACCGTTCTGACTAACTGTCTTGTTTGTACTTCTTTAAGGTTGATTTCCTGGCATAGTATCATAGCTTAAATACTAAAACACAAAGAGGTGATACATCAAACTTGTTTCAAAACATCATCCTTTTCTTTCAAATAAAAAAACAACAAACACCCAAAGCATTTTAAAGAAGCGCTTTCAGTTTTTGCAAACCTTCCTCAGCTGACCATGGAAGTCGGCGTCAAAACTATTTGACGTAATGTGTGTTTTTTACGTCATTAATTCCCCCCCCCCCCCCCCCCACCCTTACTGTATGATAAATAGTGATGCCTGGGTGAAGTCTTGGTTCAGCGAAGGGCAAAGTTCCCAGGGCAGATTGTTCACGTGAAACCAACTAATCCCACACATTGAGACCAAAAGGGTAGTTGGTCTTCAACTTGTGTCTCCACATCCTCTCTCTGTCTTTTCTTTTCTGTACATCTGTGGACTTTATGAGTTCAATCACACAACATTTCAAATCTGACAGCTGGTGTCCAGGTCCACAGAAATGGCGTGCCACGAGTGTATCTTGCTTTCTGATGATGTCAGAGCGATGACCACTGAAGCGTGTTTGTAGGGTGTTTCCCGTCTCACCAACATACTGTACATCCTGGCAATGTCCACAGTTGATCAGGTACACTAGGTTGGCACTTTTACATGTAGCTGAGTCCCTTATGTGGAACTGGTGACCCGTGCGAACACTCTTGAACGTGGTCGTTTCCTCCAGGTGTTCCTTGCACAGAACACATCGTTTCGCTGTGCATTTGAAGCAACCTGGTACCAATGAATCTGTAGCAGACGCTTGATGTTGCACTGCTGGTGGTTTGCTGGGCATCAGAAGGTTCCTCAGATTGCGACAGTTACGCTCACCAACAATGGGAGGTTTGGGAACGGCTCTCTTCATGTGTCTACTTCTGTGGAGCTCCGTCATTTTTTCCTTCAGCCAAAAGGCCAGAGGAGGGTTGGAAGGGTTATGGCGGATAACAAATGGCACCCTGTCTGACTGATGGTTCCTCCGTTGGTACTGGAGTGCATCCTTCCTGGGAAGTGTCTGTGCCTTGTTGATGGCAGAGTCCACCAGAGCTAATGGATAGCCACGGTTATGTAGGTGGGTTCTCAACTCTCTGCATCGTGTCAGGAACACATCATCTTTACAACAGATTCTTCGCAGGCGGATAGTCTGCCCGTAGGGGATGCCTCTCAGACAGTGTCTAGGGTGGCAGGAGTTGAAGGGTAGGTACATGTGAGCATCCGTGGATTTAGTGTGAAGGTCTGTGGTGATTGTATCCCCATCGATGCTCATGTTGACGTCCAGGAAAGGGATGTTGGTTCTACCATAGTTGGCTGTAAACTTTATCGTGGAATGCTGGTTGTTTATCCAGTTGAGGAACAAAAGCAGCTGGCTTTCCCCATGGAACCAGACCATGACAATGTCATCAATGAAATGACGCCAGAATGTTGGATGGACATGCCAGGGTGAAGTTGCCAGTAGGCGTTGTTCTAACCATGCCATGAAAATGTTTGCAATGGAGGGAGCCATTGGGGTCCCCATTGCCGTGCCATGGACTTGTTGGAACAGCTCACCATCAAAATCAAACACGTTGTTTTGAAGGACGTGTTCAACGATCTCCAGTAGTAATGGAACAGAGGGGCCTTCTTTCAAATGATGACCAAAAGTGGCGATGATTTCTTTCAGGGAAATCGCCACTTCATGATGAGGTATATTTGTGTACAACCCAACCACATCAACAGTGACGATCAATACTTCACTCGCCAGAGGCTGTTGAGTGATTTTCCATTCTTCCAAGATGTTCAGGAAGTGAGTTGTGTCTTTGATGTAGGACGTCAGGTTTTGTACAAGAGGCTGGAGCCAATGGTCCACTAGCTTTGAGAGACGTTCAGTTGGTCCATTGACTCCTGACACAATTGGACGTCCAGGAGGTTTATGTAAATCTTTGTGGACTTTAGGAAGATGGTAAAAATAAGGTGTCTTAGTTTTCTCAGGCTCCAGCACACCCCACCTGTAGCAGTCATCGTCGATATGGTCCTTTGAGTGCAGCTTTTCAATTAGGTGGTTTGATTTTGATGCAATATCTGTGGTGGGATCAGCCGTCAGATGCTCATAGTGAGTTGTGTTGTGAAGCTGTCTGTGTGCTTCCTCTACATATTTATTGAAATCTTGCACCACAATTGCTCCACCTTTATCTGCTGGTGATATTCATAGGACCCTGGTATCCACAAGTTTTTTCAGTTCTCTCAAATCAGCACGTTGTTCTTTGTTTAAGTTTTGTCACTTGGTAGGTTGTGAGATATGGGATTCCACTCTGGATAGAATAGTGGAACAGTAAGCATCAAGAGCCTCATCTCTTCCCTTAGGGGGACACCAAAACTTCTTCTTGTAGAATTTCAGCTTTTTGGGAATGAGAGTGGGAGCATCATCATCATGGAAGAATTCCCTTAAGCGCAGACAGCGGATTCCTTCAAACGTATCTTGGAGCAGCTCTGTTTCATTGCAAGTTGAGGGTGTTGGGCAAAACTTGGGTCCCATAGCCAGTAACCTTGTCTGGGCATCAGTGAGTTGGTATGATGAAATGTTAATGACTTGTGAGGGATCTGTTTTTATTAACTGAACGTTCTTTCTTTGTTTTATCCACGAACATAACATCAATCAGACCAACAATGTGGGTGACATTCTCAAACCAGGTTAAGGGTAACTTACACACACAAGAAGCAAACCACTCTCAAACAGGTGAAGGGTTAATTCCACACACAAGGAGCAAACAACTATGCTGGGTAAGAAAACGCCCAGTGGTACGAACTAATATCCACCACATTTAATCCCTCTCTTTAAAAACAAGAACAATAATGGCAATCATATCAAGGAGATTATTAAATAACAGTGAATACACTGTTTCCACGCACGCTTGCACGGAACCAACAAGCAAATAAAATGAGTAAAATCAAACTTAAGTGATAGGGAAGTTGGGCAACAACACAGATTCTGTCAAAAAAAAAAGAGAAAAAGTAAAATATGGCAGAAAAAGTGGAAAAAGAGACCAAAGAAAAAAAGAAAATGAAGACACCCCCCTGAAGGTGAAAACATCCAACAACCATCCCAGTGCTTCACACAGTGCGCCAGCACAAGATCACTCACCTTGTCTTGAGGTGGGCGGGGCTTGGACCCCGCCACTCTTGATCTCCTCCTCTCCTGCCAGAACTTCCTTGCGCCCGCCTTCTTTTTTCTTCTTCTCCTCCTCTTCCTCCTCCTCTTCTTCCTCCTCCTCCTCCACCCCACCCTGCTCTTCCTCTTTCCCAGCGCCTGACGATGTCTCGCTCTCTCCCAGCTTGGCAATCTCACGATCCATGTCCTTCATTTCTGGAGAAGAACAGGGAGTGAGGAGACAACTGTGTGACGTGAAGGAGATCCCATTCACAGATAAAACACTAGACTTCCAGAACGGAATACCATGAGATGCCTCATCAATCATCCACTGGGACTTCCAAAAACACAACATGATTTCCCAGTGTGGTCACACCTACATACACACCCCCACCCACACAGGTGTAATGGTGGACTACATACATCACACACACACAGAGGACTTCTTTCACACCCATGTTGTCCTTTGCATGAGACAAAAAGCCGAGTCCCCCATATGCAGCATGTATGCAACACTTTAAAATCTATAGCAGCAAGGAACTTGTCACCTGGCAAATTTCTGCAGAGAAATCTACTCTAAACTCTAGGAACCCTAAACATTCAGCCGGAATATTATTCCCAGAGTCTCTTGTATTTTGAAAAGACAGGGGTATTCTATGGACAACTCTTGAGTATCATGCTGGTTGATTATTTAGAAGTTTTACTGTTTTTGTTTTGGTTTCTTTCTTTCATGAACTTGAATCATGGGTAACCCCAAGAGTTTTTCATCTCACAGTCACCATCATGGCTTCTTCAGTTCAATCAAATGAAAATGTC